>JAVJIX010000021.1:6437500-7095000 GCA_036785185.1 Paratrypauchen microcephalus | reverse complement strand
CATGTTCTCCCCGTGTCTGGATTGGTTTCCTCCGGGCACTCCGGTTTCCCCCATCAACCCAAAACATGCTCCAGGTAAAATCCTCCAGCTGAGGTCCTGACCAAGCCTAAGCAACAAGATCATGGAGATGGGTCCCCGGGCGCCTAAAAGACGAGCTGCCCACTGCTCCTGATGGATGGGTTAAATGCAGAGAAATAATTTCCTTACGGGGATGAATAAAGCGTGTCTTCTTCTTCAAGTCCATCTCATGAAAAATGGGAGCAAAAACAAAAGTGTTGCGTTTATATTTTTGTTTGTTTGTGTTTGTGTGTCTGTGTGTGTGTATAATAAATAAATATATATATATATATATATATATATATATATATATATATATATATATACATACATACATACATACATATATATATATATATACATACACATATATATATATACATACACATGTGTATATATATACATATATATACACACATGTGTGTGTTTTTTATTTAACTAATTTAGCCTTGGTACAGACATCTTGAACAATGTGGTGGAGAAATACGTTTTATGTTTAAATTTGTAATATGTCATGTTCTCCAGTAGATGGCAGTGTATGTATGGTTCTAGACTGAGAATAGTTAGAATGGACAGCGTGAATGTAAACAAAATCTCATAAGAATTATTTAAATATGAATAAGACATTTACTTTTATGATTTTGCTATGATGGAATACTCCCATATATCTAAGTCACATCGAGAAAGTTCCATTTAGGCGAATAAAAACAGAACTTTAAAAACAGAATCAAAAACATACATCTGGCATACGTGTAAAATTTTGGTTGAAAAAAAGCAATTCTGGTGAAAACAGTGATCTGTAATAATTAAGAATGAATAGTTGATTTCAGAATAATCTGCATTCTAATTAGTCTTTTCCTCACACAAAGAGCACAGTGTACTGCACTCCAAACATGTGGCAGAATGGCTCCAAGTGGCAACACCAAATAGCAGCTGTCCCTCTGACATCATCACTGGAGCGTCCAGCCCTTTTTAGATGGCAGTCTGCCCCAGTGCATTCTGGGAAGCCATTAGGACAAAAGAAACCACTAGCTTTTCTTTAGTTACAAACTCATTGAGCTCTGGGAACCGGTTAATCTCCTTCTCCAAAACAGAATGATGACACAGATGACACAGACACATCTTGAAAATCTTAAAATGTATATAATTGACACAAGAATTCAGGTACAACAGCAAATGAGACATTTTTGTATTTTGAACCTTTCTGGCATCTATTGTCACTGTTAAGCACAAACTCTTGATAGATTTCTGAACAAAATAAAAGCAATAAAACAAAAAACTATTCAAAGTTTTCTTTTTCCTCATGAATTGGCATTCTCCCATTTAGGTGTGGCTCAAGTGGCCCACTCGTGCCATATATGTACAGTGTCTGCATCCACAGCAGCCCATTGTGGCCTGTGGAAGCGCAGGACCAGTGGTGTCTCTGTGCAGACCTGGTAAAAGTGCAGTTTGTATTTAGGGGAAGGAGGGGGACACATGAACAGGACAGGAGAGAAGGAGGAGCTGTGCAAATTTCATCAGATGACGTCACGGGCCGCGCACTGGAAAAAAATGGAATGTCGCCATCGCAGAGTCCATCGACAGACTTTCAAAACTCCCAAAAATGATCACACATTTACAAAGTGGCAAAGGCAGTCACAGGCAAGTCGAGTTTCAAAGCAAGGATGAGAAAAACACCCCACTAAAGCACTTGGAAAATAAAAGGGTTTTCTAAAAATGTTCTGACAACAGAAGTTTAAAATGACAAGCTGAGACGAGCTGTGTCAAACCATCTGCAGAGTGAATTTAAAACTACTCAGAGGATTGCTCCGATGAAGGGTTTTCATGTACATCCTAAAGTCAGTTCACTGTCGCATTCAACAGATCCCGCATTCAAAGCTATACATCCCTTCTTTCTGTATTTTGAACCAGTCCAGTACATTTCTTTTGCGACTCAAACAAGATTCACAATGCTCACTTACAATTCCTAGTCGTATTTCTCCATATACACACACTGCTGTACTCCCAAGTCAACGTTTTCTGATTTAAAAAAAACAAAACAAAAAAACATCAAAAATTGTTTACTCAAAAACAGATTCTTCTCATCCATGCATACAGTTTAAATCATGGTGTCCTGGAGATGTTTTTCAAAAATAGAAAGATTTGGATCTTAGGCATTTCTGAGCCAAAGTACGCAACGCAAACTAAATGTGAAGTGAGATAGGTAACCTGCATGTCTCGCAGAACTATCAGAACAATGTTTGGAAAAGATTAACTACTGAAAAAAAGTGCTACATAACAAAATTGTTGAACTTGTGCTACACATTTTAGAAACTGTAAAATGTTATATTTGCAAAAGTGGAACTCTAAACAAATATGTAGAATAAATGTGTCTAAATAATACTTCTTCTGCAGTTTGTCAGAAATGTCAGATGGCTTGATTTACTGAAAGTGCTGTTATAAAGGAGTGGCCACTACAAAGGCTGTTGCATCTTTTTCAAATTGTTCTTTTCTTATGGCGTCAACACCAACGTACCGTCAGAAACATGTTACAATCTTTTAGTACAAATATATTCTTAAAGAGCCCAGACACCGGTAAATGGTATACAATGTGAAAAAAAGACCAGCTCTAATGGGGGGAAAAACAAAACAAAACAAAAAAACAAAGCAAGAAAAAGTCTGAAGAACTCCATTTCTTTCAAGTTCATCCATATTATCCTTGATGCAGTTCTTTTCTTGTTATTCTGTTTTTGGCATCTCCCCCTCCCTTCCCTCTCAGACTCCTCCCCCTTCATCTCAGACTCCTCCCCCTTCCCCCTCTCGCACCCGTGTTCCGTACTTAGTCCCAGTTCGGAACGGTTTCCAGTCCATTATCGCCGCAGCAGTAGCATTGTGAGCAGTGCGAGCAGGAGGAGGAAGAGAGAGGGGCGGGTACAGTGGGCTGAGGCCTTCACAGCCCGCCCGTCCTCTGGGGGGTCGGGGTAGTATTTGGGCGGAGTGGCGGGCGGGTCTCGGCGCGGACCCCGGGAACACAGCTCGTCGGTGCACATGCCACTCCCCGATCCGCTGCCATCGTCACCTGTGAGGGAGAAAGGGTTACGGTTAAATTTTAAAGAATAAGTACAAATTAGGGACGGGACAAGATCTCGTGCCGCAAGATCTGATCTAACGAGATTAAACTGCCACAAAATTGTGCACAAGGGAGGAAACTTAACTCAGGAGATTTTTACCCCTCTGTCTTAGGTCTTTGGTTTGTACAAAAAAGGTTGAACTGCTGGCGAGATAACTTTTTGAGAAGCCATTGTTCTAAAAAGTGCTAGAAAAGTGTAAAAATAAACAAGGGACTAAATTGTGAAATGAACTACATAATTTAGTTATTATAAATTTAGGCTAAAATCTTGTCTTGTCCAACCCTAGTAAACTATATATGATTCAACACTCAAGAACTGTTGATGTTACTTAAACTGCATACAACAGGTTAGACTACTAATTCCACTAAAACACAGTTAACATAATATTTAAGAGTTTGCCAAAAAAAAGAAAAGAAAAAAATCTTACCTAGTTTATTTTGTATAGCTTTATAATTTTGGTGAAGTTTATAATTTCACTTCCTGGTTGGACAGATACACATATGTAAAGGTAATTCCTTAATAAAGGCCAAAAAGCTCTAAATCACACAATAGTTTGTTAGATTAATAAAAATAAATGGTGACATATTTACTTGGTTAAATAAAAAAGTGTTCCTTATGTGTAAATTGCCCCTGCATTTTGGATATAATTTTCTGTGTTCAGGGCATAGGTAGAGTATTTTAGAACTCACCACCTACTTAAGTATAGACAAGCTCGATCCAAGCAGGAGAAACAAACTTGTACAATTTACACGAGAACTCTGTGAAGACACTCTCTGAAGTGTTGAATGATTTAGAGTATTTACCAAACAAGGCAGCAAGGATCTACACGCTGCACCCACTCATTTTGTTCCTATGAATCATTTCCCATGATGCGTAAACAGAATAATTCAAATTGAGTCTCTAATTTATGCTCCGTGCCTTTCAAAAGTAATCTCATTTTGGATGCCCTTTTTCTTACAGAATGAGCTGCTGACTTGTTTATCTGCTTTAATCCAGACCTTTAAAGTATGCAGTAGGGCTTTGATAAAGTTTGTGGTCTTTAAAGTGTATGGGTCTGTGGTGGAGGCGCTCACTGGTGTCCTGGAAATCCACATCGTTCCCGTTAAGAGCATTCTTGAGCCTGTGTGTCATGATCTTGAGCTGCATGATCTGCTGCCGGATCACCATGTCCGGTTTGGTGATGTCCATCTCCACTTCGGGGTTGTTGATTTGGCTGGCCAGGCCGTCGCCCATCACTTCAGGAAGGTATCTGATGCACAGAAGTATATTATCAGATTTCTCTTCCATGCCCATGAGGTAGACTTTTGATTTGTAAATACATGCTTGCTTTTGGCCACTTGGGGATTCATGATGATTGTAACTAAGTGAGTATGAGTGAACTAGAATCAGTGTTATAAAAAACTAGATTTTAAGGTGTTCCTTTAAAATGTGATGTTAAACTACAGTATCTTACCACTCACAGCCAAATTAAAAATGTCCAGTTATCTAAAACAGAACTGGAGTTATTTATATCTTGCACACACTTTGTTTAGTATGAATGCAAAAAGTTTATTCAGATTTTCATTTTGCAAAAGTACACTGCCTGACAAAAGTATTAGGACGATGGCATAATTTGTGATGCTGGGGTACTGAGCCAACTTTTCAATGTATTATTTAAATGTGGTGTACTTAATACTATTTCATCGCAATTATTCAATTATATTATCGCACGTTCTCATATTTTCAGATCATTGTGCGCAAATCCATTTGTGGACGAATATTACTCCTGTTTTCATAGCATCCTTTCATTATGAAAATAATAGTTTGAACACTCAATATTTTAAAATCAACTCATATCAGAGTTCTCGAATGACCCCATATGCATGATTGAAAGGACACATAGAATTTGATATTGTTACATTTTTGCAATAATATGATGAAATTTGCTTTAATATATCAATAAATTGATTTGTCGTCACCAATACGTCTTGTTATCATTATTTATGAAAGTTCAGAAATACACACTTGTCCTAATACTTTTGTCAGGCAGTGTATAATGTTATGATAATAACCATGATGCATTATGGTTCAGATTCCTCAGTGTTACACAGCTGTTGGTGAGCAGTACCTGGCTCGGCTCATGCCGTTCCAACACTTGTCCTCTGCCCCCGTTCCCGTGGCGATACGGTCACTGCACAGGACAGTGGGCAGAGACACCCAGTACGGCTGCATGTTCCTCAGCCTCACTATCACATCCGACACCTACAACACAACATCTGCGCATCAACCCAGCCATTCATCAGAGGGCAACAAGCACCCAATACTGTCTACATTTTTAATATTAAAAATAACTAATCTATGAACTGACAAAGCCACTCGGATGAGCGGCGAAACGTTTTTGACCAAACAAACTTTGTCCAGTTGACAAGCTGAATTTCTCCTTTTGCCAACTAATCTATGGTTATGCAGTTGTTGAGAGAAAAAAGCTGCCTAAAAGTGAACCCAAAAAAATGATACAAAGGTATGAAAAGCAGTCTCTGAGAGTGGGCAGAGAACTGACCAGGCCACTGAGTGTGTTGGAGCTGGGGCCCAGGCTGTCCTCCACAGTAATCCTGGCTCTCTTCACCTCGTCCTCTGCTCCTGTGCCGGGGCTGCCCCCTGTCCGCAGGTCACCACATTTCTGGGACAACTAGAGGGACAAGGAACAAGACTCATGCATCTACATTAGAATAACAAGGTACCAAAAGCTTTAGTCTTGTTTTTTGCACCCTGTCATTAGCCTGCTTGTTATGTGTGCAATATTCAACGTGCAGCTCAACTAAAAAGGGAAAACACCATAAACTGCATATTTTCATTTTTGTGCAGTTTTAACATCACATCTTTGGATAAATGACAATAACTCATCTACTAATCCCCTGCTTCCAAATTACTTTTATCTGTGCTTTAGCAAGAAAACTTTGAACATTTTGGCCAAACTTTATCTGCTAATCAACTGGGACAAGTTAAGAGGGAAATTTACATAACCCGGGAGTGAATGGCACAGAACAGCGAGCGAATGAATCAAACTTTTAGAAAGAACTTCATGTCCCCATTGGCCTTAACATTTTATAAACCGGGCTCAGGAATACGCTAGAAAACTGCAGTCAATCTGTCATGCAATCTGGCCCGTTTATGGCGGCATCAACATCTGAGCCTTCGGACGCAACCGCAAACTAATCCCGTCTTTAGCCTGCAGTCATTTCTCTAAAGCACAGCGTATCAGAATAGGTTAAAGTGCGTACAGAAGCTAAGAGGATAGTGCTTGCAATCAAAGTGAAAAAGAACATATGGCTCAAAAGAGAGGAGTGAATATGTTACACAGAATGGAATTTGTTTTTCACACATTACTGTAAAAAGGTGTTTAATCCAGTCTTATTTACTAAAATATAATCTTATTCCAAATTCATGATTGGTTATTAAAACATAGAAATGACAAACATTTTCATGATACAACTCAAAACTTGAGAATCAGTTGATCGTTTGGTTAATATTTTTAGGTGAAAAAGAATATACAGTAGCTATGTCAATAAGTACACATATACTATAACTTCAGACATTTATTCACAGAATATTATTGTCCATTTATCCTTCACCAGTTGAGAAGCAGACATCAGCTGACTAGAGGGATGAGTAGTGGCAATGATATCGTTGACTAAAGCTGCAGTGATTACCATACTGAACAGGATCAAAGGTCGTGGTGCCAGTCTATGGTATGGCTCACAGTAGAGCGACACAGAAGTACCTTTGTTTCCTTTCCATCCAATCTCAACTGTTTCCCACCTTCACCAAACAAACGTCAGATTTTAGTGCTGCAGTGGCTTTTAAAGCCCACATAAAAGTGTAGCTCAAACACATTAGGCAGTGAAGAGGAGCCGCAACACATCCAGGTCTCAGATCCACTAGTTTGGACTTAAAACAGGGGAACTGAGGTGTTACCTTTTCAATTAGGTGTTTGCACGGGCATGTTCCTAATCAGCCTAGACATTTGTTGAGGTGTATACAGAAATAGAATCAGGTTTACAGGTTTAACTTAACTCAGGGAAAGTGTCAATACATTGTACGACTGCTGCTGTGTGAAATGTAGTCTTCTAAGATCCTATGCTGTTATAATCCTAACCACTGCATTACCTTAAGATTTATTTTTCATACATCATTCACAATGACTATTCAACTATTCAGCATTGTTAGTAAGATCAGCAAATACAATTAAATGATAATTTATAGCAGAATGCTATAATTATGCTATAATGACCCAATCAAAATGGAGTGTACTAGTGCATCATGTCATGGTAGATCATATTTGGGATTCTTGTACCTTGCTATTAATGCTTTCAATATTGTCCATCATGGTGAACATGGCTTCTGAAATGCGAAAAGGCAGAGAGAGGACAATCACATCTACTCCAGTCGACCCGTCAAAGCGATTGGCCACTTGTATTAGCGTGTCTGCAAAACACATAGATTGCAAGTTAGGGTATAGTAACATATCACTGGATTTATTCCAGTTACTAAATTAACAGTGTGCTTATCTCCATATGCTGCTGAGGTGCCCACCTGCCAGATGCCTCCACTCAGAGTTGAGGTCAGCCTGGTTGGCGAGGCAGCCCTTCATAACGTTGGCGCAGTAGTTGGCACAGGGGCGAGCAGAGGCCATACCGCGACAGTAGGGACAGTATGTCATCTTCATCATGGCTCGCATGCACTCCTGGCTCAGCTGTACCTGGACACAAGCAGGAAGTAACCATACATCAATGACTGCCAACACCTGCTTAAATAAAATTCTAAAAGTCTAATGTCATTATAATGCAAACTTTAAGGTGATGCATGTTCAAAACAAAATATGAATCTGGTCATGAGGGCTAATTCAGTTTCCTTGCCTTTGCAAGTCCAATTGCAGTGCCTTGTGAAAGTATTAGCCCCCCTTGATTTTGAATTTTTGACCTTGATTTTTTTGACAAAAAGATATAAAATTGGAATTTTTTGTGAAGAATCAACATGTGGGACACAATGGGACACATTCGTGAAATGGAACAATATTTATGCAATCAATTCCAACTGGATTCAGGTCTGGATTTTGACTTGGCCTAACACCTGGATATGTTTAGTTTTGAATCATTCCATTGTAGATTTTGCTTTATGTTTAGGATCATTGTCTTGTTAGAAGGTATAAACCTCCATCTCTCTCCTATGTTGCCCTTAAACCTCAGTGGGTGAAATTTACAACTAAGGAATAAAGGAACTGAAAAGATGAAGAATAAAACTAGGACATATGCCTGTACTTCCTTCCCATTTGTAAGAGTGAGAAGTTGAAAGGTGAAATGGCATCATTAAAATGGCAGGAGAGCCAGTAGAGGACATTGTTAGTCGCTGTGCTTGGCACAAGTTCTCCATTGGCAACAAATTGATCTTTTATTGTCACAAAAACAACACCCAGATATTAAAAGATTCTAAAACGGCATCATTTACATAAGTACAGATATCAAGTATTGAAGTATTTCCACAGTATGAAAATCAAGTCTGAAATGTTAACAGGCAAGTTTATAACATCTATAAGCCACTATTCACAATTCTAACTTTAGCCATACTGTTACATGATAAGGGAAACAGTGATTTAAGCATGTTGAAATGTCAAATTTCCTCAGTTCTAGGAGTGTAAAAACATGTACATGTCTACACAGTGACAGACATAAAGTGGTGAAAGGTCATTTCCCAGACTGACCTTTTTTTAATCTTCTCTCCTTCCTGTGGACTTTTATTCTGTACAGTTGCTGCGGTAACCAGTTTGAGAGAATTTGCTTTTGGTCTCCCCAGAGATGAAAAGGCCCCAGACATTCATGGGCTACAAGTATTCCTCCTCGCTACATCCTCCTTCCTGCCTCCTCCGATTCTCCCATCCCACAAGGTTGCTCCCCTAGGAACGGGCCTTCGTGCGTGAAAAGTGAAACTGGGTTAATACCAGTAAGCTCTGTTCACAGGAGAGTTGGGCTCTGCATACAGAACCGGGAGGAAGTGTGTGCACGTGTATATGTGTGTGTGTGTGTGTATGTGTGTGGAAGAGGCCCAGCTACGCATACAAAAGTGCTCCGAGCTGACATTTGGGCCAGCCTGATGCTTTTCCTGGAAACTGCTCTTCCAACAGAAAAGTCTGCAGCTCAGATCAGATTTACTATAATCTACACTGAAAGTGGACAAGGATAGGAATCACAGGGCACTGTATAGAGCACTTGACAGAAGTAGTCATGGTGACACACACACACATTTCTGGGGCCGTGTCTCAGGTTACCACAGTTAAATTCACGATTATACACGATTGCATATCGAATAAGCTTGGTTATGCCAGATACCACCTTTCCTTCCCTTATTTAATCAGACTTTTGGAATAGAACAGTCTGTCTTCTAATTTGTGGTCTGGAAGATTATATTGCACTAATTCTTTTTTTTTTAATTATTATGAACCACGTACTCAATATTCCAACTTTACAAAACAACAATTGCAATGTCATTTTTTCCCCCCGGTACATCTCCTGCCTTTGCCATGTGATAATTGTATTAAATAACGACATATTAACAGATCATTAAACATCCCACTGTTGCCAGCGGCAGCCTTTGTAGTGTTAACTGCACATGATCATTAAAAACTGACTCTCAGTGGGACATGACGAGGCGGATCGGCGTCAAACAATCTCCAAAGTGGGATGAGTCAGAGTGCGTCTCTGCCCTCCATTAGCCTGCTGCTCATTAGCACGCCATGACTCAGACCCAGGCCACGAATTTGTGAAGAGGGAGAAGTCCACAAATCTACGAGGATGATCCACAGAGCAGAAGGCGGTGGGGCTATGTTCCTAATCAAACTCTAGTTATGAAGAGAGCGGTATTAATCTTACTGTGGGGTTACATCAGCAGTACAGTATTAGCGCGGAGATCATGACATCAAAAACTGCCAGGCGAAGCTAATTGGGGGTGGATGCGGACAGCTTCCTCTGTAACCTTGAAGTTGTGGTGAGGCTAGAAGAGTGCAGGGAGGGGCTTCTTCAAATGAGATTGTAATAGGACTCATTGACCTCAGCTGACAACTAATCATCATTTTCATTATTAGCTGATTAAGTTGTCACTGGGTCATCACTCCTGCACAGTTGTGTCCTTGACAGAGAAAGACGCAGTTGTGCAAGCGCAAAATGATGCACTTCCTCTTTGAGATCACCTCCTCCTGTAGACAGTAGAAGAATGTAAATAAAATGCAAGTAAAATTAGTAAAGTACTGTACTTGGTATACATTTTAGGTATCTGTACTTTACATAAATACATTTGAAAGTGGATACTTTTTTTTTCTTTTTCTTCATTGCATTTGAGAGCAGGTATCTGTAATTTCTACTCCATTATATTTTTAAATTGGTCTGAAAAGTTAAAGTTTTTTGTATTATTGTCTGAGACCTACTGATAAGGCTGAGCGTCCATTTTCAGTGGTTTCTGTTGAACTAAAATTCAGCACTAATCTTTATTAAAATCACTACATTTGAAGCTTAATTAAATCTCAAAATCTGCATTTACTTTTTACTCTTTAAGTACATCTTTAAAGAGGTTTATGTTTATTTATTTGAGCAACTTGCAGGTTCCATTTAAGCATAATTTCACAAATATAAACTCAAAATACAAACTTACGTCTCTGCAGTTCCTTTTGCTCAAAATGGAGCAGGTACTTTAATAAGCAGTTTTTTTATGTGATTCATGTGCTCTTAGGATCCAAATTTGATATTATGTGTGACTCTGCAGTAGAAAATAAACAATAATATAATTGATTGTGATAAAAAGGGTAGACAATAATCGTTCATGGATTTTATATAATCATAAGAATCACCAACAAAGATAATCACCATTTTATCGCCAGAATGTGCTGAAAAAATATAGTTATGTTTTCTTCTTGAACATTGTATATTAATATAAGATAATGGTGACACCAACATTCACCCCATGCCTACTTGTAAATATGAGAGTATGAACCAAGTGGGTTACAAAAATGATGAAGTCCAAAATGCATGCATCCTTTAGAATATTGTCTATATATTAACACTGAGGTACACAATTTTCAAATCATAAAAGAAGATTGGAAGAGTGTGTGTAGAATCCCTCAGTCCTCCAGTGAACTGAAGCAGCTTGGATGAGCTGCAAAATGTATTTGACCAAATAAACATTTGTCCAGTTGACAAATTGAATTTCTCCTTTTGCCAAAGATTGGAAGAGTTTAAAGGTCCCATGGCATGAAATTTTCACTTTCTGAGGTTTTTGAATGTTAATGTGAGCTCCCCTACCCTGTTTAGCCCCCCCCCCCATGGTTAAAAGTTGTGAAATGTCTAAACTGAGCATTTGCGATCCTTTTCTGCGTTACAAAAAATCGGAGCTCAAACGGGCGATTTTGAACAAGGCACCTTATTGACGTCAGATCGAAAAAAGAAATGCAAATGCAGTTCCACCCCCGTCTGTCTGTACTCAGCGTCTCTGTAAATCACGCCCAGAGAGTTTGGACTGCGAATGCGCTAGGCAATGCGAAATGCGTTTTTTATTTGCCTGGAGGCACGTCCGAGTGTTTCTAGGCTCGGAAGTCCTTTATCTGAGCCTCTGGACCTTTGAACAGCAGTGGTTTAATTTTATTTTCTGTGGAAATGTGTTTATTTTTCAATGGAACGCTTCTAATCTCCTCTTCACGCAAAAACGCGGAAATGGATCAGAGAGCGCACAGCTGAGAGCGGAGAGTTTGGCCACGCCCCCACCCTCTACTATAGGCCATCTCTTTTCTCCTCATTTGCATTCAAGCAACAACGCCCATTATGGAGTGTTCAGAGGGAGAAAAATTACTCTTTCTCATCTTATCTCTGTTTCTCATGCACTGAGTGTTGATTTTGAAGAAGGATTCATTTACAGTATTAGGGAACCATTAAGGAGCCATATAAAAGCATCAAGAAGTACCATGTCATGGGATCTTTAAAGCTACCCCTGATCAACTTGTTGCTAGCGCTCACAAACCCTTTGGGCACATCATTTATGCATGAATCTGTGGGCACGAGCACAGCTTTAGAACAGATTTTTCAGATGGTTAAAGAATCACAGTGAGCTTCAATACAACCAACCCACTCTCATCTCAAAACATACAAAGGCAATGGATCAGATACTTTCTTTCAGACCACTGCACTGCCAGAATGCAATTGTAAAACATTATTTCACAGAGTGCTGCTTATATAACAGACATTTGGTCAAGAGTTGATGAAAAGTACATTTGTGATTCTTATTTCACTTGTTACCATGAAACATTTAATTGTTTTCTACACATCCTCGGGAATTTTAAGCTCTGGTTAGCAGTGTATCTTTGGGTTTGGTCTTTCCTGCTGTCTCCCCTCTAATTAGTAAGGATATATGGTCCACCTCTCCCCCTGTGTTCGGCAGCCAGCTGATCCAGACTCTTCGCCTCCAGAGTCAGTTATGCATGTGGCACGTGGCCTACTTCCCCTCCCCTGGGAACAAAGCTGTCCACAGGGAGGAGAGAGGGGAGAGTTAAAGTGATACTCCGGGATTTTTGACATAGGGTCCAATTTTCTAGTTAGCCAGCGTGTAGGATATGTGTAGAGAAAGTTATTTTGCGATTTCATGCAGTCTTTGTAAAATCTGAGTTGGCTGTTGCTAAGCTAGCGAAAGTGAACGTCCTGCAGCTAGCCAGCCACTAAAATAGACATACCCAGTACAAAACAAACACCCAAACAAATCAGTTATTATGCCAGGGTATCGATGTACATATCTGTGTTGATAGAATGATTAAGGAAGTAAACCAAGCATGTATTCCTTTGATCATCATCAGCAATTCGTACTTCCTCATTGAAAGCTTGACAGCCGCGGATTGATATCACCCGCATGTCCCAATCCGACCGGCTCTAATAGTTTGTTTACTAGCAACCTCGCAACTGTAAAAGTGAGCACACGGAGCCTGTTCAAAGTATGGCAATGTTTGGCGAGCCCGATTATTTTGATGAGGAGGAAGAGCAGTTGCATTTTTCCAGTGAACCATACTTGTATGAGCCGGAGTATACGGACGAAGAATTGAAAGAGATGGATTTACAAAGAGCAAGAGAACAAGAGAGCGCGTCTGCAAATGCAGCCGCCGCCGAAGCTGCAGCAGAAAGCCGGGACAGAAGAACCGGGGATTGGTGGTGTCAGTGCCGAAATTGCGAAGTTATGGAGAACGAGGATGAATGTTTTTGCTGCAGGGAGTGGGACTTAGTTATCCCACAAATGCAAGAGCTGGAGCTAGATACTTCGTTTCGAAGTCTAGATGTGTCTGGTGGCCATAGCACTTCCAATGATGTCTGCATAACAGAGCACCAGGACTTCTTGCCCCATCTCAATCGTGGCGTACTGGAGACATTCTTCTGCGTCGAAAAGATAAATTGGAAGAAACGACCTAGACCTGCTGGACCTAATGGCCAGTTATCAATGCGGTAAGTGGTGTGCCAGAAAAAAATGTTGAATGTAGGAGCGTTTGGCCAGTTGCAAAATCAGTGAGATGATTATACTCACATCTTCTAAGTTAGGCCTCCTGTTTCTGTTACTCACCAACGTGTGTAATGCATGCCTCCAGTCTCTACTCTTTGTAATAATGACAACTGCTGCTGATGAATTGACGAGGGAGAAGTAAAATTCCGCCGCTGCTTAGAAACTAGTCCCCCAATATGCGTCAATTAAATCGTTTGAAGCAAGGTCCGTTTCGTTCAAAATCTTATTATATCAACACAGATATTTAAATCGATACCCTGGCATAATAACTGATTTGTTTGGGTGTTTGTTTTGTACTGGGTATGTCTATTTTAGTGGCTGGCTAGCTGCAGGACGTTCACTTTCGCTAGCTTAGCAACAGCCAACTCAGATTTTACAAAGACTGCATGAAATCGCAAAATAACTTTCTCTACACATATCCTACACGCTAGCTAACTAGAAAATTGGACCCTATGTCAAAAATCCCGGAGTATCACTTTAAGGGCACGACAGCAACTACTGGAAGACGGATTTTGAGAAAAAATGAATAGCACTTGATAAAACCTTTGTAAAAAGCACTGGTGCCTATTGTAAAAAAGTGGGTTTCAAATGCAGCCAGAAGACCCAGACCCAAGAATAAAGGATTAGCATACGCAACAGCATACTTTTAAATATATTACTTGAAGTTTAAGTGACTGATAAATGGGAAATAATGCAGTACTTGATAAGCATTTTTGTTGTCGTGTTTTTTGTCGTTTATGAAAAAACAATATACCCAATATTCATAAACAATATACCCAATATTCAGATTTGGTCTTAAACATTCAAATATTCCAGGAAATTGTAATTTGCAAATTATTATTTCTGAATTGGACCTTTTCATCCCATCCCAATTTAATGATGTGTGCCATTATTACTTCTTTTTATGGGAGCAGTTCAATAGCGTGTCAGACATCTAAAAACTAGGGGTCAAAAAATAGGTTCAGTTCGTCTCTTTACAACAGTGAAAATCAATAAAGGAATCAGAAACATTTATGGTGGAAGCTTTTCATTTGTATCGCATTCACACCATTTCGAGGGCAGCCTAGGACGGACCTCCACAATCACATGAAAAATTCTTTGCACACAAAAACTCCAAAGGACGATGAGAAGATGGTTATTCTTCCAGAGTTTTAATTTCCCAGCGTTCTGTCACTCCTGCATTTGTTCCTATCTCTGGCATTTTAATCTGCATAAGCAAAGGACACCGCTAAGGGCAGACACCCCAGTTATGAATATAAAGCAGAACAGTTGGTCAAAGTCTATAACACTTCAACATAATAAGTGTGTTTGCGGTGCAGGGATTTCATTCTCTAAAGCTCCAGTTTCACAGAGTCACGCTATATTGTGGCTGCTGATAGAAAATGTATCCTTAATACAAAAATCTGTACTTTTTTCAGAATCTCTGCTGTAGTAACAAGTTTACAGTTAGAATAGAATAGAATGCCTTTTATCGTCACTATTCATATACACAATTTACATCATACATACTCACATACTTACATAAAACACATAAAACCTTGTACAAGTTCTATTATTAAATATTTTTTAAGAGAAGAATTTTTTAAACATCATTTGTGTACTTAGCCATAGTAAAAAACTAAACAACAATAAATGCTTAATGGAAAATGTCTCTCAAAATTCAATTCAGGTGTTCAATTTAAAGAAGCATGTTTTCTGGTCAGATTTTATTGCTTTGTCTGGAATGTTCTATACTATGACATTTGTTTTTCCTCATCAAATACGTTAAAAAACATGCATGCACAAAGCTTCACTTACATTTTTCAGCCCAAACCAAGATCCTTTCTTTCTGCCACTGTGCATCACCATAAATCATCCATTACTTTTCAACTGTTTGTTTTGTTATACATGTACATTCACTCCGGTTAGCTTACAGACAATCTCTAATGGACATTCCACAGAGCATCTCGAACTCCTTTAGCTGCTCACTTGCCTGTAATTGAACTGTCATCAGCTGTATCCACTGTACTCCTCATGTTCACTGATTCTGCACCCTGGGACCATGCTGCAGGCAGAGGCACATATTCCGAGGCCTTCTTCCCCCTCATCTTGATGCAGTCTGTGAGCTCGGCCAGTACCACTCGCATCCATCACGGCGAGCATTGATCCGTCTCTCAAACCCAACATGTGGCCTTGTGCGCAGACATCTCCTCCTCCTACTTTGTCATGCTTTTTTAACGTTTGAAACATGGTCTGACCTTGCAATATTTCAGCTGGCTAAACTTGTAACATTTGTCTGTGTCCTTAAAACTCTAAGGGAGAGGTGTCAGAGGAGGGTTTGTCAGAGACACATGGGGTCAAAGTTGTAACTAATTTTAAAAGGCAAGCTTTCCTGGTGGAGGGTCCGTTACCTACTTGTCTCCATGGAGATCTTGTTGCTCTGCCTGGAATGTTCCATGGTATGACATTGAACATATCCATCTAGCTCTTATTCATTATGGATGTTTCCATTGCTCAGAAATACAATAGTTCCTTCTGTGAATAGGGGAGACTCTCCACAGATCTGAATTGTAATGTAGTGTAGTGCTGTAACCTGCTTGTCTCCCCCGTGACAGCAAGGTTTAATCTATAGTGTGGAACATTTTAGACAATGTTATATTTCCATGGAGACAAGCAGGTGGCAGATTCGCCACTAAAAATGTTACACAGTACATCTTTAAAGCCCCAGTGTGTAGGATTCGTGGCGCATAGGTGGATAGTCGCTATTGCACTTTCTGTTTTAGGTACGGCAGACCTCGAGGGACCCGCGCGCCGCTACTGTATAAGTAAAACACAGTCCCGTTTTTTTTTTTTTTTTCTTTTCGCACATTCCCGATCATGTACCATGACACTCTACACATCAAATTAAACCTTACAGTCTCCTCTTTTTGACTATGCTTTTATACGGAAAAGCACAAAACGAGGTTAGCTTACCTTAGAATGCTTTGCACAGGTCAAACTCTGTATTTCACCATAAACTTGCTCTCAATTTGTCCGTAAGGATCCAGCGAATAAAATCCAGTAAAACAATTTAGTCCAAAACACGTGTTAGATCCATTACGAGTCTGATCCGGCAGCATGCTTGTGTTATTTACCCAAAACCACGAGCCTTGCCGAAGGCGGAGTCCAAATGTCCTTCTGCGGCTCTCGTATTCAAAATGGCTGCCTCTGCATGGGGAAGATCCCCCTTTTATGTGACTATATCTAAGTCCAAAAGAATACTTTGATTTCATGATGGAAGTGAAAAGGCTTGGAAAACAATGTATTTTTGAATGGGTATCTTCAATTTCAGTAATTATCGGGTAAAAATCTTACACACTGTCCCTTTAAAGTATTATTTTACCCCATCAAGGCTATATAAAATCAGTATGGACATTTTTGTACATGGAAAAAGTGTACAATAAATAAAAACTACTTGCGGCCCTTAACATCCTTATCACCTCAAGTCATTTACAACAATTCCTAACCTCATATTAACGTGCAGTCATTTTATTAGGAAATAATAAACACCAAATTAACCACTCTATGCTAATCAGCAGTTGGTTCGATGTTAACAAGTGGACCCTAAAATGAAGTGTTAACATAATTTGAGCAAATACACATTTTTCATGTTATTAGATTCAGAATAGCACACATACACGCTCTATGGAACTGCCCTCTACCCTCTCCAGTAAGAACTAAAGTTTTGGACTGCATGCAGAGCAGGTGGTCATGTGACCTACCCAGTCGCCTAGGCTGTGTATTTGTACTTGTCTGTATACTTGGGGACAAAAGACAAGTGGCATATTTAAACAAGCCTGCTTTTCGAATGCCAAGTACTGGGCTGGTGACTTGTGTGTAATTTTGGCAATGTGGAAAGAACCAAGCATGCCAACGATCAAACTGTAGAAAGAGTGGATGGTGTAGAATGCTGCAGGGGGCTGAGGGGATGCTGGGAAGGGTCAGTGGTAGAGCAGTGGAACAGTTTTGGTTTGTTTTTGTCTACAACAGTTTGAGTTTTAGTATTGAAGTCTTTGCTTTTGAGTTTCTCCCATTGTTGTTGTTTTTATTATTAGTATTTTAGGTTATGGACTAGGATTTGTTAATGGTGCACTGTATAACTTCTCAGCAGGGTCCGCCAACTGCTTGTTTCTATGAAGACTGCCTCAAATGTTCCACAGTAGGGCATTAAACTCCCTGAGGAAAGCAAGCGGTGACACCAGGTCAATTTACTAGCTAGATCTGTGGAGAGGCAAACTCACTCACACTAAGAATAGGGTTTTCAAGATACTTTTGTGTAGTAAAAACACACCTAATTAAATACATACACCGCGTATACATTTAATGACATAATGTGGAGCTTTCCAGGGCAAAGCAATAACATCTCCATGGAAGCACACTAGAAAAGTTACAAAATGCTTCTTTAAATTCTAAATACTTATATTACCAACAAAATTAAACAGTAGTAGAACTGAATGTTGAATAAGTGGTGAAATCTGTTTACTTTTGTCCAGTTGACAGAATCAAATAGTCTTTTGAAATGGAACCTACCTGGACGACTGGGGGATTACGCAGACATCTACAAGTAAATAAAAAACTCATCTGTGACGCAGCCTCTGTTTTCTGTCAAGAGTATGCGGACGAGTATGGAGAGAGTTTTTGTCGATACAAACTACCTCACCAGCATGATTTCTCTGATACGGTAGGAACCATAACCTGGCTCCTGTCTGCTGCTCCGAGGGGACTATTTCTTGGGGGATGCATTAACCCTCCCCGCGGCACATAGACATTCTTCAGAGTGCACCTGACATTATGTGGTCACAGGAGCTGATTGGCAGATCCCTGGGCCGTGCTTTATGGAGCCACTCATCCGTACTGACATGCATTTGTCATAGTTATAGGCCCGGAGTGTGAGTGTGCATGTGCTGTCATATGGAGTAATGTGACGACTGAGGAGAGGGGAATTAGTTAACATCGCTATCTGTGTAGTTCAATAGGCAGCCAGCCATAAGTCTGCATTTTCAGACACACCTCACATGTTAAAGGTGTATGTTAACTGTATAGAAGTGACTTTCTCTTGACGTTGACATAAGATGGACTTAGGGCAGTGTAATTAATAACATTTTTAACTAATTGAGGCTCAATCATTGACAATTAAAATTGACTGTCAACTTGGGGCTTTTTAATCAACATGGTGTACTCAATTCTTAACATTTACCATTTGAATTTGGATGTCTGTCATGTTCATGGAAGTAATACTGAAATTCAGATTTGTGTGTTATAAATGGAAAAGATTATGATCAATAAAGGCAGCAAGATTTATAACAGTTTGAAGCATTGCAATTGGTAGGTACAACGGCTGCAAGAAGTAAAATCATGTCACCACTGTAGAATAAACTTATACAAACAATAATTCCGTGTTATTCGTAACATTACTTTTCAGTCAAATTGTTAAATCCTACTAAAGCCAATTTTTGTCTGCATTTCTAAAACACTCACATGTATGTATCATGTGAGTGTATGACTGTTCTCATCCAGTTCTAATAAACCACATTTCTTCACATTTGTTTATGCTATAGAGATAAAGCAACGCCGTTTCTCCAACTACACTCATAGACCAGTTCCCCAGTTGTATATGAGCCCTTACCTGTGAGACCCTGCGCACCACCTCTCCGCTGGTCATCAGGCCCTGGACAAATGAACGTGACGCCACAAACGTCCGAGTGACTTTGAGGTTCATCTCACGAGGAGTGTCTCCGAAGGGCCGCAACGTGTCCATCTGCTTGGACACACACTCCAGGTAGTCCTCCCCTACAGTTAAGTTTAATAATCAGTTTAACATTAAAAGGCATTTGGGTTCTATGTTTTCTCATAATTAGCACTAGTATAATTTGATATTGTATGGTCTCACTAAGCCAGCTATTGGTAAAGCATACATTTCTATTTTTGCCCAGGGACTGCAGATGGAAACTAGCTTTAGCTAAATCTGGTGTAGAGCATCTCTTCTTTTACAGTATGAGATTACAGTGTTTGCACATGGTCCCTGTTAAAATAAACCAAACCTGGTTCTGGTAATAGTTGGAAGAAAGGAGCATGTTGCTTTATACTGAAGTATCAGGGTAACAATTTTGATAACCCTTGATAGTCCATATAACACAATATAGTTTCAAGTGTGAATGTATACAGTGTATAGAGTACCTATGTTGTACTGCTTGTTGGCATGGTGGAACACCCTCTCCATGAGCCGGGCCCAGAACTCATTGAGCACCTCCTCCAGGTTGATGTTGGAGCCTCTATAGTACTGCCTCAGCTCCTTGTACAAGTCTGAGAACACAGGTGCATTCTGGGAGTACAGCGTGCCCAATGTCGACATCAACTTCTCATGTAGTGAGGTGGACGACTGGTTCAGCAACTCCAGGAAGTAACCTACAAAATGTGTAAAAGACACATTCAAATCTTATCACAGTGTATTACGCCACTGAAACCATTTTCTATGTGCAGTATTCTTGAGTCGCTTGTCTTGAATCTGGGTGCCATGCTGTTTTATGGAGAGAGATGAGCTAAAGTTGGAAAGGAATGCTGTTGCTCCACTGAGAGATGTCAAAGTCATTATATAACCCCCTGCAGATATGAGGGTTACCTGGCAGTGTGTAGACCTGGCCAGGAAGATCAAGAAAAAATGTTGCAGATTTAATCTACCAATGTTGAAAGTATATTAGTGGGCAGAAATAGAAAAGTGTTTAAAAAAAAAAACATTTGAGAGTCAGCATCTCTTAGCAAAACAATGGCAACTTTGATGTTGTGATGTAATAAACTTAGTAAGTACAAAATTTTGCATAGTAATACAAATGCTTATTGGAAAAGCTGCTTAGTAGTGAAAACAGGAGAGCAATGAAGCTAAATAAGTGGCTGTAAGTTTACCACAACTTTACTTCAATTTGTGGACCTTGCCATAGATTTTAAAATAATGAAATCAAAAACATCCCTTATAGAAAATGTATCCAATATAAACACAATAAGCATTTTAATGACAAGTCAAACTAAGTTACATGAAATGAGTCTACAAATAACTGAAATGACATTTCAGTGTCAATATAAATACCAAATGCATTAGGCATAGAATGCGAAAGAGTCGGGCAAAAGCAGCCCATTTATTCTTTTCAGTGTACACAACAGGATGACTAATCTGCAGGAAAACACAATCTTCTCTTAAATGCAGCCCATATCGTAAGCGGTAGCAACATTGAAGCATTATGGGTAAAAAGAGACTCCTCTAAGGTATATCCACTGTATTCATGAATCACATTGTTTTTTAAAATGAATCTCTGCTTTCTGTGGCCAAAGGCATAAACATTTTACATCCGCGTGTGTGTCATCTACAGTGTTTATTCAAATGGGGCGTGCTTTCTGCCAAGACCACGGCTGGAGCAGGTTCAGTCCAGTAACAATAGCTGTAGTTCTGAGCCCAGACTGTCCGTCCAACCCAGACCCCCACAGTGAAGCGGACCTAATGCAGGGGTTTGTGGGTTTGTTTTGGGGAGACATTTAAATTTCTCATGCGTCATCTCCATCAACAACAAAAAAGCAGCAATATTTGGGTACATCACTGTAGAAAATAGAAAATGGGATGAAATGGGAGTGCTTCAAAAATACAGTTTTTGTAGATGTGGATATGTGTTTTTCTTTCTGTCCTTGGGAAAGACACTTCAGCCTTTAATTAGAATAGGTTATAACATGCATCCCATTCTCCCCCATTCACTATTCATTAGCAAACACCAGACGGCGAGCTCCTCTTTAGCGCCGCATTTTTTTTTGGCCTTTTTTTTTGGAAACTGATTTTAAAAATGTGCTTAGTCTTAAGAACTGAGTACATCTCCGAGAACACTTTCTATTTTAATTCAACCATCAAAGGAGCAAAATGTGACAAAGGGTTAGAGTGACGCGTTGGCATTTCCATGAAGAAGATACTTTTAGACATTTACCTCATTTGTAATGTTCTTCTCGCTGGAAACTTCAAGTGACACTCCATAAGTTTGGAGGCCAGAACATTAGGTCACATTCTTGTCTCCAACCACTTGTCTTTGGTCGTTGTATTCAAGTGGATTTACAAAACCACTTTCTCTTTATTCAACAAATATAAATCCATTTATAGAAACTCCAGACACTTTACTGCCGTGCTGGCTTCTGCCTAATTGCGTCCTAATGCTTTGATTCTCCGATTTAAAAGGCGGAATTAATGATTTGTCTCAGACTGTGGGTTGGCTTCATGAATTCACAATTTTCTAACAAAGTCATTTGGTTAAACAAATAAAGACATTTACTCCGAAGTATATGGTCCAGTTTGAAGACTATAATTACCTTGAGGACTTTCTGGATGATGAGTTTCTGTTATCTTTGGGAAAAAAAGTAACAGCTTTATGTCCATTAAACTTTTTAGAACTCTGCTAATTCAGAAGGGTTTTGCACACACTAAATAAAGCTTCAGTTATTTTTAAATAAGTTTGTGGCTTAGGATGACAGCAATTCATTCACATAATGTTTGAGAAAACCTGCATTATTAGTCTGTCTACATCTCAAAATGCTCTGTTCCACCTTATGATGTCATGTAGTGGTCGTTTTCAAGTTAACAGTCCTTTTTACCTTTAGTTCAGTAGAGACTGCCAATTCCTGTGTACGGAGTTTAAGAACACAGTGGAGCACTTCCTGTATTACCACATGACATCACAATGTGGAACAGTGTTTTCTGTTTGAGGAGCCTAAATATGCAGGTTTTGTGTGTTAAATAGCTCAGAAAATATAGATAGACCCTTTAAAGACCAAGATTTTCTATTGGATCTTTTCATTCACACCTCGGTACTGTTATAATGAGCGCTCTCGATGGAAAAGAGTTGTGTTTTCTTCTATCCTAAACCCAATGCAAACAGTAACAGCAGCAGATGAGACAACTTAAGAAAAAGCAAAAATGTTCTTGAATTCAAAGCTGAACCGTATGTTCCCGTCAGTGTAATATTGAAAGGAGAAACAACAAACAGTGACATACATTTATTGCAATCCTGGCAGGAAAATTATAGTTACAGGATTTGGCTGCAGAGTGGCATAGACGGGTGTGTGGGCTGCCTGTGTCGATTTGTGAATTAATATGCTGAGAAAAGACAGAAAGAAAGAGCGAGCAATGCTGGTGTGTGTCTGGTGGTGGTTAGGCCGTTAGACTTCCATGTTGGCCCATGGATCTCTCCCTCAATCCCCGACCTCCTGTCACTCACATGGCTCCAAACGACTCTCAAGGCCAGGGTTCAAAGCAGACAGGGAAATCTAACTGTTGCTCTCACTGGCACTGAACGCTACTTTGACGAGTCAGAGGAGGTGTGTGGAGGTGTGTATGTGGAAGTGTGTGCATGAAAATAGTTTATTATTAAATCTAAATGTCAGATTTTTTTTTTTTTGGTTTTCATTAATAATACACTTCAGCCTTCAGTGACCATATTTCAACCTGGATTTGGTTGATAATGCATTAAAAAAAAGTTTCAACGTGCAACCGTGCAATAGTTTGACAAATTGCAAAAAAATGTTTTATATATGTGACTGATGACTACTAAAATAACTTGGTTGAAGCCCTGGTATAGACTAGGGGTGGGTATTGGCAAAGAAGTCACGATTCAATTCGAATCACGATTCATATGCCACGATGCGATACCATCACGATGCATCATGATACTTGAGTTATTGCGATGCATTGCAATATATTCGACATACTTCAGTGAAAATGTACCAAAAAAAAGAGGATAACTTAAATATCAGTGGCTGTGTATCTGGGTCGTGTCTTCAATTGATACAGAACTCTGAGCAACTCAATTCATAACTGAATTTATTGAATAACAAAAATAAATAAACCAAACCAATAACAAAAAAAGTGCATAGGATTTTTTCTAAAACAAAAAATGTTCAAACATTTGCCATTTTGGAGGTAGCTACCATCATAACAAACAATACCCTTTCACAAAGAAAAAAGTGCATAGGATTTATAAAAAAAATAAACTAATAATTTATTTATTTATTTATTAATATTAAATATTAAATTATTAAATATTAAATTATTAATTAATAATAATCGATTTTTGGCATCAAGAATCGATGCAGTATATTGTGAAAGTTAGTATCGCGATGCATTGTCATTTGCACACCCCTAGTATAGACTATGGTAAAAGTCAAGATCAGTCTCAAAGACATTAATGAAGTCAATGCAAGGTCCCTGCAAAGCATAGAAATCCAACAAAACATGTGTATGTGCGTGTGTGCACGGATGCTGTGACGACAGGCGTGTGTGAGGATCACATGGACGTGCACACAGGCTACAATGTGGAGATGCTGTGACAGGTGCAGTGCAGCTTTAATCCCTGCAGTGCACTGTCTACTACTGACTTATACGGAACATGAGCCACGTCTGGCCAGGCTTAAACACACACGGAACTTTTAAAATCATGATCTATTTCTAGCTTATCATTCCTACTACATATTGAACTCTTATTTTTTGCTTAACAAAGAGAATATCAACAAATCTTCAAATAACAGTAGTAACTAGCAAGTGTCAAAAAGGGGATGAATAAAATCTGATTTGCATGTATACTACCAATGTTTTTGACATACTTTTTCCATTTCATTTTTTTTTATTTATTTCATGACTCTTTACATTGTTGATTCTCACTGAAGGCATCAAAAGCATGTATAGACATACATGGAATGCAGTAAAAAAAAGTGTAACATACATTTTAGAGTCTACAAAATAACCACCCTTTGCTTTGCGCACACTCTTGGGATTCCAGTAATAAACCCTAACAAAGCACAACTGTGAAATGAAAACTATTTCAGGTGACTTCATTGTGAAGGTCATGGGGTGAGCAAAAAGGTGTCTATATACAAGAGATGGGGTAAGGACAGACATGGGAGCTTTAACATGACATAAGGTTATCTGATACAGAAGTATACGTTTCCTATACATGAGTTTAGAGTATGGTATGAATGTCTGCTGTATCATTTAACTGAGTGAGCTGAGCATGTAGCCTGCATCTGTCCATGCAGTAAATCTAATTTTTGGAAAATGTATAGCCCACAAAGCTTCCTGCATTTAAGGCCAGTTAACATGGTACATGCAGATATAGAACAGATTAACATTTAAGCAGTCATGCATTTTATTCAGAGCATTACATTAAAATAGCCCATTCCCCTCTGGAAACAATACAGAAATGAGTGTAAAACGCTTGCTACCCACTGCAGTGTGACAGGAGGTGGGCAGGAGGTGGGCAGGCCTGAGCAGTGCCACGCCACCCTGTGCCCTTCACTTGAAGAATGGCGGTCATTAGGCTGACACAATGCCCCGATGTGCCCACTCGGTCCACTGACCTTTCCCATTCCTCTCATTTGTCTTCAAAGAGTAAGCTTCCCTTCTACCCACAATGCATCCTGCTCCTGAGTCCTCCATCACTCATGGGCCTCACCTCCACCTCCCCTGCCCCCCCCAAAACGACTGATGACAGAGCACTGGTCATTTCTTATGTGGTCAGAGGGGCAGCAAATATTTGGGTTTTGAACAGCTTCCATCTTTCATTCCTTTCCTCTGCAGATACTTTGTACTAATGGATCGCCGGTGACGAGCCTTTACACGTAGTATTTCATTCATTCTCTATTGGCAACTTGGTGTCACCATCTTTCACACATGGTGTTACTTGACAGCATTAATGGTTGCACTATTATTATTATTAATGGTTGCCATTACATGGTTGATGCTAACCACTCTGCCACAGCACTTTTGGAATCAGTAATAAAATTAAGTTCTACTTTGCAGTGTAGGAACCCAAAAATCACAGGTGTTCCATTTTCTAAAAACCTTTAAAATGTGTAATTCACCTGTCTTTAATTTAGTTAAGTTTCGCTTGTGTATGGTGTCATCTAGTGGACACTTTTGAATGCAGGCCGGGCAGGTTGCATCACCGGTATGTATTTTGTACGCATGTTCAACAACTTTAGTCATAATTATTTGGAAGTTCAGCATTGTGATGTTTGTCTGTAGTACTAGTATTGTAGTGTGCCAATTACACCTGAACCACACAGCTCTCAAAATGGCATCAGAAAACTTTCAATGTGTGGATTTTCAACATTGTACTTATCTTGTTTACTGTATATTTTTGTAATGGGAATATTGCAATTTTAAATTGGTCTATTCTACAGTTTCACCTTTTCAAGCATCATTAAACCCGCTTAGCAGAGTCGTTGACAATAGGGGAGTTTATCGCCATAGTTCCCATTACGGCACAACAGAACATTTTGAGGAGTAAATAATGGAGTTTCCCCATTTTCCTGAGAATATCAAGAATGTGTCATGAAAATCTAGTGTGGGAGTTTGTCTAATTTTCTACTTTTGATGAGTGGCAACAGAAAATTAGCACTGAAAAATAACTATAGCTTCACATGTCAATCTCTTTTCCTTTCATTACACAACTTTAAGAATAATACTTCAATCAAACTTGCTTAAAGGGTTTATTGTACAGGACAGCTATAGTCTGAAATGGGGACGGTCATGGCAGTAGTTACAACTACTAACACCTTAAACCACTAAACCACCGACGAGCACACTTCCAAAAACAAACATTATCCTTTGCATCCCCTTCTCCCCAAAAACTACCATCTATAAAGTGTTGGCCCCTTTACCCCCTCTACAAGTGTTGGCATCCTTCTATCCATATTATTCACACTTCCTGCTCTGTATGTGCAAAGATTCAAATACATGTTTTGTCATGTACAAACTGTATGTGAAAATGGTTTTAAGTTGCATTCTGAAATTTTTACTTGTTTGCACACAACCAATCACTAATGTCCACATTCCAATCTCACTATCACTCTAAAAACAACAACAAAAAACATCTTAAACACATCTTAAGTATATATATTTTTTCCATTCTTTTCATCCATTTTCTGAGCATTGCTGGTCTCACCATTACCTTATATACACACTTGCTATATCCTTATGACTGCTTCTTAAAAGCTCAAAGAACTTTCCTCAAAGGGCCATTCAAATCTATCTTTAGTATTACAGGCACATTTATGCTTTGCAGGTTAGTCTCTTGTATCTGCTCACTTATACATTCTGGCTGCGTGCTTCACTTTTATCCATTTATCAAATAATGTGATGGAAACCTAATTTGTCTTTCCATTTTGAAATTCAAACAGAGCCAACTTTTTCACAACTTGTCTTATCCCAGCTGACTCCTGTCCCAACACAAAAATGGATTTTAATTATTAATTGCAGAAATCATTTCAAAGCACCCGAGGTCAGAGCTGATGTGAATATAGCAAATGTTTAAAGTGTCTGTAAGATCAAATGGCACGGTGGTAGGTATCCAGCTATAGAGGAACATGACAGATGAGCCAACGGTTGGAGCTATGCCAGACTCTGACAAGGTAGTACTGCACTGGAAAAAAAAAAAAAAAACACAGAACAAAAAGCAGGGGCTGTAGATCTGTTTAGTATCTGGACGTCCTAATTGTGTTTGTCCATTTCACAAGTGCAGTGTTATTAGATTAGCAGCGGTCTTCTCTGGCAGGGAGCAGAGAGGCACAAAGGAGCAGGGTGAATTATGGGCAGGCGCGCTGAGAGTGGCACAATGTGATACTGATGTGCATTCAATAAAACAGGGCACACGCATTTGTTATCGAGCGCCGGACAAACCTGCATCTGTGATTGTTCTCCATAATGAAATATGGAGAAAGTAGGACATATGAGGAGGGCTGCAGATTGAATCAACAGTGGTACTTTTTATGAATGCATTGTTCAAGCTTTGGTTTTGTATTACACATTTTTAAAACAGCAATGGAACATTAGTCTTGCCATTTTCTGGTGTAAAGCACAAAGTAATGTGTGAGGCTATACATAGTGGAAGAATTTTGAGCACCGACTGGATTAAATGAATGACCTAAAGGGTCCTAGAGGTCCTCTATACTATAGAGGCCATTGAATGTCATTTGAAATACTAAATAATATTGTCAATATAATCATATGGTCTTACACTAGTCTTGATAAAGAACAAATTTTGCCTTTTGATGAGATGAGATCTTCGAGAGAAGGCATCTGAACAGTTTTCCCCAGCACTGAGAAAGGTTTGCTGTGGACAGTTGGTATCCTGTCCTTCACATCAGACATCAGGTTCTGCTTCACATCTCTACACCCCGAATCTCCTGCCTGTATTCTCTTTACATTCCTGTACCTGCCACCCTCATCATGGCACTTGGCACAAACAAACACGGGTGCCCTCTGCTCGCAGCGCGCCGATGTGGGAGCCATTAAACTGTTTGTGTCATTCCGCCGCTCCCATCCATAACGGAGCCTTATCACACACAGGCCGGGCCCCAAGGAACGCCACGCACTCCTTAGCTAGCATTTAGCCGCTATTAAAAAGTCCCGTGTATTAAACAAGCTGACGTGTCACATAATGCACATCATCTATCAACAAGCCCCCCAGTGGAAGTCTTTATTCTGCGCTTTGACTTCCACGGCATCATGCACCATTTACCCAGCCTGCTCCTACCCATCTGGTTCTCCTTTGAAACCATTTGCGTGATTTTTTTTTTTTTCCTTTTCTTCCCCGCATGGACCACACACTGTTCTAAACCAGAGTGTCATTTGGTTCCTTTATCTTGACGTACTTTCCACTCCTGTGCCCACGATTCAGGAATGCAGCATTCTTCTTCTCTGGGTTCAACCTTCTGAGGAGTCATGGATTTGCGTTTGGAGTAAGAGGGACGGATGTATTGAGGTCTTGTTTTGCATACGGGAAAAAATTGGCCAATCGAGGGACACAATGGGAGCGGACGTCCTTGTCAGTTGCGGTGTTGTCAAGCGGTGACCATGAAAGACAAGTTGAGACAAATGCAATCTGTTGATAATTGAGTGAATTTTGACAAGTGTGAGTGATGGGGCAGGCTGTAATGTGAGAATAGAATGGAGAAGGCAACTTGATGAAATGCAAGGTGCTACAGCCCTGCCAACATGCCATACATTTTAAAAGCAAGTGTCAGACGTACAAACGTTGGTGAACAGTAGAATTTCCAGCCGAGAGGTTGCCCTTTTGAGGCTCTAAATTGGTTACAATGTCTGTTTAAAACAGGTTAAATTAGACTGCCAAAATAAAATAAATCCATAAGAAAATACTGAGAGAGAAAGAAAAACAGAGAGAAGTTTCACACAATCTTAAAACTTTGTTTGCCTATTAATTTTTTGCCAATTAGATGAAAATGCACTGCAGATTCATTTTGACCTCAAAAGCAGCTTAAACAATGCATCAATGTAGGGGCAGGTCAAATTTTGGTCAAATACATGGGATGAAGGACCTTTACAGAAGTAGTAGTTGCAAGTATTGCACTGCATACTGCATATAGGTAATGGTTCTACATTATTGCTTATATAGTATAGAATAAATTATGTAGATTGAAAAGTAACAGAAGTAGCAGTCACCATCGTATCAATAGAGGCTTTTGACTGCCTAAACTGCGATATAAATGCATAAAAATGGCAGTGATTAGGCAATTATGTAATTTGAAATGAATTCTAATTTGGCTCTTTTATGTTAACTAACTGCAAATCAATTTAACTGCATCTGAACATCCAAAGAAACAAAGACCAAAGCTGTTTACAAATACATACTAGGCTGAACCCTGTACACAGAAATAACACCAGTGCCTACAGTATTTAAACCAAATCATGCTGCTGCTGCTGCTGCTGCTGCGAGACCATGGTTTTGGCTCTGCTGTCTTGTGTTGCATGGTAGATGTAGGGGGAGATATTTAGAGCTCAATACAAATGAATAAAACAGAAAGTCTCTGCCTGGTTGTGGAGAAACTGGTTTTCTCTTGAGCCAGCTATGATCAGTCCACTTTGAATGAGATTACGCTCCAAAACCACGGATGGGAAGACTAGCTGCTCTTTGTCTGTGCCAGTAAATCAAAGAGACTGCAGCGTGTGATGGTCCAGGACTCCGGTTCAATAAAAGTCCCATAGCTCCCAAACTAGTGGGAATGTGAATGTGGTTTGAGTTGTTTTGAACCATCATTTGATTGCTTAGATAATAAGGAGAAGAAGCCAAGATTTCATCATTTCTGGTATGTTTAAATACCCTCGAGTTAAAATCTGGCAACACTAAACTAACCAGTGTTAAACATGCCTGAGAACACTGACATGGGGAAGACAAATCAGAGGACTTTCTAAACCAAGGGAACAGTATTCAACCATTTAACAGATTTGCCAAATTGGTTTTTATTTGGTTGTTAAGCTCTTGACCAGACAAAACAATATGAACACTGTAGTAACTGTAACAATGACAACTGATCACCATTTATGATCTATTCAACTATGATCACTGATCAGAGATGAACATAACGGAACCGGGAATGCAAACCTGAGCAAATTAGGTTATACTTAAATTTGAGTGGATATGATATTCTTGGGTTTGTATAATGGACGGGGTCTGCAGCCTATCCAATTGTCTGGAATCATGTGGTTTGGAGCAGAATTCGGACTTTATAAGAAAACTTTAGCTACTGTATCGAATAAACAACAAGTCTCATTTTCAAAACAATTTTTATTTGGTTTTAATTAGTTAATAAAACTAAATTCTTATTTTTTTTGCCATATCACACAGCCATAGTGTAAAAGTTGCTCTTTTGTTATCTGTGTGCTTAAATGTGCATAGACATATCATTAGACTTAAACTGGTCTGCTCATTTACCCTTTTAAAGTTCATCAAGTCAGAAGAAAGTCTGGGCAAATGAAGTCTTGTGATTGATTGCAGTAAAGTCTCAGGTCTTTCCAAATGAACTATGTTTTAAACCATGTGAGACAGCAGTGCAGAGGGAGAGACCAGATGCCAGAGACGTTCCCATCACACACGCACGCATGTACACACACAAGCACCTGCCAAGATTCTGCCCCTCGCACCTGGCTGCCCCTGCCACCCAACAACCTAGCTCCATCACTCTGACCGTCCTTTCGCCCTATCCGCTTCATCTGCACTCAGCTCTCCAACTTTCTGTTTTAGACACCATTTGTGCTTATCACTTTGTCCTTGGTGTGCTTTATCATTCCATCTGTCTCCATTCTTTATATAAAAACAAATTAGTCAAAGCAAATACAGCTACAGCAGTAACCTTCACAAAACAGACTCCAAAACAAATTAAACACACATATGAAAACGCAACATTTTAACACACAATTTCTTCAAAATGAAATATGACTCAAACACATTTCAAATAATTACTGTTCAAAAAAATCATTACACAACCAAAACTCAAATTAAACTACTAATATGAGTACGTGGCAGGTAGGACAAGGTCAAGTACTGCAAGAAGAGAACAATACAGCCAGAGACATTGTCCCTCCAGCGTGTCCTGGGTCTTCCCCGGGGCATCCTCCCAGTGGGACATGCCCGGCACACCTCCTGAGGGAGGCGTCCCGGAGGCATCCGGAACAGATGCCCGAGTCACCTCAGCTGGCTCCTCTATACGTGAAGAAGCAGCGGTTCTACTCCGAGCCCCTCCCGTTTGACTGAGCTCCTCACCCTATCTCTAAGGGTGCGCCCAGCCACTCTGTGGAGGAAACTCATTTCGACCGATTGTATCCGCGATCCGCGATACTTTCGGTCATTACCCAGAGCTCATGACCATAGGTGAGGGTAGGAACGTAGATTGACCGGTAAATTGAGAGCTTCGCCATTTGGCTCAGCTCCCTCTTCACCACAACGGTCCGGTACAGCGACTACATCACTGCAGACGCTGCACCGATCCGCCTGTAAATCTCACGCTCCATCCTCCCCTCACTCGTGAACAAGACCCCGAGATACTTGAACTCCTCCACTTGAGGCAAGGACTCTCCACCCACCCGGAGAGGGCAAGCCACCTTTTTCCGGTCGAGAACCATGGCCTTGGATTTGGAAGAGCTGATCCTCATCCCAGCCGCTTCACACTCGGCTGCAAACCGCCCCAATGCACATTGGAGGTCCCGGTTCGATGAAGCCATCAGGACAACATCATCTGCAAACAGCAGAGATGAGATCCTGTAGTTCCCAAACTGGATCCCCTTCGGCCCCTGACTGTGCCTAGAAATTCTGTCCATAAATATAATGAACAGAACCGGTGGCAAAGGGCAGCCCTGGCGGATGCACCGGAAACAGGTTCGATTTACTACCGGCAATGCGAACACAGCTCCTGCTCCGGTCATACAGGGACCGAACAGCCCTTAGCAAAGGGCCCCGAACCCCATACTCCCAGAGCACTCTCCACAGGACTCCACGAGGGACACGGTCGAATGCCTTCTCCAGGTCCACCCGGAGCACCCGGAACACCCGGTGGAGAGTATAGAGCTGGTCCAGTGTTCCCCGGCTGGGACGAAAACCACACTGCTCCTCCTGAATCCGAGGTTCGACTATCGGTCGAATTCTCCTCTCCAGCACCCTAGAATAGACCTTACCGGGAAGGCTAAGGAGTGTGATTCCCCGATAGTTGGAACACACCCTCCGGCCCCCCTTCTTAAACAGAGGGACCACCACCCTGGTCTGCCAGTCCAGAGATACTGTCCCCGACCGCCACGTGACGTTGCAGAGACGTGTCAGCCAAGACAGCCCTACAACATCCAGAGACTTACGATACTCAGGGCGGATCTCATCCACCCCCGGGGCCTTGCCACTGATGAGCTTTCCAACCACCTCAGTAACTTCAGCCAGGGTGATGAACGAGTCCGCCTCGGAGTCCCCAGCCTCTGCTTCCTCCTCGGAAGACATGACGGCGGGATTGAAGAGATCCTCAAAGTATTCCTTCCACCGTCCGATAACATCCCCAGTTGAGGTCAACAGCTCCCCACCCGCACCGTAAACAGTGTTGGTGAAGCATTGTTTCCCCCTCCTGGTCATGACCTCTGGGTAATGACCGAAAGGACAAGATCGCAGATACAAGCAGCCGAAATGAGTTTCCTCCGCAGAGTGGCTGGGCGCACCCTTAGAGATACACACGGAAGGAGCTCGGAGTAAAGCCGCTGCTTCTCCACGTTGAGAGGAGCCAGCTGAGGTGGCTCGGGCATCTGTTCCGGATGCCTCCTGGACGCCTCCCTTGGGAGGTGTTCCGGGCATGTCCCACCGGAAGGAGGCCCCGGGGAAGACCCAGGACACGCTGGAGGGACCATGTCTCCCGGTTGGAGACAATTCAGGGAACATGGTGTATGCCAAAGTAAGCACATCTCTGTGTACTTTTTTTTTTAGGTGGATGGACTTTGGTTTACAGTGAACCATAATTACACTGTAGACATTGGCCTGTACATAGGATGCATTATTCAATGTACAGCTTATACACATAGTGGTGCAGCTGTATGTGAACTGAGGTCCTCTAATCTGTGGTCTGGTTGAGTCTTCTCCCAGATTCCTGAAACTATAAAGGCCTGGGCTGCCGGAGCTGGAGCAGTGACACCCTGCATTTAGCCACATGGAGCCAGCTATTGCCCACACCCTGCTAAATACAGCCAGATGTGCATGACCTGGCAGCATGACTTTGCTCTGTTGCAAACCAATAAAAGATCATCTAAGCTAAATCTGGTCACTGAATTGGCTCAGCGGAATACAGGGAGTAAAGTGCTCAATCTTTTGGAGTGCTTGAAAGAGAGAAGTCCTAACAATACTAGAAGTGTTTTGGATCATGCATCTACAGTATGGCAAATCACCTTAGCATAACATAAGAGCTTTAAAAGATAAGCTAACCTTGTTTGGTCAAACATGTGCTAACCATCACAGCCACAGTACGCAGGCTAATAACAGGATGTCTTGAGTGGAAATAGCCTATTCTGACGGAGGTGCCAATGGTTACTGTGGTCCATTTAAGGCCGAGCCTATTCTTCCTCTTGTGAAGGTGTAGTAAACAACAAAATTTGGACCACAAACCCCCATTGACTGAACCTCAGATGCAGCATTGCTAGGCAATGCTACATCAGAGGTTCTTTAGGGTTACACCATCACTCAGACTACAGGGAAATACAAGCTAAAAGTAGGGCAAAAATCATTAAACTGAGCTGTATATTTTTGGTAAACATTCTGTTTAAGTATATTGTAGAATATTGCAATGATTTCCCCTCTATCTCACTGAAAATCTCAGTACATGTACCCTTTGCTGTAAAGTTTGAGTCACTAACAACATTAGAATGCATGCCAGAAAGCCTGGATAACTGGCCTAGTTCAATTGAAACCACTCCCAATAACACATCTGTGTCACTGTTTTGGTCTGTTATGTTAAAGTGAAAGTAAAACCTACCAGAACTTAAGTGTGTTCATTGCTTAAGTGTGTTCATTGCTGCAGATAACTTACGACTTATAACCAACATATGCTTAATGTGTATGAGACTGATGCCATCCAAAAGTGTGGTCTTATGTGTGATGGCCATTTTCTATGAGTATAACTACAAAGTATTAGTGCTAATGCCAAATTATGAGACGCAACTTTAAACTGGGAAGAGTGGTCTGAATTTGGTTGCTTGGAGCTAAATTCTCTGTACATAAAAATATAGTGACCGTCAGGAACTACTCCCCTATTGCTATAGAGTGGTGCCTTGGATGAAGTCAGCTTTTATGTTGGCATGTATGTGGCAAACAGAAATGCAGTGACCCGTACAAGTGTTTTGGTGCATGCATCAGTGTAACAAAAGCTTGAGTGGTGCTTGACTGCTCGTAAGTGTTTAAGATTACAGTGATTCTAACAGGGGAGTCTTTCAGGAGAATACAACAGCTCAACAAACCGAGGATGGACAAATCTCTGTTGGAGAGATGTGGGTCTCTTGGACAGCTTTGTGTGTTTGAGTTACTTTTTCAGCGCAATCATTATTTGGATAAAGTGACTTGTGCGAAAACAAGGGACTCTAAAAAAGCTAGAGTGTGTAGAGAAGAAGAGTAAACAAATGTCACTAATCACTGATGTGAAAAGGTCAACCTAACTAGCCCCAATCACAGTGCCCGCTGACAAATGCATCTTCAGTGATCGGCCGGTGGGAACAGAGAAACAAGCTTCTATTAACTGGAGCAAATCATTACACACAAATAATGACCGCGGCTCTCAGCCTGAAAATCCATCCTGACTTTGTTCTGTCTCTTGTCCCTCAACTTAAGCACCTCTGAGACTTGTCTAGTGAACAAGTTGGGAAACATTTCATTAACAAGAAAAAGAGTGAGCTTTTATCAGATTACATTTGAGTGGAAAATTAAAACCAAATTGTAATGACTTCGTGAAACTCTCAGAAGACTAGGGATGTAGGCAACTAAAGAAATTCTTGGTTGACCAAAGCCCTGTGCATTTATTTGTCGACTAAAGGGACTATCATTAGCTCTTAGTTAAACCTATGATGCATCTCTATGTATTTGACCCAAACAAAAAAATGCACTCTTTATTATAATGTGATGTTGTTTGTAACCAAAGCATATCATTATACTATTGTGAAATCATGTTGTGTTCTTTTCTCAGACTTTCTGTTTGCATACAGTGTCAGATGTGATTATTTCTCTAGCAACAAATGCAATGTCTGCCAAATCAGTGACAAAAAATAGAGTGAATGAATGCGGCTTAACATTGGGTGGGGCCTTATGCTTCCAATTTTTATTTTTTATTTTTTGTCTTTTGCATAGACCCAAGAATACTGAATTTCAAAGCACAATGGGAGCTATAACTCATGATCATGGAAGCTAACTTTTTGAAATTTGTTTTTGAACTCTGCAGAGTTTTTAATCACTTCTGTTGTTTTTAAATCTTGGAGCACTTTACTAAATCTGGCTATTTGTAATGTGCAGAATTACATGTTAGATTTTTCTCCTATTTTTGGTTTTAATACAATCATGTTATAGTGTTAGGTGTCCTGGTAGCTGTATCCAATATGCTTCTTCATATTTGAACTTTGACCTTTGCCTCTAGTAGTTTACTGATTGGAAAACCTGTAGCAAAAAGCCACACATTGTCATATTTCTACAGTGGGATATTTAGTTTCCTGTCCCACAGTTGAGTCCCATGAGACCTACCATCAAACGCCTTGTACTGTCCGGCAAGTGACGTATGCAGAGCCCGCCCCGCCTCCTTCAGCAACCCCTCCATCTCCCTGCGGCTCAGTGTGGCAAGGTTGTCCTCCATGTCACTGGTGCAGCACGTGTATCCCTGGGGACAGATCCGCAGGTGCTCTCCTACAGGGTGAGCCCACAGGTGGGACACAGAGAGGGATGGAGGAGAGAGAGAAGAAAGGAGTTAGCAAGCAGCTCTGCATTCAAGATATTTAATGTGGTGTTTTATTCTACACACAACACAGAGAAAACAGGTGAGGAATAGGGCTGGGCAGTATAGGGGTTCATACCGAATACCGGTGTTTTTTTTTTTTTTTAAATGATATGAAATGTTCATATACCACAAAACCGGTGAGTGTGTGCGTACTAGGGGTGGGTATTGGCAAAGAAGTCACGATTCAATTAGAATCACGATTCATATGCCACGATGCGATACTATCACGATGCATCACGATACATGAATTATTGCGATGCATTGCAATATATTTGACATACTTCAGTGAAAATGTACCCAAAAAAAGGAGGATAACTTAAATATCAGTGGCTGTGTATCTGGGTAGTGTCTTCAATTGATACATAACTCTGAGCAACTCAATTCATAACTGAATTTATTGAATAACAAAAACAAATAAACCAAACCAATAACAAAAAAGTGCATAGGATTTTTTCTAAAACAAAAAATGATGTTCAAACATTTGCCATTTTGGAGGTAGCTACCATCATAACAAACAATACCCTTTCACAAAGAAAAAAGTGCATAGGATTTATAAAAAAAAATAAACTAATAATTTATTTATTTATTTATATTAAATATTAAATTATTAAATTATTTATTAATAATAATCAATTTTTGGCATCAAGAATCGATGCAGTATATTGTGAAAGTTAGTATCGCGATGCATTGTCATGACGATTATTTTGCACACCCCTAGTGCGTACAAAACATCAGGAACACAGAGCGGTGGAACGTCATGCCGGGGGACAGTTTTGCAGTGGCATGAGAGCAGTGGAAGCGGGCTGCAGCCTCCGCTGGTTTTTTGGCTGCTCTGAAGGCTGCAAAAGCTGCAGCCCTCAAACTAGCCGCCGCAGACTGCAAGGCTGTTGCCGAAATGGGACAGGTCCAGCGCACGGAGCCACTCCCGTCGCCCAGCACCCAGACACGCTGCTAACGCTAATGCTAACAATATGCTCCACGCAAATTACGCACACGGATCTATAGCCCTCGAATTGGGACATGGTTAAAGTGTGTGTTGAACGGTGAACAACATGGAAGTTGTTGTTAGAAACAGAGGAACTTATACCGAAAAGAGGAGCCATGTCAGTTGTGTGGAAAGTACTTCGGCTTTAAAAAAATTTGATGATGATCAAACAACCATATTCTGTAAATGTCGAGTTACACGAGCAATCTGCTTCACCACCTCCATCACAAACATGTCCTGGAATATGAAGAATGCATGAAACTAAGATCTGCATCCTCTTCCACATCTGCAGGTAACGTTCAAGTTGGGACTGCAACACAAAACGCCACTCAGACGTCACTCAAATACGCGTTTGCCAAGGGGACTGCCGATGACAAGAAAAGCAAACGGTGAAACACTATTACTATCCACTTCAAAGACATGGCACCACTTAGTCCTGTTGAGAAAGGAGATGATTAAAGCACTGGATCCCAGATGTGTTTTACCAAGTCGAATTTACTGCAGTAATTATTCTCTAAATTATTAGAAAATAGGGTCAACACCTAGTCATGCATGAAAAAAAAAACAACTGTCAAATACCGTGACAGAGATAATTTTGAATTATATAATAAATAATTGAAAAATACCATGATATCAATTTTTGGTCGTACCGCCCAGCTCTAGTGAGGAGTCATGCTAGCGTTTTACAAAACCCATTTACATTATTCATTTCACCCGCATTTAATAGAAAGTATGCTTTTTAAGTATAAGCACGTTTCCTTGGCTAACTGAAAAATATAGCATTGTTGATAAGGGTGACAGTTGAGGGGGGATGTGGGGGGGGATAGTCAAAATCATCCCTCTTCTAAAACAGTCATCCCTTCTTCCATCCCTTGTGGCATTTTATCAATCAGCCATGAAAATCCTTCACCTTTTGGCGAAATTCGCCGTTTTGAAGTCAAAATAGCCAGTGCCAAGAGCCAATCATAGGCCGAACTGCGCTCCAGCTTCCAATCATGTTGCAGCATAATTACCCACCGATCGTGCTCCCGCCAATCATGACGATTAGCGCTGTTGTGTTTGCGCCTGTTCACCAATCAGCTGTGAGCGAGCCTCGTGAATATGTACGCAGTATTTCAAGAGAAGAAGAATGCTTATCTTGCTACGTTAATGCTACGTAAGAAGGAACTCTTGCCTCGGGACATGGGATACGTTCGGGATTATGTCTGTTTCTCCGGAGCTCCGCATAATTAAAGTCCATGGATATACATGACACTTGCATACACGTGGATACGCAAACTATCAGACAACACGGCAAACTGTTACAACGGAGTGACCGCGTTCTTATGGGATGAGTCATATTATCAGATTATTTCTGCATCAAAGGGACATATTAGCTGACAGCAGGGCCTTGTGTCAGCGTATGTGTACAGGACTAAACCAGGACTAAACCAGGTCTAAACCAGGACTAAGGTGTGTGTGTGTCCAGAGTGTGTGTGTGCGTGTGTGATGACATATATCCTGTGTATTATTGAATTATTGAATGATTATATGCACTTCCATTTTAACAAAGCACCTTCTAATTCTGACTTAAGATTAGGCTTAGGTTTAAGCCTTTATTGGTCTCACACACAATGACACACAGTGACACACGGGAGAAATTTGACTTCTGCATTTGACCCATCCTTTTCAGGAGCAGTGAGCAGCCATCTTTTTCGGCGCCCGGGGGGCAGTACCGTGAAGGGTCTTGCCCAAGGACCCACACTGGTTAGCTCATTGCCCGGGGGGGATTTGAACCCACAACCCCCAGGGGAAAAGTCTATGACTTACCAGTTGAGCTAACCAGCCGGACCTGCCCTGAAACACCACAGTGATGTCAGTGATGGGGGAGGGCTTGGCTTAATGTCATGCAAAGGAGTTCCTTTCTGTTCCACAAGCAGATCTTCAATGGGGAATTTCTCAGATTGTTGCCTTAAGAATGTGCTGCTTTCACCAGGGGTGTTGTTTCTTTACGATAAATGGCCATGCAACTGAGAATGCAAGCTATGAATCAGATGCAATTTAGGATTTGCCATGTCTAGCAAGTCAAAATATGTCACATAAATGATTTACAACTCATTTTACAACTCGACTACTGGTGGCAGAAACTTTTTGAAAGTAGTGGTAGCAGTTTTCTAATTGCACTCTAAACAATACTAAACAATGGTGGTAGTAGTAACAGTAGTACCAGTGACAGCAGCTGCACTGCAGACGTAGTACTTGTAGTAATAACAGTAGGAGAAGCAATACATACCAGTGGAGGTAAAATATGGTAAATGGCCACATCTTTATATAGCGCTTTTCCACCTTCAAGGCACCCAAAGTGCTTTACAACAAGGAACCACTCACCCATTCACACACACATTCACACAACAGTGTACACAGGCATTGGGGGCGAAGTGGGTTAAGTGTCTTGCCCAAGGACACAACAGCAGCATTCATCTGTGGAAGCTGGAATCATACCGCCAATGGGTCAGTGGCTCTACCAACTGAGCTACTGCCACCATGTAGTATGTATTAACTCTTTCACTGCCAGCCTGTTTTCAAAATCTAAGCCTGTAGAGTGCCAGCGATTCAGAGAATTTTCACTGATTTTACAAGACTCACAGAATACTGAGTTCTTTGACTATATAAACATGGCACACATCAAAATAAAGCCTAGACTCTCTTCTTTCACCTGGAAAAAAATTATGTTTCTAACCTTTTCGGTTCTCAAATAACTGATAGTAGAACATAGGGAAGTTTCAGCAAAAACACTGTTTTTTGAGCAAGAAATGGAGAAAACGAGCGTTGAGTTCAGAGAAGGATTTCGAGCAGATCAGTGACTTTGACATCAATATTTATTGATTTAGTGACACCTCAAACATCTAAAATAACAGAGAAAGAGATTTTTGATGACAAAGTACATTTTTTATTTACAAATATAAGAATATAAGGCTCTGTGAATAGTGCCAAGAGATGTTTACAGGATATAATAATATCTTTTCATATAAAATAGAACTTTGTTGAGGCTTTGTCTGAGGCCCAGAGTACAGACCCATAATAAAAACTAATACACACACACACACACACACACCTACACACACACACACACACACACATATATATATATATGTACATACACACAAGCCCATGCATAAACCTTTACACACACACACACAGCTACACACGCACGCGCGCACGCACGCACACGCGCACGCACGCACACACACACACACACACACACACACACACAACTTCATTCATTACAATTACCATACAGCACCATTACTGCTCCAAGTCAGTAAACTTCTTCTTTGGAGCTGTCGTAGTTCTGAGGAGACTCCCTGGTCCGTGCAGCGCACACAGGACACGCCCCCTCCTCGGGCACAGCAGATCTCTGCTCAGACCTCGCTGCTTGATCCGGCTTGTCTCTGCGATCCTCTGATCCAGGATCCTGGGTCCCAAGAGCGATCTGATCGCTCCATAGGCGCTGATCAACAGTTATCTGCTTTTCCGGGTTCGCTGGCCTCGCCATCTTACACACATCTATACACACACTGCACTCCTCCTTTCTTCCCCGGCTCTGATCGGCAAATAATGATACAAGATCGCCATCTACAGGTTGAGAGGTGTGAATTACACCTCAAAAGTTGCTCCAGGCTGTAACCTAGCAACCCCCGCTGAAAAACGTGTTGAACGTCTATAGACGTTCTGGCAATCAACGGTTGGGTTCGCCCGAACGTCTATAGACGTCTCCGGCAGCCAATGAGTTAATAGCTTATGTAGTAATGGCTGTAGTATTAGTTATAGTAGTAGTAACATATGTATCTGTAGTGGTAGAAACTAAATATTGGTGCATACTTTTACAATGCATTTCCTTGACTACAGAATTGAAAACTTAAGAGTATAGATTTTACAGCATGTAAGCAGAGTTGGATGGCCGGGTACCCTCTTCAGTACCTGGCACCACTAGGTTGAACTGTGACAAGTGCAGCAATGAAGCTGGAGTACAGCAGCAGTGCTATCATACACTTTTAATGAGCTGTCGGACACGCATGCCTGTTCTGTACACACTGGAAATATGTGCTTTCACAGAAGGGAGGGACCAATGCCAAAGAGGGGTCCAAAGAAGGGTAATTAAACAAGGGATGTCAAACAGTGCTCAAAGTGAAGCTGGAAATAGGAGGACATAAAGGCATGGTGTTCCATGGATGTTTAGCCTGACAAACAGTGAGCTCATTTGTCATGCTTTTCTGTGGAAATTGGATTATTGTTGTCATCTATAGCTTGGATAGTCGTTTGAAGGACAGCAACTCAAATAAAGCAAAGAAATTCCCAACACATTATAAAACTATAAAAGAAACAACCAGGGTATCATGTGTACTTTAAGAATCAGGCCAAAAGATGGAAAGTAAATCAATTACCAACACCCAAAAGATTGCAATACTAATAAGCAAAATTATGTTCAGATAATCTAAACTAAGTCAACTTCATTACTGTTTCCACTTTAATCAGGATGAAAAAACACTATACAACAAGTTTAGCATGATAAATAGCAGCACATTTTCCTACCTACATATTTATATCTTAAATAGCTCAAGTCACTAGATTATAGTGTAACCTTGAAGCTGTGAACATTAATTTTGAGAAGACTTGCAGATGAATAGTGGAGCATATCCCTGTATCATTATGATGCAGCTGCAGAGGCCAGAGAAGGCTTTTCTGTAGACATTATTGATACCATCAATCCAGCTGTCCTTTGGCCTCCACGAGGTACATTTATTTACTGTAGCACAAACCCGAGTTAATCACTGTGTATTGACCTGCCGATGCGCTTCTATCCTCCCTGAAAAGAGCGCATGCATTCTACTGATCGGGTGTCAAAGTCGTCTCCAACTGTCCTCCAAGTGTTTTGTATAGGGCAACTTTAAAGTGTTGTAATCTGAGGTAATTTTCCACTTCAGCTAAACTCAAGTGGAAGACAAGCAGCTCAGAAAATGTTCCATGACATTGACAATTTGCACATAGAGTCTGGACGTATGGAGGTGGATCAGCATGCATGCCAGAAAAAGATTTCCATTATGATTAACACACTAATTAACGGTATGATTTGCCATAGTAGTACTTCAAAGCTTGCGGGCAGCAAGTGTACACAGACATTGGATCTTTTAAAAAGTCTTATATTACGCAAAATTGACTTGTTAGCTTTAAGCCATGTTACAATGTTGTTACCTCATCAAAAACATACCTTGAATCATATTGTATCATTCACACATATTTCAGAAATCCTTCATTATTAGTCTGTCTACATTTCTAAAGCTCAAAAAGCTGTTCCACTGTGTGATGTCATTGAGCAGTAGTTTTCAAATTAACAGCTACCTTTTACCTTTAGTTCAGCAGATTGGCAATTCCAAATGATTCTAGAGAAGGTGTATGGAATATAATAACACAGTGGAGCACTTCCTATATTCCCACATGACCACACAAGGTAGATTTTCTGTTTGAGAGAAGAACACAGCCTAAATATGTGGGATCTGTGTGTTAGACCAGTGTGAATGAAACAAAACACAACTCTGGGCATGTCTTTAATGAGGAAAAAACATAACATAGATCAGAAAGTGTACATTACATAGGCAATCGTATCATTCACATTTAACTGCTTCATCATTTGACCCCAGGTTTGACCAGGGAAATGAGTATGCTCAAAGTTCTCTTTAAATTTCACGTGCACTTCCAAAACTGGAATCCAGACATCATCAGTTATGTGTTTATACCAATACTCCGTTATGGCGTATTGCATGCCTTCTTATATTGTACTGCTCAGTCCAAACTTGAACAGAGGAAAAATAGAATTGTGAGCGAGAGAATGACTGATGGAGGAATAGTGTGCAGTTCTATCGGGGGTCAGCAGCAATCTGTCAGCCCACAGGACGGCCATTACAGAGCTGGACAATCTGAGCAGCCTGAGCAGGTGTGGGGGCTCATGTGGGCACAGGTATACAGTCTGTCTCTGGCTGATGTGTGAAGGACAGCAGAGCAATGTGTACTATGGGCCCATCACATGAGTAGTGGGAGGCATCCAAGCCAAGTCAGGTATGACCAATAGTCCTGTCACATGTAGCAGGGATATTGTTCCATTGGAGATATTGGACTAAATAAGAGGGCAGCTATTACACTACTGATAGCAAGAGTCTTTACCAAAGGAGTTTTACCAACACAAATACATTCTGTCATTCACATTCTGACAGCAAACATCTTGATATGCAGTATTTTGTTGATATTCTGGCATCCAATCAAATGGATCCTATCAATAAACAATAACAATAAGACAAGGTTTGCACTTTTGGTTCAAATCTTTCTCAAGCAGGAATTTGAAAAGCACATATGACATTTGAAACTTCTAATAAAAGCTTTAGAATGCCAAATCACATTAGGATTATTTATCAGTGCTTGTGCAATCTTACAGCAAAAGTCCAAAAGGTGACAACCCACTGGACTCCTGGAGTTAGGAGACTAGTGTTTATATATTTTTTTATTCTCATTCATCCCAGAAAACAATTGAATATCCAAAAAAAATGTTAATGAGAAAAAGAACAATAACTTTATTGGCTTGTAATCTTTTCCTCCTGGTTCAGATTGTAGTTTTGTGACTCAAGAATTCAACAATCAGTGGAGGAGGCGAAACAAACAGGCTAAGAGACTGAACCAGCTGACCAGGCCGAACATTTGAGAATTTTCTGTATTTACAATAACAGACTTATCCCACTTGTCTCAAGTCTCTTCACAGCTGCTTTATTTTTACCAAGTCTGATCGTGCTACTTTCATTCCCTGCCTTTATTGTTCCTGAACTCCAGAAACCAGGTGGAACGCATGACCAACTCATAATTGTGTTTGCAATAATAACTGTTTGATACAGATTAGGCCATGTCCTTCTTGAGGAAAATGGAGGTGAATTGTTTAAAGTGATTGCACAGCACGCGTTAAAAACAAAACCTCAGCATGATAATTCTTTAAAATAAAATAAAAAAAATCAAAGGTCTTCAAACATGCGCCCATTATAACAGTCGGTATTCAGCGTTAATCAACCACCTTCAGAGTCCAATCAGCTTTAGTAGACAATACTCCAGCCTCTTTTCGACGCACCAACCCAAACAGAAACAGTAGCGTCTTCTTTTATTTTTGGTGACAGACAGGCTAACAAAATGGTAAGCAATTCCACAACCATTAGCTTATCAGTGGTCTCCAGGGAGGAAGGCTCATATTTAAGCACCAATCTGGAAGGGCACGGTAAGGTCGTGGGCGTGCTGTGATAAAGAGCCAGAGGAGTGACATTCAGAGCCTGGGGAATCTGAGACATGACAGGAAATCAGCAATCAGACAAAGCCACTATGACTGCAGCGGTCAAAAGAATATGCCAACTTATTTATATCAAGGTGTTTTAAGTGGATTTGAAGCAAGGGAGGATTTTAAAGAGTAGCAAGACAATTAAAGAAAACATTATTGCAGCCTTCCCTTAATAAAGATGTAATGTTTGCCTTTACTGATGGTTTCCTAAGAGTCAAAGCTACAAAGTATTTAAATTCCAGCACTGTCTAGACAATCAGCTGTGGGCAGTTCAGGACAAGCCAAGAGTCTCAGCTCATGAGTCTGGTGCTCATGTATAGTTTTTTATGTTAAAGAGTGATTTTTAATGACAACTCTGTAATCTACAAGTGAAATGACTGACATCCATCAACTGTCTAGCACCTGTCTAGCACCATACATGGTAAATCAAAGGAACTACAGTGTTGTGCTATCAAAACAATTAAACTTGTCACAGGGAATTTAATAAATGACTCCTGAACATTGGCAAATCTCCAAGTGTCTTTCTCGCGAGAATGTGAAGAAATGCCATGACACTGACATGTAGAACTGATAGCTGCTTGTAATAACTCTGTTGCATAACTGCCACAGCTTCAACTGTTGGGTATGATCCAAGTGTCCATTGTGTGTGATTTTGCATGTACATGCACACATTCTCCAGGACTTAGGAGATTAGTGTCCTAATCCAGTCACTGGTGAGAATGCATACATGTGTGTCCACAGCTCTGTGGATTATTACCAATGCCAAAGAAAACAGGCATGGAGCAGCAAGAATCACACACACACACGCCCTCTCACTTGAACGCTGGCTTAGGCTGTCCACATAAAAAGTACAGGTCAGCTGCACTGACTGTACGGCTGCACTATGACCAGACAAATGGTCACAGGGCCCAGTCTGAGCAGTGCAGGCGTCCTGTGTGCATGTTGTTTTCACTTTCCCACACAAGAACACAACGTAGAGCAGTGCGCCTCTAACCCAGACCCTAAACACTGCACAGAGTCGTAATGTGACCCCAGACCTTAAACACTGCACAGATCGGTAATGTGAGCCCACACCAAAGTCTCAGAAATAGCAGCACAGAGCCAGACAAGGTGGCGGCCGCACAACACATTAATAACACATCACAACTGAGGGCAGCTGATCTGCAGGCTGCCCTTTGCAGCCCACACCCAGAGATAGGCTCAGGTCATTCTCTATGCAGGTGACACCATACAAGTGTATGTACACAAATGCATGGGCTGTCAAGGTATTGCAATCAATTACTGCTAGCAAATAGTACTGTCCATTACAAATTTAAAATATATTGAATTTTCAAATAAAACGTTTTCTGGAATGTATTTGATGGTTAACCAGATCATATTTCTTCTTTCAAAGGCCAAACCTAACCCTGGAGACTTGTTTAGAATGTGCACTCAGTTTGAACAAAATCCAGATCCTGGTAAAAAATATTATAAACTCTTCATGCTTCTATTATTTTGGTTTATGCCAACTACCCCTTCAATCACAGGCAATTATACAATCACAATAACACACACATGCAAGGTGGAGGAAATGTCTTGCCCAAGGACACACAACAGCATGTGGTAAGGTTAGCGGGTGCATGTCTCTCTTCTTACTGCCCCCATAAGTGTAGTCAAGAATAGTCCTGGGTACAATTAAATCCTCTTCATCTGTTTGTAGCTCACAAGTGTTGCAAACAAAATAAACGACAAGATAAAAACTAACTATATGTTAATAGCTTCTAAAATCACTAACAGGGACAAAATGTACAATTTGCACATTCCCTGATGACAATGTAGATGCACTTCTTCAGTCCAGAAGGAATCCATGGATATAATCTGTTCAAAAAGCTTACAATAACAGCAATCCAACTTTTATAACTGCTCTTGCTTGAGGCGAAGGAAATTAATAAAATCATTATGCTTCATATCTGTGTTTCTCTGATGGTTTATCTCATCTCCTGTAGCAACAGATGTGCACCAGATGCCGAACACTTTGCTCTCAAAACAACAGCGATCGTGTCATTGTTTACCCATTGGACTGAATCAGCAATGGCTTTTCCTTTTTTATAGGACTGAAAATGCTAGTGGGCTTAACCAAACAATTAGAGCATAAACTTTTTAGGACATCTCGTTCACTGGAAATTATGTGTTATGAGAGTCTTGCAACACTGAGCAACAGTTTTGCTTTGACTGTGCACGACTGCAATGCAAGGGGTGCGATGGATTACAACAGGTTTTAATTAATTTGCTGTGTCTTGAGATACACGCTTGACTGCCCATTCTGATAAAACTGCTACAGAAAGACATGCTCACAAATTCATAAAGTGTGTTTTTTCACTAACAGGTAAGTGAACTGTTCCATTCACTTAGCAGGTACAGTGCATGTTTTTTGTTGTCATTTCTGTTATGATTGCACTTTTAAAACGAATGTAAATTGCTTACTTGCCCAAAATAAATAAATAAAAATAAAATGGATGTCACATGAGTTCATGTTTGGACCAACCATATCCATTTTTCCCCACAAACTTTAACCGTATTATGAAGTCCAAAACATATGAAGTTGTAGTTTTGACAAATTGCTGCCTTTTATACAATCTATTACACATTTCAGTATGCAAACAGATGCAGTCTGTGCCACTGCTCCTGTTTTTTATGTCAACTAAAGCCTTCAAAGGCATTTGGAAGATATTATTTTAAGTTATACAAAACTATGCCAATGCCAAACAGAATATTACCTAATAAAAGGCCTTACTTTTATTATTACACTGCGTATTTAACAGTGGGCCTTTAGCATGGTCTAATAAAAATGCATTAGAATTTTAAACGGATCTCAACTTGAACATTGAAGGTGAATGTGTGAGTTTCAAATGAGGGCGTTGTGAAGTTCAATCCCATTGATGTCTTAAACTACACTAGACAAGGGGCAGACCTGACCTCATTCAGAGTCTGGAGGAATGGGTTTTGGCCTGTAGGTGTTGGTCGTACAGCAAAGATTAGACAAAAATGTACCATGACTCACGCACTTAACTGTTCAGTCTTCCTTGAATCCATTAGCTCATAAAAGAAAATTATAATCATTTGACTATTGAAACAAATGGCTAAAATAAAAAAATAAAACTTCGGAATGAGGGTGTGTCAAGAATATATTCAAAAGATCATTTGCAGAACCTTTTAAAAGCCTTAGAGAAGAAATGACTGGCATTGAACTGATTTCTTTTATGTTCATCTTTGCTTTAGGCTGTAAAACAAATCGGGATGCACCGATGCCGATCCAGGAAATTTTGCCAGATCAGATACTGGTCTCTTGATATCCAGCTGATATCCTGGTTGGGCCTTATACTTGATGTACAAAGATTATTCTCTGGCTGATGTAGCCTGAGGACATCCCATAATGATTGAAATTGTATTCATACAAAAGCTGTTCAGTAGTATAAGGATAAATAAATTACATTACACAAATGGATCGAATTTGTGTTAAAGGAAAAGTAACGTTTTTTACAATCTGAGCCTTATTTCGGTAATAAAACAAGTTGTTTTACTCACCCATAGCACTTTGGTGTCATATGGAGCATTTCCGGAGATGTTTTAGATTAGCGTTAGGCTAACGCCGTTAGCCTAGCGCGACTTATAGCCATAGCTCGGGGCATTCCCCGAGCATGTAATATGCCCCGTGCGGGCTCCAAATAACACAAACTTTAGCACTTTTCAAATCATAGAAGCTCGATGTCTTTGTCTATGATTTCGTTTGGTCAAAAGTGGCCTGTAATCCGAGATTTAGCCATAGTTTCGAGTAGATGAGGACGCCAGTGCGCATGCGCGGAGTGTGCTCTCAGCTCCCGGGACCCAAACATGGAACGCAAAGCTGTAAACTATGGATAAATCTCGGATTACAGGCCACTTTTGATTCAAATGAAATCGTAGAGTAAGACATCGAGCTTCTATGATTTGAAAAGTGCTAAAGTTTGTGTTATTTGGAGCCCGCACCGGGCATATTACATGCTCGGGGAATGCCCCGAACTATGGCTATAAGTCGCGCTAGGCTAACGGCGTTAGCCTACCGCTAATCTAAAACATCTCCGGAAATGCTCCATATGACACCAAAGTGATATGGGCGAGTAAAACAACTTGTTTTATTACCGAAATAAGGCTCAAATTGTAAAAAAAAAAACTTTTCCTTTAAGTTAACTGTATTTAGAGGACACTCACCATGTATCAGAGCTGAAAAAGCTGGATTGGTGAATCACTAAAAACAAATGTTGCAGAGTATTTATAGTAAGGCTGTCCAAAATACATACAGAAACTGAATCTATCATATCTTTTTAAACATATCAAACTATATTAGTTTTGCCAATACTATACGCAATAATAATACACAAATCTACACAAACTTTCCATGAACATCTCCAACTCCGGTGGGCAGACAGGACAAGGCTGTGCATGTATTTGCAGTGTGGTGTTATGATGGCAGACTATCAGTTGTAAGCTCTCCTTTGTGCCAGAGCTGTCTCCTCGCTCTGAAGAACAAACAATGAGCTGTGAGGGTGACGGGGAGACCATGACCTGTCACAGTGACAAGAGAAGGGACATGCCAAGCCTTCACACACACACACACACACACACACACACACACACACACACCTGACAAAAGGTATCAGCAAGCCACTCAAGGAGACTCAAGGAAAAGTATGTATTTTGGAGACTGACAAGACACTGTTACTACAAAATATTTAGTCATGTAAAATAATACTTATAATTGTTGAAAGAATGTGGTAACCTTTAGTGCAATTTTACACTATTGTGAAGAAATCATATTTGACGTATGAATGTATGCATTTCCACTGAGAAACTGCAGTTCTAGGAAAATTTCAACAGCTATACTGGCCAGTCGATCTGGAGATGACCGAAACGCTTCATATTTTGATTTTTATTAAAGCATCTGAAAGCAGAATGAAAAGCACAAATCATTTTAAAAGTAAGTAAGTTTGTATTCAGAAAGCTGATCAGGGCATATATAAATCACAAAAGGTAAAAATGTAATAAATTTTAAACATTTCTTTATAATGAAAAACCTGTTTTGTGGACCCACTATTGTCTTGTATGTTTTGTATATTTTCTCATTGGATTTATATCACCTCCCATCCCTATGACAGTAGTATTTTCTGAATAAAACATAAAACAACATAAAATCAATTTACTACAAAAACCTCAAACAATCTGAACAAAAAGTCACAAAAATAAAAAGCACTTAACCTCAAAAGTAATGGAAATGGCTACCACCCATTTAAATCCATCTACAGGTGAGGCTACATTATAAAATATTGCATGAAAAGGAAGGAAAATCATGGGATCATTGTCACTTATTTAATCCATACACTCAGACCAAATACATCAATCACCATTCAGAAATCCAGCAGCATACACCCGGGCCACTCCCAGAGCAACAGTTTTCAAAGAGGCTGAAAGGGCTATCAAATCCACCACAGGCTCAACTTTAGCCTCTGCAGTAATAAGTCAGAAATGTGAGATAATCTGATGGAGGACGGATTCACAGAAGGGACAAAAAAGATGTTGAGCGTCTTGACATCAAAGCATCTCCAGTCAACCCCCCCCCACGCCCACTTTTGCCTGCGGCTGGGAATGTGGCCAGGGACTGTGCTTCCAGAGAACAGATCTTTACTTGCTCCGATCCTCAAATGATTTATTCATGGCGAGACAACTATCTGTACCTTGCAGGAATTTTGGATAATTTAATACCATTTGTCTCGGGCTATAAATCTTCATAAGTAGCATCTTCTGTTGTCGACCTTGCGCATTTGAATTGTACTGAGCCTTGTGAAGTCAGCTTGCATGTGTGTGCAGTTATCTGACAAAGACTCATGTGTGTCTTCTCCCAACAATCGGCGGCATTATGACGATGGCAGATTGTTCTTAGACTCATAACCAGTGAGTCACAGCGCCAGTGGAAGTGAAAGAAAGCATTTGACATGGGAACTGGCCGCTCCTGTGTACAAGAAAAGCCCTGTTTTTTTGGAGATGCAAGCGTGCGTGCCAAAGTGTCTATTTTGAAGTCAGGTCAGGACAGGCTCGCACTTCAGGCCCCTCTGACTCACACTGAGTCAATGAGAAAAGGGTTTGATGAGAGGCAGACAGACTCGGCCAGGAGGATGGTGTCGAAGCAACTCCTAGCAAAGAAGAGCGTCGCTGTGGACGTTTAGGCAGCTACTGAGATATGAAGCTGGTGGAGGTATAATAAGTCAATCTTTTGTGAACTACAACATTCACAGCAGCTTTGAGGTGATTGAATTCAGGTTTAAAATAAGAAAAAGTAAAAAGCTCCAGCTATTTGCAATTGACTAAAGCTGGGTTCTTCTTCGAAAATGACGAGTTTAGCATTTGCCAAATTACCCTTTTGTTGTTTTTCACATGTATATAATATTTACTATTATTATTTATTTATTTTAATTAAAGTTTTATTTAAATGTGTCATTTTCTTCAAAAGATTTCAACAAAAGAGCATGCGTTTGTCTTTTAATTTATTAGTTTCAGTAGTCAGTAGTCAGGACACTGCATCTTTGTCATTGTGAGATGGGACAAATTCTTATTTTTTCCAGTAAAGTCATTCAAATTATTTGTGTCAAAATTAAACTTTCTGTGGAAATTTGTAGATCTTTTGTAACAGGCCAACAAATTTCCACAGAAACTTTGAAGTGCGATGTATTGCTGAATTAAATATGTGTGTAGAATCCCTCGGTCGTCCAGGTAGATTCCATGGCAAAAGGAGAAATTCAATTCAACTGGACAAAAGTTTATTTGGTCGACGTTCTGCAGCTCATTCAAGCTGCTCGTTTTCAGTTTCTGTTAGGCTACGTTCACACTGCAGGGCTTAATGCTCAATTCCGATTTTTTTGTGAAATCCGATTTTTTTGCGAGGCCGTTCACATTTCCAGTTAAATGCGAATTGTATGTGATCTCCAGTGTGAACGCTAAACTCCCCAAAAGTGTCCCGCATGCGCCTTGGAGGACACAATGACGTCACACGCAGCGAACACGCTCAATGTTTACGGAAGTAGCCTAAAGTTGCTTTCGTACCGGAGCCAAAACATGTACAGCTTATTTGTTTTAAGGAGGAGACGGAGAAGGACAAGGTTTTTGGCCACAGCGTTTTGCGGGGCAGTGGCAGCAACGTCTGCAGAAAGGAACATGTGGGTGCGGAGTCACAGGCAGGAAAGGTGGGATCGCTACGTGCTTCGCCGCTTCACTGATACGAGTTTATATACCATTTTCGCATGATGAGAAGAATGTTTGTGCACATTTGTGAACGCCTACTTGTACCACTCTCATTGGAGGAAACACACTCAGGTCGGATGAATGCAACCTGGCCGTTCAGACTGAAGTCGCATGTCAAAAGATCGGATATGTATCGGATTTAGGACCACATATCCAAGTGGCCTGGATCGCATTTGAAAAAAATCGGATCTGTGTCGTTCACACTGTCATTAGAAGATCAGATACAGGTCGCATAGAGGCAAAAAAAATCGGATTTGGGTCGTTTCAGGCTGCAGTGTGAACGTAGCCTTAGTTAGGTGGGCCCATCTAACTAACAGAAACTGAAAACAAGTAGATGTGGTAGTGTCAAAGTAATTTCATTGTAGTTAGCTCCTCCCTTGGGGCTGATATAGGCAGTGTCCACCAGAACTTCAGATGCAATAACTAAACAGCAGAAACAAACACTTTGGTACTTAGTTTGTATCTGCAATGAGTCATAGAAGTGATTAAGTCAAGCTTTTAGGTCTTAAATTTTAACGTATAGCCAAAAAATGTCCCACTATTGCAAAGATAAAGTACACACGATAAATACTGACCACAAAAAATATTCCAGCTTTCATATATTGAATGATAAGTTGATATTGTAATTCTCGTAACTTTGGGCAGCTCAGGTGAACAAATTCGACAAACCATAAAATCAAGACCTCATTTCAGTGCCTATACATGATGTACAACACAAACCTACACAATAGACCAATTTAAAGCCAGGCCAGCACACCATTGTCCTTTCTAGGCCACCATACCGTGATGTCAGACTACGTGATGCAAGGCAGAGTGGGTCTTGACCGATAAATAAGAGGACAACCACAGCCTCCCACTCAATCCTTGGACAAAACATGCATTCTCATGGAAAATGAATCACCTGACAACCACGGAGATGTCAAGGAATTGTGGAGTAATAAAATAAATTGACCTTAATTACATGGACATTTAGCATCTGGTACGGGCCCATGCAGTAATATACATTTAAGTTGTTAGGTTATGCCAATAGTCACTTGTCATTTCATTTATAGGATGCATTTAGTGGCACCCAGAGCGTTTAACTGTTCATTTACTGTTGGCGCAGTTTCCCCAGGGTATGTTTTGTCAAGCAACTTCAAGAGTCAACTACCAAGTCTATAAAATGGCAAAATACATTTAAATAATAATAATTTAAAAGGCCAATAAAGTATAGGAATCACTAACTTTTCTGATGAAGGGTCCGCCATCTTGTTTTGATGCAGATGTTACTGCAATGCACAGTAAAGCATTATACTATGTAGAATAGCATGTGACTCCAACACCAGTAACCACAAAAGTTAATGCACCTTTAAAATGCCGGCTGGTTAGCTCAACTGGTAAGTCATGGACTTTCCCCCTGGAGGTTGTAGGTTCAAACCCCCCCCGGGCAATGAGCTAACCAGTGTGGGTCCTTGGGCAAGACCCTTCACGGTACTGCCCCCAGGGCGCCGAAAAAGATGGCTGCTCACTGCTCCTGAAAAAGGATGGGTCAAATGCAGAAGTCAAATTTCTCCCGTGTGTCACTGTGTGTCATTGTGTGTGAGACCAATAAAGGCTAAAAGCCTAAGCTTAATCTTAATCTTAATCTTAAAAGAGATGACTGTTTTTTCCCCCCTCTATATTACCCAATACCAGATCGTCTGAGTGCACAATGCCACTATAATCATTAGGCAGAAAGAGAAGGCCTTCCCAGAATGGAGATTTACCCTGGGCAGGTTCAGAGCGCATCATTTAATCTGGGTCAAAAAACTGGATTAAAAACATGGACATATAAATGGATTTAGCACATTCTACAGCTGATGCCAAAACTACCAAGACTTAAAGGAAAAGTAACGTTTTTTACAATTTGAGCCTTATTTCGGTAATAAAACAAGTTGTTTTACTCTACTCTACTTTAGCACTTTTCAAATCATAGAAGCTCGATGTCTTTAGTCTACGATTTCGTTTGAATCAAAAGTGGCCTGTAATCCGAGATTTAGCCATAGTTTCGAGATTTAGCCATAGTTTCCACGCATGCGCACTCCAGTGCGCATGCGTGGAGTGTGCTCTCAGCTCCCGGGACCCAAACATGGAACGCAAAGCTGTAAACTATGGACAAATCTCGGATTACAGGCCACTTTTGATTCAAATGAAATCGTAGACTAAAGACATCGAGCTTCTATGATTTGAAAAATGCTAAAGTTTGTGTTATTTGGAGCCTGCACGGGGCATATTACATGCTCGGGGAATGCCCCGAGCTATGGCTATAAGTCGCCGCGACTTATAGCCATAGCTATAGCCTAACGCTAATCTAAAACATCTCCGGAAATGCTCCATATGACACCAAAGTGATATGGGTGAGTAAAACAACTTGTTTTATTACCGAAATAAGGCTCAAATTGTAAAAAATTTTACTTTTCCTTTAATTTGTCACAGATTTGGGCTTGTTAATATGGAAAGTGTGAGGCTTGACTGATACCATTATTTGCAGTTGTTGAATGTGTTGAGGAAAATGGCCACTGGATCAACAATTTAACATGAGATAGTATGTTTGGTATAACACATTTTAAATGGTGATACATTTATACATCCACAGAAAGTCATTATTTTAGTCATTATTTAGCATGTATAAAGTCATGTATCATACCAGCTCTAGCTATAATTTATTGAATAACTGTGACAGGCCAATTAGACCACTAAAGAATGCTGTAATCATAATATTTGGCTTCATAATAAATCATTACTATAAAGCAGACAAGAGCGTAATAAGTTTTTAAAAAGGTGCACTATGTAACTTCTAAGGGGGAGGGTACTTGCTTGTCTCCATGGATATTCTTTGCCTGGAATGTTCCAAAGTAGGGCATTAAATATACCTCACTTGCTCAAATATATCTTAAATAAAAAATGTATAGCTTTAAATAAAAAAATAAAAATAAAAAAAATCTAAACATGAATTCTTACCATGCACAGGTTTGCTTTGCCGCAGATCTGACCATTAACCTGTCTCTGTTGTGATTACCAAGTTTATTTCTGTACTGTAAAATAATCATGGCAAAACAGTACCCCCTCCATGGAGACAAACAGGTGATGGACCCTCCACCAGAGAAGTTACACAATGCACCTTTAATAATAGAGTGTTGATAATGGTGAGGAGCACTTATCATTTCACTGAAATTCTGAAGTTTCCAAAGATGCCCTGTAGCATTAGCACTGTGACAGGTAGTCCCCTTTAGGCCTGTGGGGTTGTGGACGTTGGCATATTGCCCATTTGGGAGCAGCTTTATTGTAGAGTACTCTGACAGGTAAATGCAGGAGATGTGTAAAGGAATGTTTGCGTCTTTCAATGGCTGCATTTGTGTGTAATCCTCCCTCTGTCCGTGTGAACAAGAGCTTTTCATAGAGTCTTGTGCAAGAAAAGGCCCTAAACGCTTGTCAAAAGTGCACTCCTGAACTCGACACATTCAACCTCTTTTTAGCCATCCCTCAGCCTGACACAGGCTCCAACCGCTTGATGACTTATCGCTTTTAATGCCTTTACTTCATCCAAACAGACTTCAAAGTTGGACACTTTATAGAGAGATTTTGATTTCATTTAACAAGAAAGTTGGAGCAAGAAACTCAATTTGTTGAGTTGTTGTCTTCAGAAGTTGTGACAGGCAAGTAAATAAGTGTCCGGGCAGTGAGAACAGGTCAGGTCATCTAATGCTGCTCTGCCAATAGACAAGCTGACTCTATTAAACAGATTTATGAGTTTGCGAAACTTTGGAGGGACTAACTTGCAATATCCAATAATTACATTCAGTTCATTTAAAGGCCCATTACTGTTGTATGGAGGATTTTTTATTTTTTGTTTATTTGTTTCAAATTGTCAATAATAGCATTATAGAGATGCAGCAGCCTTGTAATTATGATGACCCAAAGAAAAAGAAAAAGAAAAAATCCATCAACTGTGGACGTGGTGGGGCCAGATAGACATTAGCCAACAGATAATGAGGCTACCTCGTTATCTATTGGCTGCTAGGTTGTCAATTAATCTCCCTACACTTCTAGCGTAACTGACTTACCGGTGCGCTGGGATTATGCGGTTTACGTACGCCTTACACATTCCACAGAAGCAAAATGCCATTTATTCAACCAACACAGCGGTTCTTGGCGGCTTTTTCCAACTGTAGCTTCCTCGCAATTAACACTAAATTTGTTGCAATGGCAGACAAGAATACACTACCAGTGAGCCGAAAAAGAAAGTCAGTTTTTGAGGTCAGTAAAATATGAAAGCAAGGGGAAAAGGAGTGAAGCCAAACTAAGGTGATTTTCCTTCCAGCAATGGCGTGCACTGAAGCAGAGGGTCTAAAGACTGACGCGTTGGTCACTAAATTACTTCTGAACAGGTAACTTCTGCTTATCATTTCCAAACAAACCGTATGGTTACAGTGCCAACAGCAATTCTGAATGTACACTGGCTATAAACAAGCAGAGTAAGCGTAAGGAGGAGGTGTTTCTACTTAGGGAGCTGTGTGTGTGTGTTAAGAAGATATAAACCATAACATATAAGGTTAGACATTACAAAATAATTATCCAATTGAGGATCACTTAATTGGCAAAGTTTAAAGGAAAAAAAAAAACTTGTGTGTGTGAACTGTTTCGACGTGAACTTCCTCCTGATATGAGAGCGTTCTGTGACACATGACTCAGAATAAAGAGTGACTAGACATTCACTTGTGCTGTAATTCAATGTGACAAAGCTTCTCCACTGTCCTGCCTCATTGGAAATGGTCATTAAACAGAACTGGCCTGTGCTGAAAGGGTAGATGGTTATCCCCCACAGCAAGATGAAGGAAGAAGGCGGCACTGCTGTGTGTGTGTGTGTGTGTGCGCGATAGGCTGGTGACTTCTGCTGAAAGGCTAGATGGTTATCCCCCTGACCACAGAGGAGAGGACGGGAGGATTTATGGCCAAGGGCAGCAGAAAGGGAGAGTGGCACAGGGAGAGAGAGAGTGCCTCTGCTGTTATCTGCCCTCCTTGCTGTGTGCGTCTGAGATCTGCAGCCTTGACCCGCACCAGGCCGAAGGAGGCAGTGGACAAAAGCAGGGCTGGCTGTACATGGAACAACTATCACAAACATCAACCAGGAAACAGTGGGGAACATATGATGGTATGCACAAATGAATGCCGAATCCATCTAAAGTAGTTCACGTACTACTGAATACTGAAATGGGTCAGACATTTGGCACAGTTCAGCAGTGCATAGTTCCTCGCAAACAACACAATTTAGAACCTCATGTTCAGAAAGACTTTTGATGCAGACCATTGGGTGAACACAAATTCCTATGAGGAATGCTCAGTTGTTTTTAAAGCAGACATGTCCATCTGTGTTTGGACTAGGGACATACCAATCTGGCTTTTTCAGTTCTGACACAAATCCTGATACTACAACCTTAAGCATCTGCCCATACCCAATATCAACCAATACCCATGTACATTATAAACATTTACTTACTTAAACTAAAATAAGACAAAACCAATACAAATGTGCAACATGACTGTTATTTATTCCTCAAGTAAATACTGAACAACTTTGTGTAAATAAAATTGCAAATCCTGAGCATTTCTGGACCAGCTACAACGAGTAAATCAATTTAAATATTGGCTGAATCGATATTTAGCCGATATCTGATTCAGCAACATTTTCATTGTTGGCACACATATCTGCTACTGTTACCTAAACACAAATGTCCAGAGGTCTCAGTGGCACAGGTCTGAACCAGTCACCTACAGAGTGCACTATTGTGTGGTTCAGCTGGTGGCTGTGCTCACGTCAGTCACACCGGGCCCACACCAGCGGCACAACATCAGTCAGTGCACAAAAAACACTTTCATTAACTTCAAATCTGTCAGCTACCACCTCGCCCTGCCAAAGCATGTCAGAGCTGGACTCATTTCATCGCTAGGATTTTTTTTTAATAGAAAATTCCAGGGCAAAATTGGAAGACAGAGTGGTGGAATGATTTTATATGAACAAAATGAAGGGTGTACTATGTAGCTTTTCTACAGGGGAAGCACCACTTGTTTGAGCTGCATATGTAACTTTAGGAAGAGGGCTGACTGGTTGTGTATTGGGGTCCACCCTGCTTCTCACAGCCATATGAAAAAGCTCGTCTCAAACTTCCAAGACAATGGACTAAATCCTCAGCTGGTGAGAGAGAGCAAGAGAGAGCTGTGTGCTGCTGACAGGGTTATTAAGTCTGCAGAGGGGCTGGTGCTGCCTCTTTACACACTACAATAATAACTGGAGGGAGTGACCAGTAAACGGCTGCATCTCTGAACTCCATTGAGGCTGGTACACAGGCCATGGGCTACTCCACTACAAGGACAGGGCCTGAGATCTACAACAAAGCAATCTCACACAACACACACAGACTTCACACGCAAAGCCAAAGCACATGGAGCAATGAGAAAACCCAGGACCAGAGCAGAGCGTGTGATAATATCACAGACATCAAGGACGGTGCAAAGCAAGCCCGACATCGCCTTTTCCAAGTCCTCATTAAAGCCTTTCTGCAGTCTCAGAAAAATAGTAAGGTTTTGAATGGACTACAGTTTAACAGTTTAAAAGACACTTATCCATCATTATGCTGTTGTCAGTGAGCTCTACTGGGGCTAAATGAGGAGGAAGAGGCTGGGTTTGTGCAGATGCTAGTGGACATGCACCGTTTATGGAGCATTCCCCAGGTCCTCAATTAGAGCTGATGGTGATCTCACAGGAGTTCAGTGAGGGCCAGAGATGAGCCACACTGCCCTGGACATTTATTACTACATATATTTGTAGAAGGGGATTTTGGAACATGGCTGATAAAGCAAAAAGAAATGTGATCCTGTGGGAGGACATTTATGAGTCTTCTACATCAATACACACACTAAACTGACTCATCAAATGGACTCATTTTAAGTTGCTACAGAGAGTGACCAGCGTAAAACCTAGATGAATTGAATTAACTCAGCTAAGGCTATGCCAAAAACCAAGTAAATCAAATAATGAGCAATATTTCTGAGACAGCAACCTCTTGCATAGACTCTTAGTAGTGCTAAACACAGAAGGCAGGAAATGCATTGTGAAAACTAAGCATGACTTTTAATCTAACCTGAGCTGCCTTCTCTCTGTAATGTGATATGTTAGAAGAATGACTCGGTCAAGTACGGTTGCGTTGTCAGTGAGAGTGTTAGTAAACAACGGTATGGTGTGGTTCTATGCACATAAGCAGAAGCCCCTTGGGAACTGTGGCTTGTGTGATCCATCTGCCTTTGTGAATATGTTCATAAATCACATCCTGATCCACAGAATCCAGCACTCGGGGGAGAAGAGGGTCTTCTGCAAAACCACTGAAGCTGCAACAAGGCATCCAGCAAAACTTGGTGTATGTCAAGTGGTGCTTAAGAAAAAAATATAGCATGCAAATTGAAAATTATAAAATCAAAGTGCAATAAAATCATACCACACCATCACAACTCTATATGATTAACCTAAATAAGTACATGGAAATGGTTGCATCTGGAATATCTGAATAATATAACATGCAAAACACAGCAAGTACTCTAGGCCTCTACTCCAAGCACAGCCCAGGCAGCAATAAGTGCATAAAACTGTTGTAAGGATTAATGTCAAAACTGTCAAAACACCACAAGGAACTAATACAAGGTTAAAATGAGAATCATAAAATACAGACCATTTGAATTTCACTTTGTCAAAACCGACTATGGTGGAATAATCCTGTAACCACTGGTATACAATTAAAGCAATCGGCTGCACTGCTCTTTCACTGTCCTTTATAGTAATAACAGGCCTCGGTGTGGAAAAGTGTGGGTGCAAATGATCGGACAATAAAACGGTAAAAGTGGAAGCGCTGACTGAGAAAGCTGTATTTATTGCAGTGCTATGGTGCATTAGGCTTGGGCTCTTCCGAGAAACACAGATAACTACTATTTGCAAAACGGTTGTTGTGGGAGGAGTGGAGCTGCCTTTCTAAGCGACGCATGTCATTTACTTTGAATTCAGCTATGCCATCACTCAGTAAAAGGACAGTTGACACAAAACAATTCTAAAGCCATGTTCTTAAATAGGTTGCTCTATTAGATTATACATTTCATTGCAATTATCAAATATTTTAGTCAACGAAAAGACTGACAACAGGGCGGCAATTGCAATCTTGTGGAAACAATGACTTATCCTCTATAGGCTGCCTGCATGCCTAGCATCTTTACATCAAGGCAAAATATGTATCGTTTAAGAGGTGGGAGATGCATCAAATTATCATTAGGGTCTTTCATGTTTTTTAAAGATATGCAGAAATTGGTATATTATTGGTAAATTAGCTGTATTGTTTATTATTGAAAAAGCCATCTCAAATGCTGCTTAGCATAGAGCAAACTAAAAATAAATAAATAATGGAACAATGCAACCTGGTTATGGTTACTGAGATGATCCAAAAAGGTAATAGACAACCATGTACAGGGGGTCCTCGGGTTACGACGTTGATCCGTTCTTAAGACGCGTCGTAACCCGAATTTCGTCCTAAGTCGGATTTTGACTTTGATCTTCCAACCAAAGCACCAATAACCTTTCCATCTCAATAATTAGACCACTACGCTGCTTGGTTATCACTGCCGCTTTCATAGGAGCAGATCAGAGCCCACATCAGGTACTTCCGCCCACATTGGGCACGCACACGAGGCTGTCTTCTCCGCCCTACAACCACAACAGAGCGTATTCTTCCGCCGTGCGCCGTTCGCGTTTGTTTACGTCGCTTACCACGCTAAACCGCGTAAGACGGAATGACGCGTAATTTATTTATTTATTTTTTTTTAAATGGGGGCGCGTTCGTAATCACGAAACGTCGTAAGTCAAGACCGTCGTAACCCGAGGACCCCCTGTATTCATGTGTGTCAGTATTGCCCATCATAGGTTTATGTAAACAAGTCAACAAACTTTGAAAGGTATAATGTCACAACTGGAAGGGCAAGAAATAAGTCTCGAACTTGAAATGGCTTTGATTTCCAACAATGCAGAGTTAATACAATTTGATAGAACTCAAAGAACAACTCAAACAGACCAGACACAAAGGTGATTTGAAGAGGCAGAGGCAAGAATTACAAGAGTGCCATTAATTGGCATTTTCAAAAGAACTTTAAAAGGCCCTGTGCCTTATGAGATGTAAACTATTTAAACTTTTCTGTATTTAAAATGGTGTTTGTCTGGTCTGAACATGTGTCCGATGTGCCATCAAGACATTTTGACATCAGCCCCGGGTCTCAGAGACAATTTATACAACACAACATGCTACAAAAATGCTCTTTGCAATGAGTGCGACAGCTGTGCTCGATCACCGGAACTAAGCCAATACAAAGAGGGATGAGGGAGGGGAAGAGAGGTCAGGATAACCACAAGTATACCTTTGTCTTATTGTAGTTATTGTAGTATTATTGCCATAGGAGCAACACTTACATCTTGATACAAAGAACTTATTGTTGAAAATGAGCCATCAAAGCCTGGTTAATGTAGCTAATGTGTGAGCTACTTGGAAACCTGCTTATTTTGGTCAATAACATTCCTTTCTTTTCTAGCAGGTGCGATTTTCGATCTTTTTCATTATTTTTTATGTTTAGGTGAGAGGATGAAATGTATATTAAAAAACTGATTGTATAAAAATAGTAATTATGGACATATGCAAGAATTTGAAATGGTTGAAAAAGGAGAACATTAAAAATAATTGCAGTACAAACGGTGTAACTCTTATTTAAATATTTTTATCAAACCGATTCATTTTGGTCAATATTTACATTAAATATATATTTAAATTACATCGATACTAGAGATCGACCAATATTAGTTTTTCCAACCGATGGCTGATGACCTCTGACAATATTTTTGTGCCAATATATGGGACAGATTTAGATTATTTTCCCCAAATGTATTTCAAACATCAAAACATTGCCCTGTGCAGGTTTTAAAGCTACCCCATATGCAAAACAAACCAAATATAGCCCCAATATAACAGCCAACTGAAAAATATCAGTCTATCTCCAATTGATACATAATTTTGCTTCATGGAGACTAAAGCCTATTCCAGCATCCATGAACCCAAACCATAGGTGTGACATAGACACATACCAATTTGCTTTTATGTATATTTTGTGGTGCAGCCAAAGTAACCAGTCCAACTCACATCTCCTGCAACCTCTTGTAAGGTCCCAACACTGAATTCATCCATTATTCAACAAGTTTTGATTTACTGTTGAGTATCTGCCACAAGGGGGCACAAAGTTTACTGGCTTTGATGAGTTTGAGAATGGAGAGTTCTCCTTGTGTACTCTGGGTGTATGGCCTTTACCTGAGGCCTGGTCATTCATCAGTGGCCATCAAATGAGAAAGCAGAGCTGTCTGCAGCGAGCCCTCCCAGCCGAAAACAGGATTTGTGATTCAATTTGACTGATCTGACGGCCTGGGGCGGTGGGGTACGGGCTCTGGTAAGGGACAAACTTCAACCACTGCCACCAAAACAAACGTGCAAGGTTAAGATACGATGATCCAGAATAAATGCGCACAAAGGAGACACTGTAAGAAAGGGCATCTGATGCAAAACCAAATACACAAATATATTTTTAGAGGTAAATTAGTGTTAAATGGTGTACCGTGTTCCTTCTCTGGTGAAGGGTCCATCAATAACTCCATGGAGATGTTAGTGGTTCATCTGGAATGTTTCACACTATAGTATTAAACCTTTCTATCTTCATGGAGAACAGCAGGCAAAGCAGGCAACCACAGTCAGAATGCCTGTTGTTCTATGTATTTTGAGATATAAAACCACCTGTAATTGAATAAATCTAAGATAGAGCTGTTGGAACATTCCACGCAGAGCAATAACATATCCATAGAATAAAGCAGATGATGAATAGTGCACCTTTAAATCAACAAAACAAAAATGAAATTAAATAAACCATCTTTTGTCTGACGTTCGCACGCCTGGCTCTAGACTTAGACAAACTTTATTGATTTCCATTTCAGAATCTTTTTTTTTTTTTACTCATTAACAACAGTCCTATTCATTTCAAAAACAAATATTTCTTTGAAGCATCTTGACAAAAATTTTAAACAAAACTTTGTAATAAACAATAGGGATATTTTTCATCATCTAATGTCCGTTTCAGGATCTCCTTCATCCCAGGACACATCTAAAGCATGAAAGATTCAAAATGGAAGAAGCTTTTAGTTAAAGAGGCTGGCTCCAAGACAGTGCACTTAACACAGAATATAAAACAAAAGCCTAGGTCGGAGAACAAAAACATCGAAACACATTCACTTTGGAATAGGTAGAGGGGACTAAAAGGTCGGCAGGAAAAGGCTGAGGGCGCAGTGGTGATAAAAGCTTTTGTCTATTTTGTAGTGCACTGCCCGGCCTTTTTAATGGGCCACAGCCAGTTAAATGGAATTAAATAATGCCTGATCAACAATGCCCTAACCAACCCATATAATTTGCTTGTTTTTGCTCACCTTGTGCCAAAATAACAGCCCATAAATAATGCAAAAGCAATTTGTACAGCAGTGTCTGCGTAATGCACTAATCCGCAACAGTTCAAATCACATGCACACATCCGCACATACACAGTGATGAGACAGGAGCCAAGCCTAAGTTGACAGAGTTCATTTGGAAGATGTAAAATATTTAGAAGACGACTCTGCGGGGAGGATGGGAGAGGGAGAGAGGGAAAGAGGGAGGGAGGAGAAAGCACGTCAGAGATGGTGAGGCGGTATGCTGGGGTGTGCTGCCCTGGGTTCTGGCAGAGAGAAAACTCAGAGCTAAATAAGTCATTGTCATTTCAAGTTCATTAGCTCGCCGCTTGCAGTCGCCTCCTGGGAAGAGGAGAGGGAGCACAGAGAGGAGTGTTTGTACGGTGGAATAACCCTCTCCAACACTCCGGTAATGGAGACATATATTCACATGGTGGGAAAGAACAGGTCAGCAAGTAGAGCTCCACTGGAATTCTTCATACAAGGACTTATCTTTGCAAAGCGCAATAGCAAATGTTGCAGTACAAAGTCGAATAGACCAGAAATCCTAAAAAAGTACAAATTATATATGTATTAAAAGGTCTTATATTACACAAAACTGACTAAGCCATGCTAATGTGGTTACCTCCTCAAACGCATACATGGAGTTGTGTTTTGTTTCATTTACACATGTTTGAGGAACTGTTTATTATGAGTCTACATCTCCAAAGCTCAAAATGCTCTGTTCCACCTTGTGATGTCATGAAGCAGTAGTTTAAGTTAACAGCTTACCTTACCCTTACTGTAGTTCAGTAGAAATGGGCAATTCCAGGGCTAAAATCATCTTAATTATTCTAGTGAATGTGTATGGAGTTTAAAAATACAGTGGAGCACTTCCTATATTAGATGACATCACCAGGTGGAACAGAGCATTTCTATTTGAGAGAAGAACTCAGCCTAAATATGCAGGATTTGTGTGTTAAACAAAACAACCCCAGGTATGTTTGTGGTGACATAACATTATAACATAGATTAAAACAAATTTGAATGGATCCATTAAAAGTAGTAAAAGTTTATGATCAGAAATAGACTAAGGCATTTTAAAAACTTGGCCAAGGTTGAACTGAAAGGAAATTGGATACATGCTTCAGTGTTATAATTCCTATAATTAATTATTACAATGCTATAATTATTCTGATAAATCTAATGTTGCAGCAGCCATCATAATTGCAATGGGCCATTATTTTTTACATTAACTTGTACAGACATTTCAACACCTGAAGTTTCACTGTTCTATTATAAGTAAAAGATGAGTTTATTTTTGAAAGTCTAATACAGAGGCTGGTCATTCCGGGCACCCTATCTCCACACAGTCACTCAGCCTTCGGTAAATATCCATGCAGACTCAGAGCGCTGAGAGTCGCGGGGGGTTTCCTTCACCGCAAGTAAAGCTTCATGTCACACAAAACCGGCCTCGCTATCTAATTACTGTGAAATGTGCTTCGAACGCACTTAACTAAACAGGCCAGAGGAGCTGAAAGTAGATAGTCTTGAAGGAGCATGGAAAACCGAAGTCTCTCAAGCACAGGAAGCTAATAAAACCTCGCTTTCAAACAGAGCAAGGAGGAAGTTGGAAAAGTGTTGGTACAAGTGTGAGAAAATGGATTCCCAGTGGAGCACCTCAGTAATGTTCAGAATTCTTTGTGGAATCCCTAAATCACATGTAATACCAGGCCCTTTGAAGAAGCACTTTTATGTAAATTTGTATTTATTTATTTATTTTTTAAATGGTCAGATGGATTGCAGAAATGTGATTCAGCCTGCTGTCATAAGCAATGGAAATGCAGCAGTCATGAATGCAGCAGTTCAAACCCTCTCGAGAACAGAAGGATAAAACTGAAAATGGGAAAATATTCTCAGAAACAAGTAAAGATAAATTCTGTTCAACCGCAGTAGGCAAAAAGAAGCCTCAAGAGTGTGAGAGTGTTTTCTATTTGAGAGAAGAACTCAGTCTAAAACATGTGTGAATGAAGCAAAACAACTACAGGTTTGTTTGTGATGAGGAAACAATATTCTAACAGAGCAGAAAATAGCATAATATGGGCCTTTTAAAGGTCCCATGGCATGAAATTTTCACTTTCTGAGGTTTTTGAACGTTAATGTGAGCTCCTCTACCCTGTTTAAGCCCCCCCCCATGGCTAAAAGTTGCGAAATGTCTAAAGTGAGCATTTGCGGTCCTTTTCTGCGTTTGAAAAACCACAGCTCAAACGGGCGATTCTGAACAAGGCACCTATGTTACGTCAGATCAAAAAATGCAGCTGTCTGGACGTCTACCCCCGTCTCTGTAAATCACGCCCAGGGAGTTTGGACCGCGAATGAGCTACGCAATGCGAAATGCGTTTTTTTTATTTGCCTGGAGGCACGTGCGAGTGTTTCTAGGCTCGGAAGTCCTTTATCTGAGCCTCTGGACATCTAAAACAGCAGTGGTTTCATTTTATTTTCTGTGAAAATGTGTTTTTTTTATTGAAACGCTCTCCTTTCTTCCTTCGCGCTTATACACACGGAAGTGGGGCCAGCACACAGCGCACCGCTAAAACAAGGAACCAGCGGCACATTTGCCCCCCCCCCCCCCCACACCCCACCCGCTCTTCTAACCTATCTCTGTCCTTCTCATTTGCATTCAAGCAACAAGGCCCAGAATGAGTTGTTCAGAGAGAGATTTTCTGACTCTGACTGTGTACATGTGTCTTTCTCATGCACTGAGTCTTGATTTTGTAGCAGGATTCATTTACAGTATTAGGGAACCATTAAGGCACCATATAAAAGCATCAAGAAGTACCATGTCATGGGACCTTTAAGAAGGAAGTGAATAATTTTGTGCCCAAGTCAAAATTACGATGGCAATTCATCTTATTCATCTTATTCCCTTATGACACTTATGACTTATGACGCTTAAAGGACATGGACACTACTGCTTAAAAGACAGTTGACCAGTTGAGCTTTATTATGCCATACAGTGTGTTTTACCTATTGGTATTATATACAAGTTTACTCTACTTTTGCTACAGGTATATGTGATGTTTTTAGTCATTGTGTTTATTGTCTTGTACTTCTGCTAGGCGTATATGTGAAGTTTTAGTCATGGTGTTTATTGTCTTGTTTATTAGATGTTTAATGTTCACTGTGGGCCTAGAGAGCGCTGCAATTTCAAATCCTGTGTGTGCAACCTGTACATATGGTTTTTGACAATAAAGCTGACTTTGAAACTTATTCAGCTCAAGTGATTCTGTAGTGGTACAGAGTACAATAACACAAGGTCATGCCTGATATACTGTAGCTCTAATGTAGACACTGCTTTGGTCCAAGTACGATTCGGGGCTTGGTTTGGAACAGATTATGGAGCCTGATGTTTACACCTCAGGATAAGGAGTGAGACAAAGAGTATATTCACAGTCCACAAACACCTGTGCGTCAGGCCCTCACTCGTGCACCAACACATTCAGCCTGACAAAAACTCCTTCAGTGTTGTTTTGCTACAAATAGGTATGACCTGTAAAGTTTTCAATAACCGAGTGTGGGGAAAGGTCAGAGTAAAACAAAGCCCAGAACTACTCATGTGTTTCGAAAGGAAAGTGTTGCTGGGCCTCACATCAGCAAATGTCTTTATTAAATCTGGACTGTGTTTGCAGGGCCTTGGCACACGAGACATTTCCACATATTCAATAGCAACACTTGTGTTCTGACTGACAGAATTTTAATAATTTCTAACAAGTGAAATAGTTAAAAGGGCCGGTATTATGCCATTTTCTAATCTGTGTTATAATGGTTCCTTATCAAAAACATATCTGGAGTTGTGTTTTGTTTCATTCACACACATTTAACACACAAACCCTGAAAATTTAGGCCAAGTTCTTCTCTCAAAAAGAAAAAACTGTTCCACCTTGTGATGTTATGTGGTAATACAGGAAGTGTTCCACTTATTTTAAAGATCCCATGACATGGTACTTCTTGATGCTTTTATATGGCTCCTTAATGGTTCCCTAATACTGTAAATCAATCAACACTCATGATGTGCATGAGAAACAGAGATAAGATGAGAAAGAGTCATAAATATCTCTCTCAAAGTCTTTATTCTGGGCGTTATTGCTTGAATGCAAATGAGGAGAAAAGAGATGGCCAATAGTAGAGGGTGGGGGCGTGGCCAAACTCTCCGCTCAGAGCTCAGAGCCCACAGCTGATCCATTTCCTTGTTTTTGCACGGGGGAGAGATTGAAGCGTTCCATTGAAAAATAAACACATTTCCACATAAAATAAAATTAAACCACTGCTGTTCAAAGGTCCAGAGGCTCAGATAAAGGACTTCCGAGCCTAGAAACACTCGGACGTGCCTCCAGGCAAATAAAAAAAGGCATTTCGCATTGCCTAGCGCATTCGCAGTCCAAACTCTCTGGGCGTGATTTACAGAGACGCCGAGTACAGACAGACGGGGTGGAACTGCATTTGCACTTCTTTTTTTGATCTGACGTCAATAAGGTGCCTTGTTCAAACTCGCCCGTTTGAGCTCTGATTTTTTGTAACGCAGAAAAGGATCGCAAATGCTCAGTTTAGACATTTCACAACTTTAACCATGGGGGGGGGGGGGGGGGGGCTAAACAGGGTTGGGGAGCTCACATTAACGTTCAAAAATCTCAGAAAGTGAAAATTTCATGCCATGGGACCTTTAAACTCCATACACCTTCACTAGAATTATTTGGAAGATTTCAGCCCTGTAATTGCCAATCCCTACTGAACAAAAGATAAAAAAGGTGCTGATAACTTGAAAACTACTACTATATGATGTCAGAAGAGCATTTTAAGCTTTGAAGATGTAGACAGACCAAAAGATTACTCAAATGTGTGAATGCAACAAAGCACAACTCCAGGTATGTTTTGAGGAGCTACCATCATTTTAACATGACTTAAAGCTCAGAAGAGTCTATTTTGTGTAATGTAGGACCTTTAAAATACTGTGTACTGTGTTACTGAGAATGCAAACTTACCATTAAAATCAGTTCATTCCATCAACTAAAACCACTAAATAGAAGGCGTACTAAATGATATGGATATAGATATGGTCGACTTCTCATATTAGAAACATTGGGCAAAATATACTTGCTTGAACAATCTGCAACTCATCTGCATTTTCAAACAAGAATAAACCAGGGCGAGTCGGAGCAACACAGGACAGGAAAATAACCCTAATTGTGACACTGTAATAAGTTGTAATGTGTTTATGTGCTGCTGTGATGGTCCCGTTGCCATAGCAATGTGTACACAAGATGCCAAGGAGTTTCCCAAGAAAAAGCGGACCGCAGCTGCAGACGCCCAGAACAGCTCCTCCAGCCCGCCTTTACTTCACTCAGTGGTGGGCATCCTGGTTTGGATCTATGCCATCTGTTCAAACTGCAGGGGGCGAGACAGAGCAGTGAGCCAATTCTGATACCCACATGGTCCGCTGCTGGGGCTACACGGTCCTCATGGATTTACAGAAGAGAATACGAACACATACATCAAACACAATGACAGACAGTGGAATGGAAGTCATCAATAACCTTCTACTCATGGGTTTCCTGTTATACTGCAACATTCTGATGAGTGAGGATTTTTTCCCCCCTTCAAAACAGATCATTTGTTTTACATTGTTAATCGCTATGGCAACGGTCCTAATTTTTCTATTATTCTGGTATCTTAGCTTTCTAGAATCCCTTAAGTTTAAGTTTCTAAAAGGTGAAAGTTGCTGTTTAACACGGAGATTGCAAAACTGTTGACTTGGTTTATGATTTCTGGGCTATCCACATGAAACAAAAACTGGCACAAAGTACAATGTCATGTGTTGGCATAAATAAACAAAAGACTCCCCACACCCAACATTGCAGATCTTAACAGGGCCTTTGGATGCATTGCACTCTCCATAGAACAGGACCCCACTCACCCACTACAGGAGCACCTCACCCCTCTGCCCTCAGGACGGAGGTACAGGGCGCTCAGGTGCAGGAGGGCCCACTTCAGTAGAAGCCTGATCCCCTCGGCTATCACATTTCTGAGCAACAGGCCTCGCTGAGTGAACTGTAATGTGTCTGTTGTGCTGTGTTGTTGCTGTATATGTTCTTTTCACAATAGCTTCAGAAACTGGGGCCATTATTCAACTCCAAATACGACATCTTCAATTGAAAGCTCAAAGATGGTGGTGCATTATGTAATTTTTCTGGGGGTAGGTCAGTCAAATGCTTTTCTCCATGGAGACATTATTATTTTGTCTGGAATGTTTCACAGTATGGTATTAAACCTTTCTATCTTCATGGGAGACCAAAACAGACCAAGTTATAGGTCAGATCTGTGGAGAGGCTATCCCACTCACAGTCAGAATGCCGGTTTATCTAGGTATTTTAGAGCTATTAAAAAAAACAAAACTGTAATTGAATAAATGTAATGTCAAGATATTTAATATCACTGTGGAACATTCAAGGCAGAGCAAAGACAAATCCATAGAAACAAGCAGGTAACGGACCCTCCACCAGAGACAATGCACCCTTAATATGACAAGTTTGTGGAGCCAATCCCATAAAACAAATCTGTAAAGTATGGATAGTTCTTTCAAACACAGTGCATCTGCCATAGGCTTGCATAGGCCTCTGCCCTCCTTTTGAAATTATGACATAATCAGATTCTAGAACATGAATCTGCACAGAGGATATGCATCTGGGACACAAACATCGGAGCCAGTGCATCACTCTGACATCACAGAGGCCTGGTGTGCGTGTGCATGCGTAGGGGCGTCTTAAACAGCACATGGAGACCCAGAGGAAGCAAGCCTCTGCCTGACTGCCCACACTGGTCACATGGCACAGCGGGCTCATGGGACAGAGAGACTGGCCTCGACATATACAGCATATGTTTGGTATGAACTGCGGCGAAGACCGTACAGCCAAGAGACAGCATGATCAAGTACATATACAGTACTTGACCAGAAATGTGTAAAGTAGGGCTGCAACGAAACATTATTTTAGTAGTCAACTAGTCAGCATGATTTTTTTTTTTTAAATAGCTCACTCGACCATTTCTATTGTACACAAACATGTTTTTTTCTACATAGTATATAACCAAATAAATGTTGAAATATAGTAACAGATGGCAGGTTTAGATTAGTTATAGAATATATACGAATAAACTTTACTACTGATGAAAATAACAAATTGCTTAATCTGTTTTGACATTTTGATTCAATAATACTGGCACCTTTGCTATAAGGTCTTTTGATAATCATATTGAGTCAAACTATGATTATGATTACAGTATTTCAATAGTGATCATTATACCAGTTGATCATTGCAGTATAAAGTACGTTTTTTCTTATGGTCCAATTGTTCATCACACACACAAAATAAAAACAAGCAGAAGTCATTCAGAACAGAAGAAATAATTATAAAATGGTAAATGCCATTGGTCATATTTATAAAGCATTTTTATAGCCCCAGTTTATTTAAGGAGCTATTCACACACAGATTCCTACATTTATCCTGCCATAATACTTTTGAGTCAGTCCGCAGATGCACATGAGGGGCACACTTTTGCATATTTGCCTATTCCATTTCTGCCAGACCCTTCAAAGTGAGCTGCACTCTGTAGAGACAATCAAAATGATATATACATGTGCAGATCAAATGCATGCCTCTGGATAAGCTGCCTCACACATTTTTTCTTAGCTTCTCCAGACCTGGAATTGAAAGTACCGGCAATTAAATATGGAAATGTACCATGTGCTTTTTAAAGCATCAGGCGGCATGCTGCTTCCTTTATGGGATAATTTATATTTTGATTCATTTTGGTTTCTTCTTGTATTGTGTCATTATAGCATTGACCGAGGGCATGGCTGGCCTCGTAGCACTGGCCTTTTCCCCTCTCTCTCTCTGTCTGTCTCTGCTGCACATCAAACAGACTGTGGTTGGTTTCATGCTCTCTGGACTCCATTATGGCTTAATGCTTCAGGAGCATTCTTACTGACTTCAGCGGATTGTTCGGCCAGCGAACCCACAGAGACAGGGTACTAGCACTAATCTATAGAGCCACATGAGGACTCAGAATCAACAGGGCGGCTGCTTTTAACAGTCTATGGTAACAATAAACTATTGCAGCCTTCATGAGAATTTTTCGTTTACTGAATTGGAATCATCAGGTCAGTGTTGCAGGGGTGTGCAGGACAGCAAGGAACTAAGTTACTGTACTTTGGAAATGTTTACAAAAGGTTCTATTGAAAAACTGGTGAAACTGTCATAATTGCAGTTCTGACCGGGTTAAGGGAGCACCCTGATTGGCTGGACCCCCTTGGAGAAGGCAGGATAAGATGTCTAAATGTGTACTTCTTTATCATTTAAAGATCAAACATGTTGCTATGGTTGCCATTTCCCGCTTTCAAATCCTTGAACAAACCCCACTTAGCTGGAATCTTAGCAGTGTACACTTCAGAGCAGGGGTCTTCAATGTTTTTCAGGCCAGGGACCCCCAAACAGATGGCAAACAGGGCCAGGGACCCCCTACTATATATACGGCATAGAATTGTGTTTTATATTAAACTGAGCTTAATGTCATGTATAAACGTTGCTACTCTGTTATGGTACATCCAATACAAGGAAATAATACACAGGTTAATACTGTATTTTACACTATAAAATATAAAATTATATTATTTTAAAGTGAAATCAAAAGATTTCGCGACCCCTAGGGGGGTCGCAGAGGTACTGCAGGGGGGTCGCGAAATCTGTTGAAGACCTCTGCTTTAGAGGAATGAAAAACTGTAGTGGACGTGAATGGACTATGACCATCATGTAATATATGTAATATAAAGTACACCACTGCCCACAGACTTGCACTAGACTGTTGAGCTTCAAAGATGCATCCAAATTATATGAACTACACAATCTTCAGACACACATTCCACAGGCAACCAGCATTCTGTCACAGCCCAGATTTCCAGCCACAAGCCGCTGTGTATTCGACAGCAGCAGTTCCTGCCTGGAGAGCACCATTCCCACTGTATCATTAGCCAAACACTGGTTAGGGATGACACTTCACAGCAGAGAGCCTGTAGCAACCAGCAATCAACAACAACAGAGAGCAGAGGAACGCTGGAGCTGTTACATGGATCCCTACAGTTAGGAATGCAACAGTTTAGCTAGATGAGGTTCAACATTCATTTAAAATCAATTTTTTTCTCATTTGAACAGCAGATGTTACAAAATGGTGTAGTCTCTGTTATACCATGTCTCTGATTACAGCTTCAGCTCATTTTCCCCTGAAAAAGATGACATGCTGCATCCCCTTTCCCCAACTACAGAGAAAACTAACAAGGTAAATGGTGAGACTCCATGCAAAAGAGATGAGACTATGGGGCAGTGTAATGGGAAGGGGCAGACAGGGATCTAAACCAGGAGACAGATGAGTCTCATACAAATCAATCATTTTGGTAAATGTTGACAGAAAGACAACTATTAGTCAGTTTTATGGTTTGCACTACTTGTCATGTCTCCTGTGGTACCAGCAATCATTCACTGAAGGACACTCTTTTTCTCTCAGTTTATTTCTCTCAAATACGAGTTACTTCTTATTGACTCAAAAGCTCAAGATTAATGTTAGAAACTGTAATATCAAGTATAGTGATCATCAGTGTCATTGAATATCTTGAACTTCTACCCTCATACAATTACTATTATAAATACTGTAATCCCTGTGCCCGACCTACTCTTCCAGAATGTCAGCGACTAATGAAATATCATTTTTGTTGGCAAAGTGAGAAAACCGGCTTTAAATGAACTAGGACTACAATCTTAAATGAACTAGCCCTGCAACAAATGATTATTTGGTAACTAGAATTGTTATTATTATTTTGATGGATCCAATAGTCGTTTAGAACACGAAAGTCCCCTGAATATGAGATTGTTTTACAAAATTTTACCCAGTTAAAGCTGATGTGAAGGAGTTTGAGGTAATTTTGGCCTAGAGACATGAAAATCACTTCTGGATTGCAGTCGATTCATCTCGATTTCAAAACACTGTCCAGATGACAATCAGGCACTTTCATCTAAAACACGAAATGTACCAAATTCTCAAGACATTTTCATGTAATTATGGCCCTGTACGAGTCATAAAACCTCTTCTGCCAGCTCATGGCCCATTTTCAGTGTGTTTATCAACCAGTTAATGATTATTCAATGCTTACATTATTATCTCAATAATCAATGAATTGTGATTAATCAATTTACTTGTTAAAGCCCTAAAAGATGAACATCAACTCAAGTGAAGTTAGTCAAGGTCAGATCTATGGATGGATCATACTGACATGATGATCTGTCATGTTTACATTTAGGGAGCTAAAATAAAAAATAAAAATGTAATAAAAAAATAAAAATAAAAATAAATTAAGCCTTTTGTTTTTAATAAGACAAAATTAAAATGTGAGGGAAACATATTTTTTTTGTCATTTTGCTCATACCTAAAGTGGCCAAGCTCCTTGTCAAAGCCTGATCTCGTCAGACGTCAGAAGCTAAACAAGGCCATGCCTGGTACTTGGATGGGAGACCGCTGGGAATTCCAGGTGCCACAGTGGGGCGCCAGTGGCAAAAACTGAAGTTGTGACCTTAGGCAAGACTTCCAGCCTAACTTCTGTCAATCTGCCCCAGGGCGGCTGTGGTTAAAACAGTATCAATATAAAATACCATCAACAAGTGTAGAGTGAATGAATAATGCACAGAATTGTAAGACCACTGCATTATTCTTAATATCAAATTTTACATATCTCCACAATAACAACAGTGACATTATTGACTTTTCAACATGTCTCCCACCTCCGGTCAGATCATGTGTGTGCAGAGTATGACGCAAAAAGTTTCAGTCATGTGACACTGTTCAGCAGGCCGATTAGCTTTAGCAATAAGTAAAAATAACAGTACAGCTCCTTCAAAGATGGCTTGTAGAAAAACAAAGATAAGCCCACAGTGAATGCATGACACTGAGTTATAGAACATTTGTAGAGAAGAGTAGCTGATGGTGCTGATAATGGATTGATATGATCTCAGAGGGGTGTGTATCATAGATCTGTGCCAGCAAACTGTCTCATAAATACAAAGTGCTGGTAATGAGGAGGTGTAACTCAAACATGTTAATATGATTTTACTGTGGGGGGATTTTACTGAGTGACCTTCACTTAGACCCTGTCCATGCATTAGGCTGATCACGCCTCTCCCACAACAGGAAACGTCCTTGTCTAAACGCCATTCACAACACCGAGGCTCATAACTCAAGGTGGAAATGAAAGCCCTCATATTGGGCCAAGGGGAGGTGTTTCATATGCCACATTGTTTATGCTCCAAAGCACAGATGAACAGGAGCAACAAGCCTGCTCCTATCTCTACTACACTCATCTCTGCAACAATTCTAGTGGCTGTTTCACACGAGTATTTTCTCTCTTACAAAGGATGCATTGACCCCGGGCTTAAGTAAGCTCCGCATCATTGATTGAAACAAGAGGAACGGACCGGTGTCTTGACAAGACAGATTTGCTCTTTAAAGCATTATGGATTACCTGCGTTTGGACCCAAAAGGGGATTTCAAAGAGGTCTCAGTCTGGCATTAATTCAGCGGGATGATTTATGCAGTGCGGTCAATCAATTCAATTAGAAGTGTCCAGTTACGACTTTGCGCTGACTACTTTATGATCTATGGTGCAATGACATGCACTAACAGTTTCATCACATTACTGCCCCGCCCAAGTCTCGTCTCCTATAAGCATAATCACTCAGATGGACCTGCGGGGGATTTTTATAGTGTGTCTTAATGTCCCCTTTAAGTACCAGTAATTATGAGGCTGTGGAGACAGGGGACATGCTGGGTGCAGGGCGCTTCAGTGCTGTTTGTATCAGAACACAGCGGTTTGTACTTTGAGTTCACTCCAAAGACCCTTCAGGTGAATGTTAAAGAGTCTGAGGTTAAGGTCCTGACACAGCTTGGCCAGGGCTAACCCGGCTGCACCACCGTTATTTATAGGAAAGTTTGGACATTTTTACTGCTTGGAAAAGGCTCTCTTGGCTGCAATAAACTTCAGTGAAAGCAACTTGTGTAACCTTTTCCATAATTCTCATCCCTATTATTAACAAGTCATATTTATCAGAACAATGGGAGGTAACACAAAAACATTTGGAGGGTATAATGCCCCCTGTAGGAGTAAGTGTGAAACCAAAATGTGTCTGGACCCTTTTCTCTTCCTCATCGTACTGCATGTTAAAGAAAACATCAATAGGTATGTTCATAGTTCAGGGAGGGATAAAGTGTTATTGATGGGGGTACATGACAGTGGTAAATCACCAGGTTTAATCAACAATACAAAATTTTAATATAGTGAGAATTTTTGTATAGTATGCCATATTTTGGAACTTTGTTCAGTTCCACATTCACACAGCTGTCTTTACAACTATTCCTATTTCAATGTATATGTTCCTTGTCCGTCTGCCTGTACATTTTGTGTTATTTTATTTATTATTGATGTCTGTGTATATGTCATGTTCTATGTGTGTGTGTTTTTATTGTTAAATTGCAGATTTTAAGCTTGGAGAAACGCAATTTCGATCCACCTGTGTAATGGTTGTTACATGGCGTGATTGACAATAAAGTTCACTTTGACTTTGACTTTAATGTACGATTTAACACACACTTTTAAGAGAATTTTTTCTTAAATTCTAGGTCTCCTGCTTTGTCCATGCTTGTACACTGTATACTGTAAGTGAGGAGCTATTGGTCTGTGGAGACTGCTGGGCTGAATTCCTAGGAAGGCACACATGTAATCAAGTGAGCTCCAGAGTGGGGCTTTGTGAGAGTCTGACATCAGACCATCACTGACACAGCGCACACATCAGATCTTTGCAGCACAAGTGACCAACAACAAGTCTTCAGCACACAAATGCACCAAGCAGCTGCAAGTGTATGGCCAGTCTAAACTAAACTACAGCCTATAGCCTACTTTTATATAAAAGCAGGACTTGAGTGCCATGTAGTCTAGACCTATATCAGATAACATTCCTGCGTATACCTGCAGTAGACCTAACACCATAGTTTGTGACACAAGTCAACGTTAGAGCCTTGTTTGATGCGAGAGAAAAAAAATCTCCTTCAAGCCTACAGCTTAATGGCTGTTTACAAAGGAGTGCAAAAAAGTTTGAGAACTCAAACAAGACACAGTCTTATATAAATGTGTCAACACAAGAGGATCTTTAAATAAACTGTGCTCCTGCAGGTGCGATAGACTCTCATGGGAGGAAAGCCACCAGATTTTGGCACGTCGTTAAAATGTAGACTACAAGACAATTTGAAATAAAATATAATAATAAAACGAGAATAATACAAATAAATGAAGGTTTACCTGATATCTCAGTTTGTGGCACACCCTCCAGCGTGAAGCCTTTCCCGCTGTAAAACTGTCTGATATCCGAACAACTCCGCGCTTTGCTGCTGCCCTTCTCCCCGAGGACAGCTGTTGTCAGAGAGGACAGTGCCAAAAACAATGCCACGATGTAGGAATCCATCACGAGTCTTTTTGTTTCAGCGAGACAAGTGCAAATGCGAAAAGTCCCAGCTCAACAGCCGCTTGTCATGTGCACAAGAGCACGAAAACCCTTCCACCTTCTTCCTCTCTTCTTCTTACACCCCGAGTAGAGCCCTGCGCGGAGATTCACAGTCCAATGAGCTCCTGTGTTATAAATTCCTCTGTCCGCCTTCACCAACGACAGAAAGGGCAAAGCACAGGGGCAAATGAGCGCTTTCTAAGTGCAGCCACCGTAGAGGCGCGTGTATCTGCTGCTGGGGTCTGTCCTTCTACTGACCAGGCGCGCCTGGACCGGAGCGGCTCTAGTGACGCGCGGACTCCCGCTGCTGCTGCTGCTGCTGCTGCTACTGTGTGTCCCGTTCGGAGCGATGCACTGGCCGAGCCCGAGCTGCCACACAGCGGACTGACAAGGCGGGCAGGAGGAGGGGGAGGAGGCGGGAGACACACACAGGGAGTGTGTGCGTAAAGCTGCTGGCGGCTTTCTCCCGTCACTGTTAGATTTCTTCTCTCAAGTTTTTGAAACGCTCTTTTCCAGTCTCTTTGCGAGTTACATATTTGCCTCCCCGGGCCAGGTGTCGCTGATGAACCGCGGGCGTGTCCTGTCCCTCATGTCCCGCCCCCTGACATCCACAGGTGACCGCGGATCAGCCCCCTCCAGCAGCCAGCGTCACTCTGCGAGGGGCAATTATGGACCTTCCACAAGCCCGTGCGCGCCTGTTCTTCCGAGTTTACCTGTCAGGTGCTGAATGCCTCTATTGTACCCATGAATGCACTGTTGGGCCAAGAACTTAAACTTGGACAGGGCTGCCAAAGAATGGGAGGCTTACAAAAAAAACTGTGTCAAAGAGTTGATTCAGCTCAGTTGTCGAAATCCCTATTGACAAAGAATAGCATAATACCCTGATTATTCAGATGATCATATAAGAGATCTTTATCTGAGATTCAGATTCAGATTCAGAATATTTATTGTCATTGTCACAAGTACAACGAAATTGCGTTTGGAGCATCCTTACAAACACCCACTAAAATACCCTTAACCCAGTATATACATCGTGCAACACAAACTACAGCAGCATAAGGTATGTCAATGATAAAGTGCAGATCGGGATATTATTATTATTATTATTATTATTATTATTATTATTATTATTATTATTATTATTATTATTATTATAAGATAAGACTTTATTGATCTCACACAGGAGAAATTTACTTGTCACAGTAGCTCCAGGTAGGAACAGTTTGAACAAGAAAGACAAGTGCATGCAGGCAAAAATGGCATAAAGATAGGTAATAATAATAATAAAATAAGTAGTATTATTATTAAACCTTTAGCCCAAAAAAGACCCCAAAAAGTATAAAACATTATATTTAGTTGCTTATGTATGTTGAAGAAGAGACCAAGTCTAGACCTGAAATCTTTTGGTCCTGAATTGCTCTGTGATAGTGATATGTGACCAGCCACGGAAAAAAAAAACAGTCACAAGTTGACCCGGAGGCATTTTGAGTTATTCACAGACTCTGAAAGTGTAGATTCTAAGCTTTCCAGCGATGCCTTACACGTGGAAATATATTATATTTCTCTCTGTCTTTTTGGACCACAGTAAATGATACAGCACACTCATATTTATATTTACATCAATGTATGCACACATTGGGAGTAAAATGGTTTAGATGTCTTGCCCAAGGGCACAACAACCGTATTCATCTGTGGACTGAAGCGCCAATCTGTGGGTTAGTTGTTGACTGCTCTACCAACTATGTTTATGTCAGGAGCGGGAAAAGCGATTTCTTGTTATTCCAGTATTTATTTTTTCTGGCTGGGCTGGATGCAGCCGAGACCAGAGGCTCTCAAAATTTTCACATTAAGTACAGGCCAAAGAAAAGATACAACAGGACTACTCCAGGTCTAATAGGGCTAAACCAGGTCTTAATATGACCTAATTTCCACTGTTGTTCTTAACAAGAAATTATTCAAAGAGGAGGACAGTAAAGTGGAAAAAACTCTGAACTGCAAATAATCTAAATAGAGTAAGACAAACCCACATACTGAAGAGCTGTTGCAAGTATGACATGAAGGAGCTCAGTTTGAGACATACTGGCCTAGACCACTTTCATCGGCACTTCAGTGATCTTGAGTCATAACAGACCAATGAATAAAATCATGTTATTTTTAAGTCAAACTGAGCGAGGCTAGAGCAGAAAAAAGTAAAACATGATTAAAAAAAAAAAAACTATGAAAGGGATCAAAGCTTTGGCATTTCTGATGATGAAACTGACCATCATCATTCTCAAGACAAACTTATATTGTTATATTGTTATTATTAGGGATGCACCATGTGAACATTTTAGCCGATACCGATATCTGATATTAATGTTGCTGTTATTGGCCAATACCGATATTAGCCAATATCAATATTTATTTATTTTTAATTCTGAGATAACATTTTATACAGACTGAAAATCATGCAAAATGAATTTTTGAATGTCTTCTTTTATTTTCAAAACGTGTTTTTTTTTCTTTCTTTTTTTATAGTGTAACTTTTTTTTTTTTTTTTATAGTGTAACATTGTGTTCTGCTTCCTGATTGGCTAAGGGACCTTTGCCGATTGATGTTATAGATGGGGGATGTGGGGAAGACCCAGCCCAGGACCAGACCGGGGATAGACCAGAACTAAACGCGGACTAAACCAGGTCTAGACTAGGTCTAAACCAGGTCTAAACCTGGACTGGACCAGGACTAAACCTGAACTAAACCAGGACTGGACCAGGACTAAACCTGAACTAAACCAGTTTGGACACGGGTCTCGTGCTCGCAGCCCCGGGTGGGACGAGCGGTCTCGCGCCAGTCATCACGGATTTGAGCACGATGATGCACACTTCTCTGCCCCCCCCCCCCGCTTCACTATTAATACATTTTGTTGAAAATCTACGAAAGTTTGAGTGAGAGAGAAATGTGAGAAAAAGTTAATTCGAGGGATTACTGTAGTGACAAATATCGGTCGTTAATATCGGCCCACTTTTACACATCAGGCCGATACCGATATGTTAAAATTTGGCAATATCGGCTGATACCGATGTTAATGCCGATATATCGTGCATCCCTAGTTATTATGTTGCAGGATCAGCTCTGTTTTCATAAATCAGCACATATAACTGTTTAGCACAAAAGACATGGATTTTTGAACCTGAAGTTCCCTGGTTTAAATCTCTTTGTAAAACATTCCTGAAATGCCTCAGTTTCCTCATTACTTCTAATAGGATCAGTGTTTTCCAGTTCCCAGCATCCGATTCCGACAGTCAAGCTCCTTGTCACGGCCTGTGGCAGCAATATGTCCAGAACTAATGCTGTATGAGAGCAGGGAGGGTCGCCGAGTTGAGCACATTCAATAACTATATATGTACTATTACTTTGGGTGCATGATTTGGAACGAATCTGGATTGCTGGTAAAACATTCTAGAGTAGCTTTATGCTAATATAACAATACCCTTATGTGCATTTTTTCGATACTTCAAAAAAGAAGAAATCAACCTCAAAAGTCTAATGTTATTTTTAAAAATTGGACATTTTGAGTTGCAACACTTTTGATTAAGGCACATAACTATGAGGAAGAGTCTAACGCACACTGCACTGACACTTGTTGGGAATAAACAAGCTTAAAATAACCCACCACCTTGTAAAACAAAGCAACAATGTAACTCAGATAGGAAAAAAGAGAAAGCAACATCCACTGCAGCAGCACTTTTCCACCTCCCAACTATTCTATGAAGTCAGACATTGTCGTGAAGAAACCAGGAAATGCTACTCTTTAATTAGTTTTGTTCCACCTCATGACTGTAGTGCCGTCATATCCAACTAGGAGGATCACATCTCGCACATCAGCTAGTGACTAAACTTAGACTTAGACAAACTTTATTTATCCACAAGGGAAATTATTTGGATACAGTAGCTCACTCGTCACAATATAATATATAACAGGGTAACAAAAAAAAAAGATAGCAAGAGACTGGTGTCAAATAAGACATAATTATAAACATAAAAATAATAAGTGTATACGTACAAATCAAAATAAAATAGAAAAATAAGTAATAAAATATCAAATAAAAAAAATCTAATCAGCTATAGACAGGAGACAAGAACGGCAATGCAATAATATACTGATTAACAGAGAATAAGTTTATCCGTTACTTAAGATTGAGTTGTTATACAGTTGTAGGGAGTATTATCTGTTACATAAGGGTGAGTTGTTGTACAGTTGTATGGAGTATGGTATGAATGTCGTCCTGTATCTCTCACTGTTTGGAGCCTGTTGGAGAATGAGCTCCTCTGTCCCCACAGACTGGTGGAAAATCTCCAGTAACTTGCACACACTGAAAGACCTGCTCTTCTTGTAGACAGCATTACAGTTGTCCCTCCAGTCCAGCCTGTTGTTCACATGGACGCCAAGGTACTTGCAGCAGTCCACAGTCTCCACCTCATGACCCTGGATGGTAATGGGCTCCAGTGGTGTCCTCTTTCTCCTGAAGTCAATCACCAGTTCCTTGGTCCTGTCAACGTTCCGGAGCAGATGGTTTGCCTGGAACCACTCCACAAAGTTTGCAATCAGCTTTGACACCTTTGTTTTGTTAGAAATGATAAAGCCTAAATTGTCAGTGTTACATTTTGTCCATTTGTTATTGGAGACCTGTTGTATTTGAAGTTTAGTCATTGTAACATTTTAATCTTGTTCACTTTTACCACAACTGTGTGATGATCCTGGTTTCCATAGTAATTTTGCACCACCTCTCATTTGCCAAGAGTACATCGGATATGAAGTTCCTTTGGAAATGTTTTGTACATGTGAGTTACAGTGGTACCTCACCTTACGAATGACCCAACAAACGAAAATTTCAAGTTACGAAACGCCTTCACGGTAAATTTTTGTCTCTAGATACGAAAGAAAATTCAAGTTACGAAACGCGAAATCTCAAAAATCAAAATAATGCGCGCTCAGCCACACACATTATACGCTTTTCTCAGACTGAATTTAAACTTTTCTCACATTTGTCTCTTGTTTAAACACTCAAACTTTCATAGATTTTCAACAAAACGTATCAATATTGAAGTGTGGGGGGAAGGGGGAGGGGGGAGAAGACTGCGCGGACACGTGTGCGCAGCATGACCCGGCGCAGAGCTGACAGCAGGACTAGACCAAGATCTAAACCTGGACTGGACCAGAACTAAACCTTGTCTAAACCAGGACTAAACCAGGACTAAACCAGGACTAAACCAGGACTAGACCAGGTGGATTAAAGCGCCGCGTGCGGGTCTATTTCCTGGTTTCTCACGAGTCACAGCTGAGGCGAGCAGCGAGGAGGAGACCGCGCGCAGTCTGAGCGCATGTGAGCGAGAGCCATGCAAGAGCCGCGGTGGTCTAGACCTCCTCTAGACCTGAGCAGGTCTAGAGGAGGTCTAGAGGAGCCGCAGTGGTCTGGACTAAACCAGGACTAAACCTGGACGAAACCAGGAGGAGCCGCGCTCACATGTGCTCAGACTGTGTGCGGTCCCCTCCTCCCTGCGGTCTCCTCCTCGCTGCTCGCCTCAGCTGTGACTCGTGAGAAACCAGGTAATAGACCCGCACGCGGCGCTTTAATCCACCTGGTCCAGGTTTAGTCCAGGTTTAGTCCAGGTTTAGTCCTGGTCCAGTCCAGGTTTAGACCTTGGTCTAGTCCTGCTGTCAGCTCTGCGCCGGGTCAGTTTTCTCCCCCCTCCCGCTTCCTCCCACACTTCAATATTAATACGTTTTGTTGAAAATCTATGAAAGTTTGAGTGTTTAAACGAGAGACAAACGTGAGAAAAGTTTAAATCCAGTCTGAGAAACCAATCAGGACAGAACACATTGTTACACTATAAAAAAAAGTTACACTATAAAAAAAAAAAAACTTGGATTGGGGCCTTGGAACGAATCAGGCTTTTTCCATTGAAATAGCTACTCAACTTACGAATTTTTCACGTTACGAAACCACTTCTGGAACGAATTAATTTCGTAAGGTGAGGTACCACTGTATATATTTTTGCATTTGCAACAGTAGCTCAGGTGGTCATCTAGTCTATCTGGTTGACTACTGTGTAATAGCAGCATGATGTGTAGAGAAAGATGGCAAACCTCTGCTCTGCTGATGAACTCATCACAGTTAATAATTAGGATGTTATGTGTTAGAAAACAGAAATATGTTAGTTGTTTTTCACATTTGTAAGTGTATAAAAGTCTGGTACAACGCATTAAATGCAGCTTGATTAACATGCACCATTCCATAGACATTATTTTCAGACTGCTCCAAACCAAATTATATCTTTGAATGCCCTCTTCTGACTTCCTCTAAGAGTAATCATATATATAGACAGAGAGATTTTTTTCTCCAAACACTTGTAACATCCAATTTTCTGTCGCCATGAGCAAGTGGAAATACCGGCAGAGGTTAATAAGTCCGCTGGCCTCAGATAGTGCTGGTGCATGTTAAAGCATCTGTCGCAGCTATGTTGTGAGCATGCTTTATGGGAAACGACGTCCATGCCCTCTCTCATACACACCCCTCCCTCGTGCAAGTGGGAGACAGTTCTGGGTATGGGCATGCTTGTTATAAGGCAGGTTTATATGTCTGAGTGTGTCCTGCGCGTAGCCATAGGTCACCGGCCCCTGCTCCATCTGGCTCTCGCCGATGGTGTAATTAACGCCCGCTAAAACTACAGAACAGCCATGCTTGCTTCAGGTTGGCTCCCATTGATGTTTTATTGGCCCTGACCATGAAAGAGTTTTTCTAATGAGGAGCAGGATGCGGAGGGAAGTGAGGGAGACCAGGGCTGGAGCATGGGAGTAGAGGGTGAGAGACTGTACAAGTCAGCCACTGTCAGAAAACATATGCTCTCATTATGTGGTCAGCTTTTTCAGGGAATGAAGAGGTTTCCATTTGAAATGTCACTGTAAGAGTTATTTTAAGAACATGGCTTTGAGTTTGTAGAAAATGCAAAAGTTGTACAATCATAGCTAATTTGGTAATGTGGTTAGTGTGATGATTAGTGACGTCAGAGCAGGGTAGTATAGCGACGGGCAATGAATGTGTGTATCGCCTAAGTTAATCAGTAAACGACCACAAAGCTCCAGATCCTTCTCCATCTCGTCATTTGAAACACAAATACATGCGCAAGCTGGAAACATTACAGTTAGATCTCACTGTACTCCCCTATATTGTGATTCATATCTTAAAGGCCCTGTACCAGATTTTTTCCCCATGTATTTGAGCAATCTTTGTCTTGCCTCAGTACAGATATGTTGTATAAGCAGCTCCTGAGGTTAGAATAGCATGCAACTAATTAGAAAGCATTTTTATTGGCCAAAAATCAGGAAGTGTGCATTAGGATGGTAGTTGTAATTAGCTTTACCATCTCAGCAGACAGTAAATAATTAGAATGCACAAGGTAAGGTGCTGTTTCTAAGACAAGTAAAAATCAGGTAGGTAGGTAGTGAAAGCTATTTAGTCTTAACTACTTTTCTTATGTGGTTAGACCTCCCTGGAGGCCCAAAATTGTAATTTACAGCTTAATATTATGTAGTATACTAAAGACATCTGTTTACGTTATTTGCAACAACGTAAACAGATGTGATTTCCCCATCTGAAGTGGTAACAGCAGATATTGCAGTAATCCCACGAGCAGCATCCAAAAGTCAGTGGCAAGACGACTGAGAAAGCATTGTCCATCCAGATCTGATATGAGTCTCAGGATCACATGAGAACAGTTTCTCCTTACACACTGGAAGATGCAGTGTCAGTGTGGTAGGTTGCTTTGGTTAGCTTAGCGTGCCAGCTGCCTGGTCTCACTAAGATTTCTGTGTAAATACTAATGCGCTTTTACGACAGATGTAATCGTCTGAGTCCAGAGATCATCGTGTCCTCGTGCTAAAGTCAGTCTCATCCTGGATACAGCGATAGCATCAATTTGGCCGACTCGTGAGTTTTTAAGTGGGCTATTAGCTCAGAATGCTCTTGAGGAATGGAAGGATGGAGAGAGTCATCGGGCTAATTGTGCACACTTAGACCAAATAAATTGACATGAACTTGGAAGATTGTTTTGAAGGATCAGATTTGGATGTGTCTCTTTTCAAAAGCATCTCAACTTTACACTTCAGCTCAGGATCAATGAATATCCAGTGACGTAATGTATGTACTGCTTATAGGTTTCTCTTTATAGGTATAGAACTGGAACTTAAAGGTGCACCATGTTGTTTCTGGATGCTGGAAAGTTCCACAGTATGACAATAAACAAATCTTACCTTACATCTTACATGTTACACCTCATCACACCTAGATAAATAAGCATTCTGACTGAAAGCGGGGCTGCCTCTCCATAGATCTAGCCTGTAAATTGATCTGGTTTGATCTCCCTTAAAATAAAAATGTTTCATACCACACTGTGAAACATTTCAGTCAAACCAATAACATCTCCAAGGAGAAAAGTATTTGACGGACCCTCCACCAGAAAATGACAACAACATATTATTATTTAGTTTTATACCTTGGTGAACCCATTACTTATTATGAAGCATATACTTTACTTACTATGACTTAAATCAATAACTTGTGTTCTTGTGTTACATTCACAGTGCTGGCCCAGAAATACACTTGTGGACAATAGCTTTTGAACTATTGTAAAATTCATATTTTAGGCAAATCTAATCCTGAAAGAGTTTAATTTTATTGGAACAGTGAGGACTTGGCAAGAACTTGACTTGGAACACCATCGATTGTATTTAAAAATCCTGCTTTTCTCGTCAGATTGTTACTATACACACCTCTGCTTCAGCAAAAATTCCATCTTTAACTGGTAGCTCTAATTTATTCGTGTCCCTTTGGCATTTTGCAGCACTGCATCTTTCCTTGATCACACAGAGTCAGTTTGAGCAAACACATCCATCTGCATATCTCGGCACGTTCTGAGCCCTCCCCTGTCGCCCCAGACAGCCAATGACACGAGAAGGAGACATTTTGATGCCAAGCGCAAAGGGTAGACAGATAGCATTGTGCAGGAGAAATTGCAGGAGGGGGCTAAGAAGGAAGGACTGGGGCTTTTGAGACTAGATAAGGGATGAAAAATGTTGATGGATGGTTTGAGTTTGACAGTACAGCACTGGTTTGTACAATAAAGGCAAAACAAATGGATTTTCTGGGAAGGAGAGCTTGGGATATGGGAGCGAGAGGAAGGATATAATTACACAAATATACTGTAGAGCCACTGGCCAATGTGGTCCGAGTGCTGGAAGTCAGTGGTTATTTTTGTTAACGGGAGCGGCGGTGGAAGAGCACGCCCCCTGTGGAGAGCTGCTCTGTGTCTGTGTGCTCATGGTTACGTCAGCACAGTGTTATTGACAACATTTTTGTATTGAAGCCTAGAATTGAAAAGTTGGTGAAAATTCTTATAACTACAAGTCTCTCAGTGTATATGTGAGTTCAGAGATCCATGTCCAATCTTAATACAAGTAAGTATAATCAATCAGGTTGGCAACCAGGGTGATATGACGAAACCAATAATATCAGCATCAACTTTAATCACTGTACTCATTTTACCCTGTTTACTTGCACGCCAACAATCAGATCCGATTACAGTGAGTAATGAGATTTCTTTCTGGCTGTTGCCGAGTTAGATGCTGATACCTTTGTCAGTTACTTTAATAGTCCACTGATTAACTGACGTTTTTGCTGAGCAGATTACTTTTGTACATATAAACACACAAAACTCAGTCCTAATTATTGGGTTATCTTTTTACTGGCAACATAAATAGACCCCTTTTATATGCAAATGTAACTTGGTATAGTTGCTGATGTTTTATGAAAATGGTAGAATATAACTGGTGGCAAATGCATTTATTGTTACATTAGCTTGCACAAATATCACTGCACAGTTTTATGACGCCAAGCTCTCTGTAATCACACACTATAACAGCATTACAAGCTGGTGTAGGACATCTGAAGTGCTACAACTTTCCCCAGAAAAGCTCCGCCTCAGCACTTTTCCACTGTGAGCTGCAAGAAGCACACACTCAGGGCATTACAGCTTCATTTGAAACAAAACCGAAGACAGAGAGTTTGTGCGGTGACAGGTTTACAAGCTACATTTGTTTTGCCATCATGTTTTACAGCAGTATGTGAGGGGAGAACTGACGCTGTCATTCATCTAAAATGCAATTCACTATTAGCAGAAAAGAGTTTGGAACCAATCAGAATAAATGTTCTTACCTGAAAGGTTGTAAGGTGCACTACTTTTATAAATGGTAACATATATAGCTCTTTTATACCTTAAAGGCACTTGAAGCCCTTTACATCAAAGAACCACTCACCCATTCACACACCAGTGTACACACACTGGAGAGGGTGAGAGGGGTAACAGTCTTGCCCAAAGACACAGCATTATTATTCATTATTATTATTCAACATTATTCATCTCTGGTAGTTGGAATCACACCTACAACCTGTGAGTCAGTGGATCTGATCACTCTACCAACAATGTTTATGTCAAGACATTGATTGTAGGAGTTCACCACCTGCTTGTCTTCATGGAAACGTTATTGCATTGCATCCTTATTGTGAGTGGGATCTCCTCTCCATAGGTCTCTCCTTGGAGACGCATGACTTTATTAATGCCATACTGGAATGTTCCTGACTAAGCAACATCTCTTATGGAAGCAGAAGGTGAACCCTCAACCCAAAAAGTTACAGGTACCTTTAAGTAAGAACCTAATAACATGAAACTCATCACACTTTGTAACTGCATGTAACCCAACATACAGTAATACATCATTTTAATATCATGATAGCAACATCATAATAGACCTATCAAGGATCCCAAATACAATGCTTTGTATTTGTATATGTAACAACTTGTAATAATACCTCAAATGTAATACTGTTTAACAACATTTACTAACATCTAACCCATTAAATAACTAACAATCTTAACCCTAAGTACAGTGTACAATAGTACAATACAGGTTGCAAAACAGTGAGTTACAATATACATATTATAGGTATAGTGTATTAATAATAGGGAGACCTCCAAAACCATTGCTGAATATTTTGAAATGTCTTTCTCTTTCCTTCTGTCACTTGTGTGTTTGTTATTCAGTGATCACAAGCTGATACATTCCAGTGTCCTGCTCGTTAAAAACAAATTGGACAAATGTGAGTAGGAGTAATGCGATAAAGTGCTCGTGTACAGGGGAGGGCCCAGGAATGCCCCCGGAATGTGTGCATATTCTAAAGTGGCAGTGGGAAAATAATGAAGGAGTCATCATAGGGGGCTGAGAACCGCAGAGATGTGGCCTCCCACTGTTTCCAGAACAGGCCTGGGAGAAAACAACTGCCGACCTGAATGAAGTGGCACACATCGCACACAGGCCACATAAAACTAAATAAAGCTTTGGTTAGTGTGGAGCGGACATGTGGTAGTATGAAGATTTGCATTTTGTGTTTGGACAACGAGGTCTATGTGGAGGTCAGGGCAAGCGAAATGACAACCTTCAGACCTAAAGCAATAGCATGTCCCATCCATCTTTAAATAGGATTTCATTCACTCATCCATTTGACTTGTTTCATTTTTTTTTCTTTTCTTTGTTTGACCTTTTTCAACTATTTTTGTCATACTGCTGACATGGTAAAGACCAATGTCTCAAAGCAAGAAGGTTCTGGGTTAAATTCTAGAAATGGACAGTTCTCCTACCAAAATATTTAGGCCTAGAGGTGTGCAAAAATATCATAATATCAATGTATACTAAATATACTAAATTTGGTACTGCATTGGTACTGCTGTATTTAGAAGAATATTTTTTTGCTTTTACTTTTTTTTGTGTGACCGCATGACAATGTTGCTGATTATTTAGTGTAAGGAAACAATCCACTTGACATATTCACTGTTTTGATGAGTAAAATAGATGTACTTGGTTCTTTAAAACAGCAATATATCACGAGTATCATGTACAATATATTGATTATCGCATATATATCATCAAATTGTGATAATATCATATAAGCCATGTATTGTGTACTGTTTCGTGAAGGACCCTGTAATTCCCAGCTCTATTTAGGTCAGGTCATCCCACACTGGCATAGCGCTCAAAATAGCCCAGCATCTGATCTATCATTGTACCAGTGTTCATTTCAGTGACCAAAATACTTTCTTCATCATTTGTCATTGTCATATGTTTACTGACTAAAATTATAAATAACATAAATAATAAATAACATAATGACGCAGACTGACTAAAATTAATTACATTTTCACTGACTAAATCTAACAAATAAAGCACTTTTTTGGTTTACTTGCTTCCCATATTACACTATTTTTGGATCTATGTTATAATATTGTTTCCTCATCAAAAACATTCCAGTTTTGTTTTGTTTTGTTTCATTCACACATGTTTAACACACAACTTTAGTTAATTGAATTGATCTCTTCTCTCAAACACTCTGTTCTGCCTTGTGATGTCATGTGGTAGTACAGGAAGTGCTCCACTGTGTTTTTACAGTATCTTCATTAGAATCATTTGGATAATTTCACCTCTGGAATCGCCAATCTCTCCTAAACAAAAGGTGAAAAGTAGCTGTTAACTTGAAAACTACCGCTTCATGACATCACAAGGTGGTTCTAAAGCATTTCGAGCTTTGGACAGACTAATAATAAAGGATTATTCAAACATGTGTGAATGAAAAAAAAAACCACAACTCCAGGTATGTTTTTATGAGGGAAAAAACATTCTAACATGGCTTAAAGCTGACAAGAGTCAATTTAAGATCATGTCAACTTAAATGAACACTTATCCCAAATCAATCCCATTTTCAGTGACCCATTTTGCTAATTATGGTGTAGACATGGAGGGTTTTGAGGAGGTCATGTGAACGTTCCAGCGCTGTCATCTCATCACCTGACTTTATGAGATTTCACGGTGAGAGGCAGACAAGGGGGGCGCTTCATTTGTCTTGTACCCAGACACGTGAATAGAGAAGGTGAAATATTTGGATGAGAACAGCAGGCCGCCAAATGAATGGAGTAATTGGACAAAGTTGGTGCGGGAATGAAACGGCGCCATGGCCAGATGGGTACAGTCTCTGCCATAGGGAGTGTGATTTAGAGCAGGCCACCAAAACCAATATAAAAGAGGTCTGTTTTGGATAAGCTAAAGCGGGTATTGTAATATGCTGTACAGTACAATTAGCAACAAGTGTACAGCCCTGTTTTTACTGTTTCCTAGCAATTATCTATACTGCATAATAACAAGTTTGAGGAAGTAAAGTTCTTTTTGTTTATGGTCAATAAAATACAACAGAACAGCACTCTGTTGCTCTCTGTGGTTAAGGTGTGTGCTTAAACTGGTTTTAAGGGGCTGTATTGGATTTTTTCATGTAATAAAGTAGACATATACTGTAATTAGTTTTTCCCCCATACAGGTATACTATATGCACTTCTTAGGGTCAAAATGAGATCAATGTTGTTGACATAAAGCTCTGCCTTGACCTCCAAAAGTTATGAAATGTGCTTATAAACTCAGCGCAGTGAATAATTAGGATACTATTAGGATATCCTAATTAGGATAATTATTAGGATACTAATAATTAGGATAGGAATGCTTTGGGAATAAGTTAATATCACTAAAAGGTTAAAATTAGTTAATGTGTATATATATATATATATATATATATATATATATATATATACATACAGTGGTACCTCACCTTACGAAAGACCCAACAAATGAAAATTTCAAGTTACGAAACGCCTTCACGTTAAATTTTGGTCTCTGGATACGAAAGAAAATTCAAGTTACGAAACACAAAATCTCAAAAATTCAAATAATGCGCGCTCAGCCACACACATTATACGCTTTTCTCAGACTGGATTTAAACTTTTCTCACATTTCTCTCTCATTTTAACACTCAAACTTTCATAGATTTTCAACAAAATGTATTAATAGTGAAGCGTGGGGGGAAGGGGGAGGGCGGTGTGTGTGTGCGCGCGGACACGTGTGTGATAGCGCAGCATGACCCGGCGCGGGGCTGCGAGCACGAGACCCGTGCTCAAACCGTGCCAGGTCTAAACCAGGTCTAAACCAGGTCTGAATCAGGTCTAAACCAGGATTAGACCACCGCGGCTCTTGCATACGTTTGTTCATGCGCTCAGACTGCGTGCCGTCCCGAGGCACATCCCCTCCCCTCCTCACTGCTCGCCTCAGCCGTGACTCAAAACGAAACCAGGAAATAGACCCGCACGCGGCGCTTTAATCCACCTGGTATAGTCCACGTTTAGTCCTGGGTCTACAGTCTCTACGCAGGACACAGTGTTACACTATAAAAATAAAAAAAAAACTTGGAACGAATCAGGCCTTTTCCATTGAAATAGCTACTCAACTTACGAAAAATTCACGTTACGAAACCACTTCTGGAACGAATTAATTTCGTAAGGTGAGGTACCACTGTATATATAAAGGGTCTATATTATGCTATTTTCAGATCTATGTTATAATGTTGTTTAACACACCGACCCTGCATATTTAGGCTGTGTTCTTCTCTCAAACAGAAAACACTCTGTGTCAGCTTGTGATACAGGAAGCGCTCCACTGTGTTTTTAAACTCCACACACCTTCACTAGAATCATTTGGATAATTTCAGCCATGGAATTGCCAATCTCTATTGAATTAAAGGTAAAAGGTAGCTGTTAACTTGGAAACTACTGCTTCATGACATCACAAGGTGGAACAGAGCAGTTTGAGCTTTGGAGGTGTAAACAGACTAATAATAAAGGATTACTCAACTCCAGGTATGTATTTGAGAAGGTAGCAATGTTCAAACATGGTTTAAAAATCATACTGAACCACATGACTCTTGTCCTCAATATAAACCTTGACATCTTTTTGTTGTCCCCACAGATTCAGCTGTTTTGAGTGCCAGCACTATAATCCTAATCCTCTATGGTATGTGTACAAGCTGTCTCGGTGTATGTCGCCTCCTGTCACGTCATAGATGGATTTCCCTTCAGCCTTATTAGCAAGGCCAACAGGTCCATGCATACAAGATCCCAGCAAATCAATGACTACCTGCATATCCATCCACTTGATTGGGCAGCCCCAAACACTATATAGACATATGGTCAAACTCATTTACATACTCATTACTGCGTAGACCATGTCAGGAATTTAAATGTGGTGGTGACGCAGTGATTGTGCAGGTGCATGTGTGTGTCCACTAGCCCACAGTGATATAGATGGTACATGGGAGGCCACTGACAGTTGGAAAGGTGGAATGGCACCCAAGGGAGTCATGGAACATCACAGCAGCTCATCCGTCTCTGCGACATGAGCGAAAGGGCCGCCCGGTGCATGCCAAACAGCACCATGATGGAGGGTCCAGCAGGAGACAGGAGCAGGCTTTGATCAATGTGGCCACGCACAGATGACTATGAGAAGTTCTACATTCAAATCCCAGTTGTTTTATAATGGCCTTAAGCTTCTCTATACCACTCCTATACTGAAGGTGCGCTGTGTAACCTTTCTGGTGGGATATCTGTCTGGAATGTTACACAGTATGGCATTAAACTTAGCTTAGCATTTATTTGTGTGTGTGTGTGTGTGTTTGTTTCTATTAGCCTATTGTCATACATGTGTCCTGTGTTGTACAACCTTTTCTACTGTATTTTGTATTGTATTTTACTGGGTTTTGTCTCTTCTCAGTAAGAAACTATTTTTTTAAATTATTATTATTAATGTATTTTTTATTTATTATTTATGATAACAGGAGAAGTTCAATTTGTCAACTGGACAAAGTTTGTTTGGTTGAAAACGTTTCGCCGCTCATCCGAGAGGCTTCGTCAGCTCTAATAAGAATACTGGTAAGACACTTGCTTATATCTTGCTGTAGGGAGGAGCTACCTAGCTAACTACTTTCCGGAACTATCTCATTGGTTTCAGTCTTTTGTTTCTCTGGCGTCTAGATTACCATACCTATTCATCCCTACACGCCTGTTTTTCACACCTCTGGCCCTGACCTATTTATTATTTAGTTTTGCAATCTACTATTTAATCTAATGGCTATGTTTTGACTATATTCTTTCTTGCAGGTGTGCTTTTGAATTCACCTCATGTTCAATCACTGACAAAAATAAATAAATACAAAAATAAACGCAGACTGTATTTTTGGTGGAGAAAGGAAAATTGCCAACACCTGTGGTGAGTATGTAGGGCATGTACTGATGATGTAAGTAGAGACAGCATGCCCTCTTATGATGTGGAATAGGACGGACAAATGTCAGAAGTGTGATCAGAAAATCCCTGCAAGCAAACTTGCACTGTCTGTGATGCAAAAATGTCTTTAATAGTGCTAGTTTCCTCAATAATCCCAGTGATCCTTTGCTAAATGATGAACAGCGTGCAGAGACATAAATAAGAAAAAAATACCATATAAATAAATTATAGACTAGTTTATATAGTGAAAAGCCTGAGAGAACGCTGTCTCACACAGTCTTTTCAGTATCAGCGTCTGTTCCATTCTATTCCAATGTAAAATATGTCTCTCAATAAGTTAAGACAATCTTAACGGAAACATCCATTAGATTTGACCTCCAGGTAGAACAGGTTGGTGTTATGTCTCTGTCCATTGAATGAGCAGACCATGATTTCAGGTAGATGTCCCTGTAACAACTATTCCATTGGTCAGATCCAGCGAATGTGCACTTAGCTGGTGTGCGTGAGGTGTGTCTGTACTCTGAACATGGCACAAGTCTTACATGTCACAAAGTCCATCATATTTTATCACAAGATGACCCCTTTGGGGAATGCTTTTTGAAAACATTAGCACAGCGATAGGGCCGGGTCAAGGTCCCTTGTGACAGTTCTTTGCTCATGTTGTGTACACAGTTTGTGATTGCGAGGACACGAGGTGTGGACTTGGTGGAGGCATTGGCACAGAAGCGCTGATGTGTGCTACTGTTGAAAATAGCCCAGACAGACAGCTGAGCAGCTGTGACCTCAGCTCCCCTGGACTCTCATTTACACTCCTTCTCCCACTGTGAGATGCTACTGTAAAATACCATTCAACTTTCATACCCATTTCTTACATTATGCTGACTGTATTTGGCTTAAAAGCTTAGTGCTAAGAACTCTCCACTCTGCACTTGGATACTGTTACTGTCCACATTAGGCTGTCCTCATTGTAAGTTATATAATCTTAACTTTAAGTAAAATTGAAATAACTATTTATGGTAGATGAACTTCCAGTGAAACTGCTTCTCCTTTAACCATTGCATGTTTTATGATCCTCATAACTACCGGATGTAAAGAAACATGCAAAGTTGAGATTGAGATGCTGATGTGATTGACCATAGTACTAAAAGGGTTTGTTTTGGCTTCCTTTCCTCTTATTCTATAACAGACATTACCATTGACAATACAAATGCAGTGCAAAGGGGCCAATCCTGAATCTGGGAATGTTTGAGGGTTTTCCTCCCTCAGCTGTGCAGTGACAAACACATAGTGACAAAGTTCTCCAGAACAGTCAAGTTTATATTCATATCCTTAGATGATTACGTAGTGCGGCTTTAAGAAAGAAAGCTATGCATTTATTAGTCCCACAGTGGGGAAATTCCAGTTCTGCATTTAACCCATCCTGTTATTAGGAGCAGTGAGCACATTACTGCGCCCGGGGACCATCTCCATGATCTTCTTGCTTCGGCTTGGTCAGGACCTCAGCTGGAGGATTTTACCTATGCATGTTTTGGGTTGATGGGGGAAACCGGAGTGCCCGGAGGAAACCCACCCAGACACGGGGAGAACATGCAAACTCCACACAGAAAGGCCCAGGCGACCCGGGGATCGAACCCAGACCATGCATGCAAACTCCACACAGAACGGCCTGGGCAACCCGGGGATCGAACCCGGAACCTTCTTGCTGTGAAGCATAAGCGCTACCCACTCAGCCACCGTGCCGCCGTGCCACCACGGCTTTAAAGTCCAGCAGTGCAGACAGATTTGGACGAGACAGATGGGGACAATGCAGCCCAATTACAGCACAAGCACATATCCTTGCCCTGGTCCTCTCTCCGCTCGTCACCACCAGACACTTTCAGTTTCACAGCAACAAGCATGAAATAGGCTCAGAGGATCCAATACAGACAGCGTGCAATTGGACGAATACAGCCAAGAGAGAGGGTGTGTTTATGGACTATATTTTATGGACTATATATGTGTGTGTGTGTGTGTGTGTGTGTGTGTGTGTGTGTGTGTGAGACAGAGAGAGACAAAGAGAGTGTGGAGTGAGTGGACAGTGCACTTAGCCAGGAAACTGTTATTAACGGCGAGCTCCCGGACTGATGGTGAAAACAGTGGGAGGTGTGGTGAGACTGGGAACAGCCACTGTCGCCAAGGCTGCTGCCGTCACATGCTTTTGTGATCACGGGCAGGAAATAGTGAGCCAAGGTGCACGACAACCTACTCAATCAGTTTTCCAAGAGACTTTGGTATCTGGGATTGGTCATGGCTGGTATTAAACAGGTGTATTATCTAAAGGAAAGTATTAAGATACACTTTCCTTTACAAATATTGGAGACGAGGGGTTGGCAAAAGAAGAATTTCAATTTGTCAACTAGACAAAGTTTATTTGCTTGAATATGTTTTGTAGCTCATCCAAGCTGCTTCTTCAGTTCTGGCTAAAGTGCTGAACTAGATGCAGGGAGGAGCTGACTGCAATGAAATTACTATGAAACTATCACACCTATTTGTTTTCAGTTTATGTGTGGGATCTTCTTAGCATAGCCATTCAGGACCATAATGGGTTTTTTCACATCTCTGGACCTGACCTCGCTAACCCTATTGTTTTCTTTGTTTGTTTTGATTTAGGTTTGAGAATAGAGTTATAGATGGGAGACAAATGATGTCTGAGACCTCCATTTCTGTTCAAGGAAAGATTATCTTTCTTGACAAAAATAGCCTCTTTAACTCCCCTCTCACACCAGTCCTTTTCTCTGGCTAAGATCTGTACCTCACTGTCCTCAAAGTGTGTGTGTGTGAGTGGCCCATGGTTTCTAGGTGGAGATGTACGGCAGATTGTGGGTCACCCTGGTTCTCCCGTCTGTGTTGGTACATCCTCTTGTGAAGTGGCTGTTTTGTTTCTCCAATGTAGCGCTCACTGCAGTCTTCACTACACTGAATGGAGTAGACCACATTGCTCTGTTTGTAGCTCGGTGTTTTGTCCTTTGGGTGGACCAGTTTTTGTCTTAAAGTGTTTGTGGGTTTGAAATAGACTGGGATTTAATATTGCCTGAAAGTCCTCTGTAGTTTTTCAGAAACGCCGGGCAGGTAAGGAATGGTTAAACCCTTCCTCCTGGGTTCTGATGTCTCTGTTGTCTTGAGATGAGGGGTTATTGAACTGGCAAATCTTCTAGTAACATCTGTACATTTTTTAATATTCTTATTCCTGTAATAAAATGTATCTGTGATGGACAGGAGTCTTGGAGAAGATCAGGTCCGTTTTGGGAGACTCCCTGCAGCCTCTGCACTGCACACTGAACAGTCTGAGGAGCTTGTTTAGCTTCTGCCCAAACATTCCACAGAACACTCTTCTCTCCATCAAACTGGTCATCATTGTCCTGGGCGGCAGTAGCTCAGTTGGTAGAATGCTCGTCCCATGATCTAAAGGTTTGAAATAAACATTGTTGGTAGAGTGGTCAGATCCACTAGCCCACAGGTAAGTGGACCCCCGTGGACCCACCACCCGCGGAGGGGATCCATGGGAGCTGGTGCACTGTGATCTGGGCAGCGGACCTGGACCGTTGTCCCCGCAACTTTAAAAAATATACGGAGAAAGAGGAAGAAAATGGGGAAAAAAAAAAAAAAATAAAAAAAAATAAAAAATAAAAATAATAATAAAACATGATAAAAGGAGAAGTTCAATTTGTCAACTGGACAAAGTTTGTTTGGTTGAAAACGTTTCGCCGCTCATCCGAGAGGCTTCGTCAGCTCTTGGTTCTCTCGGATGAGCGGCGAAACGTTTTCAACCAAACAAACTTTGTCCAGTTGACAAATTGAACTTCTCCTTTTATCATGGATTCTACCTGGACGACTGAGGGACTTTTCACGCAATAATAAAACATGTTTTTCCAGTGCACTTTTGAGCAAAACAACCATATGTAATCAAATACATGCAAGACAGATACGTTTAATGCCAATGTGAAAGATTTCAGGTCAAGCTATCTTTATTAAGGGCCCTAACACCAGAAAAGCTAGTGCACCTTTAAGTACTTCTAATTCTGAAATACATTCAACAAAACAGCTATGGGATTACAAAACTGACATATGGTGCAGAAAGTAATGCAAGATGCTTAATCTGCATAGACTACAAGAATGACAGCACACACTCTTTGATAGTTTTTCTGTAGTCCCCGAATAGCCCATGTTTTTCCCACAGTAAAACCACAGGAGGTGAGTGACTGAGTGTCCCCATCACCACTGCTGTCATCACCACTGGCTGTCTCTCTGCTCTGACCAACACCACACGAGCTTTCCCTGTCTCGACCGCCTCTCTGCACTGCTATTCCTGTACAGGACAAACTCACACGGGTAAGTTTAGCCAGAGCCTTCCTGGATGCAAACAGAGAAGGTCAAAGTCTGACGCTCTGCCCTGTCTGACCCATATAGAGCTTCACCAACAAGGGGTTATACAATATACCCATGCTGTACATCAGTGCATTTAAAACTGCATGTAGCTATTCTGGTGGAAGGTCTGCTCCCCGCCTCTTCACAGAGAGTAATGCGTTGCCACAGTATGACCTTTAACGCATGTGACACCAGGCTACACTTACAAATCAAATCTATGGAGTAGCGAGCCCACTCACAGTACAAATTCCTTTTTTCAAGGATTTTTTAGCAACTAAAACATTAAGTGAATCAGTGCAAGATAAATAAGTTTAATGCCATACTGCGGAACATTCCAGACAAAGCAATCACATCTCCAAGGAAAAAAGCAGGTACAGAACCTCCAACCAAGAGTTACCTAGTGCACTTTTAACAAATCAATTGATTATTCTGACCTACAATTTGTTCTCAATTACAACTTTCCCTTTGTCAAAAAATGTACGATGGGAAAATGGAAGTAAAAACAAGAAAAAATTCAAATCCCCTTTAATATTGCCGAATTCCAATACATGTTTACTGAAATAGCTTCCCACCGAACGTTTGATCTGATGTAATCTTTTATAATAATTTAGATGTGACTATTTGTTTTATTGATCTGGTTATACAAGCTGTACTGTAGGCGAAAGAATTTGTTGCATTAGCACTTTAAGGCTAACTTTATGGCTTCTCTTTTGACACTGCGAGAACAGAATAAGGTTTAAGGTTTAAGAATACCTTCACACCTCGTCTGACTTCTTCCACATATTTAAATTAGTGGGTTCAATTTGACAAAAAGAGTTAAAGCCAGGGTCACACTTAATCTTCCTTCCTCTCTTCCCAGCTTAAGTCTACGGAATTATGATTCTGTTAAGGTTTTCACGGGTTTACATTGGTTCTGAGGCAGGGATCTTACAATGTTTGCTTAATCCACAGTTTACTTACATTGTCCAAAGCCGCTGATGTAGAAACAGAGATCAGAACCTTCTCTATATTGCCAAGGGGCATAAAAAGTTCAAATCTACCTTAATCTGTGGAAAAAATGGAGATATATTGCAATGAAATCAGTATCACAATTTGAGTTATGGTCATTATCAAACATCACAAAGGCTGCACTTATTTAGGTAATAGAATGTACTCCTCAAAGAACAAAATGCCCTTTTGTTTTAATGAGAAATATGGTACCTGTAATTATATGTTTTCTGTCTTCTGAAAATGATTAGGATTCTTGTATTAGTTTATCAGATCATATTTTAGTCTTCTCTGAAATGTTAATACGAAGTTATGATGATACATATTTGCAAAAGTGCAATTATCCTGAAAAAGGAGTAGGGAAAAGTGTAAACTCTTTGCTATTACTTTTTCCTAATTACTTTTGTACCACTTTTTAACACAAAAATAATTGCGCTGAAACCGATGATACACTTTAGCTATAATTCACGTACACCATTTAGTGAAAAAAGATCTAAATAAAACTGCTACATCAATAACCTCCCCCAAATCCGTATTTTTCCTCAGATGTACTTATTTTTGTGGAATAGTGCAGTAGAGAGAGAAGAAAGAAGATTAACTGAGAACTAAACTAAAATGGAAAACTCAAATTCAGTTTCAAAGAGACGATTTGAGACGAGGAAAAAAGCAGAGCACTTTTAATAGAGCTCAGCGACACTGGATAATACCAATACAAAAAAGGGGAAAATAAGACACAAAACAATGGCACGTGACTTCAAATATGTACATTTATACACAGGTGATGGGTATAGCTGAGAGAGCTGAGAGCAGGTTAAGCACCAGTCAAATACAAGAAAATAAAGCATGTGACACAGTTCCATTAGCAGAGCTGAAGACATTGCATAGTTTTTAATAAGGGTCATTCTTTCAGTATTGTAAAAGATGGGATTTCCAGTTGGGAACATTTGGAAGTTCGTTAGCTTATTGCCTATGCATATCTATGACTTCACATTTGGCGATTGCACTCATTCAGTCTTAGAGTTCATCAATGATTTTCGTGAAATAGAAAATAAATATATGATAAGTAATCTCTATGTAAAATGTAAAGCCTTTTTTGGATGGTCATAATCAGTCAACAGTGGAGTAGATGGAGATGTTCAAACTATGTGGGGACAGTAAAGAAGCATTAAAGATCCCATGACATGGTACTTCTTGATGCTTTTATATGGCTCCTTAATGGTTCCCTAATACTGTAAATGAATCCTTCTTCAAAATCAACACTCAGGATCAAACAGAGATAAGATGAGAAAGAGTAATTTTTCTCTCTCTGAACACTCCATAATGGGCGTTGTTGCTTGAATGCAAATGAGGAGAAAAGAGCTGGCCTATAGTAGAGGGTGGGGGCGTGGCCAAACTCTCCGCTCTCGCTCTGAGGCTACGTTTATACGGCGACGATCAAAACAGAAGACGCAAAAGTGGCGTCTCGTCTTCAATCGTTTAGACGAGCGTTCTCAACAGGAAATGTTTGTTTATACAAAGACGCAAAAGTGGGCGAATTCGATTGAATATGCATGCCAGGCCGCTAATATAATGTCAGAGCTACCTTTTTCAGGACACCACAGGGGCTCTCATCACGGTTGTTTCGCCCTCGATGTAGGGTCGGAGCTCTTTGCTTAATACAACAAGAGCATAGACCGCGGAACGCATTTGAACTAGGGGGGGGGCCACAATCGCAAGAGGATGTCACCGAAATGTTTGGTCGAACATAATTCATAGCCTATAGGCTACATTATACACGGCAGGCACGTAATGCGTATCTCAGTCATGTCAACCAGCACAGAGCCACACAGCATAAAATGCACAAGAAGAGCACCTCTTCTTGTGCTCTTCTTGTGCACAAGAAGAGCACAAGAAGTGGTAACGCAACTTAAACTGCTAAAGTGCTAAAGCACTATGAGAAACACAGAACACAGACAAGTGCACTTGGTGGTGCTCGGACAGAGGAAAGTATGGGAATATGCCTGCAGTTTTATCAGAGCTGTGTGTGTGTGTGTTGCGCGTGCGTGCGCGTGTGTGTTTCCACAATATGCCAGATAACTGTGCAGAATAATGCCCAAAGAGCCAACGCTAACCCAGCATCAGTTATGACTTTAGTTCACAATATGCCAGCACAGAAGTGCGCAGAACTGCCCAGAAGTGCCAACAAGAGCTTGTTTAGTCATTCTGAAGTTTTCCACCCAAGCACTGTCAGCAACTAATCCATTCTCAAAATTGTCCCACCACTGACTGGTTCTGCCCGGTCTTGTCCAAACTCGCCTCTGTCACCTGCGACGTATTGTTATTGTTTTTACCGGCTTGGCGCATCCAGTCAGGTGTATGCGGCGTGAACATGTTTTGCGCTTCTTGCCGTTTGGACGGAGACGCGACCCGGGCCGTCTTCAAAACTCCACACTCTGGAAGGAGTCTTCAGATTTTTGCGGTTTCAGAGCCCGACGGCGCCGCCGCCGTGTAAACGAAAGACACTTTCGATAAAATATTTTGTCGTTTTCAGTCGCAATCGTCCTCGTCTAAACGGCCCCTGAGCCCTCAGCTGATCCATTTCCTTGTTTTTGCACGGGGGCAGAGATTTGAAGCGTTCCATTGAAAAATAAACACATTTCCACAGAAAATAAAATTAAACCACTGCTGTTCAAAGGTCCAGAGGCTCAGATAAAGGACTTCCGAGCCTAGAAACACTCGGACGTGCCTCCAGGCAAATAAAAAAACGCATTTCGCAGTGCCTAGCGCATTCGCAGTCCAAACTCTCTGGGCGTTATTTACAGAGACGCTGAGTACAGACAGACGGGGGTGGAACTGCATTTGCATTTCTTTTTTCGATCTGACGTCAATAAGGTGCCTTGTTCAAAATCGCCCGTTTGAGCTCAAAAGGATCGCAAATGCTCAGTTTAGACATTTCGCAACTTTTAACCATGGGGGAGGGCCTAAACAGGGTAGGGGAGCTCACATTAACGTTCAAAAACCTCAGAAATTGAAAATTTCATGCCATGGGACCTTTAATAATTTACCAGTAATAATTTACAAGGGTTTTGTGGTTGAATGAACGTAGCATTTACCCACATCCAAAATTCAGTCAAACTCCAGTGCCCAGACTAATGCCTTGGCAGAGGTCTGATTATTGTGTATCATCTTACAGTTATGTTAAAGAACACATATTATGCATTATTGTAGCTTTGATTCCTCTTTAAACCTGCTTTTTGTCAGCTTGGGATAAGTATTTCATAGTTTCTGACTTAAAGTAATGTCTACATTTGGAAAACACACTTTATAATCTACACCTCAGTTTCCAATGAAGAATTTAAGCATTGGAACTCCCTCTGCTGTCAGCAACATGAATGAACAATGGGAAAATAAACAAATGAAGGCCTTGGGATGACTGTAGGGCGAATCCAGAGACTGCTTATGAGCTTTAAAACTGTAGGAGAAGTAAAGTTTTACCCTGTGATACAACAATCTGGGCAAAGTGTGAATGGAGCTTTGAATGCAGACATAATTAAAATTTGGATTAATGGATTAATGATAAGGAAGCAAAATACAATTTCAGGTATGAATAATAAAAAAAAAAAAAAAAAAAGACAATTCTGCATAATAGGTGTCCTTTAACAGATGTTGTATTGGAAATTAAATAATTGAAAAATAAAATGTTCCAAATTGTTCCAAAAAAATAAATGTTTTGCTCTTTTGTCACTCAATTTTGAATCTTGCTTACCAGGGTTATACATGCATTAGTGTGCCATTCCACAAGCAAACACAAAAACTGAACGCACAAAACGTCTCCAAAGAGACAGCAACCACTTTGAATTTTGGCACATTTCTTCTTATGACCATGTGTGCATACCTGGTTTTCTCATGATAACAGTGAAACGTCTGAAGGCTTTGCAGGCACTCTCAAAGTAATTGTACACATAAAAAACACTGGCAAATTTTCTTCATACATCAAATCTCTCTACCTATATACAGTTACACCCAGTGCCAGTGTGCCATGCTCTACCAGTGAACTCATTACATTCTAATCCCTGCCAAGGTACAAAGTCATTAGAGGTTATCATGTTGGCTCTTCCGGTTTCAGGTGCGCAGGTTTCCTCTATCAATCCATCATGCATTCCTCCTCATCTCCCCAAAGAAAATGACTTGAATTCTTCCACCTTACTGGAGAATGGTGCTGTGCAGTGATAGCACAAGGAACGAACCAGTGGATTTAACAGTTTTAAAGTGGGTGTACTTTTAAGAATGTAGTCCTGGTTTAAAACATAAAGCGCTTATATGTGTGAGTAAAGCGTTGCAATTACCTGGAACAGTGAAAGCAGCAGATTTGAATGCAGATGAGTATACATGTATGTCTACTCATTCTTTGTTTTATGCAAAATATGAGATCTTAAGTCTCTGTCAACATTGTCCTCCATCAGCTTATCGACTTCTTGTTTCGTTAAGTTGAGAAAATGTGTAAAGATGTAAGCGATTTCTTTCCTGTGATTGGGCAGAGGGGGGGTATTGGGACAGTAGCATTCACAGCCTGCATAAGGTCAACAGTGAGCAAAGTGCAGCGAGGAGCAGTGCAAAGCTCCATGGAAGGGGCCGCAGAGACGTGGCCGAGCCCCCGATCACCATCACGGACGTGGGCTTGACGGGCTTGACGTGCAGCCTGTCACCGCTCGGCTGGATCCCCAAAGACTTCCCTTCATTCAAGACGTCCACGTGAGCTGCAACAGACAGGCGCAGAGAGGTCAGGGTCAGTGATCTGAAAGACTGGATAGTATAATGTTATTTAGGTGGTGTGATCTTTTCATTATCAAGGCCAGATTTCATTTCAGATTAAGCAATTATAGCAAAGTTGATGGATGACATTCTATTAACGTTTTTTATCTTTTTTTTTAACCATATAATTGTGTAAAATGGTGCTGGTTGTTGAACTAAACCAATGTAAAAATACACACTATGAATAATGCTACTTATGCAATGAATACAAAGATACATACCATGATATAAATAATATAACGGCACACAGTTCAATTTTCTGATCCTTATCTAATGCTTGTACTACTGAACATTGTCAAAAGTAACAAAACCACACGGTGAAGTAAAAGAAACTAAGAAATGATTCAGCACTGAAAAAGAAATTCTACTGTATGCAAAATAATATAATCATATAATCATATAATTATAACAGTAAAATCTGCAATATATTGGGAAGAATTAGAAGAACATGGTGCAAGATTAGAATTTGAATAAAATCCTATTATAAATGAGAATCTCTGAGTTGTATGTAAAGCTCTAATATTACATCAGTGCATCTACTAGTGTGTTCATTAGAAAGGGTGTTTGTTGAGCTTTTTCCTCCAAATTTAGAAACGTTTGTATTGTGAAAACACTACACATCCTTGCATTTGGACCTCTAACTGGCAGCTGCATTGTCTTGTAAGAAGTTTGGCTGAATTACAGTGCAGCTGGGACTGTTTCTCAGCCGAATTGACAAATAGTTTATACTGTGACAACAATTATCCCTTAAACAGGAACAAATTCCCTCTGCCCTTCACTGGCAATGCCTTTGAACCCATCCAGTTTGTGAACATGGGCTTGTCTACATGCATGTGTATATTGATTGTTTTGGGAGCTTGGCAAAACTCCTGAGTAAGGCAAATGCTCATTATAATAACTATTTTTTTCTGTCGACAAAACAAATGTATTGTTTATTCTAAATCCAAAGCTTGTAATTTGGGTGGAAATTGGCTGCATGTGAATAGTCAGGATTACATTAATATTTTACACTAAATGAGCACCAGCTAATTAATGAAACTCATCAGCATAAGCACTACAACAGTAAAGTCTGCAATGTACTGGGGAGGATTAGAAGACCATGGTGCAATATGATTAGAATAAAATCCTATTATGAAGAAGGTTCAAGGTCAATCGAGATTTCTTATCGTAAAAAATAACCATCTATTGTAATTTAAGCAGAACAAAGGTAACAAAAGAGCAAAAATAGCGGTTTTATTTTACATTTGTCTTGAATTGTGTATTAATTCTAGCGTGTACAATTTTGTTAGGAAATACTCATAAAAATATATTAATAAAATGTAACTGCCTAATAACACCACAATAATTATTAATAATAAAGCATAAACAAAAACTAAAATAATAATGAACAAATAGTTTAGTAAGAATGATTCACTTTAATAACTACTTCATTAATACCTTACCCACTGAGGTAGTTGCTAAGCCTGAATCATTGTTAAAGGGCCTATATTGCACAAAATTGACTCTTGTGAGCTTTAAAGCCCCAGTGTGTAGGATTCGTGGCGCATAGGTGGATGGTGCTATTGCACTTTTTGTTTTAGCTACGGCAGACCTCGAGGGTCACTGCGCGCCGCTACTGTATAAATAAAACGCGGTCCCGTTTTTTTTTTTTTTTCTTTTCTCATGAAAACACACATTCCCGATCATGTACCATGACACTCTACACATCAAATGAAACCTTACAGTCTCCTCTTTTTGACTATGCAATTCATTTCCCTGCAAAACAATCACTCCCCGAGCACATGGGGCTTTTATACGGAAAAGCACAAAACGAGGTTAGCTTACCTTAGAATGCTTTGCACAGGTCAAACTCTGTATTTCACCATAAACTTGCTCTCAATTTGTCCGTAAGGATCCAGCGAATAAAATCCAGTAAAACAATTTAGTCCAAAACACGTGTTAGATCCATTACGACGTCTGATCCAGCAGCATGCTTGTGTTGTTTACCCAAAACCATGAGCCTTGCTGAAGGCGAAGGCGGAGCCCAAATGTCCTTCTGCGGCTCTCGTATTCAAAATGGCTGCCTCTGCATGGGGAAGATCCCCCTTTTATGTGACTATATCTAAGTCCAAAAGAATACTTTGATTTCATGATGGAAGTGAAAAGGCTTGGAAAACAATGTATTTTTGAATGGGTATCTTCAATTTCAGTAATTAACGGGTAAAAATCTTACACACTGTCCCTTTAAGCCATGTAATTATTTAACATAATCAAAAACCTGGAAATGTGTTTTGCTTCATTCACACATTTTTGAGTAATTGTCAGCATCTCCAAAGCACAAACTGCTCTGTTCCAGCTTGTAATGTCATAAAGTGGTAGTTTTCAAGTTACCTTTTCCCTTTTGGAATTGGTACTTCCAGGGCTGAAATTATCCAAATGATTCGAGTGAAGGTGTATGGCATTTCAAAACACATTGGAGCGCTTCCTATTATTACCACATGACATCAAAAGTGGAACAAAGTGGACTGTTTTCAGTTTGAGACAAGAACTCTAAGGCTGCGTCCCATTTCTCTGTCTTACCCCTTCCCCTACCCCTTTATCTACGTCTTTATCTTACCCCTCGATACCGAGCTGAGAGGGCTCGGGGTGAGAATGTTCCCCTAAGAAATTAGACGCCACTCGATTACCGTTTGTGTCATCATCCCTTGCCTCTACCTGGCTGCTCCGTCTACACAGGCGACAACAATTGACGCAAACGTAAACAAATGTCAAGAATTATCGGGTACCTCAGCTCGACAAAAAAAATAGCTTATTTATACATGAAAGTTCGATGAAAATGATAACGTCGGCTAAACAGACATCACTACAATTAAAACCGCAACAACAGTTCACTAAAAGTAACGTAGAACATAAACGTCATAATTATAAACCTGCTAAACTGTTAATCGATCATTACAACTGCTGAAAATACATTGATGAGACTCCTTGGCTGGTCGATGTGACGCTGCCCTCCTGATCCCAAAACCTGCCTGAGCTTGTAGGCGTACCCCTTTGTTCCAAGTCTAGTGGAGAGCTTACTTCGTTTCAAGGCGTATGTAGCCCTCGGTTGTGGCCCGAGCCCTTGATCAAAATTAGAATCGGGACACCCCTTGCCCTCACATGAACGCACAAAAGCAAGGGGTAGGGGTAAGACGAAGGGTTTATATGCAGGGTTGGTGTGTTAAGCAACATGTGTAATTGAAACAAACCCAAACTCTAGGTATGTTTTTGATGAAGAAACAATATCAGAAAATAATGTAGTATGGGCCCTTTAATAAATGATTTCTTCTTTATGAATTAGGTCTTTACTCATGCTTAATTAAGGCAAATTAAGGAGTGGCTATTATAAAGTTGCACCCTAAAAGGTAGTCATCAATCTTCACTGTCCCCTAATGAATACAAGGAGTAACTCATGAGCATTTTCATTATATTGTAAATCATATTTTCAATACCGTGTAAGAATGAAAAGTGAAAAGTGCATGGGAGTCTGTTGCCCATCCCCACAGCTGCATCTACTGCACTGTACTGAGCACACAGAGGCCAAAGCTAAAAGGAAAGAGGGATTGGTGAGAAGGGAGCAGGGAGCAGGGAGCAGGCTGGAGGTGAGTGGGAGGAATAACAACTGCCGTGGTCATCAGTTCTTTAGAAAATTCTTGAGGGTGGATAAATGCATTGTTTTCTTTTCCCTTTTGGCTATACTCCTGAATTTTTCATTCGCCTATTGTTCTCAAGACATGCCAAGAAACATGTATAACAACAAATTACTTCAAAGACCAAACACTGTATTTTTATTTGAATCACCACATTTCGAGTGCAGTGGTTAAAGATGCAGTGTGTCATTTTCTGCTGAGGGGTCCACCACCTGCGATGCAATGTGAAGTTGCACTGTATGGAGTTAAAAGATCCATATACAGCTCTGACCACTGCAAAATTATTTAAATTTTTCTGATTTTACTACTTATAGGTATGTGTTTGGGCAAAAGGAACATTTGTGTTTGAGTCTTTAAACTACTGACAACATTTCCCCCAAATTCCAAATAAAAATATGATTGTTTAGAGCATTTATTTAACGGTCAGATACATGTTTTCAGACCTCAAACAATGCAAAGAAACAAGATCAAATTAATTTAAAACAACATAATACTAATGTTTACACTTAAGACGAGTTCAGAAATCAATATTTGGTGCAATAACCCTTATTTTTTCACAGCTTTCATGCTCTCCACAAGTCTTTCACATTGTTCTTGGGTTTGATCATATTTCCCCGTGTTATCTTTGTTTTAAGGTTTTGTTAGAGCACTTCTAAAACGGGACTTGATCAGCACTGCCAAGAAATCTCCTCTGCATCTTCAGTTAATTAGGTCAACATTATACAATTTGCATCCAGAGAACTTGTACTGTTTCTCATTAGCTGCCATTAAAAGAATTTATTTGAACACATTTAACAAGAAAACCTTTGTGTTGAGATTTGTAATGCGGTCAACTGGCTTTCGATCGGACCTCAGGAGACCAATTAGAGACTGATGGACTGTGTCTGTCCATGGATCATGCTGTCTTGGCTCTGTTTAGCGTAGCAGTGGAATGCCGAAACTCTGAGCAGTATTTAGGAGCGCTGTCTTAGCTCCACAAATTCCACTTCCTCACAAACAAGTTGAAGGGGAAAGGAGGAAGATTCTTTCACACACTCCATTACTGCCCATCCATCTCAGTGCACATTTTGTCCACAGTTCAGCCTTTATGTGGTCTCTTGTCAGCTAGGGGCTCCATTTAAAGTAATCTGGCTTTTTTGTATTCAAGTAAAACAACAAGTTTGTGCACACACTCTTTCTGGGAACTGTCACTTAGTCTTATACAGATAATCTGGAGCTGCTAACAGGGTCTCTGGCAGGCTGCTGAAAGGCCAAAAGAGATAGAACTACAGAGAGATACACATCCTCGGCCCAAGACTCGCCTAGCAACAGCCACAGCAGCGTGGCAACCCCCGGGACGGATCATGGCTGTGGAATTTGAGCACACCGCTTCTTGGCTGTACATGACTATTAAGCTTTTTGGCAAGATTAAGATTTACCCTCTTTCTCCACACAAATACAGGGACGACAAATAGGCACGGGGCCCTGGGAGGACACTGACCTCTACCAGTCAGCAAAACCGTTCCCAAGATGGAGGAAAGGAGATTTGTGAGTTTGGGTTTCTTTGCACTTAAAGTAGGCCTGGGTGATATGACAAAAAAAAAAGCAATATAATCATAGTTTAATTCCTCATGGCCATACTTTCCAACTTTGCTAGTTTCGCTAATAGTTCTTCGCAAAAACAAAATAAAAAGAGCTTTTAGTCTCTGTTTTATGAACAAAAACAGCATGATTCCTTCAAAGTTGGAAGTGCAACCATATCATGAATGATTAGACATGTCTGAATTTCGATCAAAATTCTATTAATTGCCTAATTCTAACTTAAAAGAGTAAGTAAAGTAAAGCATCACAGGAGAAATGTACTTAGTATAATAGCATCCCGATAGCTCTAATTATAAATAATAAAAACTGTTTTGACAAAGTATTAAACTCATGTCAGAGCCTGGACAAAATGTTGATAAGATTAAGAAATGAATATAATATCATTTGCTTGAATTGAAGGCTACATAGATCTTTAAATTCATAATTTATGTTTAAGGGCATGGAACAAAAGTGCATGGAGTGAACATTACTCAACATGTAGTAATTGTATATTTGGTCAGTGCAAGGATATATACAGTAACACCACATGGATTGTGTCCGAAAGACTTAAGGCTGAAGTACAGACAAACCCTGGTCCTTGTAGGCAAACGTAAGCAGAGATGGTGCAATACTGAACTCTATTTCTCTTTCACTCTAGAGAGGAAGGGTAGACATCTGGAAGGACAAAAAAGTATATTTTTGCAGATAAACGTCTTGCCTGACAATCTGCACAATCTCAAAATAGATCCTTGTATTTGTTCTCTCTCCCTGCACATCTATAGAACTGTGAGACAAAATAAGATAAGAAAGTGACTCCATCATGCCGCGACTTCAAAAGAGCAGTTCTGGTTTGAAAAGTGTACAACTGCATGAAAATATAATCATGGTGCTGTTTGTGCATATGACTGCAGCTTAAACAAGTTGTTTTTTTAATGTATCTAATATAAGAAATTCTTGGCTTTTTAACTTCAAAGTATTTTCAAACATGTGTTGGTTAGAAAAAGAAAATCTATGATGTTTTATGAATGTTTCATTTTGTGGAGGCGAGTCATACTTTGATGAAAACTCGTGCTGCAGTTAGAGACTTAAACTGCTACTAGATATAATACCTCATCTTCATCTGCACTAGTCATTTTTGATACATGCTTGTTCACTACAGCTTATTATGCAGAGGCCTGTCACCATAATACATTTTGAGTCGTGATATACTGCTATAGAGATATATTGCACTAAACAATACTGAAACTACTTTATGCCACTGATACAATTAAAGAAAAGCAAGATCATCCCAATAAAAACATTTATCAACATACAGTATCATCAAAAGGCATAAGCTGAAACAAAAAATAACCAAATGAAGCAAGAATTAGCTATAGAAGTGACTTATTCAACCCTTTACAGCTCAAATCGTGTGTATTACAACAAAAATAACAAAAATCTCTAGGGATGCACCGAATATTCAGCAACCGAATATATTCGGCCAAATATTGCAAAAAAAAGCCACATTTGGCTTTTGGTGGAGTGAGTTAAAAGTAAGACCGAATAGTGGCGTGTGACACAATGACGCAGTCAAACAACGTGCAGTGATGTGGTGATCGGGCACCTTCTTTAAAATGCTTTAAAATTCAAATGCAACTGGAATATTTAAAGGTCCCATGGCATGAAATTTTCACTTTCTGAGGTTCTTGAACGTTAATGTGAGCTCCCCTACCCTGTTTAGCCCCCCCCCCCCCCATGGTTAAAAGTTGCGAAATGTCTAAATTGAGCATTTGTGATTCTTTTCTGCGTTACAAAAAATCGGAGCTCAAACGGGCGATTTTGAACAAGGCACCTTATTGACGTCAGATCGAAAAAAGAAATGCAAATGCAGTTCCACCCCCGTCTGTCTGAACTCAGCGTCTCTGTAAATCACGCCCAGAGAGTTTGGACTGCGAATGCGCTAGGCAATGCGAAATGCGTTTTTTTATTTGCCTGGAGGCACGTCCGAGTGTTTCTAGGCTCGGAAGTCCTTTATCTGAGCCTCTGGACCTTTGAACAGCAGTGGTTTAATTTTATTTTCTGTGGAAATGTGTTTATTTTTCAATGGAACGCTTCAAATCTCTTCCCCGTGCAAAAACAAGGAAATGGATCAGCTGAGGGCTCAGAGCCGAGAGCGGAGAGTTTGGCCACGCCCCCACCCGCTACTATAGGCCAGCTCTTTTCTCCTCATTTGCATTCAAGCAACAAGTCCCATTATGGCCTGTTCAGAGAGAAAAAAAATACTCTTTCTCATCTTATCTCTTTTTCTCATGCACTGAGTGTTGATTTTGAAGAAGGATTCATTTACAGTATTAGGGAACCATTAAGGAGCCATATAAAAGCATCAAGAAGTACCATGTCATGGGATCTTTAAAGAATATTAAACAAACATTTACTTTCTTTTAAAAACATGTCTAAAAACATATTCTAGGCTATTTATGCAACATTAAAAAAAATAATCTTAACAACCACATTTGATATTCAGGTTCGGTATTCAGCCAAGCGTTTCATATTTATTTGGTTTCAGCCACAAATTTTCATTTCAGTGCATCCCTAAAAATCTCCCAAATTTTGCAAAGTATTGTTCCTTTCATATATTAAATAATAAGTCGATATAGTAATTATGATAGCAGGCCTAGTCATTAAAACTTTTGTCATTTTGGATACATGCTTGTTCACTATAGCTTCTTATGCATGAACAATTGATATGTGCACAAGTAGACAGTAATTATTTGGCCATTCTTGCATTACCGTATCTCTCCTATTGCTTCATCATTGGTACAAGAGGAAAAACAAAACGTCACTCCATTAAGATAAAACACAATAGCACCTAATCTACAACAGAACTAGTGTGACAGTGACAAATGTATAACACTGCATCGCAATGAGGTCCTGGATCAGACTCTTGATGTACATGTAAAATTCTCTCTTTATCTTGCTCTTAAAACAGCAGAACTTGCACACTCTGGAACTCCAGGTATATTTTAAAATATTTCATATTTATATTAAATTGACTCTTGTGAGCTTTAAGCCATGCTAGAATGTTGTCATCAAAACATACCTGGAATTATGTTTTGTTTCACTCACACATGTTTGATTAACCCTTTATTATTAGTCTGTCTAAGAGCTCAGTTCAGCTCTGTTCCACCTTGTGATGTCATGAATTGGTAGTTTTCAAGTTAACAACTTTTACCTTTAGTTCAGTAGGCAATTCCTGGGCTGAAATGAATCAAATGATTCTAGTGAAGGTGTATGGAGTTTAAAACACAGTGGAGCACTTCCTGTATTGCCACATGACATCACAAGGTGGAAGAGAGTATTTTCTGTTTGAGAGAAGAAAACAGTCTAAATATGCAGGGTTTGTGTGTTACACAAAACACAATGAATGAAACAAAACATAACTCCAGGAAACATTTTGTCCACACTTTGAGGGGGCAAAACACAAACTATCATCATGAGGGTCTAACGCTATGTAAAATTTTTTTACAGGTTGGCGCCTGTGATCCTTTTCAACATTTTTCACTTTACCCATTCAAACCAGCTTGCACAGATCGTTTAACCTCTTTCCTTCACGCTCTGTAGTCATGGATCTTTGACCCCAAATACTTAAAATCCTTTATGCCCTACCCTTTACATCCCCTCACTAAAACCTAACCTCTCTAATTGGCACCCCATTTCCAAACATGAAAGCTCACTGACATGTCCTAACTAAAATGTAGATGCTTTGTGTAGATATTATTCCTACCCTGAGTGCAAAGCGGACCAATACCTTACTCACTGTATATTTTCTTGTGCTTCCCTGCAGACCTGCTGAATATTTCCCAGTACATACCACTCCAAGCTAAGACAATAAGAGGCAGACTCATCCCTGCTTTATCCGTCCAGTGTATTTTTCAATATCAGTGGAATGTCTGCCTTTATTTGCTTAGTACTATGTTACCGCAGGAATGCCAGGTTCTGTGTTAGTAACCAGGACTGAGCTCGGGGCGAGTCCGCCAAGTCAAAGGGGTCACTCCAGCAATGTGCCCCACCCTCCGCAGGCCGCCTTTATATAGGCCCCCAACAGAGAATCCAGGCTAAAGGCTTTAATCAAGGCACGGTAATAAACTGGGCCGGCTCGCAGTCTCTGCACAGTCTCTGCACAGTCTGCATAAACAGCACAAGGATCCTCCAGAACAGCTAAATTGGGCTGGACTCAGGCTGTAGATCGAGGCTTAATAGAAGGCAGCAGTGGAAGTGACATACAAGGGTGTTACACACACAATAAAACTCAAGTCTGCAGCTTTCAATAAAGAGCACTTTATGAGTCTGGACACTGTGTTTATAGAAATATTTACTGAGAGGAAACTGAACTTCTTTTCTTTTTGATATGAAGCTGTCTACAGAACATGCTGGTGAGCTTGTATCTGGACAAAACATTTGATATGCAAGCATTACACAATACTCCATGTCTTTGAAGTACCTGAAATACTTTGAAGATCAAGTGTGAACATAAACGCTTTATTCTGAAAAAAGCCAGACAATCAGACATGTATGGTGGTAAGAAAAGTATTCTTAAAGCCACAGACACATATCTCCACATCGTATGTGAACCAGACATTTATTCAGCTATTTCACTTTTAATACACCTACTAAACAGGCTCAGATGACCTAAATAGTACACCTTTAATATGCTGGGCCATATAATTAATAAGGATTCAGACTGAATCTACAAGTGGTTTTCTGCAATAGAGCAGAGACATTCACTGTGTTTAGTCATTGTGAGCAACTAGACAGGTAATGGTCTGAAGGTCAAAGGTGCTAGAGCAAGGATGCACACATGTTACAAGTAAAGAATAAAAGGTATAGACATTAATATTATATAAGTCTGTGCAGTGAGAACATTTGTGCATATCTGATTACACTGTGTTGATTTCTTCCAAATCCAAACACAGAAGGATCATCTTTGTGGCTGACCAAATCCATCTCAGATCCATGTGTTTGTCTTTGTGCATTGAGTGTGCCCTGCAGAGCTCACTCAGCCTCTTGAGCTGACATGAAAGGCTGAGGGAAATGTCTGTCCCTCTGGTAATATCCGCAATGGGACATGGCCCTACATCTGCTGACCATCCGCAGCAGCACACACCACTGTCCACACTCACGCCAGAGGAGGACCTGTCCGCACTCTCATGTTCAGTCTGTTTTTTATGAAATAAAGGGGGATTTTTGTTGGCTCAATATTTATCGTGTGTCTTTTTCATTGTACTAATGCAGAGGTCTTCAACAGGGGGGTCGCGACCCCTAGGGGGGTCGCGGAGGTACTGCAGGGGGGTCGCGAAATCTTTTGATTTCACTTTAAAATAATATAATTTTATATTTTATAGTGTAAAATACAGTATTAACCTGTGTATTATTTCCTTGTATTGGATGTACCATAACAGAGTAGCAATGTTAATACATGACACTAAGCTCAGTTTAATATAAAACACAATTCTATGCCGTATATATAGTAGGGGGTCCCTGGCCTGAAAAACATTGAAGACCCCTGTACTAATGGACTTTTTCTGTACTACAACAATAATACCTATAAAGTGTTTTGGCATTTAAACACTATTGTATAATTAGCAAATGGTTGACTAGAAAATGCTTTGATAGGATTATCACAGGGTTATTGTGTCAATTGCATAAATTAGTTTCAATATTATCGTTTATATTTGTTTTAGCAACATATCACACTACAAAATATGCTGACAGGCCTGTAGGACACAGTTTCTACAAGATGTAACTATTATTTGATCTGGATTATTGTATATAAAATATGAGATTCACTTCCCAATTTCGGCCTCACAATTGTTTTCTTTATGTTACTGAATATTTTATGTTGCCTCTCCAGGGTTGTAACTCACTCACTTTTTCATATATCCAAATATAAACAGACGAAAAACAACTCTCCCAAGATTACTTTCCACATGTGTGCACAATCTTGCGTCACAAGCTTTTGTCCCTTCCCTAGAACACAACATTCTTTAGAAAACTCTCTCTCTCTCTGTTTCCACCACTTCATCCCTTCTTTGCATGTGAAAGGCAGGTGTGTGTATGCAGCCGGGCAACAAAGGAGTACATTGGAGTCTGAAAGAATCCAGCATAATTCAGGTAACACTGGTGTACGTTAGCCATATGCTGCCCAAACATGCGCACTCTCACACCAAGAATGTGCCTTCTGCTGCCAGAACAAACAGCTGGACAACACTTTTATAGCCTGACTGCTTTAAAGGTACACTATGGAGCTTTTCTGTGTTTTCTTGTCTCCATAGAGATTGTATTGCTTTGCCTGGAATGCTTCACATTTCTACATAGGCACCACCGGGTCAAGTCTGTGGAAAGGTGACCCCGATCACAAGAAGAATGTATGTTTTTCCAAGTAATTTTTGAGCATTAAAGATCCCATGACATGGTACATCTTGATGCTTTTATATGGCTCCTTAATGGTTCCCTAATACTGTAAATGAATCCTTCTTCAAAATCAACACTGAGAAACAGAGATAAGATGAGAAAGAGTCATAAATATCTCTCTCAAACACTTTATTCTGGGCATTGTTGCTTGAATGCAAATGAGGAGAAAAGAGCTGGCCTATAGTAGAGGGTGGGGGCATGGCCAAACTCTCCGCTCTCCGCTGTCAGCTGATCCATTTCCGTGTTTTTGCACGGGGGGAGAGATTTGAAGCGTTCCATTGAAAAATAAACACATTTCCACAGAAAATCAAATTAAACCACTGCTGTTCAAAGGTCCAGAGGCTCAGATAAAGGACTTCCGAGCCTAGAAACACTTGGACGTGCCTCCAGGCAAATAAAAAAACGCATTTCGCATTGCCTAGCGCATTCGCAGTCCAAACTCTCTGGGCGTGATTTACAGAGACGCTGAGTACAGACAGACGGGGGTGGAACTGCATTTGCATTTCTTTTTTCGATCTGACGTCAATAAGGTGCCTTGTTCAAAATCGCCCGTTTGAGCTCCGATTTTTTGTAACGCAGAAAAGGATCGCAAATGCTCAGTTTAGACATTTCGCAACATTAACGTTCAAAAACCTCAGAAAGTGAACATTTCATGCCATGGGACCTTTAAAAACACCTAAAATTGAATTTAAAAAATAAAAATAAAAATAAAAAAACATGTTAGGGTTTAATACCATACAACCATACTGTGGAACATTCAAGGCGAAGCAACATCTCCATAGTGATGATCCCTCCACTTGAAATGTTACATAGTGCACCCTTAAATGTCCGATATTACACAAAATGGATGCTTCTCAGCTTTAAGTCACGTAAGAATGTTGTTACTTTATCAAAAACATAATTGGAACTGTGTTTTGTTTCATTCACTCACTCATGATTGAGTGACCCTTAATTATTAGTCTGAGTCAAAGCTCAAAATGCTCTGTTCCACCTTGTGATGTCATGAAGCTGTAGTTTTCAATTTAACAGCTATTGTTACCTTTTATTAAGTAGAGATTGGCAAATTCAGAGCTGAACTGATCCAAGTGTAGTGACGGTGTATGGAGTTCAAAAATTCAGTGGAGCATTTCCTATATTATGACGTCACAAGGTGGAGTGTTTTCAGTTTGAGAAGAGAAGAACTATTAAACACGTGTGAATGAAACAAAACACAACTCCAGTTATGTTTTTTGATGAGAAAACAACATGATCACATTGATTAGAAAATTGCGTAATATGGGCCCTTTAAGGAAGTTCCCATGATCCTCTTTGACAGGCAGGTGAGGAGTCAGACACTGGTCCATTGCGGACAGTATTAAGCTCTGTTGATGTCTGGGATGTTGAGATGTAAAGAGTTGTAAAGTGGTTTCTACAGCTGCGGAAGTTCAGATAAGCTTGTAGGCGTGAGAGAGAGAGAATACGGAAGAGTAATAACAGAGGGCATTGATGGATGGAGGAGTGCGCACTCTGCTCTGGTGCTGATCAGCTTTAAATTCCAAACCTGCTTACATGGCTCTTCATTGTAGACACCCAGCTAGCAGTTTATGAAAATATGCATGCATTCTCAACATCTCATCAAAACAGATAAGAAACAAGTAATTTTCTATATTTGTTTGGGTATCAGTACACCGCCAAAGTAATATCTGAGTAAGTTCCAGTTACTCAAATTAAGAAGATTGAACTTGATTTGAAGTAAAATGATCTACCAGTGGATTAAAGGTGCATTGTGTAACCTTTCTGGAGGGTCTGTCACCTGCTTGTTTCTATGGAGATGTCATTGCTCTGCCAGGAATGTTCTAAAGTATGAGATTAAACACCTCTACCTTACTTACCTTGCTCATTTACGCACTAAGTGGATTTATAGCTCAAAAATACCTAGAGAAACAGGCATTCTTAATGTGAGCAGGGTCACCTTTCCACAGATCGGACCTGTAACTTGGTCTGGTTTGGTCTCCATGAAGATTGTACAGTAAGTTGTAATACCATACTGTGAAACATTCCAGACAAAGCAATAACATTTCCATGAAAAAAAATAAAAATAAAAAATCATTTGACGGGCCTTCCACTAGAAAAGTTACACAATGCATCTTAAAGTTTTTTTTTTCTTGATTCACACAACATACAATTTTATATACTTACGAGTACAAAGAGATGATTCTTCTTATCTTCAGTGAAACTAATTATATTTTCTCAAGACTTCCATTCCATTTCCAGTTCCATTGGTAAATTGTAGATAATTTTACTTTACTGCAATTTACTAAAATCAATATAACATTTTTAGTTTTAGTAGTGTCACATATGCTGTAAGTAATATGGGTGATATCATTATCAGCAATACGTCACTGTGAGATTATTCAAATTGAGCTGTTGTTTAATATTAAAGCGAATACATTCTATAGTGCAATATGTATCATTTCACAAAACAGCCTCGAATAATAGGGCTATCGAGGATACACTGGCCATTTATGAGGAAGATGAAAAAAAAACATTATCTTTCAGCAATACTGTGAATAATTTATATATGTATGTTAGCATAATAAGCCCAGCAATCCATCACCAGATTGTGAGCACTTCTACAGAAAATTCACATGAATATAACTTTAAATATAACTTATTGTTCAATATATAGCTGGGGCAATATCTTTTAGGGCACAATATTTAACGTGTACATAATTTTTTTTTTTTTGCAATAGTGGGGAAGTTACTGTTATTTTTCATGTAATATGGTAAAACTGTGCTGTACAGGGATGAAAAGGTAAAAATAAGTATGGCTATTCTACTCAGTAATCTAGTCTTTGCCTTAAAGGGACAGTGTGTAAGATTTTTACCCGTTAATTACAGAAATTTAAGATACCCATTCAAAAATACATTGTTTTCCAAGCCTTTTCACTTCCATCATGAAATCAAAGTATTCTTTTGAACTTAGATATACCTGCATAAAAGGGGGATCTTCCCCACATAGAGGCAGCCATTTTGAATACGAGAGCCGCAGAAGGACATTTGGGCTCCGCCTTCGCCTTCGGCAAGGCTCGTGGTAGCACCGGAGGCAAAGCAGGCGGAGTGCTCAGCGCGCGCTGCGCAAGAGAGAGGGAGAGGGGGTAAACAACAACCATGCTGCTGTATCACACGTCGTAATGGATCTAACACGTGTTTTGGACTAAATTGTTTTACTGGATTTTATTCGCTGGATCCTTACGGACAGATTGATACCAAGCTTGTGGTGAAATACAGAGTTTGACCTGTGCAAGGCCGTCAAAGGTAAGCTAAGTAACAAACCTCGTTTTGTGCTTTTCCGTATAAAAGCCCCATGTGCTCAGGGAGTGATTGTTGTGCCGGGAAATGAATAGTCAAAAAGAGGAGACTGTAAGGTTTCATTTGATGTGTAGATTGTCATGGTACACGATCGGGAATGTGTGTTTTCATGCGAAAAGGAAAAAAAAAACAGTGAACGGGAGACCGCGTTTTATTAATACCGTTGTTGTCGGCCGGGTGCGCGGCGGGTGCGCGCGCGGGTACGCGCGTGGGTACGCGAGCTGTCCGGTACGGCGCGTCCGGGTGACCCTCGAGGTCTGCCGTAGCTAAAACAGGAAGTGCCATAGCCACTATCCACCTATGCGCCACGAATCCTACACACTGGACCTTTAAAGGTATATTGTGTAACTTTTCTGGTGGGGGTTTCATTGCTTTATGGCTTTGTCTGGAATGTTTCACAGTATGGCATTAAACCTTTCTGTCTTCATACAGACCAAACCAGACAGGTTAGAGGTCAGATCTGCGGAGAGGAAAGACAACTCCGCTCACTGTCAGAATGCCTGTTTTTCTAGATGTTCTTGAGTTGTAATTGAATAAATGTAAGGCAGAACTGTTTAATGTCATACTGTGGAACATTCCAGGTGGAGCAATGACATATCCATAGAAACAAGTAGGTGATAGACCTCCAACCAGCAAGTTATACATTGTATCGTTAACTGTTGAAATAACATGACTACATGACTTTCCACACATATCACTGATTCTTTTTTTTTTTTTTGGTAATATAATTCCTAAAATATTTTGGTAACACTTTCACAAATTCACAGAAATAGACAGATAAATGAAGTAGTTGAAGAAAAAAAATGTTCGGTTATGAGAAACTTTCGTCTTAAAGGTTAGCTAGACGCAATCAAATAAAACAAATAGCACCCTGAAAATGTCAGGCGCATTTATTCACTACTATCAGCTGTTTTCTCCAGGCTGAGGTTACACAATGACACAGAACAAAGAGTGACGTCCCAAGTGGATAATAGTGCCCTGTGAGTGTGTGCTGTAGTCGCTCAGAGCCTTTGTAGTGTCTCCAGCAGACAGGTTTAACTGTGGCACACCAGAGACTCTGTGATACCGAGGGTACTGGCTACACTGTGAGCTCACCACTACTTACAATGAAGATCCAGATGGTGTTTGTTTCTTCAGGGACATCATTCAAATTAGTGAAATAAGAACAGGTACTAATACCCAGTAAAGGAAATAATGATTCAATACAGGTTTTGCAAACACTCAAAGTCTATTCACTTTCATGAATTATTTATTTGCTCTCAAATTACTTTCTGTAGCCTTTTTGTTGACTACCAGTCAAACGGTCAGACACACCGTCTCATTCTCTTTTTTTCCCCTTTATTTTCACTACTTTCTACAGTTTATATACATACAGAAAACATCCAATATATGAAGTACGATATATGGAATTATGTAGCAAAGAAAACAGTTAAATAACATACTGAAAAGTAGCCACCCTTTGCTTTGTCAAAAAATATTTTGTAGACTTTTAAAACGTTTCTCTTTACTCCATAATTCCATATATCCAGTGTTGTCCCTGAACGCGTTCACTGAACGATAGTTCATGAACGAGTTCATATTTTGGGTGAACGTGAACTGAACGCTCTGTATTACTGCCTGATGAACAAACTGTGAACGAGTTCATTCTGGTGTCTGTGAACGACACACGCTATCTCTTTAACTTCGTTCAATAGGGTCTCAGATTTCTGATCCATCCATCTGAAATTTCCGATCCATGTGCCCCCCCCCCCCCCCCGACCGGCACCTCTCTCCCTCTCTCCCTCTCGCTCCGCCTGGTTTGCCTCAAACCTTTCGCTGCTACTGCAGGAGTACTTACAAACTGTTTCCTGCTCTCTGGACTCTGTTCCCCTCATGCTCTCCTGACCTTCTCCTCGTCCTGCTCTCTGGTTCAGGGGCCAAACTGCGGCACTTCCTGGTCTTGTGAGAAACAGCGCATAGTGGTGCGCTAAAGGGGGCCACATTAAAGGGGGAATCACTAATGTTAATTTGTGGGTTTATTTTGTTTTCTTAAGTTTCTTAGTTAATTAAGTCATATCATATGGGGGTTATTTAAGTATTTTCTTTATTATGTTGAATTGCAGGTGTTTTATCATTATGGGGACCGTTATTTATAGTTGGATAAGGATGTGAAATTGGATATGAAGATGGAGATAACACATGAATAACACATGGTTTGATTGTTAAAACTGATATAATAATTGCTGTCTATGGTTCTATATGGGCTTTGGCAATGATATTGAAAAATAATAGCTCGCAGCAATGTATTGTGGGAAAAAAATGTAAAAATAAAAAATAAGAACTAGTTCATTTTTTGGAACTATGAACGAACTACTAACTATAAACAATTATGAACTATGAACGAACTAGTTCATTTTGAAATGTGTGAACTGAACTTTGAACTAGTTCATGTAGAAAATGAACTTTCCCAACACTGCATATATCTAACTTAATGTATTTGACATCTAAAATGTATAAAGTAGTAAAAAAAAAAAAAAAAAACATTAAAAAACACTGAATTAGAGATGTGTGATCAGAATTTTCACTGAAGTGTGGCTGTTAATCTACTAAATTTTAGTCTTAACAGATTTAGTACATTACAGTCATAGACATACACTTTTTTTTTCTTTTCTTTTTTTAGTAACATAATTCATAAAACATTTTGATAGCACTTTATTTTAGGGTTGACAACTAACTAGCTGCTTATTTTCTAACTGGTTAAGTTGAATTATTATTTATTCTGCATAAACTTATTCTGCTAAAAATACATTGAATTAACCACTTGTAAGAATACAAATAAGCAGCTAGTTAGATATTAAAAAGTGCACCCTAAAATAAAGTGATACTAACATTTAAATGTCAAAGTAATGTGATAAAATAAAATATCATGCTTTATTAATAATGACTGTAAAAACTGAATCCAAATGAAAAGCTCAAAAGCTAAAAGCAAACGATTTAAAATTGCACCTACAATAAAACCTCCGGTAGCTGGGGTAGCTAATACAAGTCATCTGAATAAGTCATCTGAATAAGTGTGTCAGACGTGAGTAATGATAGAGACAGTGTGTTTTGTGCAGATTAGCAGCATTCATTAGCGTACTAATGAAGTCTCTCTCTGTGCAGTGGCGGCTGGTGGTATAATTTTTTTCTTTTTTCTTTTTGTAAGCCAAAATTATAAAAAAAAAAATTATATATATATATATATATATATATATATATATATATATATATATATATATATATATATATATATATATATATATGAATGTCAGAAACAGACAGTAATTTTGGTCACTATTGCCTGAACTATATCAGGGCAAAGTTTATGCAGCAGCACAACCTGATCCACCGCTCACAACCAGCCCCAACAACACAACCTGATCCATCGCTCACAACCAGCCCCAACAACACAACCTGATCCACCGCTCACAACCAGCCCCAACAACTTCAGCAAAATGAAAATAAGATTACAACACGAACACACAGCATCAGCGCCGCTCCTACAGCACACGGCAGAACACCGGAGCGGCTCCGTCGACCCACGAGCTCATTTACGCACTATTTAACCATTAACACTACAACACTATAACCAGTAGTTGAGTTGTAAAATGAAATTGGGGGTGGTGGTGAAATTTTTCATTTATGTGACATATTTTCCAGCGGGGGGTGTGGGGGTTTTCCCCCAGAAATTTTTTTATTTCTTAGATGCAATTTCCTGCATTCTAGTCCATTTTAGAGTGACTTGCTAGACATGGCAAATCCTAAATCCCATCTGATTCATAGCTTGCATTCTCAGTTCATGGCCTCCACAAGACAATACTATTTATCGGAAAGAAACAACGCCCCTGGTGAAAGCAGCACATTCTGAAGGCAACAATCTGAGAAACTCCCCGTTAAAGATCTGCTTGTGGAACAGAAAGGAACTCATTTGCATGACATTAAGCTAAGCCCTCCCCCATCACTGACATCACTGCGGTGTGGTGTTTCAGGGCAGGTCAGAATTAGAAGGTGCTTTGTTAAAATCGAAATGCTTTTATAACAAAAAGTCCATATAATCATTCAATAATTCAGTAATACACAGGATATTATGTTATCACACATGTACACACACGCACACACGCACACACACACACACACACACACACACACACACACACAAACCTTAGTCCTGGATCAGTCCTGGTTTATACCTGGTTTAGACCTGGTTTAGTCCTGGTTTAGTCCTGGTTTAGACCTGGTTTAGACCTGGTTTAGTCCTGGATTAGTCCTGGTTTAGTCCTGGTTTAGTCCCGGTTTAGTCCCGGTCTATTCCCGGTTTAGTCCCGGTTTAGTCCTGTACACACACGCTGACACAAGCCCCTGCTGTCAGCTAATATGTCCCTATGTAAGAATGTATTTTTACTTTTATTCTATTCACTCAATTGATTTAACTACCGGTATATGAGAGATAAATTGAAAACCATAATGTGGAACATTCCAGACAATGTAATAACATCTCCATGGGGACAAGCAGGTGACCCCCACAAAAAATAGTATACTACATGCATGCTGTAATGGCTTGTACTGCCTACAGGTGCAATACAATTCTCCAAATACAAAACTGGATATTGGTGGGGTTTTATTTATTTTTTTCACAATGTATTACTGTGTTAAAAAATATAAAAGTGATGCAAGTAATAGGTCTAGAGAAACACATACACACACACAAATACATATTGATGTTGCCAGATGTAAGGTTGAACGGGTGGGGATAATTACTCATGTTCCTGTGCCTAACTCTCTTCTTGTGGGATCTGGAAACAGCAGGTCATAGATTTTCATGGGACGACAAAGGGAAAATTGGGTAATGTCACTTTAAGATGCCAGCAGCATGTATCACATCAAACAGGGAAAAATACATGTACAAAGGGATTTGATTCTCACACAAGGAAATTAAAAACACACCACTGAGACATGTCCCAATTTTGCTCAACAGTAAACTAAAGTAATTCAAGGCTGTTGTTACAGGGTCAGCAATAACATTCATATGGGGTTTAATAAAGACAGTCTTGGATATGTGTGTGAACCAAGAAATACAATGCTTGGTAATATTGTTATCTTTTGATTCAGTCCTGTGGAATGAATCAAATTTTAATAGAGAGAGCGATTCAGTCTTTCTAATTGTCAATGATTAGCTTGGGTTTATGTAATTAAGAGGTCTACAACAGGTTTCTGCAAGAAAAATATATAATTTGGAGCAGTGTTTATTCATTGGATTGGAAGTAATGTGACAATTATTTTCCATTGCAGTTTTTAAGTATGCATGGACAAAGACAGTTTTATTTGTTTTCGATAAGAAATTGAAGCAAAAATGAATGTCAATCACTATGAGAAAAGGAAACTGTAATACATTTTTAGTATTTTCACCTGGCCCTAATTTCATTCATTCAAAGATATCATAAAAGTTACTGTATTCTAACTGGGTTGATGAGTATAGACCTCAGCAAAGCAATGTCTGTGCCAGCATATATTTATCTAAGCATATTTCATTATGGCCTACTTTCTAACTTGTTTCTCAAACACCAGAAACCTGCTGCTATTTTTTACTACTACTTTTGCATGGTGTACTTTTTACTCTTAGTTCATATAAACTTGTGAGACAATGCCTTACAGGTAAACATGCAGGGTGTGGAAAGAAATAATGGACTCACTTGATAATAAGATATGCTTATACCTCATTATCAAGTGAGTCCATTATCAGTCCATTTGCATGAAGGTTTTGCATGAGGTCTAATCACAATCATCAAAGCCAGTGCAAGTGTAAACATTATATTGCTACTTATTAAAGTTGCACTATGTAACATTTTGGAGTAAGGGTTGCTTGTCTCCATTGAGATGTTCCACACTAATTAAACTCATATATCTCCATGGAGACAACCCTACAGGCCTAGTTACAAATCAGGTGATAAATATAAATATAAACATTTGCAAATAAGTGAAGAAAGGATATGCATTGATGATAAATAGTGTGTCTAAGATAACTGAATGCAATAAAGCTGTACGGGAGATGGGGGAGTGAGGTGAAATGCTTTGAGTAGATTCTTGATCTTAATACCGAGTGGGAGTGAAATTCAAAGACTGACATCTAAGTGGCATGGCTGACTTAGCACACAGGTGGCATACAGGCAAGAACTGATTTGTTATAGCTCATAAAAAATTGATTTTTAAACATCTGTAGAGAAATAAGTTAAGTGTAGAAGTGACTGCTTTGCTTGCGGAATAATAAGCATTTTATGTTCTGACACAGAATAGGTATATATCTGCGAGACTAGGAAGTTGGGGTTGTTTCAGCATAATGAGTCATAGACAGTTAGCCAATCTGTGCAGTATGAGCTGAGCTGAGTATCCAAATCCCAGTTTAAAAAAAAAAACAGAAAACAGAAATGGTGGTAAGCAACATTATCATTCACTGGAATAAATATTGAATAGAAGTAATTCAAGTTTACCGCTGTTACTTTAAAATATTTTAATCACCAAATAAATAATAATAACAAAGAATATTACATTGAACTTGTATACTGCCTTTCAAGACACCAAAATACACCTTCTATTGTAGCCAGTAGCGACAGCTGTCCTGCAGAGTGGTGAAGAAGAGAGGCTGACAATCTGCGCTATCGGCCCCTCTGACCACAACCAACCACTCATTCACAACAGACATTCATACTACAAAAGGTGGGTGAAGTGTCTTGCCTGTGAACTCAAAGGCAGTATGCACTAGACTAGCGCCACTCCTGCCCCACTGCGGCACCTGGTATTCCCAACGGTCACCCATCCAAAGTGTTGCGTTTTATGTAACCAACTGGTGAATGTCCACCTCAAATCATAGTTCTAGGAAACAGTTTCCAGAACATTTTAACATTATGACTCACAAATAAGTTGAGTATAGAAACCACAACATTTTTCTCAACCCATTTTTAGGCCCAAGAGCTTCATTTTGAAACCCTTGCTCTTTGCTTTCATATTTGTATACAGGTCTAAAATCTAACTCACATGTCCTCTCTGGCCCCTCTCCGGACGCCTGACATCCATCCTCATCATCACAGTCTGTGCTGCCCTCCTCTACCTCTCCACTGGCCAGCTCATCCCAGGGTTCCACCTGGCCCAGATTCGGGAACCTCTCGTAGGTTTTCTGCAGAAAAACATGAAGAGGGAGAGTGGATGTTAGAGACAGTGTATCAACCTCTCGCACCTACTTATTCAGGTCCCCAGAGAAATACAGTCTAGGCTTCGTATTGATGTGAAAAGTGCTAGATATAGTTTGGTAAGTCATAGCTTGAACACTATGCACTTTCACAAGAATAATATGGATGTTTAAACTTTTAAACAACAAGAAGAAGAGTCTTAGTAGTCAATTATAAAGCCAGTGTGTGTGGTAAACAACATTATGGTCCATGGGTGATGTATTACATTTAATTAGAACCATTTTGAGATAGGGGCATTAGCTTAAACCACAGCAATTTTCTCTATAGTCACTGTTCCCTTGATGTCTCCCTAAAAAGAATTACTTCACTGATCGAGCCTGTTGGTCCCTGAAATCAACTGTTTTAATGATATCTGCTTAATGTACAGTACTGTGTGGAACTTTCAGGGAGGTTTATAGGCAAAGCTCCTGTAAGTGCTTTAATAAATACACTTTTTTATTAAAGGGGGGATCAATAATAGGGTAAGGAAAAATGATTATAGTTGTCCTGGTTTTGATTAAGGTCATACTATTATATTGCTCAACAGAAAAAGATGAAGATGTTTTGGTCCACGTATAGTAAATTTACATATTTATTTCCATATCAGTCCAGACTATATTGATCAAGATCAAGATCAAAGTCAGCTTTATTTTCAATTCTGCCATATGTGTTCAACATACAGTGAAAATTTTGTTTCTCTCTGGCCAAGTAGTGCAAAAAGACAAATACAAAATACAATATAAAGACAATACAAAAACTTCTAACACAAAAATCGAAAATCTATAAGCAGTGCAAAAGAATAAATAAATACCTATTTACAGACTTTGACTTGGCAGAGGTTTAAACTCCCCTAGTATAGATTTGAGAACGCATTTTACATTACATTACAAATGCTGAGACATCAGATTTATATTGAAATAATGCTCAAAAATATAAAATTGATTATTGTCAAAGAGGCATAAAATCATATACTGTAAAATTCTATAAGATTCTATGAAAAAAAAAAAAAAATCTTAAAAAGTGAGGTCCCAAGGGTGTGTTATGTGACTGATATATTTTATAGATGTGCTAACATTATTGTTGTTTCCAATGACTGCATTTGCTGGAATCTTGTACTCATTTGTGCAAGAAGGTCAGTCTAAAGCTCTATAAGCCTTTGCGTTTTAACATTAGGATTCTGAACATTCTTTACCCTCGCTCATAAAAAGCCTGACATTTGAAGTTTATGCCTCACATTAATTCTGTTAATTTTCACTCTTAACCCATGCCAGGTCATGCCAGTCCTTTCTATTAGCAGGCATACAATCAAGTATAAAAGTAGTGTGTGGAGAGGCTTTCACGTTAGCAGAGGAAGGCGTAGAGAGCCTCAGACCCTGGTCCGTGTGATGTTCCACCCTGTCAGTATGAGGCCCAGTAATTGGACCACCCGCTGGCCCCTCCTGCTGCAGACCATCATCAAGGTAGTCTTTGTACTATCACATCATGACTGACAAGCAGCTCTCCTGACACAACAACAAATGCTGCCTTGGAGTACGAGGACACGGTCAAAGCATCAATATTACATAGAGAGGGAGAGAAAGATGGCGAGAGTGATGGGGAGAGAGAGAAGAGAGAGAGAGAGCATGAGAGAGGAGGCAGCTTTCTCCAAGATGATAAACCCCGGACTGCAAATATGTTGTGCTTGTGCTTGCACTTGTTTCAAAGCATTCAACTGATATGATGTTTTATATTGAATTAACAAGCAGGGGTAGTAAATGTACATATTGGATGTTTGTAGACTGAGATTAGATGCATTATTGACATGCTACCAATTAAGGAATCTGGCAAGAGAGCATTATAATGCATGTTACTAGTGTTGTCACAAGACACAATATACATAGTATATATATATATGTAGTGCTGTGATCCCTTGTTTATCGCGGGGGTTAGCTTCCAGAAATAACCCGTAATAAGTGAAATCCGCGAAGTAGGACAACTTTATATTTTACAATTATTATACATGTTTTAAGGCTGTAAACGCCACACACATTATACACCTTTCTCAGACTGGTATTAACATTTTCTCACATTTCTCTCTTGTTTAAACACTCAAACCTTCGTAGATTTTCAAAAAAATGTATTAATAGTGAAGCGTGTGGGGGGTGTACCCACTCATCGTGGTCACGATGAGCGTGGTCACGAAACAAGGCAAAGAGCTGCATGCAGTGGTTTAATCCTGGTTTAGACCTGGTCTAGTCCTGGTTTAGTCCTGGTCTAGTCCTGGTCTAGTCCAGGTTTAGACCTGGTTTAGACCTGGTTTAGTCCTGTTTTAGTTCTGGTTTAGTCCTGGTTTAGTCCACATTTAGTCCTGGTCTATTCCTGGTCTAGTTCCTGTCTAGTTCCGGTCTGGTCCCGGTCTGGTCCTCATGTCTTAGTCCCGGTCTGGACTTCCTACGGATCCAGTGACTCATGTCTCCGCTCCTCGTGCATCCAGTGGGACTCCCGGAGCCCCCCCCCCCCGGGTCCCCCCTCTATAACATCTATATAAATGTGTCCACCTGAACACATTCTGTACTGTACAGGAGACACGGCACGGAGGAGAAGCCAATCAGGGCACAGAACACATTGTTGATACACTATAAAAAAATAAATTTAAAAAAATCTGCGAAACAGCGAGGCAAAAAGTGAACTGCGATAGAGCAAGGGACCATGGGTACATGGTACATGAGTACTGTTGGTCTTAACTGTAAAAATTACAACAAAACAAACAAAAACTATTAAAAGAGAATGTGAGAATGTCTTGGCCAATGATTTCTTTCCTGTTTACCTGACTGCACAGAGGAAAATGTTGTTCCATTTATCTAAATATTTCGATAATTAATAACACATTTGCATTTGTAGATGGCACAACCATATGAAAACCACTGAGAAAAACAAGCAGATAGTTTGCACACTGGAGCAGCTCTGACCAGGCTGTTGTGTACCCACAGTGAGCAGATAACCAGTGTGGTATTAGGCTAATAGCCGTGGTGTTCAGCTGACGTCTAGCACAATGTGATGTGCCCAGCTCACATAAAGCATTTTAATTACAGAAAGAATCAATTAAGGCAATGTTGCTGTGGAAACCTCAGCCAGAGGCCTGTGGTAATCCTCACTGGCCCATGCCCAGAGTAGTTGGTCCACTTCTATTAACCACCTTCTGTCTTCAGACTTTATGTGAACATTTTCTGAGACTAGAGTTAATCTTAATTTAAAGATGTTTCTAATGCAGATGTGCCAATTTCCAAGTGCACTGGTGCTGAACTGAAGACATCTGTGTGAGTATAAAAATAAGCCTTTTTTCTATTTCCCTACATGTTTGCTTAATTAGACAAGGCACAAAAATGCTCTTTGACATTCAAAAATGGTAGAAGGTTATTTTTGGCAGTCAAATCAAGCTGCCTGCCTTTGTAGGTAAGACTTTCCCTAAAATCACTCTGGCATCCAACATCAAATCAGGTATTTCCAAAAAGCTTTAAATGAAATCCCAATTCATGAAATATTTTCTAGGTCTCCTCTCAGGCTGCCAACACATCCCCTCCTTTCTTTCCTTTCAAAAGAATTCTTCAGTGAGAGGATGGCAGGGCGGGTTTTGGGCATCAGGGGCTAAATTCCTGCTTGCATTTGCCTGTCACGTTGAAATCTGTTTGTCTGCAGTAGGTAACATCGTCCTCATTTCTGGGTTGGAATAATATAGCTGTGGAGCTGTAAAAGTGGACAGAAGTGGCCATTGTTGATGGTGAAATCCAACACTAAAAATCTACACAGGCAGCTGTGTTCTTCTGCTGCTGTCTGCTTCAATTGTTAAAGATGAGGCCAATAAAAGGCCCACTAGACACAGCTGACAGCTAGTTATTTCGCCTGGCTCCTTTGGGAACGGAAATCTATATTTTAGCATAGTTTGAAAGACAAATTTTGACAACTAGCTATCCATTTGCATGTACTTTAAACTAAAATTAAATTGGCAGAAAATAACACACCATGCTGACAGATTATAAGTGACTAAATGATTATCATTTGAGCTCTGTTGTTAAATCAAATAACACCCAAACGAATGCAGTTGAAAATAGGTGTGTATCTTGTGAGTGGTGTGTAATGCTTTCGACAGATACAAAGCTCACAAGTCAGTGCAATGCAAGCCGTGACAGGCTCGAATAGTGACACAAGTTAACAATGACCTCATGTACTCTGTTTTCAATGTGGTCAGTGAATAAGAGACAGTTACTACCTTCATCAGTTAGGTCATGAAACAGCTTATTTGTTAGGAAAACTAGTATCAGTAGAGAAGAAGCAGTCATATTAATATTAATGTTTGGCGGCAGTAGATCAGTTGGTAGAGCGTTTGTCCACTGATCCAAAGGCTGAGGGTTCAAATCCTGTTCTTGACATAAGAAACATCAGTGGTTGAGCGGTCAGATCCATTGACCCACAGGTTGGCAGGCGTGATTCCAGCTCCCACAGATGAATGCTGCTGTTGTGTCCTTGGGCAGGACACTTAACCCACCTTGCCCCCAGTGACTGCGTCCACTGGTGTGTGAATGGGTGAGTGGTTCCTTGTTGTAAAGCGCTTTGGGTGCCTTGAAGTTGGAAAAGCGTTATATAAAGATGTGACCATTTACTAAAGATGTGACCATTTACCATTTAATCAATAAATCATAGTAGTATTAGTATTAAAGGGCCCATATTACACCATTTTCTGCTCTATCTTATAATGTTTCCTCATCACAAACATACCTGGAGTTGTGTTTTGTTTCATTCACACATGTTTAACACACAAACCCTGCATATTTAGGCTGAATTCTTCTCTCAAACAGAAAACACTCTGTTCAACCTTGTGATGTCATGTGGTAATACAGGGAGTGTTCCACTGTGTGGAGCACTTCACTAGAACCATTTGGATCATTTCAGTCCTTGTCATTCTCTACTGAACTCAAAGTAAAAGGTAGCTGTTAAAATGAAAGCTACCAAGTGATGACATCACAAGGTGGAACAGAACATTTTGTGCTTTGGAGATAAAGACAGACTAATGAAACAGGATTACTCAAACATGTGTGAACGGAACAAAACACAACTCCTGGTATGTTTTTTAATGAAGTAATAACATTATAACAATTTTGCCTAATATAGGACTATTAATTAATTAATAGGACTATCTATTTAAGGTGTTTTTGGGTCATTATGAAACAAAGAATGAACTATGAAACACAGAATGATTATTTAACACTGGGGGGATCTGATATGTGGAAAAAAATACTTGGTTGCATACATGTTTTTTTAATGAACTGTTGGTTGTATAACTCAGTTCAGTGTTTTCATTTTCAGAATAGATTTTAAGCACAAAACAAAACAGGGAGGATTAAAACAATAAACTTGTGCTGTGGGTGGAAAGATACAACTGAAAACCTAATGATCTGTCATTCAGCAATGCATTTTCTATGAGTCAATACAAACAAACTGCCACACCCTCCTCCTTCCTTAAATGTGTGAGTGAGTAAACCAGGACTATTATAACAACTACAGAGAAAAAATGCATGACAGATACATATGACATCAGCAGTTCCCAATGAGCATGTTGGAACAGCATCCAAGTAATGAAAATTAGCACTACCATTTGCATTATTAGCATTACCACTGATATAGTAGGAATAAATGTAAAACAGGGGAAAGTACATATAATTTCACTTCATTTTTACAAAATGTCTATGTTAATCCTCAACACTTATGTAATCATTTTACCCAGAAAGGCACAGGACTGCTCTAATAGCGTGGAGAGTGTGCGAGTTCACATAAACCTGTGATCCCTGACAGAGTTAACCTCAACACTGCAGCGTATTTACAGGTCCAGATTTAATTATTGCTCTTCAAACACTATAGAGATGTAGAGAACAAATGGGTGATCCAATGCAAAACGTCTACTAAATCAACAGGTAAATCACACAAATATTTATAGATATACAGACAGATTTGCACAGAGGAGTGGTGTCACAATACTACAATTTCAAACTAGATGTTTGAGAAAAATAAATCAACACCTGATAATATGGATGGCATAAGAATATTAAAGATCCTATAACACACAAAGTTGACTCTTCGAAGCTTTAAGCCATGTTAGAATGCTATTACTGCCTGAAAAACATACCTGGAGTAGGTTAACAGCTACCTTTTACGTTTTGTTTAGTAGAAACTGGCCATTTCAGGGCTGAAATCAGCCTAATGATTCTAATGAAGGTGTATGGAGTGGAGCACTTGCTGTATTACCTTTTGTTTGAGAGAAGAACTCAGCCTAAATATGCAGGGTTTGTGTGTTAAACATGTGTGAATGAAATAAAACAAAACTCCAGGTATATTTGTGATGAGGAAACATTATAAGATAAGAAGAAGAAGACATGCTTTATTCATCCCCGTAGGGAAATTATTTCTCTGCATTTGACCCATCCTTCAGGAGCAGTGGGCAGCTCGTCTTCCAGGCGCCCGGGGACCATCTCCATGATCTTATTGCTAGGCTTGGTCAGGACCTAAGCTGGAGGATTTTACCTGGAGCATGTTTTGGGTTGAGAAATTTGACTAAATTTGGGTTAAGAAATTGACTATTTACAATTATTGACGGCCTAATTATCATATATAACTATTAACATTTAAGCCTACTTTAATTTTCAACATAACATAATGGTGAGAAGAGTCCCTCAGTCGTCCAGGTAGAATCGATGATAAAAGGAGAAATTCAATTTGTCAACTGGACAAAGTTTGTCCAGTTGACAAATTGAATTTTATCACAAAATGGTAGTATTTTTCCATGAGCTGTACTACTATCGTATCATTACCATCTTAACTTAGTATCTATTTTCATTTCAGTAGCAATCATTAATCTCTCTGTTGAATATTGGCAAACACTGAAATTACCAAGGGAAGAAATGGTTGATGGTAAGTCATAGCTATCAACTTTGTTTTCTGTTTTGGTGAAGTTGGTTACCAGGTTCACACCAAACCCCTAGTGGTGAAAGTTGTTGGTGTGATGTTGCCATGGCAGCAGTACAGCCCAGTCTAAGACCATAGTCCTCTTCAAGTGGAAAGAATCTGTCCCCTCCCTGAAAGACACTGCCAGTGCTTTCTTATCCCCAGGTCCCCACTAACTTTTTAACGCCATGAGCCCATTACTTGTGCAACAAGCATTGCTAAAATATAAAGAACCTCTGTAGGCTGAAGTTATATGAAAGATGAAGGCATTAAGGTTCACTCCGGGAGAATTTTCTATCTCAAATACATGGTCACAAACAGCCCTGCTCAGTCCATGCACCATCATACCCAGTGAAGAACCAAATTCATATGGACTTGAAATGGGAATGTAATTCAAACCACACTAACCGAAGAATGCCTGAGAAGAACATCCAAGATTCCTTATGGCAAATCTGAGAAAAATGAAAGTTAGAGACTTGATCAAAGTATACGAAATATTAGAGTCTAAAGTTAAAACGCATGAGTTCATAGGTCTCAAATCCAGGCAATTGTGAGAGGCAAAAGCAAGGATATAATTAAATGTTATTTAATGAGCATGCAAGGCTTATGTTAAGACATTTTTTAGTCCTTTGTCCTTCATCAGTTTGACCCAAATGTCATCACATTACAACAATCTGTCTTCACTCAAACAGACTGTATAATTTTATGCCATTTCTCACTTTTGAATTTATCCGAGCCCGAAACCTTAATCCACAATCCAAAGAAAAAATACTTTCCAATTTGTAAATGAATACAGAATATTACGAAAGAAAAAAGGCAGCGGAGGTTTTAATTCCAGACTGTATTTTCCACCTCCTACCCTTTTTAATTACTGCTCAATGCTGTATGCCACATGAGCTCACTCAAGGAATTTTTAATTATTTGAGTGAATTATTTTTTCATTTATTGAAGAATATGACAATGGAACAATTGCAGGTGAATTAGTGAATGACTACCATCACAAAACAGACTATAATGAGGCTAAATTCATAACATTCTTGCTGAAATTGTTTTGACTGGGCCATATAATTCCTTCGCTAGACTTTTTTTGTTTTCCAGATTACTGCGAAAGTTACTCAAGGTCCAGCCCAACAGTCCAAATCAAAGGGCAGTGGCCAGTCACATCAATCACACAAGTGTGCTGGATTCCACTGCTGGACTTGTCCCAGCATCTCTCCTCTCTCTTTTCAGCTCAGCTCTTTCACATGACACTGTTTGAGCGAAGTTTGAAAAATATTTTTCCTTGCGCTGTTTTGCAACTAATTAGATTAAACATATAAATTGACAATATGACAAATGATCCAGCCTTTGCTCCCTTAAACAGATGGACCATTGTGAGAAAAGTCCCCACCCCAAAACAGCTGGACTCATAGTTGCACGTCACAGAATAGTCTTTAAAAATATTTATTGTGCGTATAAGCAGTAGTTACAGGCAGTGAGTAGGAAGAGTAACATGAGGATACACAGGAGACAACTGCAACTTGGCTTATTGGCATTAGGCTTGTCCGGTGCAGCATAAATCAATATGGCCGAGGTGTTGACATGCAGTTTGCTGAGCCTGTATACGTATGCATACGTCAAACATTTGCTCTTGTGTATGCTAACACTGGTTTAGGATTCAGTGTTCAAAAGCACAGTGCTCTGTGCAGATGAAGGGTCAGGGTGGGTGTGTATGTAATGTGCCAATCCTCTTATGCCGCGGTTACCAACTACTTTCCTCTATTAAAAATACACCGGCCCGACTGTCGCTAATCCAGGAAGTAGAGCGTATTCAACTTTCATAAACTCTAGGTTGTGAAATGAAAATATACATGGCACTCTGCACCAGTCTGTGGATGGAAACCAAGTATTTCAGAATAAAAAAATGTTATAGTAAATATATATTAAGCCTATTTTTGTTTATCAAAGCCAATATTCCTATTTCCAATACAGCATACCATTTCTTTATCCAGTACGTAAGAATTAATGGAATTTCAACCTGTGATCCGTGTCTTTTATCCAAACCAAACACAAAACGCATTGCTGCTGCATCCCCAACATTTGAGTTTCTGGACCCTTTAAATGTCAACAGGACGTCCCAGCGCAATTCAGCCTGTTGCCATGACAACAGACCACTTGACAGCCTCTGTACAATGATCCAGTGCAGTCTGCCGAAAATGATGAGGAACTGTCAGCCGCAGAGAAATCAGCCAGGCTCTGAAATTATTACTGCTTTACATCTCCAGGATTCCCCAGGACACAGTTTTAATTTAGTTAGAAATGGTTTGAACATTTTGTGCATAAATGAGACACTTTGCACATGTCCAAAATGCCATTTTTTAAATATTTGGAAGCAGAGGGTCATTATTGCCAAGTAGATTAGTACCGTTTATTGTGGTTAGCACAAATGATGAATAGCCAGACTTCACAAACACGGCATTAGCACTTTGGACACTCATTCCCATTCATGTTCAGTTAAGACAAATGTGGGAATTCAGACTGCAGGGGGCAATTTGGGTCCTGTGCACTGAATACAAATGTACTGTACAAAGCCAAATTAAAACTGCTCTTTTTATAAAATGGGGACGAACATTACAAAAATAGAAAGATCAAAAGACACACAATACATTTAGATGAGTAGAAAGGCCAGTGTGGGAAACCCTGCTCCGTAATGAGTGTGTGTGAGTTCAGATGGCCTAAGGGATCTGTGCGAACCAGCTCTTTTCTTCAGGACCCTTTCAGCCCTGTGCCCTATCTACATGACAAACAGACAGACTTTGAAGCTGCCCCCGTCATCTCTACCCATGTGTCACTCACTGCTGAACTTTTGCCCCCTTCCTCTCATCTTTCTCTTCCCAACATAATTCAATTTTTGGTCACTGGAATAGTGTCCTTTACATGAGACATTTTCATAGCTTTCATTTAAGTTTTGGAGCACAAACTGACAATTCAGTTTAAAGCTGGAGTCATTTTTTTCTTGTAAAAGAGTAAATGTCATTCCCCCAGTATGCTTGCTGTCTGAAAATGTAGTTCTAAAGCTATGCATGAGAAAGCTGGATTGTCATGAGATTTAAGTTCTCAAACTCAGGTTAGTGCATGAGCTCAGAAAATCATGTATGTGGATACTATCAATGTGCAACAAGTTAGAGTCGTGGATACCAAAGCTCTACCAAAATCTGGTACCCCAGCTTTGACAATGTGACCATATGACGTACCTGACAGAAGCGTTCCAGCCTGTCCTTGACCTCCACTAGATCAGGATCTGGGGAGCGAACTTTGACCTCTGGGTTTTGCCTCTGGGCGGGCAGACCGTTGCCAACTACTCTGCTTGCATAGCTGTGAAGAAAGCATGAACATACATGTTAGAAACCAAGTCATTCTCAGCGTCTTTTACTAAATGTAATGTAGTAATTACAAGATGATTTTAATCTTGCATGAGGGGTTTAACAGCCTCGAGGGGAATAGTTGGCATTGAATCAGCTGATGCTTTCACACCCTGCACGGGCCTGATAAAGTGATTAAACACCTCGTGGGCTAATGTCTTTGTATGTCTTCTCTTATGGGACGCTCCGTGTGTGTTGGGATGTGGTTGTGCATGCACTCACTTGTATAGCCTATATTCAAGTCAATATCTGAAGAAGCAATCATAAAAGTGCTGAAGTGAAGATTCTTTGGCCTGTGATCTAAGCAACGTTTTGATAAGGTCTGCGCTCCCTCATCTCGCTGAAACAGCATTTTAGAGCCAGTCCATAAAAATGCTAACATCTCCTAACATAAGCCTCTGCTGATACACATTACTTTACATGCCACTCTTGTTTATACCTTCTTCCTTTTTCATTTGGTCATATTGACACTTTGGAATACCCTCAGCATAGTACTTTTCAGAACATATAAACAGCTATGACAGAAGAAAGCCCTATAAATCTATAAATCTCTTAATTAGTAAAAATGGTCTTTACATTATGTTTTAAAAGTAAAAGGAACAACAATTATCCCCATGCATGTTGTGAACTGCAATGGATTGAGACAGCTCCATTTATCTAGGCTTGGGCTGGGCAAGTCAAGTTGAGTACGGCCTTTAGTGTCTTAATTAAAAGTACTAGTAGTGGTTGTAGTAGTAGCCATAGCAACCTGTAGACAGTAGTAGTAGCAACACAGTTTAGTTTAAGTAAAATCAAGCTATTAATTGCCAGCAGCTCTAAAGTGTTCAGTTGTTAAGATAGAACAATCAATAGAGCGTGGACACTGACCTCCCTTCTGGACACGAATGATTAATTGAAGAATTAAAGAGCGGTGTAAAGCGAGGGCTCTGTGTGTGTGTGTGTGTCTGGAGGCTTGGCCCGCAAAAACAGCGCTGGCCCGGACGTGAGCTCATCAGATGGGACGCTAACAAAAGGGAGCATTTGGCAGCAGGTCTGGCCTTTGGCTGCTTTTCACTGTGGGGTTAGCTTGATTTTACATGGAGCTCTATGAGGCCTGTCACAACTAGACATCACAGGAAATTTGACCTCATGGACATACCGTGAAGTAAAGTGGAAGAGGACATGTGTGATAAAGCAGAAAAATAAGTAGTTATAATAATAATAATAATAATAATAATACATTTTATTTATAAAGAACTTTTCAAGACACTCAAAGACGCTGTACAGAAGGTAAAATCAGAATAAAACAGGTAATAAAACAATAAACAATCAGACAAAACATTAAACATTAAGAACCATTAAAAGAAGAGTTATAGTTATAGTTTTTATTTTATTATGAATATTTGTATGATTGATGATTATTGTATTATTTAATAATTAATACTGTAATTTCTTTATATCTTTATTAGTTTATTTGACAGGGACAATGTGCAAAAACATTAAAGATGCTTTACACCAGATTATAGCTGAAGCTAGTTTCCATCTGCAGTCCCTGAGCAGGTGAGAAATACAATATAAAACGTAAACAATATAATCAATACACACTCACACACTACAAATTACCAATTATTACACAATAAAATATTACAATAAAATCTCACTCAGATTATAACATACCAGTTCTCATTCTTAATGCTGACACTGCTGATTCTCTAATAATAATTTCTTAACGTTAAATGAAAAGTTTTTCATGTCAGAGGAAAGTTTCAAACTTTGTGGCAATTTATTCCATTCTTTGATGGCTTTGAAAGAAAAAGCTGTCTGTGCGAAGGCCGAGCTCCGTTTAGGTACTCTGCAGTCATTGTGACTTGTGGACCTGGAGGTCCTGGTTGTTTGTTCAGAGCTGTACACATTTTTTCAATGGAGGAGGCGCTGTGTTATTTAAGATTTTAAAGACTAATCACACTTAATACTGTAAACTGTAAAATACTGCAAATTAATACTGTATTTAATAATAAATACTGAAACAACATACTTTGAACAAATATCAATAATAAGATCACATTATAGGAAATATTTGTCCTTAAATGATCTGATATAGATAAATAGATGGATGCTGATCCTGATGGAATTGATATATTTCTATGTATTCAGAGCCCCTTCTATGGGCTCTGAATACATATTTTGCCACAATTAAAAGACCACAAAGTAATGATAAAGAAAACCACAATTATGTTAATAATTCTATATTATATTGTTTAAAAACAAATGTAATCTGTATCAAGCATTTTCCAAATAATGAAATTGAGTTTGAAATAGCATAGATATGCACAGACAAACTAATCTGTATGAGGAACTATGATCCCAAACACAGTACAGTAGGTGTCAGAAGATTAGGTATTGTAAAAGTAACCATTTCACGCTAAGTTTAAGTTCGAATACATCTGAGCATACCTTACATTTAAATACATTCCATGTTACTTTCTGTATGCATTTATGTGCTTATGTGCATTTATTTTACATGACTAGAAAGCCAAAGAAATCTTTATGTAGATGATCTGAGCAGAAAGCCTAACACTGCAGTTGTTTCTCTCAATCTGGATCATTTAAATTGAATGCTTGTGACTTGTTGACTTCTATGGGAATGATTCACTGGGCTCTGAATACACAATTGATGCTTATACCCAAAGGCAGCTGTTCTTGTCTCTCCTCTTTTGCCTGTAGCGTAAGCAAGAAGTGACCTGCACTGCCTAACACTGACCCCTCTTTCTGCAGTCTGTACAGGCCTGTAGCTAGGCTCTCAGCTAAAATGCATTCTGTGCTTTAGTATGTAAACATTAAACGCAATGTACAAAATGAGATTAGCACTGGAGTGAGTGGGTGTCTGCAGAACTGGCCTCAGGTAAAGCAGATTGGTGTTGTCTTGCCTTATTACCATAGTCATGCTTAAAGGCTTCATTACTGTATCAGTATACTACCTTAGTGTTTAGTGTTAATTAAAGCACCACTTTATACCTCAATTATTCTTATTGAAGCATGACTAAAGACGTAAAACAATGTACAAATAGGTTTATGGCATTACTTAAATAGTTACTAAGTCTGAATCATGCTCAAAAAACTATTATGTTCAATGTGAATTAAGTCTTTGTTCATGTTTTATTAAGGCTATTTAAAAATGCCTGCATTTGAATTCTACTGTCCATCTGATTTCTCCTTAAACAGGATTCTTGTTGGAAAAATGTTGTTAAATGTATTCAACTTAATTTCAACTGTAAGACTGTGGAATAAGGTAAGGTGATGAACATACATTTTTAAAGTTATATTTAAGTACTAGGTTTAATTTAAAGTTATCTGGATATATAACAACCAAGAGGAGGAATGTGACAAGTAGTGAAAGCAAAGGACAGAATGACATGTTTGCGGCCAGTAACTTTACTAGTGGGATAAGTTGAAATGCAGAGTATGGGAGGTTTTGTTTGGAAAGGCCAGTCTGTTCTCACACAGAGCTCAGTGATCCACTGTAAGAGCACTGAGCACACGAAGTGACAGGCACCTGGCCAAAAGGCCCAAGCAAACATTGAATCAACATGAGATATGTCCCGACCAGTAAACAGAAGCATGTGCAAGCTCCTACAGGCTGCATAAGCATGTGGCCTGCACAGCCTCAGAGCAGATGACAAGAACTCAGGCAATCCACACACCATAGATACTCTTTACTGCTATATAAAGTGTGATTGCTTGTACTGGATAGTGGTTTAAATCCTCTGTAAAACGACTTTGCTATAACGTGATGTGCATCAAAGACAACTTTATTACACTGGATATGGTTCAATCATACAATAAAATGTTTCAGAACATCCCCGAGCAAACAAGTGGAGGTCATCTGCAGGCCAAACATGCTCTTCTTTCCATGTTCCATCCCTGCTCTCATCCAGCTCAAACTGCAATGATTATTTTAAATCATGTCACCGGTCGTCAGGTTTATGTCCAAATGTGTGACAACATACATGCTAAAAATCAAACCCCAGAGCCTGTCTTGCCTAGGGTCTGGAGACAGGTCTGCCCAGAACAAACTGTTAGAAGTTTGATAAATACCTGGAAAAGTGAGTTTAGGATTCCTCTTGTGTTAAGAGTGTTTTGTTTTTATGTGTGACTTGAACTCTCTGAGGAGCCACTGCTGCTCAGGGATGTGGACATAAAACAGCTCCATGACTTGGCCTGTGCCTGTGAGACTCCAACCTCCTGGCTGTTCAGAACCACCAAGACATCAGGGCTAACAAGGCTCCTTTGGAGAAAAGTTACACCAACTTTACCACTAAAAATCCAATTGACCACATGTGGTAGTCCTTTTGAGTTGTGCTTTATTCTCTTTCAACATAGGATTTTCCTACACTGTCTTCATTACTTCTGTTCTTCTGTCCTGCTGGCTGCTGTCTCAGTAGGCCCTGCACACTTGGTGCCCCAGTTTAGAAGTCTAGAACTGAGTCAAAGACTCAGAAATACCAACCACTGTTTTAGCTTTCAGGAAGTTGCTTGAAAGTTTAAAAACATAAAAAATAAATACAGCATCAACGAAAACTAAACTACATCTGATGTAACTATGTGTCTATGTGTCTATTCATTACATGTTGTCCAATAGGCACAGATTTGTTATGCTGTCCACTTCACCTGGAGCAGGACACCTGTGCACAGCTGCTGGCGCTCCTATGCCATTGTAGACCAATGAATTATGGCTGTTTATGGCTTTGTGGTTGAGCTGGAATTACACCCCAATAAGTGGCTTCCAATGGCATCACCACTTCTTAAACGGTCCCATGGTGATTCTACCAACACACGCCACTTTATTACATGGTTACTGTAATGACTATATGGTTGAAGGTCTGGCTGCTCAAGTTACTAATAGCTATCACGGCATGAAAAGCTATACTCTAAAGTGCAGTAAAACATGTTACAACAGCACTAAATAGGTACACTCAAAATGTCCATTTGTTTTCTTTACTGATTTAAAGCTATTCCACACTAATGTTTCCAATTTAACTAGACACATTTAAAAATTATTATTATAATTATTATTATTATTATTATTATTATTATTATTATTATTATTATTATTATTATTATTTATCTTCAACGATTAAATGCAGGGCATATGAATCACTTAGCAGACATGTAATTACACATGCTGATTATGCGACAATTTGTCAGAGCTCTTCTACCTTTTTCTGTGTGTTTGGTCTGCGGGCCAAGCTCTGTCAATAATATTCCGTTTGGCTCATCAGCAGCCCCATTACAGGCTCCACAGCACAGGCAGGTTTCACTTCACACTAATGAGCAACTATTGATTTATCAGACTATCGCCGCAGCTACATTCATTAAGTGTGAACGGGTCGCTGTTTGTTTTCACTTTCATTTTAACAAACATATCCCTATGAGTGAATCAAAATGCAGACATTAGCTAATAAAATAAAGTTACTCAACTATAATATATGAAAAATGTATTCATATTATAAAATAACTCTTGACAACTTGTCAACAAAATGCCATAAGTCGACTGCTGAAGTTGAGGTATTTTATTCAGTAAGATGAACGCAACAGCTCATGGGGATAAAAAAAAAATCGGTTTAATGCTGCACTCTAGTGGCTACTGCTAAACAGTACATGTAGAAAATGGTATGGCCCACGGACGATAAAACCACACTGTGGTCACTGTGACAGTGCCACTTCAAAGCGGGTGTTCTGTGCTTGTTCTGTGCTTGTGTGTTTAATGCTGCTCAACTACTTTTCTGCATTGTGAAACATATGAACGTTTTAGGCACAAAGTTCACACATACAGATGTGTACTGTCATAAACTGTAATTTATATACATAGAAGCAGGACCTCCCAGAGCTTAAGATAGTACAAATTTGTAGTTACCCCATATATCTTCATTTAAAGCATGCAGTTTAAGCCAACTAGATTTGGTTTGGAATGAGCTGCAGCTCCATGCCTCATCTCCCACAAAAAGCCTCATTAGGACAAACTATCTGCTGATGTGACAGTAAAGTGGAAGTGATGAAGTTATTAAGAACTAGGGACACAGTGAGTGGGTATATTCTTAATGTTAAAACTGTGGGCTGGCAGCCTAACAGTGAAGCAGAGCTGCAGCAGAGACTGGGCTGTGGTTTGGTTTCAGGACATTCCCAAGCCTCACTGTCCCGACTCTGTCTGTCACTGGGTGTAACAGCTCCCCACCTCTCTGCATATACCGGCAGCATACTGCAGGCTAACTCAACGGACCACACAGACTTATGGGAACAAATCAAAAGCTAAGTCCTTGTTGCCCTGCATGTATACGAGGGAAAGATGTGGGAAAGTAGAAATGACTTTTAGTTAAACCACATTATTATCCCCTGAGATGGAATGAATGGGTGGTGAAAAATACAACATTATCTGTGAGAAATAATTATTGTATTACTATTTCATTCAGCTTGAGTGAATACAGTATTTACACTTGAATACTTGTACTACTAAATCCATAACACTTTTGATTGCGGAAGTAAAGGGATATTGAGTTATTATAGTCATTAATTATTTAAAGAAACCCATGACATGGTACTTCTTGATGCTTTTATATGGCTCCTTAATGGTTCCCTAATACTGTAAATGAATCCTTCTTCAAAATCAACACTCAGTGCATGAGAAACAGAGATAAGATGAGAAAGAGTATTTTTTCTCTCTCTGGAACACTCCATAATAGGCCTTGTTGCTTGAATGCAAATGAGGAGAAAAGAGCTGGCCAATAGTAGAGGGTGGGGGCATGGCCAAACTTTCCGCTTTCGGCTCTGAGCCCTCAGCTGATCCATTTCCTTGTTTTTGCACGGGGGAGAGATGAAGTGTTCCATTGAAAAATAAACACATTTCCACATAAAATAAAATTAAACCACTGCTGTTCAAAGGTCCAGAGGCTCAGATAAAGGACTTTCGAGCCTAGAAACACTCGGACGTGCCTCCAGGCAAATAAAAAAACGCATTTCGCATTGCCTAGCGCATTCACAGTCCAAACTCTCTGGGCGTGATTTACAGAGACGCTGAGTAGAGACACAGTTCAAAATCGCCCGTTTGAGCTCCGATTTTTTGTAATGCAGAAAAGGATCGCAAATGCTCAGTTTAGACATTTCACAACTTTTAAGGGGGGGCCCCTAAACAGGGTAGGGGAGCTCACATTAACATTCAAAAACCTCAGAAAGTGAAAATTTCATGCCATGGGACCTTTAAAGTGGTGTAAAATCAACACATTTCTCAGTAATTAATATAAAGTATTGGAACACATTTTTACATTTCATGATAGTATAAATACAATAAAGTATGATCAAGCTATTATTGCAAAAACATGCCAGTACAGACAGTCTTGTTAATATTCTCCTTCCAACAATATTATGAAGTGTATATGGGCTTGCAATTAACTAAAGTCCCAGTAGATGGCGGCATTTTCCAGCCTATAGCAACTTCTCAATCTGACGTGGATGTCTGTTCTTTCTGCACAGTACATCATATAGAACAGATATAGATAACAGCAACAGATACAACATTAACAGCACTCACTAGATGACATCAATATCTCAATGGCTTTAAATGAGACAAAAAGTGGAATGGAACATCGCAAGAAGCAGACATGGGGCAATTACCTATGTGGCTTTGCAAACACATGGCCACATGCCGAGCAGGGCATGGATAACTGAGGTTAGAGGTCTGGGGGAAGAGGGAGGGGCAGGACATCTATGGAGGCAGACAAGGGCAGTCAGGGGCAATCCAGGAGGGTAAACTCTTCCCCACCACACAGACATAGGGTGGAGCAACCCATGATCCTCTGCTGTGGTCCCACCACCTGTTTGTCTGCCTGTCTCATCCACCACTGAGAGACATGCTCTGAAAGGGGGCTTCCAAGCACACAGCACTTTCACCTTGAATGGACTCTCTATGTTCCCAAAATAAAACACAAAAATAAGTATTCAAACTTGTACTGGAATAAAAGTGGGGTTACCCTAAATGAATATTAAAAATAGAAGCACTCAATTAAAACAAAAGTAAACTAACCATGACACTACAAATGGAGTACTTTTACTGCTATTGCTGTTTTCAAACAGCCCTTTCCACTATTGTGAAGTGATGCTTTCAGTCTTTGGTTGAAAATAATATTTACATACAGTATGTAACTCATTATATAATTATAAAATTAGGCATTTGGTCTCCATTGCAATTCCCATGACTCTTGATGACAACAGTGGCCAGCCTAAATCTGTGTTGTTTAGGTAAACACAGGAAACTCTAAGATAGTCTCTCCACCCTCACATGTACAGTGCATTCGGGTCAGTGAAGCACCCAGGCATTCACATACCCAGACATAGCCACAAAGAGCAGAGGAGGCTTATGGGGGTGTTGAGTGAAGGGGTCAGGGATCAGGCTCTCCTCGCTGCAGTAAAGGGGCACATGGCTACTCTCGCCCATCTCCTGTTGTGGATATAGAGACATATGCTGCATACACCGACAGCCCTGCACTACATTTGCCATGCCTCATATAAGCAATCAGAAAAAAAAACTGTCTCAATAACAAGTGGTCCCCTGGTGGCCAATAAGGCAGACATCCGAGAGCACATTTTAGATTGGAAAGACACAGACTGGGCTCTAATTACAGCCATGTGACACCAGAATAACATTTGGGATTATAACGTGTGATGCTGTGTAAACTTCTCATGAGGCTGAGGCGTTGTGGGTGCCACGTATTCCCAAACTCCGAGGAGGGCTGTTATCTGAATGAAGAGGGACAGATGGCAGTGCTGGCAAAACGCATGATCAAAATGACTTTCTGGAAACAAGTCCCAGCCTGGTGCTCATGTATGTTTGGATCAGACTTCACAGCTGGCTGCCAACAGTACATCAAAAGAGTGGCATTAGAAGGTACATTTGCAATAAGATTTGATTAATATAAAACTGGATGTGTGGTCTTGTATTATTTGGGTCTTGTTAGTGCCAATACTTATTCAAACCATCAATTTTCTTTCAGTATAAACAAAGATGACAGAAGAACTTTGAGTACTAAGTCAATGTTAACAACTGAGCTAAATAAAAATGTAAATTATTTATGCATTTGCTCTTTGAAACTCTCTTTAAAACCTTAGTGCTTGGAAATATTTGTAAATGTGTGTCAACATTAAAAACCTAGTTGAGTTGAAAGACGCTCCAATTGCGTGCTCATCTTGAGTTTGGATTAGTTGGTTAGTTTAAAGTTATATCACTGTTCTGGCTGACACCATGACGCCCAGAGGGAGATCAGCCCCAGTCCTGGTAACATGATGTACGAGGAAAAGGGTGAATAACTACAAATGTATTAATAGAAATATCTCAATCTTAATATCTTAATATGTGACATATTATGTAAAATTTACTTTTGTGAGCTTTATCTGTGCTCCCTAATCATTCAGTCTTGCTCAGAGTTGTAACGTGCATGTTTGACTAACCCTATATTGTCCTGCACTTGAGCCCTGCCCCATCTCTGTTGATACTTGCGATTATTCCAAAAATGATGAGTTTGTTAACACATGTAGGGTTCAAAATGGTCATGTAGCGATTTTTCAACAGTAAAAACACTTGAATGAAAATCAGCCGCTTGTTTCTGTGAAATGCTACTATAAAGTCAGTTTGATCAAGTCCATAAACTGTATAAAGAAGTAGACTAAGAGAGTGTGACATCACCCATAGTGTTCGGCTCCAGTCAAATGAAGCTAAGGATGCTAGCAGTTATAGGAGCAAATTTGGAGCCGATCTCCATATTAATAACAATGTATTAATGGACAAATTAACAAAATAAAAACCCGAGAATCATGTCTGGGTTGAGCCAACCAGGTTAACATGAACATTTTAAGATCCAAATGACGAGGGTCACTGTAGCAGTTACAGAGCAAGCGGCAACAATATTCCAATGTAAGTCAACGGGAGCCAGGGTCAGTAGAATTTTGACGTGCCCGCATGCTAACTTCCGATTTGGAAAGCGCCAGCTAGAGCGTTAGCTCTAGCTGGATTATATATACAATCTATGGTCAAGCTGTATTAGATCAATATAACGAATGACAATCATCTATGCTTGTTACAGTTAAGTAATAGTAACTTATTTATTAAAGGTCCCATGGCATGAAATTTTCACTTTCTGAGGTTTTTGAACGTTAATGTGAGCTCCCCTACCCTGTTTAGGCCCACCCCCCCATGGCTAAAAGTTGCGAAATGTGTAAACTGAGCATTTGTGATCCTTTTCCGCGTTTGAAAAAAAGACAGACGCCCAGACGGGCGATTCTGAACAAGGGAACTTTCTGACTTCACACTCAGGGAAAAATGCAAATGCAGTTCCACCCCCCCGTCTGGATGTCTACCCAGCGTCTCTGGAACTCATGGCCATAAATTTTGGACCGCAAATGAACTACGCAATGCGAGATGCGTTTTTTTATTTGCCTGGAGGCACGTGAGAGTGTTTCCAGGCTCGGATGTCCTTTATCCGAGCCTCCGAACCTCCTATTTTCTGTGGAAATGTGTTTATTTTTCAATGGAAATCGTCTCATATCTTCCTCTGCGCTTAAATGCGGAAGTGGGTGACAGCGCACAGCGCACCGCTAATGAGGAAAGAGCGGAGAGTTTGCCCCCCCACCCGCTGCACTGGCCTGTCTCTGTCCTCCTCATTTGCATTCAAGCAACAACACTTTCTCATGCACTGAAGAAGGATTTATTTACAGTATTAGGGAACTATTAAGGCACCATATAAAAGCATCAAGAAGTACCATGTCATGGGATCTTTAAAGGTCCCATGGCATGAAATTTTCACTTTCTGAGGTTGTTGAACGTTAATGTGAGCTCCCCTACCCTGTTTAGGCCCCCCCATGGTTAAAAGTTGCGAAATGTCTAAACTGAGCATTTGCGATCCTTTTCTGCGTTACAAAAAATCGGAGCTCAAACAGGCGATTTTGAACAAGGCACCTTATTGACGTCAGATCGAGAAAAGAAATGCAAATGCAGTTCCACCCCCGTCTGTCTGAACTCAGCGTCTTTCTTAATCACGCCCAGAGAGTTTGGACCGCGAATGCGCTAGGCAATGCGAAATGCGTTTTTTTATTTGCCTGGAGGCACGTCCGAGTGTTTCTAGGCTCGGAAGTCCTTTATCTGAGCCTCTGGACCTTTGAACAGCAGTGGTTTCATTTTATTTTCTGTGGAAATGTGTTTATATTTCAATGGAACGCTTCAAATCTCTCCCCCCGTGCAAAAACACGGAAATGGATCAGCTGAGAGCTCAGAGCCGAGAGCGGAGAGTTTGGCCACGCCCCCACCCTCTACTATAGGCCAGCTCTTTTCTCGTCATTTGCATTCAAGCAACAACGCCCATTATGGAGTGTTCAGAGAGAGAAAAATTACTCTTTCTCATCTTATCTCTGTTTCTCATGCACTGAGTGTTGATTTTGAAGAAGGATTCATTTACAGTATTAGGGAACCTTTAAGGAGCCATATAAAAGCATCAAGAAGTACCATGTCATGGGACCTTTAAATTAACAAATTTTTACTTTTGAAAACCACTGAATGAGTTGGAACTGAATGAGTTCCAATGGAATATTACAATCCCAATACAGACCTTTTAGACACATAGTAAAAAAAAACAAAAACAAATTTTAATCATCTTAAAAAATTGAAAATTGAACTAGGTGTGGAGCTGCTTCCCTCTTCAGGGCTGCGTGCAGAGGCCGCATTCCCAGCACCACTCAGGGGGCTCTAGTGAGCAAGCCACGACACCAAACCCAGTCGGAATTCTAGGAACGTTTTCACTGCGGTTTCAGGTTACCGCACACACAGGGTACGGATCACAGGCCTCACACTACACCCACCACAGTCCAATACTGTACTTTTGTTGTTTAGACAGAGTTGGATTTGTTAGCTTTGCCTCTCTCTACCTGTGCCTGTCATTCATTATAATTGTGAACTTACACAAACAGTCAGTCAGTGGCTATGGCCCCAGTCGACAAGTAAGAGGAGCTACTGGAGCAGGGCACGCTGCTCAGATTCTCACCCTGACGGTAAATGCCACACTGTACAAACAGACGGTCACACTCAAACGCAACAGGAAATCTCCTGGTGCTTGTTACAATTAAGAATACAAATACTCATTTACTCTCATTTCAAATGACATAAATAGCCAGTTGAAATTACTTCTTTATTGCCCGTTTAGAACTGGAAATTATCCCCAGCTGTCCCTATAATCCTGTATCCACAAGATTTAAAAGCTGACACTTTATGTATTTTGAGGTAGACTTAAAGGTCCCATATTATGCTAAACTTTTCTGATTGTCTAAATATCGCTGAATGAAAAACATTCCTCAAGTTGTATTTTGTTTAATTCCTGCATGTTGAATAATCCTGCGTATTAAAGCCATCTCAAGAGTCTGTAGACCTTCACCAAAGTACAACATAATGAAAGCATCTTTGTTCTGCTCATGTGTAGTACAGATAATGTTAGAGCTCTTTTGTAACTGTCACAGCCTGCACACAAACAAATTTTGCTGCATAGCTGTGGTGGCTTCAAGTAATTTTAATGAAATGCCGTAAAATTCAATCAAAAATGCATGAGTGGCCCTTGAAGGGATTTTAAACATTTTAATTTCACATTGGAAATGTTTGGGGCTGCTTGTTAAATGGACTCATTAGAGCAGTCTGGGCAGTATAGGGTGGGTGGGTTTGTTTATTGTTTACTGACCACAGAGTCTGTGTCAAACTGTGATGAAGAAATTCTCAATACAAGCACAAGTCCCTCAAACAAACAAGTGAGCTGGCCTGGTCCCAGGCACGCTAGTTGTGAGGACTTCAAATGGGCTCCCAAGGCCCACAGACAATTAGGCCACGGAGACAGGGCTCCAGAGGCTCTGCTTCCTGCTGCCACTGACCTATATCCCTCTCTCTCTCTCTCTCTTTTCACACAGCTCCTCTTGTGTCAGCATCCTCCTTACCTGATCCTTACCTGGTGCATGGACACAGGTTACTGGGTCCACAATATATTTTCTACAGGTTTCTAAAAATATATTACACATACAATTGCATACTCATTATCTTATTTCTTATTACACTCTGGCAAACAGCTAAGTTAAATAGTATTATCACACAGTAGATTTGTATCTACATTAGTCAGCAGCTGCCCTGGTGTACATGGAAGAGTTGCCACCTATGGCCTCTCAGACCACAAACACTCACTCACCACATTCAACAAAGATGCATCGCCATTCAACCATCAGATTGTGCAGTTTAAAAAATACTAGTTACTCATTTCATTGTTATTTTCACTTATAACAAAGTACAACTGATTAAAGTTTAAATGCAGAACTCATAATTCATAATGATATTGATAATCATTATACAAAATTTCACTATCCATGCCTTGTCTCCTCTTTAGTATTACACAAATAAAAAAGATTGGATAGGAATGTGCATGTATAAGGAGCATATGAAACAAATAATACAAATCAGACACAATAAAGCTAAGTCATATAAACAGCCCCCTACAGAGGCCCAAAGAGGCAAAAACAGGGACTATGAGGTCAACTAAATCAAAAGTGTTTACATCATACAGGAATTTAGAAATAACCCCCAAACACGAAGAAGGATTTCTGCAGAGAACATAAATAATGTTCTGCAATATGATCACTGTTGTTTTCTCTCGCTCTGTCTCTCTCTCTCTCACACACACACACATACACAAACTTCAGGCCAAAACACAGATATGTTGTGTAGCAGTGAGCAGGTCAAGCCAAGGTCCCCTTCAGTAGCCCAGGGTTATGGGAAAGGGATGGGCAACAAAGTCAACACTATGAAGCAACAGTTCAGAAAGCTTGTTAGGTTCTGGTGCAAATTACTAAGATGCATTAAAGGAATAGTAACGTTTTTACAATCTGAATCTTATTTCGGTAATAAAACAATGTGATTTACTCACCAATTGTACTTTGGTGTCATTTGGAGCATTTCCGGAGATGTTGTAGTTTAGCGATATCTGTTTAACGTGAGTGCTCGGGGCACAGTGTTGCGGTCACCAAATAACACAAACTTTAGCACTTTTCAGATGATAAAAGCTCAGTGTTAGTCTACACTTACGTTTAAGTCAAAAGTGGCCTGTAATCCGATATCCAGCCATGGTTTCGATTGGATGACGAGGACATGCGCACATTCACAGCTGATTGGCAGATAACACAACGCTCTCAGCTCTCGGTTACAATCATAAAGAAGCAAAAGAATAATAATAAGAAAAGATCTCCGCTTGAGAAAACCCAAAATGGTGCGAACATGCATTTATCCCGGTTGTGAAAACAAAATGACAGCTTGGATGAAGTTGAGTTTTCACAGGCTTCCTCATCACAATCCGGAGTTATTGAAGCTGTGGCTAGTTGCTTTGGGAATGGACCCAAACATGAAAAGCAAAGCTGTAAGACGTTTGGACCATCGTGTTTGCAGTACCCACAGTCCGAACGATTTTTTACCAGCAAAGGAAAAGAAGGAAGGCCGGCGGATTCAACACACGGTTCTGAGAAGTAATGCGATACCGATGGCTGTTCTCCTGTGCGCTGCTCCTCAAACTGTCTCCGCTTCCTTCTTTCTCATACCTCTTCATCCGTATACTCAGGCTCAGAACGATAGGGAGGGCCATCATACTCAAATCTTCAGCCATGTCTCGCTCACAAAAGAAAAGTTCTGAGCGGCTTCTAAGCAAAGTAGCGGAATGAATGCGCGCATGTGCACTGTCCTCGTCATCCAATCGAAACCATGGCTGGATATCGGATTACAGGCACTTTTGACTCAAACAAAAGTGTAGACTAACATTGAGCTTTTGTCATCTGAAAAGTGCTAAAGTTTGTGTTATTTGGTGACCGCAACATTGTGCCCCGAGCACTCACGTTAAACAGATATCGCTAAACTACAAAATCTCCGAAAATGCTCCAAATGACACCAAAGTACAATGGGTGAATAAATCACGTTGTTTTATTACCGAAATAAGGTTCAGATTGTAAAAACTTTACTATTCCTTTAAATGTGCATTTGTAACTTTTTGGTTCGGGGTCCTGCTTGTTTCTATGGATATGTCATTGCTCTGCCTGGAATGGTCCACAGTATGGTTTTAAACAGCTCTACCTTATTCTATTCCAGACAAAACAATAACAACTCCATGGAGAAAAGCATTTGAAGGACACTCCACCAGAGAAGTTAAACATTTGATGGACATTCCACCATAGAAGTTACACAATGCACCTTTAAAGTATATACTTCTTTAAGGAAAGTTTTTTTATTTTTATTTTTTGTGTGAAACTAACAAGTCTGAACCCACAATTACTTATTCATTGCCTAATCTATGTAAGATTCATTATCCAGTTGAGTCACATATTTCAAACTGAAGCTCACTGACCCGTGAGATTGTCACAGAGACACTGGATCAGAGTGGGAGGGATTGTGTGTTAGCTTTGCCTAGTGCAGCACTCTTCCTGCTTTTCCCTGCAATAACTCAATAATTTCCAGATGTCAAGACGATAAACAAATGGATCATCATAATGTTATAAAAATGTGAAGCATCCAGAAGCAGTCTTAACCTGTCTGTGACTCAAACAGCTTTTAGCAACAGACTGCAAAAAATATTTACTTAATTAAGTCATGTCTAAAAGTACAACCAAATTTCACTCAAAGGGCATTGTGCACTGCTTTCCCTTTCCTTAGGAAAAAAGAAAAAAAGAAAAAGAAAAATGTCAATATAGGAAGACCAAAAGACCAAACACAAGGCTTTGGACTCACTGACATCATAAAAACATCTTTAAAACTACACTCCATTTCTTTAGAGTAAGGTAAGATGCTAGATGCAATCTAAAACATCCCAGGGGCATTCATGTTTCTGGTCATGGTCCCACTCCCATCATAAATGACATTCTGTTGAACTAACCTACCAAATGAAATCAGTGTGAAGAAAGGATTGTTCATGCCATAACGACTGGAAAATACTTCTGTGTACTAAAAGGGACAATTTACAATGATCTCAGCTTTCTACATGTCACTGTGTAGATGTTGGGAGCTGTCTGAACAAATGCCAATGCCATGTATTCCATGCTGTAAATACAACTGCTTCCTCCCTTGCCTTGGCCCTCTGTCATCAGTTGCAGAGTAAGAGAGGAACGGAATTTCAATACCCACATCAAACGTGCGTGCTGTACTTTGAACATAATGTATGTGCCGAGTGTGTGCCATTGTTGCTTGGTGTGATTGTGTCTAAACGGACCTCATCTCCAGCTGTTGACTGGCATATGGGTGCCATATAGATTGATATGTGTGACTGTGTGTCTACACGTCCTCAGCTTGTGGGGAAAACCCAGCAGGCCGAGGCTTTGTGGCCATAGGAAGTATGATGGCAACAAACATGGCAGAGGCTTAGCGCCATGGACGGCCTTGAACATCTATCTTGCTGATGGCTTCTGCAAACAAAGAGCCAACAAATCTGGAATTAATACAAGTAAATAAGAAACAGATCTAATTTCAACAACTCATCTTTATCTTAATCAACTTTCCCAGGCCTGGCAGTGATGGCCTGGTCAGTGGCAGTGAGGTTGCAGTGTCCAAGTCATTCCCTGTCTTTCCCATGCAGCCTCATAGTCACAGTCTTTGTTTCCCTCCAGGCTTTGGGGGTCCCCACACAGGGCTATGCCCGACTCCACTGACTCCACAATGGCTCTTTATGCTGCCAAGGTCCACTCCCCTTCACTCCCCCCACACTGGCCCACCATGCCCCCCTCATCAGGGGCACCACCATACCAAAACGCCACCTCTTCTCATGCTTTGTCTGCTCCTCACTCGGCTCATATACATGCCAGAAGCATCAGGTCTAGTGGAGGACTTCAGCTTCACAGGCACAAGCCAATGTGAGCAGTTTATGAGAGGTGCCAAAAGTCTCAGCAGGAGGCTGTTTTCTTTTCAACCAAAGAACACATGACACCACAAGCAGAGACCCCATGCCCACCAGACTGCGATAAAACATGATTACCACTCATTAGTGCTGTTGTTGTAAGAAACACAGAAGAGGAGGACACATAAAAGGTAATTATATGAATAGAAGTGGAGTATTTACATGACTGTGTACAAACTGTTCTCTTAACTCTGCACTTTGTTTGTCCTCTGACGAACTGTCATCAGCGCTGATGAATGGGTGGTCTGCATAATGTGTCTCAGCCATTGGCAGATCATGAGCATTGGGAAGGGTGGGAGAGTACCAGGCCAAAACAACAGAACATAACAGAGCCGACCCAAAATAATAGGATTGTGAAATCTGCCAGACTACTAACATTTCTGACAACATGCTCCAAACCCCAAAGGATATTTGGAGCATTTAGAGAATCTGATACTTAAGAGGGAGCATATCTTTTTCGAGCAAAGGCTGAAACTGCAGAGGGTGAAGGCTGCCATCATACGAGGTGATAGGTTGGGGATACCATAAAAGGAGAGCATAACCTTATCCTAATTGTGGACTGAATGTTTAAAAATTAGATACAGCAGAGGAATGGCTCACAGACTTTGGCTCAGTCCTCTGCCTCCTCTGTTCTGTGTCAGTGGAAGTACACACACTTGGAGCGATGCAGTCAAAACTATGAGCAGACTGCAAAGCCACACCTATAAATCAATTGTCATGCATTAACCTAAAATATAATGTTAAAGCATATAGAACAAAGATAAAAGTGAAAAATGGATCTAGATGCATAAAAGTTATTTGTTCAGCTAATTTGTATTTATTGTTCTGGCCAAGACAAGAAAGAACAACATTATCATTCAAGACATATTATGCCTCCTTTCTGCTATTAAATAATGACCTTAGATTAAAACTTTGACATAGATAGTGATTTAATATTTTGATCATTGTAAATTGCAATATTGATATAAAACAACTTATAGAAACAGGTACTTCCTGTTTAACATAAAACTAATTGAACTCCAAAGAAGCTAATGACTTGACATCAAAATGTCATAGATAAAAGCCTGTCCATGGCCAAGCACCAGGTCATACATCTCTGGTATGTTTGTGCCACACTCTGAGGACCACAGGGACCGGCCTCATGCTGGTGCCCAATGTTCGAATCCAGACTCATAACAGTTCTGTGTAGCTGCCCATAATGTCTGAAAAAAATTATTCAGCACTCTTCTCTTTTAGAGTACATTTTATTATAATTACTTATGTTTTTATTGTGGTTTTAATGTCTTACTTTTTCTGTAAAGCACTTTGTGTACAAATTGTTCTCTACAAATAAACTTGCCATGCCGTGCCTTAGACGAAACCTGTAATTGAGTAATCAAGACTCACCTTTCCACCACGTCATCTCCGCTCCAGCATGTGGAGTCCCCGATGACGTTCTCCCTCTCACACAGCAGCTCCGGCAGGGCTGCAAAGAACGACCTGTATCGCCGCACATAGATCAGGAACTCCCTGAGGACAGCCACAGGACACAGACCTCATTAAATTCATGCACCATTGAAACAGACACATTCAAACAAAGCACAGTGTTAGCCAAATGCAGTCAGGCTCCATGCATGTGAGGCAGATGATTAGTGATGTTGGCACAAATATGCAGGCTTTAAATCTAGCCACTTCACTGCGTCAGCAAATTTTTGTTATCAACAGATTAGCTGCATCAAATTCACTAGCATGTGCTCCCAAACATACTGTCATCCCGGCAAAACAATAACAGCATTTAAGATAAGATTAGAAACACATTGCAGCCAGCCATGAATCAATGGTGTTGTGAAGGGTAAAGCTGCTGCATGGCCAATAGCTTAAAAAGTAAGTATTATTTATCACTAAAAAGCAAACTTCCATATTTAATGTTAGTTGAAACTGGCAATCTAAAGCTAACAGTCTGCAAGTCTTTATGTCATTCTATTATGACTAAAACACTCCAGCCAGCGAAAAAGCGAACAAAGAACAAAATAATTGCATGACCATTTATTAGAATTAAAAGCAACATCCATCATATCTTTATAGGTTTTAATTATTCAAACTACATTACAGAAATTGCTACTGCTATTTAAGCCTGCAGCATAAGAGATAAAGACACCAGGCTTCATGCTTACCTAGACAATGTTCTCAGATCATGTTTATTGTTCTTGGAGGGTTTCAGGGGGAGCGAGCTGGGAATGATGGGAGTTGTAGTCCGAGCAAGCATGGAAGATGCAGAAGGATGAGACGGAGGTGATAGTGAAAGATGAAAGAGGGGGGAAGGGGAGGAGCAAACCAAAAAAAAAAGCACAGTGTGGAGGGAGAGGACAAAGTCAGTTGACCCTGGAAGAGAGTGATTGATCATGCACATGCTCCAACACTGAACAACACCTTAGCAAACCCCCTTTAAAACACTAACTAAAAGAACTACACTTTACATGATGTCAATAGAACAGTTTTGCTTTATGATGTGTCATGCATTCAACAATAGACTGTGTTGTCTTGCTCCCTGTGAAATGGTCTCACTCACATGTGCTGGGCAGGCTTGGCACTGTGTACGGAGTTGGACTATGCTGCCATGAATGGTGGTGGCAGTGCCAACCCAGACCTGTTAGCCCTCTTGGCATGAGGACAGCGATTCATGGTTTAAGACAAGGTCGGGCAAACAGCACTGCAACTGGGCCATTTGGTGTCAGGCCGGGCCACTGTTCTGAGTTGGTGGTATGGATGTCTGGGTAAACAGGAAATTGTTGGTCTGTCAAGATAAATCTTCCCCAGCCCCCCTTTCATATGGCACAGCGCTGGCAGCTGCTGTGGGCATGGGATGTCTGCCCCAGAGGCCAGGCTGAGGGCACATGGTGCAGTTTGACACTGTATGGATGTGTCTTTGTGAAATGAAAAATCATTTATGTTTCATGTTATGTTTTATGCCAGATATTCTAAAAATCATGAGTTATTCTGTGTTATTCTGTGTTATGTTAGAGCAGATGTTAATCAACATGTAACATATGTGCATTCTGTTACCTTCTTAAATGAGCTAACTTGTCCAGCCACTGTTCTGATAGTGGCTGGGAGGCTGACGGAGCAGCAGTAGACAGGTTCATGTTGGAGGTTGTGACCTCTGAGTGTGTAGGCTTAATGCCAGTGCGCTCTCTCGCAGACAGGCCACACACCTTGTCCACCTGTGGGGAGCATAGAGCAGACACACACTTGTTAAGCTAAAAAAAATCCAAAGGGTGGAGACTGTGGCTTCTATAAACCACTGAAACACACCTGCACAGATGAATGCACACACGTGGACACACAGATGCTCTCAGTTTAAAGAATGAATTTCTGTTGAATGATTGTGAATACAAAAAGTGAATTATGTGGAGTAGTTCATAACTGTGTGCAGAAGGTCTGTAGTCATGATAAAAGAGAATGTGTGACGAGTGACTTAGGGCAGGGGCCTGACAATAAATGCAGAACATTCCACTACCTCATGGAGGTAGAGCACAGCACTCACATGGCAATAATAGCTCACCACCTCTCCAGTGGCCTATTACTACAGTAGGGCCGTAGTGGAGGTAGAGGCTGCTGAGTAAACGGGCGGGGCCTTCAACCAAAGGGCAAAATCAATGAGATCTCATTGGCTTAAAAGCCTCAAGCTGCGTTATTAAGTGGCCCTCAATTAACCAGTGTCAGCGTAATGGCTTTTGCACAAGGGATACTAATTCTGCATCAATGAACATTCACCTTCTCTAACATTTTATATAATGCATTTACAGTAAGAACTAAATATTATCATGGGAGGGACTTATATTAGGTTATTGATGTAGTTACATCGATTTTCACAAACACAGTATTAATGAGACATATCTGCAGTATAGATGTAGTATTGGTAGTAATGTTAAATATATCTATTCAGACCAACCCAGTAAATATTACAGCCACAGCATACACAAAATATTATTAAATGCAATATCACTGTAGTATATAACAAGTTTCTTGTAGAGGATTAAAATGTCTGATTAGATAGTAGTATTTACACTGCACTTTTACTGCTAACAAATAGTTTCTAAATCCTTTAAAATCTGCCTTCAATCAGTGGCAGAATTTATCCTTCTTATAAATGCAGTTAATTGTTTTTTTTTTATATAACTGGCTGGGCAGGCTCACAATTTCTAACCAAATAACCGCATTCCTTCATTTTGTTCTTTACAGCACCGTTAGCCTTTACTGCGCTGCTTCTGTCCTACTCCATCCACACTCTACTCAGGTCTTAAATCCTCTTTTAAGGCAGACGTTGGGCACGGGAAGGTTGTTTTATTGCATTAACCTTAACTCCCTGTGGGCGCATAAAACATGTTCACATGTGGTAGAGCGGCCCATAGCCACACGTGCACTCGGGACACACACTAGACTATAACACACACTAGACTGTAACGCACACCAGATTGTTGCAGCGATAAAAGATGGAACAGAGCAACTGTTTTGGCAAAGGCCCATATCAACACCTTGAGACAAATGCTACATGCATGTGGCCAAACATACTCAAGGTTTAACAGGTTTCAACTACATCAGGTATCATCAAGGACGTTTTTAAATTTGTCATTTTGGACATGAACCCTTCACTCTTAAAATACTGGAGAAGCTGCACTCAGTCAGGTCAATCTTCATAAAATAAATAATCATTTGCTCCAGTAGTGACCTCTTAAGGATAAATTTCACATCACTTTGAAAACAATAACTGGCGAAAAGCATGTTCCCCTATGTTGCAATGCCCATATTCTCTAAACAAATATAAAATGTCTATGGACTGTGATTTAGAGCCACATTCTTTGTAGGGCCTATTTCTTGTTATATTTATCAAAACATTTAAGCATACATCAAAACAATGCAAAGAAAGCAGGTCAGTCAACATGAGGCCAAACAGTAAAAGTGACTGCCTGTCAAACTGCATGGCCTATTGCACTGGATGCATAAGCCCACAAATAATACTTGTCACACAAGGCATTCCTGGGATTCACAACACATATTTAAGGCGGAATATAATCCCATGACGTCATGTCCAGACAGCGGCGTCTGTGAGGTCTAAGCTCACTAAAATCACCAAAAAAGGTTATCTTTGTTCTGAAGCTGTGAAAAATGGGGACTGATTCTTCTTTAAGAGGCCAAGAGAAGTTGTATCTTAAGACAATTTCTCACCACCCTTTGTGTGACACTGCTCTGTTCTCTGGCACAAGAATGTAAACATGCTGATAAAAAATGAACATAGAGCAGGGGGTCAGTTACAGCACTGTTTGCACTAATAGCTTTTAGACATTTTTGTCAAAGATGCACCCAACCCAAACAGACCAAGACAATTGTTAGTGGATCCTGCTCAGGCTCATTATGGCAAAATGGAGACATACCTTTTTAGTCAAATCTTGTGACCGGGTAATCCCTCCAGCCAATCAGCTGACAAGATAAGTTAAAACATGGACCAGTACATGGCTGTAAATCAGTTATCCCCTGAGCTGATGATAGCGTGAGAATGGAAACCCCATGAGGTTGCAGGGTCGTAGTCCATGCACCTGTTTGTTCTTGTTATACCTTTACAATTTCAGCTATTCTGTTGAGCATTCCTTAAGTGAGAGCCTGTGGACACAGGCTGATGGGGTGGGAAAATGACTTAGATGTGTGTTGTTGACGTGTGATGACTTTGGGGAAACACGAGGCTTGTTATGTGTGTAAGGTAAGCGACAGACTAGCGCAGCATTTTTACCACTATGGCCATGCATTTAGGACACGGATGCTGACAGGACAAGGTAAAACATTTACCTTATGTAGTCATAGCTCTATAGTGATATGATATGCATGTGTGTTGCTGTGTAAAAGGAGCAGACACTCATGTCCCAGTAAGTTCGGCCTCCGGCCATCCTTCTTCCCTGGGAGTATTGGCTTACAGATAGCAGTGGTGGTCTTGTCTTCCCAGTTTATTTATCAAGGGATTACCCCGGAAGGCCAAGGGAATTTTCTCAGCCCCTCTCTCCACACAAGTGCATGGCATTACTTTTACTTTTATTTCCTTATGATTGATCTCCACAAGCAACAAGATGCAAAGGTTAGAATAGTTCTTAGACTATGCTTGTAGATGTATTATACACCCACCAACATTCATAATGCATTTGTTATAATTATAGCAGATATTGTACGTATTGAATACTAAACTTGTCTCAGTAATGATTTTAAAGGTGCACAATGCAACTATTCTGGTGAAGAGTATGTCATCTGGTTGTCATGGAGATGTTTATTTGCTTTCCCTGGGATGATGTATAGCAAAGTCTTATCTATCTCCAAACCAAGCAGGTGGCACAACCAGGGTAAGTTATAGGGTCAGATTTGGCAAGCCAGCTCACAGTAAGAATGCATGTCTTATTGTGAAGTCGGCTTATAAATCATTAAGAACATTTAGACATTCAACATTTAGATATGCAAGTCACTGGAATTACAAAATGAACTGGGCTGCATTCCCTCCCTTTAAGTTTCCGCTAATGTCAAGTACATTCAATTTAATCTAATATTGTTATACAGCCTGTTTACCTAAGGGCCATGTTCTGTCTGGATGCACCACTCAGGAAGTAGTTTGATTAATTGGCAGCTTATTTATTTTTAATAATTTCTTTCATGACCGCCCATGACCCCAATTGTGCCTCAAACCACTGGTGTTTTCTGTTGAGTAGCATAAGTACCAATTATCATCTGTCAACATCTCCAATTCTATAAAGAAAAGTTGTTTTCTTTTTCCTCTCCACAGTAGTAATCTCAACATACATCACATATACAATTTTTATATTATGTTACAGTGGCCGGTGATGAGAAGAATGGATACATTTACTTGTGGTGGGGACCTCGGGGTTAAGAAGGCAGGCTTGTCACTGGAATACTGCCATTTAAACCATCAAACCATATGGGAAAATCGAGGTGGGTTAAGGAAATAAAACCGTCTCTTGTGGCTATGTTTATATGTTTATGTTTATCAAATCATTATATTGTCAGAATTGCAGACAAGACCAATTTTAATTGCAGACCTAAGTGGGACAGACAGACAGGCAGATGGTAGTTTGGACATCACATGACTGAATCTTTAGGGGTTATTTAGAATAAAGTGGTTCTGGGTGAAGAGTCTGATAAAGATATAGATAAATAGTAATTAGTTAAAGGAGAATTAACGTTTTTTACAATCTGAGCCTTTTTGGGTAATAAAACAAGTTTTACTCCCCCATAGCACTTTGGTGTCATTTGGAGCACTTCCGGAGATGTTTTAGATTTGCGATCTCCGTAATGTGAGTTCTTGGGGCACATGTTTGCGGTATTTAGCCATAGTTTCGAGTAGATGAGGACGCCAGCGCACATGTGCGGAGTCACAGCTTATTTTGCTCTCAGCTCCCGGGACCCAAACATGAAACGCAAAGCTGTAAATTATGGATAAATCTCGGATTACAGGCCACTTTTGACGCAAACGGAAGTGTAGACCACTGTTCCCTCTAAGGTGCGCGCGTGCGCAATTGCGCACTGCCCAGACGTTCAGCGCGCACATCAAATCCTTTTCAGCGCATAAAATAAAATCTAACCTGAACTCAGCGCTGGTTTGACACACGGAATCCAGTCTGATAGATTCAGTTTGCACATGTGAATGTGCACATGCGTTAGGGACAAGCCAACTACAAACAGATTCATTTCGATCTTATTTCGATCGCTTCCTTCAGTAAGAGTTGTCGTGCGCATCGCCGTGGGTCAGAGCGGCAGGTCCGCACCAGCCGACGGGAGCGCCGCCCGCACAGAAGAGGAGACAGGTAGAACCATAATGTAATCCTCGGCTGTTTTCTTTGTTTCTGTCCAAGCCATAGGTTTTTGTGAGCAAAAAGACGGGACTTTCTGTGTGAAGTGTAAATCCTCTCCCCAGAGCGTTAAACCACAGAGCTCTGTCACTCTCACAAAATTACTTAAACTGGGTAATGATTAAAAAGCAAGATATAAACTGATAAAAATGTATACTTATTTTGGAGATCATTATTTTGAGAAAGACCCATCTTATAGTGTCCTATAGGTCCTACAATCATCCCTAAAAAATTTGCAGCTACATGTAGGCTATATTTATCAAGCTGAAAAAATCTCTTCATGTGGTTTTACAGGTTTATACACAGGTATATACACAGGTTATTTTTCAAAATATTGTAATGTTCAATGTTTCACTGACCCTCACACTGACATACAACATGTACAAAGTTCATGAACAGATTTTTGAGAAGTGGACCAAACAAAATCAGTTATATTAAAAGTAATCTAACAGAAATAACAGCAGTGATTTGATTCATAAACTATGTAACTTGCCATGATCTCAGGTGTGATACTGGTGTGGCCACAGTGTGCATGTCGGATGTTGCTCACAGGAGTCCAAGGAACGCTCAGGGAGTTAGTGTGTTTGCTCAGACACATGAAAAATTAGGGGGGACATTGGTGTAGACTAAGACATTGAGCTTCTATGATTTGAAAAGTGCTAAAGTTTGTGTTATTTGGAGACCGCTCGGGGCATATATTATATGCCCCGAGAACTCGCGTTACGGATATCGCTAATCTAAAACATCTCTGGAAGTGCTCCATATGACACCAAAGTGCGATAGGTGAGTAAAACAACTTGTTTTATTACCGAAATAAGGCTCAGATTGTAAAAAACGTTAATTCGCCTTTAAGTAATACATTTTTGTCCCTGTTGGGAAATTTCTTTGCAGCGAATGACTGAATTCACTTTCGCACATTCATATGTTTCCATTGAAGTTTAATGCACAAGAAAGACTACTTCCATTCAAACCATTAACCACTCTCTTGCCCACAAAAGCCCACCCTTATGAAGACTCTTTATTAATTCAATTTGATTTAATTTGTTATTTTTAATTTAGAAGTATAGTTTGAAGGTTTTCATGTTAAGATTAGTTTAGACCAGTGTACTGAATGGAATAAATGTGTGGAAATACATCCTAGGAAATAATTATACATTACAGATTAAAGGAGAATTAACGTTTTTTACAATCTGAGCCTTATTTAGGTAATAAAACAAGTTGTTTTACTCACCCATAGCACTTTGGTGTCATATGGAGCACTTCCAGAGATGTTTTAGATGAGCGATTAGCGATTAGCGTTCTCGGGGCATAGAGCATGTAATATATGCCCCAAGCGGTCTCCAAATAACACAAACGTTAGCACTTTTCAAATCATAGAAGCTCAATGTCTTAGTCTACACCTTCATTTGAGTCAAAAGTGGCCTGTAATCCGAGATTTATCCATAATTTACAGTTTCGCGTTTCATGTTTGGGTCCCGAGAGCTGAGCGCAAAATAAACTGTGACTCCGCACATGCGCACTGGCGTCCTCATCTACTCGAAACTATGGATAAATCTCGGATTACAGGCCACTTTTGACTCAAACGAAGGCGTAGACTAAGACATTGAGCTTCTATGATTTGAAAAGTGCTAAAGTTTGTGTTATTTGGAGACCGCTCGGGGCATATATTACATGCTCTATGCCCCGAGAACGCTAATCGCTAATCTAAAACATCTCCGGAAGTGCTCCATATGACACCAAAGTGCTATGGGTGAGTAAAACAACTTGTTTTATTACTGAAATAAGGCTCAGATTGTAAAAAACGTTAATTCTCCTTTAAGCTTATATGGTATTGTTAGAAGTGCAATAATTGAATGAGATGTAATCAATTTACCACAGCTTAATGCTCATGAATAATGTACACCTGGTTATGTTCAAGGGCTCATTTTCATACAACACACATCTTGTTCAGAAAGCGACTCGCCCTCGTCTTAACGCATATGTGGACAGACTGCGACTTTGTTATTGTCTGCTGCTGCACTGCTCGGAAGATCTGGCCCTCAGTGTGATTCAAATGGCATGAAGTCAATCTCTGAGTTTGGTTAGTCTTTTGCTGCACAAATATTCATCGCATATCATAAAGCACTGCACGCTGCCCGTACATAACCATGACAGATTTCCATTTGGCCTCTGAAGAAAGCCCTGACTAAGTAGACGAGATTTACAGCCTCTTTTTTCTTTGGCCCGTCCCGAGCTCTGCCTCCGCGATGCCTCTTCACTTTCCCAAATCAGTTTGTGTTCATCACTTGAGTGCTCATCTGCAGTCAATGTCCGTCTCCCCCCTCCTCTCTGTCCCCTCCCTCCTCCCCCTCCTTCTTCTTCTCTCGTCTCGTTGTGTGAGCGATGTCAGTGCTAATTAAAGAGCCACTCAGAGCCTCGTATATCACAAAGTCCTCACAATTCCAATAAGGAAATACTCACAGTGTGCCTATCCGCACTGAAGCTTGACCTAAACAAAATTGCTTGCAGATGATCAAAAAATGTAACTGTAGTATGCTGTAGTATGGGTGTTACTTTTTAATTTGTTTACAACACAATCCCCATCATTGAAAAACTATTCAAGGGGAATTACAGACATGTGGATGTGGCAAATGTGGGTTCCAGGCGATGATGATGAACCACAGAGGAAGAAGAGCAGAAGGTCAGGTAGGTTCGCGACATCTGTGCCTGGGATGCTGCTGGAGCGGGGATGCCTAACTCAAATAAGCATGTGGCCACTCAAGGAACCCGGACGGCCCATGTGTTCATTTTAAAGTCTTTCAATGAACCAGTGACAACTATTAAAAGCATAACACAGATGCCTATTTCCACAGCTTTTGCACTGGCACTGAACATAAGAGTGGTGAGGTAGGTGAACCTTACATGGCTTCTGTAATACTATTATTACATTTTAAAGAGCCCATATTATGCTGTTTTTGATGTTATATATGTTATAGTGTTGTCTTCTCATCAAAAACATACCAGGAGTTTGAGTTCTTCTCTCAAACAGACACTCTGTTCCACTTTGTGATGTCAAAGTAATACAAGAAGTGCTCCACTGTGTTTTAAATCTCCATACATCTTCATTGGAATCATTTGGATGATTTCAGCCCTGGAACTGACAATCTGAACAAAAGGCAAACGTTTGCTGTTGGAAACAAGCACTTCATGACATCACAAGATGGAATGGAGCATTTTGAGCTTTGGAGATGTAGACAGGTTAATAATAAAGGGTTATTCAAACATGTGTAAATAAAACAAAACACAATTCAGGGTATGTTTTTAATTAGATAACAGCATTATGACATGACCTAAAGCTCAGTTTTGCATAATATAGGACCTTTAATCAGCAAACAGCAAATTATTTCTCACCCCTACACTTGACATAAAAAAATATGTATTTTTGGTGGAGCTTAAATTATGTACATTGCACTGCCAAAATGCACTGCTTGTCTAATTTTGAAATGTGGATATACATAAAAATAGTTAAAATTTCTCTCTGGATGAATTATGTGCTTACTTTGAGGGTGTTATTGCATTACATGTCCGCCCTCTCTGGTGATCTTAATTCCAGGAGTGTGATTGAACGACAAGACAGAAAACTGGCAAAGCAAGGAGTAAGCACAAAAGATACACAGGTTTGATTAAAAAGAGAGCTGGCACCATTAGCTAATGAACATCTTAATAAATAAATTTGGTCAGTGTCAAGGTTGGACAATACTTCACAATAATTTATAACATTGGCTCCATCTATACGCTTGAGGCAATTCAGATGCATATTCTGGTGTTCTGGTACATATTCTGAATGTGAGGCATATGAATCTGCATTGGTATAATATAAGTTTACAGAACAATCTTCTCATCACTGGTGTTATTTGATTTGATTGCGGTTTTCGGAGTAAAACGTCTATGGAGGTGCCGGCGCGTAGTATGGAAACCCTCCGATCAACCCACTGGACATGTTTCCATTCTGCAAAAGGCTCAGGCTGCTATTATCATTCCTACATAAGACTGTAATGAGAAGCTGGGGTAAAACCAACAAGGGGATAAGGTAGACCCGAGTATAAACTGCCGTAATCTGGACCACTGCGAGTATTTTCATAAGCACACTGTTGATAGCTCATTAAGAAGCTAAACCTATATCTTATGCAAGTATAATATATAAAGTCACCACCCCGACTGGGTCATACGAGCCATATCATTTTTACAGCCATGTCAATAAACAGCAATACATGGCCTCTTGACACAGGGCTGAATGGGGGAGCTGAACTGAGCTGGTTGAGCCCAAGGAAAAAAACAAAATCACCACTGGCTCTAGGGTCCAATAAGACTCGCCACTTTCACTGTATATTTTCCAGTTTGAACGTAATTGTGTCTACTCCATATAATCCAGTCTCCAAATATCCATAAGGACTTCCCTGGGCCGCGCTTCACGCTCTGCCTCAATAAGAACAGGAATGTGCTAAAACAGCCTGTCAATAGGTGCCTTTCAGCTACTCGACTTGTGCTTGTATTGTCCCAGGGTGGGCTGCCCATCTAGGCTCCTTACGGGACTTCTAAAAACCTGATACCTGCACACGGCGCATTCTGACCGGGGCAGAGCCTATGACGTATGCACAGCGGCATATAGAGCTGTCTGTGTAGTCTGCAGCTGGCCACGAGTCAGAGCCACAAGCACCACTGAACACTCTGGGATATCAGCCCAGTGTAAAAACCACAAAGTCTCAATAAATTCTTTAATAACAACTTCATCTAATATTCAGAATCAGCAAAAAGTCAAAGAATAACATGACTTTTATGCTTGATTAGTTCATTTGAAATATTTAACAGGGGAGTGCTGTGTGCTCTGTTAATTGAACTAATAAAAATAAAACTTTCAAGAGAACCTCAACAACTGCTGATGTTAAAATAAAATGCTAAAGTAAAACTGTATTGAGGTGTAAAAGATCAGCTACTGTGAGAGTGCACACTTGTACATAGATCTCAGCAGACAGCTAACAGCTAATTTTGAGCACAGTGTAAAAGCCTTTCAATCAACAACTCCATCCACCACATCTTAACAATGGTGTCCAACGCTCCAGTTCAGTTCTGGGAAAAGTTCCAAGACTTTCACTAATGACCCCATTACAGTGCATGAAAGGGAGCGATCCCAAAATTTGTAATACACAGACTATGGAGGACAGGGTTAAAGGAGAATTAACATTTTTTACAATCTGAGCCTTATTTCAGTAATAAAACAAATTGTTTTACTCACCCATAGCACTTTGGTGTCATTTGGAGCATTTCCGGAGATGTTTTAGCGATATCCGTTAACATGAGTGATCGGGGCACGACGTTGCAGTCACCAAAATAACACAAACTTTAGCACTTTTCAAATCACAGAAGCTTGCTGTGTCAGCGTAGACTTTAAGTGGAGTCCAAAGCGGCCTGAAACCCGATATCCAGCTATATTTTCATCTGATGACGTCATCATAGAGGACAGCACGCATGTGCGAATTCCCCAGCTGATTCGCAGATAAACACCGCTCTGAACTTTTCTATTGCGAGTGAAACATGGCTGAAGATTCGGACTTTGAGACTGAAGAGGAGTTATTTGAGTATGATGGCCGCCCCTATCGTTTTGTGCCTGAGTATACGAATGAAGAGACAGAATGGATACGGAAAGAATGAAGCAGAGACAGTTTTAGGAGCAGTGCAGAGAACAGCCATCGGTTTCGCATTACTTCTCAGAATCGTGCGCTGAATCCGCTGGCCTTCTTTCTTTTCCTTTGCTGGTAAAAAATCATCCTGACTGAAGTGGGTACTGCAAACACGATGGTCCAAACGTCTTACAGCTTTGCCTTTCATGTTTGGGTCCCGAGAGCTGAGAGCGAAATAAGATGTGACTCTGCACATGCGCACTGGCGTCCTCATCTACTCGAATCTATGGCTAAATCTCGGATTACAGGCCACTTTTGACTCAAACAACAGTGTAGACTAAGACATTGAGCTTCTATGATTTGAAAAGTGCTAAAGTTTGTGTTATTTTGGTGACTGCAACGTCGTGCCCCGACCACGCACGTTAACGGATATCGCTAATCTAAAACTTCTCCAGAAATGCTCCAAATGACACCAAAGTGCTATGGGTGAGTAAAACAACTTGTTTTATTACCTAAATAAGGCTCAGATTGTAAAAAAAAACGTAAATTCTCCTTTAAGTTTGTTGGACAACATTTTAAATCATAACTAATACCTAACACCTAATATATGATTGTCTTCTGTTAAGCTATAAACTATAACACATATAGATTTTGGAAACCTTAAAGGCAAATTAACGTTTTTTTTACAATCTGAGCCTTCTTTCGGCAATAAAACAAGTAGTTTTACTCACCCATAGCATTTTTCTGTCAATTGGAGCAGTATCGCAGAACTTATGTTGAGCCGTTCTGTTCTAGTAATGATCCCGTATCCTTAACATGGTGCTGTATCATTTGCTCGGGGCATTACTTTGCGGTGTCCAAATAACACAAACTTTAGCACTTTTCAAATCATAGAAGCCCGATGTCTTAATGAAAGATTTCGTTTGAAAGTGGCCTGTAATCCGAGATTTAGCCATAGTTTCGCGTAGATGAGGACGCCAGTGCGCATGCGCGGAGTGCTCCCAGGACCCAAACATGAAACGCAAAGCTGAAAACTATGGATAAATCTCGGATTACAGGCCACTTTTGCTTCAAACGATTTCTTACATTAAGACATCGGGCTTCTATGATTTGAAAAGTGCTAAAGTTTGTGTTATTTGGAGACCGCAAAGTAATGCTCCGAATACAAATGCTAACGGATACGCTACAACATAACTTTCTTCAAACAGCTCCAAATGACACGAACGTGATATGGGTGAGTCAAACGACTTGTTTTATTACCGAAAGAAGGCTCAGATTGTAAAATAACGTTACTTTTCCTTTAAAGGTAAAATTTGTAATTAGATGTTATCTAAATTACTTCTGTCTGACAGTGTGCAGCTTTCATCTGACAGAAATGCAGCACAAAATTAAACTGCAATGCACTGTATGGAGCTAATATTAACATATTTTTATTTCTTGACACCACAAAACTAAGTGCCAAATCAGCACTTTGCTTGGATGCACTTGGGTGGTTCAACAAAGTTTCACTTTGCATGAATGCATGTGGATATTAACCAGGTGATAAAGGGTTTGTGAGAACTACGAACAAGTTAGACAGACTGAAATACCTAATTCCTCCTTCTGAAAATCAAGTATGCTCATTTTAAGAAAAGGAAAAAAGTCTGCTAATGTCTAATGGAAGACAATGGTGCTGAATCCTTCGTATAAGAAAGGTAAAACAAGAATGAATGAAAGTAAAGTGCAGTGGGCATGTATGGGGTGTAGAGCAATGTCTTGAATGAAGGTGATGAGGAGAATAAAGATTACACCAACATCCATGAATCACACTAAATGCAACTTAGTAATGGGGTAATGAGGAATTGGAGGATTTGCACAATACTGTATGTCTCCTTTAATAATCTCTCATCTTAATTGCTTTTCATCTTAAGTGTTTTTAAATTGCAACTCTGTAGTAAATCATTCCAAAGGTATTGAAACAACAATGTTGCTGAGATTGTAATAAATTCTTAAAGATTAGGTAAAGGACAGTTTGGCAGTCTTTCATCAAACCTATAACATGTGGTAGTGCTCAGAGCATGAACATGCACTCCATCCACGTCACATCCATTTTCCAACAAATACACAGCAGTAAGATTTCCCTACAGCAAAAACAAGCTATTTGACCTTTAGCTGTATTGTCATTCTAAAAACCATTTTCTTTTTGTAGGATAAACATTAGATTGTAATAATTTCAATGCTAACATTAATGTACTGTGCAGTGTTCTTTGTTGAATTGCTGGAAAAAATTGCTCGTATCCCAGCACCCTGGAAAATCTTTCCAATCAATACACTAACCAGAGCCAAAGAACACAGTTAATACAAATATGACAAAGGAGCTTTTGAAGTTCTCTGCATGTCATTAAAATGGATGGAGAGCATTCAGTGTGTACTCACTGTGGGTGTGATGACGGGGCCATGGAGCTGTGCATAGAGGAGAGCCTCACTGACATGGCCTCTCACCCCCAGCAGAGCCAGCTCCATGCTGTGCTGGTTTGCCATTGCGTTGGTGAGCTGATCCAATAGTGTGATGTATCTTCTCCAGGGCTGATCCAGCTCGGACACACTGGCCAAGCACCCGCGCATCACATTGAGACAGAGACCATCACAAGGCTTGATCAGGGTCAGACCTCTGCAGTGGGAGCAGTACACCATCTTGACCAGAGCCTTCACACACTCTTTGCTCAAACTGACATGTTCAGTGGCATTCAGGACCTCCAGACCTTCTAAAAGGGCCAACCCGAGATGTTTCCCAGCCCCAAGGGCTCCAGCCAGCTCCTGGGCCATGACTGCCGGGTGAGGCCCAAAGGGGTTGACGTCTTGTCTGATCATTCGCAAACAGTCGCCCATCTCTCTCCACACGAGCTCCCTGTCCATGCCTGGGTTGATCAGTTGAGTGTACACTAGTGGAAACAGGTTGTTGAAAAACTGATGAACTGCAGCCTCCACAGAAACATTGGCCCCACGCAGGTGACGAGACAGAGAGGAGAAGAGCTGGTTTACATAGGGCAGTGCATGCTGGGACAGGGATGGGTAGGTTCCTTCGAGCAGAGAACTAAGGTGACCTTGTGAGAAGGACAGAAGGTACTGGAACATGTCTGCAAGCAGAGGAGAAACAAGAATTATTTAGCATCTTATTGCTCATAATGGCTGTTGAATATTTGGCAGACCAAGTACTGTACTATAATGCAAATCCAGAAATCCCCATACTGGCTCATTAGCTATGAATGAAGTTCAAAATAATGTCATGACTCAATAAAGTTTAATGACTGTGAAATGAGCCAACGGGATGGAGTGGCAAGGCATAGGAAAACAAGGAGCTACATCAAAGGTTTGGCTCAACAGAATTCGGCCAAGACAAAACCACATGTACTTGGCATTGACTGTGGCAAAACATGATCTTTAAAATCCTAAATTTGTGTCCACCCATCACAATCTTATTTTACTGTACAAGCATAAAGTACAAACATGAAGGACTGAATCATAGAAAATTAAGTAATTCCCTGCTAAATACCTTTGATTCCAGTGTGCTGGCTATTCTACTGCTTGTTAACCAAGGAAAAAAAATAGCAGAATAATAATTTGGTTATAAAAAGTATACAATTTGTATTTTTATGTTCACAATTTTGTTACAATTTATTTGCAACTCAAGTGTTAGCCTTTGAAACTCTCCCTTAAATAGTAGTTCTCTAATAGTGAGTTCTCTATTGAATACAACAGATCATTTCCACATTAAAGGAAAAACATAAACAGCTTACATAGTCGTATAGCACTAGTTGTGTCCTGTGTGTCTGTGTATTCTGTAAACTCTCCTCTTAGATGTGATGTCAGCCAAAAAGCATGCCACAACATGAAGGAGCAGTAGCAACTGTACAGAAATTGAAACAGGAGAAGGTGGGTTTACCCCCCGCCCCCACTATTCATTAGCCTACTGTGTATGGCTAAATATAAAACACACGGGGTGAATTCATATTGAGAGTGATGGGTCAACCCTACATACTGTTACTTCATAATAAAATATATTACTTTACGACTTAAGCTTGAGGCAGACTTTTAAGCCATGAGCGTGCGTGTGCTTGTGTGTGCAGCCCCTCCCTGCTAATAACAACAGACATGTCCTCTTCAACAGCTGCACTAATATGTGACACATGGACTCCCCACAGCCCAGTCAAAGGCTCCACTAGTTCTGAATGCATCCGAAAGCATTGTAATGATGGTTGTGGCACCCACACATGGATCATTTGGACGTATAAATCATTTAAATGGCTTCTGAAGGCTATGAGTTAACGTCTGGATGTAATAGAATGACAGCAGACAGCAGAGAGATATGAGATATGATTTGTGAGGAACTGCCACGGGTCATATGCAGAAACCACAGAAGCTGACACCTGAGAGGCACTCACTTAATAAGGTTATAGACCAGGACATAGTGCGGTATTAAATGATCATTAGATTCCCCACTATGAAGCATTAATATCCAGAAGTTAAAGTCCTCATGTATTTCCAGCACAAAAGTGACACATGCACTAACACAGCAGAGCCCAAATCAATTCTGCATCATTTATTCTTACAAATTATTAAATTGAATTATTTTAATGAAATCAGTATTTTATTTAGTATCCTAGGGCATTTCTATTGATCATGCAATAGCTTTTGTTTTGACACTGCCCTGAGTATTGTATTGATACTGTGCAGTAACATCACGCTTCGGGTGTTCTACATTTATCTCTATTGGCAGAATGCTCAGAATTTACCAAGGTGACACAATGCACACATTATCAAACACTAACGCTAAGTTTTATTATACTCTGAAAACTAAAGAAAAAATACATAATAGATTTAAACAACAGTTCAGAACCTTGTGATCAACGTAAATGTTCATGATTCTGTTTAGGTGTTTGATTTTCAACAAAAACAGTGAGAATGACTAACTGAAAAACTGTTGGCGAATGCTAGCTCGGTTGTGGCTGTAATATTATTTCAGAGTGACAAATCATCTACCTGTTGTAATTCCAACCAAGTCTCTCTGGTCAGATTGTGTTCAAATAAAACTAAGATTAAAGTCTAACTTGAGTGGCAGAGCTTCTAACAGTGTAGTGCTTTCAGTTAAATTCACACCCCCAGGTTCATGACATCAGCTGCAAAGTCAGTTGTTTAATGCTATGCTCATTAGTATTATAACATTCAACAATTATCAAAAACCAGATGTGCAGCTCTACATTTAAAATCTTTATATTGAAACAGGATGCCAGAACAACTCACAAACAGGGACAATGTCCAGCAGACAGCAGGAAACTGCCAGAATAAGCAGCAAGTCAAATATTCAACAAGAAAAAACAACACTACTGTATAAGTGCACTCTACTGCACCTTGAGACCATGCACCGACATCTGGATTCGTTTGGCCCCTGGTTCACAGCACATCCCTTTGTCTCCTGTGAAATATTTCAGACATCCTATCTTCCCTAAAAAATAAAACACTGTCTTTTCACAGAGCATGAGCTGTTGTGCTGTTGTGGCAAGTCTTTTGTTTATGTATCACATTCAATAAGCTCAAAGAAGAAGGAAAAAAACTGAGACCAACCCACTATAAAATCAAACCACAATAGCGGGGGTGAGCATTTGTGTTACATGCCAAAATGAAAATCTACCTGCTTCTGGCATGCTGGCTTGTGATAATGTCCCTCTCAATCCTTGTTAAGTCAGAGTGCAAATTATGAAGCAAACTTACAAAAATAGTTTAGATAGATTCAATGCCTAAGAGTGAAAGAGAAAGGCCGATTCAGAGACACAGTTTAAATCTGAAGTGACGGTTACATTTGATTGTTTGGTGTAACCACAGTGGCCGGATCTGCCTGAGACTGCACTGCACTCAGACACATGCAGCAGAGGTTGGTGGCTATCATTATTGTGTCACTGGCTCTCCTCAGTAAACCTCTAGGGAAGCGAAGTCTGCAAGAACTGAGCATTTTGGAATGGGCAAATTATAGTTAATTTGCAAGGAAGTGTTTCAATGAAATCCAAAGATGTCAAGTTCATTGTTGTGGGTTGGAGTGAGCGGGGAAATAAAATAGATTTAATAGATCAGAATCTTTTTCCATCACTTTAATCAGACCTGTGGGTTACGCTTGGAAGAAAATATGATACACACATTGAAATGAGTTGCATGCGTGTTAGATTTTCCATAGTCACATACAGTGAAGATTATAAACTTGAGCCTGTACAGAAGTGTCAACAGTGTATGGTATTTTTCATTACTGTCAGATAACCTGTCATGGAAAAATGACACTGGCCACTTCTATGTTGTGTGAGCTCACAGAGGTGTGATGGCATACGAGTCTCCACTAGAGCATGTGGTGATGCAGTAATATTGTGATAATGAGATTGGAGACACTGTTCTCATACCATAAAGCTGTAGGCCATTCCTATCCTGGCAGTGATTCCCAGCTAGGCCCGACCAACTATCTTCTAAGGCAAAAGCATTTAATCCCGCAGCGGGCTTGTGTTTCCCTCAGGTCACCACCCAGATATGTGACACAAGGACACATGTGGAGATTACATATCCTTGTTTTAATTAGTAGCAATACTGTACAGAAAGTTATATCCCACTCAGCATGGCTCATCTGAAGTTACAGGGAAAGTTGCATTGTCATACAATCCTCATACTTTAGCATGTAAATGAAGAGCTCTGTGATAAACTATAAATGACTCAGTGACTCATCATCACACCACGTCAAATACACATACTAAGCTTTAGGGTTTGCATGAGTCATCCATCAGAAAACAGACGTGTTGCTTAGACAAAAGTAGCAGCTAAAAACACTATATATTCCAGCCACTTGTACATCGCACAAATGTCAGTTCACCTCTGGCCTGAATTGTAGTGCTCTTAATTCTCCCTGCCTCATACAGCCAACAGGTGCAGTATGTGCGCATATGAGAACAGGAGGTGTCTGTGCAAGGCGGGCATGACATGAGGGAGAATCCAGGGAGCCCCTATCTCTCTATCAGCATTCCTGCAATTAATAATATGGTACAGCTATATCAGAACTCCTAAACATAAACAATTCCACAGATGCCAGTAGCAGCGGTGGGGTAGCTGGTAGGGAGCGAAGGTGGAAACTGGGCCTTGGGATCACTGCGGGGTGGTATGGCCCGACCGGAGAAACCTGATCGAAGGCATGAGATGAGCAGACGTGAGAGAGATGGGGCACATGGGCAGCAGGAGGTGGAAGGGGTCGGACCATAAAGGGGAAATGTAGAGGCTGGCTATGCGGCACACTGTTGACAGACTGATGGACAGCGCCTCTGCTCCTCTACACTGGCATGACACAGGCCTAACATGACCCTCGCCACCCGTACTCACACTTTCTCTGCACTTTATTGGTGCATTAGTCATAGTGTAACAGATCATGATGTTATACTATCTGACAGACTTAATACATTTACGGTAGAGGCTCAGGGTTTCATAATTCAAGGTGTCTGGACGAACACTGGGCAAAATAAGCTAGAATCCGGACGTGTTTGGACTGGATATTTTATATGACACGCCACATATCCGGACCAGATTTTCACGATATCCTTATTTCTTGAGAATCCATGAAAATATTGACGTATCTGGACTCCGGATTTCACTGGGTACAATATCTGTTCGTATCCGGAGATATTTTGGCACTCGTGTCTCTCTGTAGCCAGCTCGCTACACGCCCATGTGATCCCCGGACTGCCCTCAGGGCTGAGCGAGCGAGTAAGCGCCGCCTCGACTGCAGACTGAGTCGCCACACTCCGAACCGCACTCGCTGAATTGGGAAACGCAGCAATGTTAGCCGTGCTCCTGGCGGACAAGCGGTCACGTTTTGATGGGGAGGTGAACAATCCCACTATCAGAGATGTTTTAAGGTAAGTTGAAATATGAGAATTGCTATTTGGCGGGTGAATGTTTGGCGTTAGCTACACAGTTAGCCTGCCATTCGTTGATAACGTGGGATGATAAAGCTGGTTGATGGAATGATTGGGACATAATGTATCATCAGTAATATGAATGTATAACATGTAACGGCGTCGATGTCTGATTTTCGACATACGCAGGGGATGAATTTCAAAATCCCACTTGTGTAAAAATGGAGAGTAATCTGCTAGCTAAATGTAGCCTTCTAGCTAGCGTGACACTGCGATCTATCTTTTTGTAGCAGCTAGCCTACATAGGTTTCCCACCCAAGTGTTTAGCGTAATAATCTGTGGGTAAAAATACGCTATTTCTTAGTCCATTACCATACAAACCAACTGGGGGCTTTGTGAAATTGGGTGGGTTTTAGAGCCGCCAGGAGACTTGAAGGTAATATGTAGGATTGTGGCCAGAGTAGGTAAGTACATTGCAACTGTGCTGCTTATTTCCAAAATCTTTTCATGACTATTTAGTCAAAGTAAATAAGTAATAAAATTATAGTTACTAGTATGACCAAGTAAGTAATAAATAAAATTATAGTTACTAGTATGACCAAAGTAGTTCTGCAGATTAAAAAATGTCTATTACTGTAAATTCAAAATGACAGACATGGAAAAGATTTCTTTCCTTTCCCAGTCAAAATTAATACTTAGAATTTGATGGTGGTGGTAAGTATTCATGAAAAGGTAACATTTGTGAATGAGCAGCATGCATTCTGGAAATAAACTACCTTTTAAACATGTGTGTGACAAAACGGATCAGTCATTGCTTTTGCCCCAAGATAGATGTAGCTAATCGCAAACATTACAAAAGACAATGAGATGTTGAAATTAATGTTTCTGAATGCTGCAGGGCAATCGGTGACCTTCGCAGTTCAGTGGATTACCTGAGAAAGGAACTGAGGACCATGCAGGATGCCATGATGCAGCAGCAACACTCCCGCATGACCCAGGAGAACCACAAAGTCCCTTTGGAGTTGGCGGTAACACTTGATTGTGTGTTTTTGAGAATAGGACACAAACTGGACTCATGTATGTGTCCCATAACTAGGCTGACATCATTATCCACTGTTTCTTTCTATATTGGTCGTCTTAACCACATACAGTTGTATAATGATTTTTTCTTATTCAGGCACGGGTGAGGCGCTTTCACTGTGGGCTTGGGGAACTGCAGTGGATACCCTTATAAATTAACATATACCAGTGAGTGAGCCTACGAGTCTCCAATGCTGGCCAGCCCACACGTGTGTAAAGTTCACAGTGGTGTGTGCGAGGGTTACAGTTTGTGATGAACCTCAGAGAGGCATGATACACACAATCTAACACTTACGCTTATAAAGAAAGCAGGGTCCATCACTGGTGTGTTTTAGTACTGTGGAGCAAATCTTAAAGGAGTGGGTGATTGAGAGGTGAATAGGGAGAAGTGTAAGGATGACCACCCACTACATCATGTTCACTAAACGTGGTAGGAGCCAAAGGCTCCTCCTACCTAGGTGCTCCACTAGATTTAGGAGGTCTTTTGTTCGTGCAGCAATCAGACTTTTCAACAATAGCTGAGCACTATTTTAATGTTGTGGTTCTTTTTGTATTTCTATGATGGGATGTCACTTATTTATTTTTAGCTCTTTATTTTTTATCTGTTACACTAACTTGTGTCATTGTCTTACTATTGTGTGTGTATATGTTGTATGAATGGTCAGGTGGCATAATTTCCCCTTTGGGGATTAATAAGGTCTACTCAATCACTCAAAAGTCTGTTAACTCTACTTCTTACTGTCTTGCAGAAGCTTGAAATAGGTTCTATGAACACCTGAAGGCCCCCAAAAAATGGACCTAGCTGGGAGGACCGATGAAGTAAAGAAGAAAAAAAAATGAACAGCCGACGTGACCGGGTAGGTAAAACGACCCCAACACACCTCACACTGGCATCACACCCTGATTAAGGCCGTAGGGCTGATTCACATTGGTGATTTTATTAGCCCACATAAAAGATTGTTTTGGACTTTTTACAGTAAATCAACTCAAGTGCCTTTTTTCCCCTTTATTTTTTGTTGGCATCACTATCTTTGATCACTGCTTGACCAAAGAAAAAAAAAAATCCAGTTGATGGTTGTGAAATTCTTCCTGGCTGCCATGAACTATTATTTGGGTGCAAGCATTGAAATTAAGGTAGGTCTGCATTCTACATTCTTTTGAAATGTGTTGCTTAATATTGCCCTCTTCTGTGTAGCTTTTCAAGCAGCGGCTTCAGGTGGCCAAGGACCTCCTTGATGACGATGACCTGCAGTATCTGAAAGGAGCAGAACTCTATTCAACCGCACACCGGGAGTTAAAGTTAAAGGTATTCAATCACATTTTCACAGACGAACTTTGGGCGCATCTCATTAAAGGGACAAATATTTACCGTGAACAGACCGAACGTGATCACACTCCAGCAAGGGCAAAGACGCTTAAGTGGTCGAATGTAACTGTCCCTGAAATGAAGACGTTTATTGGGCTATCGGCATGGGTCTACTTGTTCTGCCTGCACAGAGAGATTATTGGAGACACACCAAAAATCTCGTCAAGACTCAGTTCTCTGACGCCATGGCAGATTCTATGCTATATGGAGGTAAGAACTAAAATACCGATTGATTGTGATAATTATGTAATAACAAACGGTGATTATTAATATTATCATTGCAAATTACATTTTTTCTAATTATGTAGCATTTCATGTTTACATCTTTGGGCATAATGATGAGAGAGGTATTGGTATTATGCATTGAACTTTTATTCAAACATAATCATGCATACAAATATAATACAAAAATAGATACATACCATCATACAAATACAAGCTGTAACACAAGAGAACAATGTAATTTACAGTACCTGTAGACATTTAAAAAATACATAATATTTTTATTCATCACATACACATAGTTTGCGGTGCCATCTTATTACAATAGACCGAATATCTCACAAAGCCACAGTACAATGTAAATTATGCTGTTTTATATTATACTTTCATCCAAGGTGACTTTCCTGTGTCTGTTTCTGCATTTTCAGTTAATCGAAGGCAACGGAGCCATCCAGCAACAGGTGGAAGTGCCAGCTTGCCTTGCAGATTATCAAAAAAATATGAAAGGTTTGTTTGCCTTTTTGGTTTTATGGCAAAATATGTGACTATATAATTATTTATTATGTATATTTCCACTGTTGCCTTGTGAGTGTGTAATGTGTGCTGTGTGTTCCAGGCGTTGATCTGCTTGATCAAATGGTTGGCTACTATGGGTTCCAGCATCGAACGAAGAAGTGGTGGAGGCGAGTGTTTTTCTTCTTCTTGTCTGTGTCCTGCCACAATGCATACATCGCTGCAAGACCTGCCTTCAGCAGAAAGTACAGAGGGTACAAGAACTGGCTGGAGGAACTTATCACACCAATGACAACAAGGGCTGTTCCTGTGACCTCTCCTCCTCCTCCATCTTCTCTTCCTCCTCCTCCACCCGACTGTAGGACGTTTGGGGGCCATAGTAGTCACACCACCTCCACAACATGACTGTGGAAAGATGTATGACAAGCGCAAGCTGTGCCGGGAATGTCAACTGGTCCCAGAGAATGAGAAAGTAGGTGGGCCAACAGTCTTTGGATGCAAACAATGCAAAATACCTCTGCACATTGAGTGCTTTGGCAAGCACTATCGCTGGTATATGTAAGGGATGTAACCTGTTCAGTATGTAGTGCACTTCATCTTACTGCCTTATGGCCTTGGGACACTTTATTTTTTTACAGTTTTGACCTGAATAAGAGCTGTTCTTTATTTCTTAAAACTTGAAAATATTGTGCACTGTACATGTTGTGACTGTTTTCTTTTATTTTTTCCATATTATTGTGTTTCTGGATTATTTTATATTTTTTTCTTAAGGTGTAGAATAATAAGACACAGTTCTCATGAAACCCACAAGTGTAAGCTTTCAAATACTTTTGGAATTTTGTCTCTTTGCTTCAGAGGCTGAGAAATCACTTATTTAATAGTCGTTGACATTGTTGAATTTCCAGGAAAAACCTCAGGATCTCACCCTTAAGATTTTCAGGCCTTTTTCCCCAGGTGTTTTAGGTCTAAATGGGTTAATTAATAAAGACAACTTTATCAAACACAACTTTATCAAACGTTCTTGTCTGTTGTATAAATTGTATTAGTGACATTGGCAGAGGTGGAAAAATGCAGAAAAAATGTGATTTAAGTATCTTTACTTGCTTAAAGCCTACTAAATTAAAAGTACCCATCTAAAAATCTACTTGAGTAAAAGTAAAACAGTACTTGTTAATGTATTTTGAGTTAAAAAAAAATACTTTAAATTGGTTACATTTTTCCATGACCTCTAAAGTTTGTCAGCTGTGTAGACTTAGCTTTTTCAAAGTAATTGTGAGTTTTAGTAATGCTAATCTGTTTGTCATTTTGGTCAATGTCTGTGCTATTTTAAAATAACTAAGGCATATAATTAAAATATTAACCGAGTTACCAGCCGCCTAGTCAGTAGTACACTGTAAAACATTGGTATATAAATGGTATATAAATGTATGAAAATGTTGCATGGTCATAAGGCTATGGGTTTCACGATACAGTAGCCTATAAATGCTTGAAAAATAAAGCTCCCTAGTGAATGCTAGCTTGAGTATCCTGACATATCCGGAGGTGAGCACAGTACCAGAACGTGACGTATCCGGAGATATACGAACAGTGAATACGTGAAACACGGACGATATCCAGTAAATATCCGGAGAACCGGATATGTAGCGTGTCGACACAGTGCCATTCCGGAGTTCGGAAATGCTCCGTATACGAGAACTGACACCAACGTATCCGGAGCGTGTCAATCCGAATATCTACAGATATTGTGAATATCCTGGGATATACGACTACAAACACCCCCGGAAACAATGCCATTTTTCCCAGTGGAACTGCATGTTTCAACCAAGAGGTACGGCTTGCATGGCTCATTTCAAAATGACAAAAAAAGCTTTAGGTTTTCACAATGCAGAGCTATGCACTTTTATTGCATGACAAATTCACTAATATTTTAAGTTTTCACAACCCAGCACTATTCAAACAGCCTACACACATCTGAGTTTATATTATATAGTATTGTATATTTTACCTAGTATTATATAATCCAAAATCAGAGTGCCACCAGCTTGATTATGTCAAACATACAAAACAAGGCAGTAATTAAAACTTGCATGTGGGAGTATATACACATCTAGCAGTATAACATATGTGCTAATTTGCTTGCGAGAACAAAATACAAAAGGAAAATGTATGCTCGCGTAAGATTAACATGAACCAGACCCTTTAAAAGGCACTTTGAGGTGTGAATGAAGTCAAGATGAAAAGGCTCCAATTAACAATCACTTTTCATAACAGGTGGTTCAACTTTATCCTATGAAGCCACAGCACCTTTATGGAACGCTTTGATTATTGTCATAAAAAGTGAGTGTTAGGACTGAATAAAAAAATAAAATAAAATGAGTGTAAAGTCATTGTGGCTATTAAAAAAATGTCTACGCTTGTTTATGGGTAAATAATAGGATAGCATTGACTTTATGTTACAAGAGGGAGTTCATAATGAAGAACAAGGAGCCACTGAGGCAGCAGGAAGAAGGACTTTAGCACTAAACAGTGCACGGAAAATGGATGGAAATTGATGAAGGGATGATGAAGTGAGTCAATGTGAAAAGGCCAGCTCTGTCCGAGACAAGCATGAGTCACAGGGCAGATCTTTTACAGGCATCAGAAGTTTGAGTTAGCGCCAAGAGGCAGGGCACACGTACTTCTCACGGTTGTCACATAAAGTGATTATCGATAACCAACCTATTTCTTTACCTATAACATGATATCAAAACACTTAAGCATTACACGTACAATGAGCAGTACTCTAGGGTGTCTGATCAACTGTTTTGAATAAAGATGTGTGCTGTGTTCATCCACTCGGATCTGCACTCAAATATATTTTACAACTAGGATTAGTTTGGGAGAGATGAGCACTGAGGAGTCAAGCAGAACACAGGAAAGAGCCAGGCCAAACAAATCAGCAGCATTAGAGGATAAATCCCCACAGACAAAACCAAAAGTGTTCCAGACATGTTCGAATATTGTGGATCGGAAACAAGCCCCAAGAGCACTCAGGCTCATTACAAAACAACATAACTGGACATTATCCACAGTCTTCTAGTTTCAGTCAATGTCAGGTTGTTAACTAAAGACTCAAGGGGCATTGCATGATGCTTGCTTTTGGCAATCACAACAGTAACTGTATAGCATATTTCCTGTAATATAAGTTACAGTGTTAAACTATGGGAGATTATAGACAAAACACATCATCAATGAATCAAGAAATATGTATGTGTTTATATTGTTGCCACTGACATACCTGAGTCATCAGGAGTCCCAATGTTGCTCTGCAATAAACATTTATTTTTACATTGCTCTTGTCAAAAACACAAGCCTATATAGTTCCCAAAGTTGTGTACCATCAGCAGTTATCGTTGAGACTTGAGACCTTCCCTGCAGAGGTCCACCACATCGCTGGCACAAGCCCCACCTGCTCTCTGCTCATGTGCTTTATTACATTTCCACGGCTTCTAAAGGCCACAGAGGCACTTCTGAAGAAGCTCTGCAATGTAAAGGACATTCTTCTGCACACTAGTTTCTGCTGAACCTCCACATCCCTTTGAAACATATACCACCTGACACCTAGCGTCAACACACCTGTGAGCACTTGAAATCACCAGCTTACTTGAGCGCAACACTCTCCCTGTTTTCACACATTTAAGGCTTGAATAGAAAGCAGAAGTGCTTAGCCAAGTTTCAATGTGGCTCATGACTTCCCCTCTCTCCTCCCTCCTTGCTCTTTGTTCTCTGCACTGTTCCCCAGTGTGTCTTCACCTTGTTGTTAATGGGGAAACACGACTCAGCCTGCATGTCATGTCTGCTCGGGACATTCAAAAGGCGTTGTTAAAAACACAACATGCACGCTCTCACAGCCGATGTGGTCACTCCAGTATTAGGGCCATAAACACGTTTGCTCCCCACCCTCTATGATTAAATGAGACGTGTAGGGATGGATTCCGGATATCCTCCCTAATTTGAGTATGAGCTCATGGCGCAGTGCAATGTCATCTTGTGTCCAAGCGTCAGCCTCTAGAGCAATAACCCTGTCGGTCAAAACATCTGTGGAGACAAATAAGTGCAGACATGGTAGTGGGAGGAAGAGATGATGAGGTGAGACAGCCAGGCTAAAAAGATCACAGACACAGTGAGAGCCAAGAGCTGCCAGACAAACCCACAGATGATATTAAAGATACTTTGCTGTTTCTGATGAAAGACTTCATGAGAATCAGATGAGATCTGCTACACTTTTTGTTTGCATCCATGCATTCCACAGATTCTTATTTTTCAATAGCACACACACACACACACACACACACACACACACACACAACAAAGCTACACTATGGGCTATCCAACAATGTAATAACCACAAACTATCAGAAATGTGAATCAAATGCATGGGTTGGTAATGCATGGATGAGGGTAAAGGATAAATAACATTTAATGACCAATTTAATATTATTATTATTACATTCTCTTGTAATCTGAGCATCTCTCATTCATTCATTCATCTTCTCCCGCTTTTTCAATTTTTCCTGGGTCGCGGGGGGCAGCAGTCCAGCAGTGTTCTGCTGCCCAGAACACAATGCACCAGCCCCCATGAATCCTCTCGCGGGTGGTGGGTCCACAGGAGGACGACTCACGTCACAACTGGCCTTGATGTATCTTCTGCCATGGGGGCTACCAGTGTCCACAGAGAGCACTGCGGGCATGGTGGGGTTAAGTGTCTTGCCCAAGGACACAACGGCAGCGCTCATCCATGGGAGCTGGGATCACGTGCAGTCAACCATCTGAGCATCTGAGCATCTCTGTCATACATAAATCACTCCCACGTATGACAGAGCACAGTAGGCCTTTCGTGCTGTCTAAACAAAGGCAGGCCAGAGAAAACATAGATACACAGATTGTTTGCAGGCTAGGCTCAGTAGAGAAAAGAAATAAGTGGCTTTTATACTTTGAAAATAAACTATACACCCAACTGAATGAATATTATAAGAAAGAATCGCTCCCTCTCAATAAAAACAGACAAAAGCACATTTATCTCAGGGCACAGGACTTCACAAACACTGTCCTTAGAAGGCCTTAAATTGTGGTATGGTTACGTCATCATATCTTGTTCTTTTTTATTCCATTGTTATTTTCCATCTTGGCCGTTTGTGGACATGTGGAGCACCTGACTCCCGTCCTCCGGACAGGCTCAGACATGAGCTAAGAAGGGAAAGATCTCTATGAAGAAATGAATGCATACCACACACACGCTACTTTCATCCAATCATTTAATTAAACAATAAATGTGACACTGAGCTTTATTAAAAAATAACATTAATATACATTTTAATTACTTCTACATTTTTCCTCCCTTTTTCTGACTCTTTCAATTTACAATTATTCATTCATTCACTCCATATTCGGCAGTTCAGAAGCATTACACTCACTTCACATATACTAGTAACAGTTAGTGAACAGAATCTTGCTGTTTGATGGATTTAAGTTGGTAACAAACTTATAAAACAGGAGTATAATTCAAAGAAGTAAATTACAGTGAATTATTTATAGTATTTTAAATGTGCTGTAAGACATGGTGTGGAGATACTGTAGCACTGTCTAATCAGTTTCTGCCTGAAATAACAGAATTAACACAAACATTGAAACGAACATTAACGATTTTTGGAGCAGCCCTTGTGACCCATAGATGTAAAACTTTTTTGTTTTAAAAAAAAAATTAATACTATAATCTACAGATACACAAAAAAGTCTGTCTGTTAGCCCATTTCCTTCACACTTACCCTGAAATGCATCTGCATGACCAGAGAAGAACTGCTCAAGGTCGTAGCTATAAGACTGGATGTTGTGAAGAGTCTCTCTTTTGACAGCGATCAGGTAGCTCTCCTCCATTTTACGGGTGCAGCAGGACAGTCCCTGGTGCTTGCAGAGCAACAGATCCACATCTATAACATATACAGTAAATTCAAGGCATTAGAGTTTTCAACTGATAAGCATTTTGAGTATTTGATCAAATTAATCATAATGATGTGTGAATGTAACTGGACAGTGTACATAGATCATTCTATAAATGAAAAGTACAAGTATAGTCAACGGTATGCACATAGGCAGACAAGTCATAACTCCACTGGGAGACAGAAGAGGCACTATGGGAGGGTGAGAAAGTAGACCAAGAATTCATCAGGGTTTCCCACTATAAATACTGCCTCTGACTGCTAACTACATAGCAGACAGGGGTCTAGCTATAGATGACATGAAGGCATACAATTTTGCAATCATACAATAAAGATCAAACATAGCCATAAAATATGACTGTATTGAGTAGACCTCCTAATGTATTATTTTACTCTACAATATAAGCCAATTGCTTAGTTGCTTTAACTTCATTTGAGTGACAAAATAAGGCTAAGTGGAATCTGAGTCCCCATGTCACCTGTTCCTCACCAATACTTTGGTCATTACCACACCTTTACTGGTCACAATACCAGCTTTTCTCTTTTCTTTTGCCAAAAGTGTCATTTTGAAAGGCATTTTCATTATGGAAAGGTCTGACATGATAACTTATTTCACAGTTGGAGCGATGGAAGGGGCGGATGAGGCAGGTGTTGTAACTAGAGCCTATAGCGTGGCCTTAGGACAGACCACAAGAGCAGTGCCTCACTGTCCAAATCCCTCCATGAAACACAATAGGGTTGCATTCTCAATCCCTCTTTCCCTTTCTGCTGCCTCTGTCCATTTGCCTGGCATATCCCAGTGAGGCCTGGGTGTCTCTTAATTACCCAGCGAGGCTCCATTTGTTCCCATCCCAGAGCCAGACGAGTGAAGTCATAACTGGCTGCCCTGCCCCTTTAGCTCATTACGTCCAGCTCTATGGCAGGACTGTGCTTGGACAGTTTTCTCTGAGCACTGTTTTGGAAAGTCACAATGACTTTGGTTCAGAAAATATTGTTAAAATCAACAGTTTCAGGGTTCAGGGTATCTTGTCCTGAAATTTAGTTCATGTCTATAGCAAGTTTCCAAAGAACATAATTTCAAAAAGTGATTTTCCCCATTATACTTCTCTTATTGTGAGGCTAAACTGCTGTATGTTCTGCCTTTTTGTTTTTCTGTTTTATTGCCGATCGCACCCAGCCAGGGACTGCCTGCAGAATTGTGTCTGCCTCCTGTCACTTGTGAGGAGCTGCTTGGAGTAAGTGATACATGGAGGACTTAGTGCTGTTAAACCACAGTCGCCAAAGAGGCAGACTGTCACCAATATTAGGGACCATTTTAATCATCTTTAAATAACATTTTATACCAGCAATGTTCTAACATGAGCTGTGAGCTTCTGTGTCCAGTCCAACAGGAGCTCTGCAGAGCCCTTGGCCTACCAAATCTCATCAAAATTCATTAGGAAAAAAACAATGCCCTTCAGTGAATTGGTGGAGCAGTGGCAAATGCTGTGTAATAAACATGACTCTGATTGTTGTCTATCTATACTATAGATTACTATAGATTACACAATTCATCTTTTAAAGATCTTGAGTCTTATAAAGATCTCAAATTATTTTAAAAACAAAAGTATCTTTGTCAAAATGTGGCTAATCAGCCTGTCTTTCCCACTGCCCAAGGAAGTCGCTTCTCTTTGAAGCCGAAAACATACAGGATATTTACTCTGTGCACTTCGAGGTATAAACACACCTGAAATTGCCCCCACTGCATACCTGCATTTTTCAACAACATTAAAACCTACTGGGAATGTTTAATTTTCCACAACCACAAGAGCATGCTGCCAACATACTAAGAGTTGGCAGAGAATGCAGATGAGACCTGGGAGAGAAAAACTTTTAAAGCAAAAATGTATTTTTAAATTGATTTCACACATATCTAACACATATCTAAGCACACAATTGTGTGCAGCAACCCCCAAAAGATTCCAATCACACTGAGTTATTTGAGTAAATTAGTGAGCATAAGAGTAGAAAACCTGAGAGTACAGATCTTACTCAATCAGACAGTGGAGCTCAGCTGTAGGACTGGTAGATCATATCAGTGAAAATACATGAGGCCAAGAGGAGCTTGTGTGACAAAGATCAGAACTGTTGGCTGCCTGTTTTCCTCTAAGGAGCCATCTCACTGCTTCAGGGTAATCTTAATATGGAGCTTTTGGCAGGGCAGTCAGCCCCATAGTGATGGAATAAGTAATCACGGTCAGCAATTTGATGTCCCAGGTGAAGGACCAAACTTGGCAATGGGTTGAACTAGTGATTGTAGACACATTCATCACAAACATAAATATTTGCATTCTAGTTCAATGACAGACATATAAATTACTCAGAATATAATTTTATTACTAATGGACAGTAAAGTATATTTTTAAAGTGACAAAACTATATCCTATTGGTTTTCGTTTGGTTGCCACACTCAAGGCTCTTGGTGAGAAAAGTGTTCTCAGCAGATGGATGAAACACACCGCTGTATCCAAATCCAAACATAAAACTGTAAAAAGGCCCGAGGTTTGGCCACTTCAGATTTCAACACTTGCTTGTATTGGCATTCGATCTGAGATGTGAGGTAGAGTAACATAATTGTGTACACTTGTAGCTATACCAAATAACCTGCTTTCAACACCCTCGTCCAGAGGAGTTTACTCTGAAGACATAAACACTACACTGACCTAAAAGTACCTCTCGGAGGCAGGTACAAAAAATCAACACAGGACCAAAAAAGTATCAGTATAGTTAACAAGGAACATCAAAGTAAAAAAAGTAGTTTGCAAACTAAATACAAAAGAACACAGTGCACATTTATCCATTTTGTAAATATCTGCACAAATACAGTAATAGACTTCAGATCTGAGTCCTCTACAGAAGGTCACAAATCCCTTCACATGCTGAAGATGCTGACATCTTCAGAGCGCCTCTCCCTGTTGTCTCTCTGACCATATGCTAAATGACAGCTTGTAAAGAAATTGACATGTTTGGTTGCTAGTGGTGACATTCTGCTAAACAAACAGATCAAGTGATCTAGATGCACCTCGAGGTATGCCCCAGCTCTTCTCTCTATTACAGCGGGGCACTCACATGGTTCATCTGCACCCAGACAACCTTACTGCAGAACTTTCTTCTTTTTTTCCAAAGTTATCCAAACATTATTTGTGTCTGGATGTCGTGTTAGAGTGCATTTTAAACTTGAATCTCATTGAATTTACATAAGAAAAATCATCACTTTTTATTTGGCAACATTTTAAATTGAGACTGAAGCGTCAGTCAAAAATGGTTGGTGCTTGGATAGTCAAAAAAGTTATCAACAAAAAAAAATAAGATCAAGACAAGATTTTTTTGCACCCTGCTTGCAAATGTATTTTTCACATCATGAGCTTTTTAAATTAGTAATAGCCTAATAATAATAATATTACACTAGTATGACCCTGTATAATTTGTGTATTATTCGTTCACTTCGCAATGCACAAATTGAAGTATAATGAACTTATTGGCTGTGTTCAAATCCAATACCTCATTCATATATACAACATATGCGTTTGTTTATTATATAAGTATGTGTTTTATCTGAAAGAGAGAGACTAATCACTCAACTTTTCCAGCAGGAGCTAACTACAACCTTTGCCCACCATTCTTGTGTCCTGGTGCAGCTTAAAACCAATAAATATTTTGAGAACTCCTATAAAGATCAAAAGACCCCATCTGGAGTGAGAAATAATATAACTCCAGGCTATGGTGGCCCAGGTAGGTGCAAAGTTAAATAATCTAAATCAAAGTTAAAACATGACTATCTATTTCAGCTTCAATTAAATCTCAGACGTGGACTGACATGTCGCACGGGTGGGCAAAGCAAAGTTTCGTAGACTATGGGTTTTGAGTGGGCAGTGTGGCATCATTCATGAGCGCTTACCCACGCCAGGTGTTTCTGGGACTCGATGCACTGGTCCGACAGAACGAAGCTGGAAAGCGGTCCTCACTTCATGACAGCTATACGCATCCACGTGACATAGGTGCATGCCAAAAATGACCGCTAAAACAGTCCACAATAGTCCGCAGCAGTTCACACGTGGGCATACTCCTCGGGACATTGCCGCATCTCGTGGATAGTACTCAGGAAACTGACGGGAAACTGTGTGGCACCTGGAATGACGCGCTCGCGAGTGAAGCGATGATGAGTTGAAACATCTGATAAACGTTCCCGTGTGAATGTCACATTATTGTGTGTGATGAGTGAGAGCGGCTCGCAGCAGAGCTCTGGTCTTCTCGTGGACACTGGCTGGTGTGGGTACAGCAGCCTGTCTCGCGCGCAACACTTTGCAGTAGTGACTCGCGCGCGCTCCCCTCCCTCTGTTTACCTCAGCCAAGCGCCTCAACTCTGGACACGATCCGATGAGACGAAAGCTGCCAAAAGAGGCTGCGACCCGAACTCCAGATTCTATTCATGTTGATACTGTTGACAGTCTTATAGTGAATGCCAATCACAGAAAAATATCACCGGGGTCAATTAAAAGGCAAATACAGAGCTTGAATCAAAATTTCCCCTATTGTTAATGGGTACATTTTGGGTTAAAAGTTGATTAAAATAAATAAACAAAAAACAAAAAACAAAAACGTATGCCTGGTCTGTACCTGGTCTGAGAGCAATAAAGCTCGAGGAGCGCTTATTTATGGAGCATGATTAAATACGTAATGCTGCCATCGTGCGGACAGGATCAGCACAGCACCGCCGTATTCATCAGGCAACTTGGATCATCCTGCCCTCTACCATGCTTTTATTGATTTACTGATTGAATTATATGTAAGTTTGTTTTATTTATTTCAAAGAGGTTTTTAGCCGTTTAGACTTGTCTAAGTGTGCTTATCCTGCTCTAGCACCGTCTGAATGTGAAATAAAAATAGGTATAATTTTGTATTTCACAGTTTTTTGTACAAGTTAACGAGTGGGAAGCGCTTGAGAAAAGTCATAGTTTTGGGGAATGAGAAGAACGAGAAGAAGTGAAAAACACACGTGGGTTTTGTTAGAATAAATTGCGGATTGTTAAAAAAAAAAAAAAAAGAGCTAAGTTCTAGGCTTGTCGTACTCACTTAATTCAGCATCTGAGATGAGCTTAAATAAGATCCACATTACCGTGATGCAGAAACAATTTTAGGGTGTTGAATGTGGACAGCAGATGGCGCTATTTGCTACCTTTTTATATCTCTGAGTGGCCCCCGGGTTGGTGCCACTAGATTTTTAATTATGCCATAGTTCAAATTAGGGTCAGTGCGCACATATTATAAAACATTATCGCTGGCTACGTTTTTCCCTCCAAACATTCAAGGACTAAAGTTAGATGGAGTCTGTTCTATAGCCTCAATATTCTACTAGTAGTAATGTATTATAAGTTATAGAATGTAATGTATATCAGTTATATAACTGATATACACAATTTGATAAACTGGCATTTTGTATTTATTTATTTGTTTGTTTTATTAGTAGTATTGCTTCTGTAAGCTTCTTCCTGTCTGTGCTATCAACAAATTGTGGTGCTCAGCAGGGACATGCACAGGGGGGCTGCTCAGGATGCCCGTGCAACTGCCCCTGTGCCCTCCTGGACTGACATTGCCCTTCCAAGTCGAATTTTTTTTTTTAATAATACATAAATTAATAATAATAATAATAAATTGTTCAATCGATACAGAATTTCATGTAGGCCTAGGCTTGAAAATGAAAACAAAAAATCATCACTCAAAACATGTTCCCTAAAATAAAAGCAGCCTCATTCACTCGCGAGCCGGACCACTTTGTGAGCGGCGGTCACCGGAGGAGCTCTGTGAGCCTGTCCGGGGACCTCGCGTCCCCGCTCCATCCGACTACGACCTCAGATCAGACGAGACTACTAAGTGGAGGAAAAGAAAATAACCAGGATTCCCTCAGTAGCGGCAACGAAGAGGGAAGAGCCCAGTGCTGAATCCCCGTCTGAAGGGCGGGCGCGGGAAATGTGGCGTACGGAAGTCCGCTTGCCCGGTGTCGATCGGGGGCCTGAGTCCTTCTGATAGAGGCTCAGCCCGTGGACGGTGTGAGGCCGGTAACGGCCCCGTTGCGCCAGGGTCCTTCTCGGAGTCGGGTTCTTTGGGAATGCAACCCAAAGCGGATGGTAAACTCCGTCTAAGGCTAAATACCGACACGAGACCGATAGTCGACAAGTACCGTAAGGGAAAGTTGAAAAGAACTTTGAAGAGAGAGTTCAAGAGGACGTGAAATCGTTTAGAGGTAAATGGGTGGGGTCCACGCGGTCCGCCCAGGGGATTCGGTGGGCAAGGGACGGCCACCCGTTGCGGGAGGATCCCCTCGGACCTCTCCCTGGGTGTCACCGGTGTACTGTCAGATTGAGACGCTTTGTCAGTTTAAGACGCCTCCTCGAGATCTGCGCAAGCGCGCATGATGTAATGGTTTAAGATGCCTCCTTTGAATGAAAACTATAACGATGCAGTCAAATGTTAAATCCAAACTATTATAATCTGACGTATGTATTCTGCCACAAATCTAACGTTCACATCTCGTTCTTTACATGCTTAATTGGTTAAAACATAGAATAAAACCAATACTGTTAAAATGTTACTTACATGCGCAGTAGCGCATAAAACTGTCAAAGCGAGACGCTTCGACAGCCCAGCTGTTTTTAAACCATTACATCATTTGCGCAGTAGCGCTCATCTCGAGGAGTCGAGGAGGCGTCTGAAAGTGACAAAGCGTCTCGGTTATCTGACGTAGGTATTCTGCCGCAAATCTAACATTCACATCTCGTTCAAACATACAATAAAACCAATAGACTGTTAAAATGTTACTTACTTAAGCAGTAGCGCATGAAAGCGTATGGCTTTCACATCACAGCTGTAGCTCAGCTGTTTCTAAACCATTACATCATGCGCGCTTGCGCAGTAGCGCTCATCTCGAGGAGGCGTCTTAAACCATTACATCATGCGCGCTTGCGCAGATCTCGAGGAGGCGTCTTAAACTGACAAAGCGTCTCAATCTGACAGTACACCGGCCCCCGCCGAACGCACTTCCTCCGCAGCGGTGTGCCGTGACTGACTCTGGGTTGGCCAGGAAAGGCTCGAGGCGAAGGTGGCATGCCGCCCCGACTGCGTGCTTCACAGCGCTTCCCGCCCGGATCAGTGCCCACTGCTAATACACATGACTGGCACCTGACCCGAGCCTGCATGTGGAAAGAGATTGTCACGGTTGTCATAAAAGGTGAGATTGAAATGTATAACAAATGACTAAGCTACATGTCTGCAGTTTCTAACATTTCGTTTTAGCAAGCAGAATGAATGATGGAAGTAATGCATCACATGAATTTGTTCATTCAAAATGGTTAAATGACTAAATTTGATCATATATATATAATCATATATATTTTGGGTAATGTGTGTTATGTTAAGTGATGCCCACGGAAAAGAGACGGTTGCAGGAGAGAGAGAAAACCCTCAGGGAGGCAGTAAAGGGGAGCACATCACTGCAGGGGTGGCTAAGAAAAGGCCAACCAGCAGGTGAGACAGAAATGTTGCATTGTGATAAAGATGTGTGTAGGCTAATTGATTAATTAATCAGACTCATATTTTAGCCTACTACTGGCAATTTTTCATAATTACATTACATTTAAGATGAGGAGCAGCCACAAGCCTCCTCCAGACGCTTCATACAGCCTGTGATTTTTTTCCCCCGCGTGGGGGGGTTGGGTTGCCCTTTCTTCAGGTCAGAGCAACTGCCCCTCAAAATTCCTGTGCATGTCCCTGGTGCTCAGGTTCTTATTCTTGTGGATTTATTTGTAAAGTATTTATTTGGAAGATTATTGTCAGTGTGGCTAATTTTCATCTTCAGTCCCTCTGCAGGTTGATGTCAAATCATCTACAGGTCAGGAAAAAGTACAGCAACAATCACACATATATATACATAACACCATCACAATCACTATACATACAGATAGTTCATTTGAAGTTTGAAATCAAGAGTTAAAGAGTTAAAACAATAACCCCTCAGTAAAAAAAAAAAAATATATATAAATATTTTGTTAAACATGGTGACATATTTGTCCACTGAATAACCACTGTTTTAAAGCTTTAGAAAATGCTGCCAGTGTTGAAAGCTCTCGAATATGAGCAGGTATGGTATTCTATGTTTGATGTGCTCGATACGCAAAAGAGAGCTGTCCAAAAGCACTTTTTCTAAATGGCACAGAGCAGTCACCTCTAGAGCCTGATCTTGTTGTCCGATTTGAATTTCTTTTCACAAACTCCTTTAGAAGAGGTGGAGCAACATTATTAAAAACTTTATATACCAAAATTAAATCTACATATTTGATTGTGTTGTCCCAAGAAAGAAATTTATATTTGTCAAGTATTCTGCAATAGTGATATTTAGTGGGCTTTTTGTCTAATACCTTAAGTGCTTTTTTATAAATAGTTTCAGTCAATTTAAGAGTAGTTTTGCTTGTCAGAGTCCAACTAGTAATTCAATAATTTAGGTGCGGCAAAATCATTGAATTTAAATACATCATTGCAGAGTTTGTTGTTAGATTATTTCTTATAAGACACAAAATGTATTTTATTCATTGTTGACATGTTGTTTGAACGATTGTTGTGGGTCCAGTGTAACTCCCAGATACTTCACTTCATGGACCAGTTTTGTTCAAATCACAGAAGATCGCTGTGTCAGGGTAGACTTTTAGTAGATTCCAAAACGTCCTGAAACCCGATATCGCAACAAAAAAGTAAAGTTCAGAGCGGTGTTAGCTTCTTTTGGACTAGCGGCGTTTACAAAACAGCTGAGTTCACGCATGCGCACTGTCCTCTCTGATGACGTCATCAAATGAAACTATAGCTGGATATAGTCGGGTTTCAGGCCGTTTTGGAATCCACTAAAAGTCTACCCTGACACAGCGATCTTCTGTGATTTGAAAAGTGCTAAAGTTTGTGTTACTTGGACACCGCAAAGTAATGCCCCGAGCACTCACGCTAACGGATACGTGATCATTAGTAGAACAGAACGGCTCAACATAAGTTCTGCGATACTGCTCCAATTGACACCAAACTGCTATGGGTGAGTAAAACTACTTGTTTTATTGCCGAAAGAAGGCTCAGATTGTAAAAAAAAACGTTAATTTTCCTTTAAGATGTCAAGCTGTGGCTGTTGTTCATGTTGGACAAGTCTCTACTTGGCATCTCTGGAGGGATGCATTGGAGATAAATGGATGTGAGAAAGGTTGATTACAGAGAAAGTTCCTTTATTCTGTGCAAATGATTTCTGAAGTTGTTAATTAATAAGATGCCTACAGTCACTGCACTTAGAGATCCAGATTTGGTGTATTTTTGAGTATGAGTTTATGCATGTGCTGGATGCTGAATACATACATTAAACATGAGTGGTCAGGTGTGGCACATTACCGGTCAGTGCTACAGGGTCATGCTCCATTTCTCTGCTCCAGACGTGAGCAGTGGAAGTAACTGTGATGCATCATTAATGGGCAAATTACAGTTTTAGTGCCACAGTCAGTCAGACTCTTTCTGCTTGGGCTTTTCACTAGAGGCATTTAAACCCTTCTGGATAAAAGGCAGTGTCCACTTGTGTAATTGATTGTTGTAATGTTTTTATAGACTCTTCATTAGCCTGTTACTGCGTGGATCAATATCACATCATTACATGCATGACTGAACTGACAAACAGATGCCTGCCAGGAGCATAATAGTTTGTATTAGTAAACACTCATTAGCACATTTTTTTCATTAACAAGTCTTTTAAAGAATCACTTCCTATTGTTTTATTGATTGTCCAGCTAACAAAGTAGAGTATTTGATGCCATTTTAAACCTACAAGAAGAAATAAAGACAGCTTCAAGAAGAACAGTTCTAATGCACGAGACCAGAAATAACAAGACCTTACAGGATTTTGGACCAAGTCGTCAAGCCACCACAATTTGTCAGGTAGCATCAAACTGAAACCAATGTTACAGTTGCCCATTTTACCTGCTCTTCTTTCCCCTTAATAACTGTAAGTGTGAATAACAATACCCTAACCTACTATACACCAACCATGATTTTATAATATTATGAAAAGTGTTGAAAATCTGTGTCTGCTCTTATTTTAATTTATTCATATGAGCTTGAATTTCCTCACTTCTCCACTAACTGCATGTGCTCAAACTCCTGCTTCTTGGATCTTCTCTAACCCTCCAGTTTTGTCCCTTTGGGAGTGTCCTAAACGGTTCATAAAACAAAATATTGTTGTGCACGTAGGTGGGAAAATGTGTTTAGCTCTTTACCCCATCATATTTCCTTGTTGTACTTGCTCACTGAACTCAGAAGGGATCTAAGTACTTCTTTTGAGACGGTGTTAGGCTGAGGTCATTTGGTTTTTGTGTATGTGCATGTGTGCTGAGTTTAACTGGCTTTGTGCATGGCTAGCCAACCACATTCACCACAATAGGCAGAAAAAGGGGTGACTTACCCACTGGTGGAGCGATTGAGCTCAATGAGATCATAGCTACTGTCATTTCATCCACCCTACAGTGCACATTAGTGGGGAGGGCTTAGGGATAATGGAGGATACGGGAAATGCAGTATTGTTTGGTGCAAAAAAACTGAAACTGATGGAAATGTTTGTTATATTTTTGGACACAATATCAAGTAGTAGTAGTAGTAGTAATTTATTTCGAGCATATGATACTTGTAGTGCACAGAAAATGTACAGTGTCATACAATTTAAATAAACAGCAAAAAAGAACAGAAAAAAAAGAAAGAATATATAGACACATTTTTTTTGCATATATGTACATGCCCGAAAAGGAGTGGGTAGAAGTAAAACTTGAAGTGGGTAGAAGTAAAACTTATGCATGCACCATCAAAAAATATAAAATGGTATACTTGATATGTTTAAAATACATATAGCCATAGGCCTGTCATGATATGAAATTCTGAAGTGTGATATGCTGATGAAGAAAACAGTAAAAATGTGAGCTGCAGTAAATAAATAGCAGAAGAAGTTAGTCTGTATCTATAATGAGTCATAAAAGTTAATTATTCAACCCTCTATATCTTATTTTTTCATAGTACAGAAAAATAACAAAAATTACCATCCCCACTAGTAAAAAGAAAAAGTATTGGAAGTTTTCTCATTCTCCTATTAAATTTAAAAAGAAAAAAAGAATAGTGCTTATAATTCACTTATATGTTTTTGTATACATTGCTCATGTTTTTCCAACATGGATAACACTGAACAGATCCAAACAGTGGCTTAACTTTAACCTTTTAAACTCATCCATGCTGTGTTGCTCTTTTAATCCCAGTGACTTGTTAAGGGAAATCTGTATCTGAAGGTACTTTTATCATGGCACCTTTGGCTGTAGTTGTTCAGTTGCCATGAAAATTCACATGGACGTGTGTTTTTACAGCATTTTAGACATATGTTCGTTTCATCCCAACTGGACCAATTTTGGCAATGTGAAATGTTTTGTAGACACTCAAGCGTGTTCGGGAAATTTGTGTATTCATTGACTTCCATTATAAACTCATTTTTTACTGTGAAAATAATTTTTGGTGCAAGTTTTATTTTTTCTGGAGCAAACCCAATGGATTTTACTTGTGACCCTATATGAAAAATAGCCACTGTGTTTCTGGGGATATTTGAATCAGAGGCCGATATGTTCCTATATTGAAATATTGTATCTGAAGGTACATTTATTGTGATAACGTTGGCTGTGGTTGTTCGTTGAAATTTCAGACAGATGTATATTTTTTACAGGTTTTTAGACAATATATGTGACTTTCATTGCAATCGGATCAATTTTGGCGATGTGAGAAGTTTTGTATACACTGAGCATGTTTCAAGGTGAAAATCATTTTGACATATTTTTTCATCTCTCTGCCTTAAACTAAATTAATTAAAAAGATATATATGTTTTTCAAAAATGTTTGCCTACTTTTAGCCCCTCCCCCCTACATGAAACATAGTCACATTTGGACAATTTGTACCTGGAAAACCAGATGAAAATAGAGAAAGTCACCAAAATGGATTGGCTGTGCTGGTAGTGTAAAAAAAATTCAAGGAGTGTTTCTGTGGTTATGACTTCCTTGAAAATGACAAGTTTGTCCCAAAAATCATGAAGATTAGCATTGATTTTAAAGCTAAGGCATTATGTTTTAACCCACATTATGTTGATTTGCATTGTCTGATATAGTGTAATAGAGGGAAGGAAACATGCCTTGTGAAAAAGATTAGAAAAATGAGAACAAAAAAAAGAACAAAAGAAATTTGTGATCAATTGCACAGTTTGGACTGAGGGCCGCATGTTCAGTCCAAAACGACCTGGTATGGAGGTGTGTGGAAGAGGTGTATGGGGCACTGGATAAAATCATGCATTTAGGGACCGATTTAGAGCCAGGGTAAAAAAGATCTTAATTTAGTGCAATTTTGAAAATCTCTCTAATTTCACTAAATTTGAGACTATTGCTACTAGAAAATGTGCATTAAAAAGAAAAAAAGTATTTTTTTCCCTCCATAAGTTATTGGCAAGATAAAACTATGCATTTACAATGGAAGTCTATGGGAGAAATCAGCATGGGAAAAACCTTTTTGTTTAAAATGACAGTATACCAAAACAAAAAATGCAACAAACTCTATCTTCCCACTGATATGGGTGAGCCAGTCCCAAGGATATCAGGAAAGGTCACATTTCTTTTCATTTATGAAGTTACAGTATATCCCAATACAGCAATAAAATGTGGAAACTTAGTGAAAAAATAGAAAAAAAACTTACATTTAAACTTACACCTGTATCACCTCGAACCCAGCGGTGCCCATGGGCAAGAGGACCTCCGTCATGCTCAATGTGCACCACCCGCCCACTGTGACCCTGTCCATCGAACCCCGCTCCGTCCTGGAGGGAGAGAGAGTCACCTTCACCTGTCAGGCAACCGCTAACCCGCCCATCATGGGATACAGGTGGGCCAAAGGGGGCGTTCTTCTGGAGGGGGCCCATGAGAGTGTGTTTATGACCACAGCAGATCACTCCTTCTTCACTGAGCCTGTGTCCTGTCAGGTCTTCAACGCAGTGGGAAGCACCAACGTCAGCATCCTCGTCGACGTCCACTTTGGCCCGATCCTTGTGGTGGAGCCTCGTCCCGTCACTGTGGACGTGGATTCAGACGTGACTCTGAACTGTAAATGGTCCGGAAACCCTCCCCTCACCCTCACCTGGACCAAGAAGGGATCCAGCATGGTTTTGAGCAACAATAACCAGCTGTACCTGAAGTCTGTGAGCCAGTCTGACGCCGGACAGTATGTCTGTAAAGCCATTGTACCAAGGATTGGAGTGGGAGAGACAGAAGTCACACTCACTGTCAACGGTCCTCCGATCATCTCCAGTGAATCCGTGCAGTACGCCGTCCGGGGGGAGAGGGGAGAGATCAAGTGCTACATCGCCAGCACCCCCCCGCCAGATAAGATTGGAGACCATTTTAAGATCTGTCCAGGGACAACAGATGAAAAATAGCCTTTTGGCTAATTCTGGTACATTTACAGATATGTTAATTAATGTACACTGTCCCTGTCAAATAAACCAATAAATAAAATAAATAAACATTTATTGCATATAATTTGAATATGCTTTACGTGGTACTGGTCACAAACTGGCATCTAAAGGGTTAATTATTTATAATATTGAAAATGATTCATCTTTGATTATTTTACAGCAGTGTAAAAAACAAAATACTCAATTTGTACCTTACACTCCCAGTGTGACTTTTTTTTGTTTTTTTCCCAAATTCATTTTATTCAAAAACAAAAATAGCCCAAAGTCTATATTCACACTGAATATCCACTCTGATAGGTCAGTCACACTGGTCATAGTAAAAAAAAAAAATGCCTATAATGGATTTTTTATTTATTTTTTTATTGTTTTAAATTGGCAGTAGGTGGCATGTTGCAAAAACTGGCACCTAAAGGGTTAATAATAGGGTGTCATTTTGAAGAGAACTCCTTCACATAAATAATAATAATAATAATAAATCTTTATGGCAGCTTAAAAAACAGCTTACACAATTTGTACCGAACACTCCCAATGTACACACATTTTGAACAAGGCACTGGGGTTAACATGCATCGCTCCATTTAGTATTTTTCTAGGAATCACAGCCACAATGAAAATTAACTAGCACCTTCTAACAAGTATTACAAGAGCTCCCTACATGTGACCTCCAACCTTTTCCCTGACATTGACAGAATGAGCAGTAACAGGAGGAGGAGACAACCAAGGAGGGGGGGATAATATAGCCAGAGGTTAAGAGGAATGGCTGGGCAGGGTCGACGAAAACAACAGATCTCTGATGCCTAATCCTTTTGTGCCTGTAGTGTTTAATCCGTCCAACCAAACTCCACTCCACCCTCTACCCCTCCCCATCACCAGACGCTCCTATCACATAAACAACTCACTGTAGTACAGAAACCAATACCCCAGACAGTGCCAAAAAAAAACTACAGTAGTATTTCCCATAAACAGACTTGGGTTCAGCTGTGGCCTCTGTGAACAGGACTCTCTTTTGACTATGCAAACATATTTCAATTTTCTAACAGCCAGACATTGTTGTTTTTGGAGAAGGATAGCCCTAGCCCTGTATGATTTGTTTTCCCACTTGCCAGTACTTGAAGTATTATTGCACTTATTGTTTGCAGTAAGACTTTTTTGAGGTGGTTCTGTTTACGAGCTGTGAAGAAGGAAAGAGGTGGGGGGTTTGAAAATGTATTCAAGGGGTCCTAGTGTAGATTGTATCTAATGAGGTTACACCCTGGCAACCCGGTGACTCCTCCCACCCACCCTCTATTCCCCCCTCCTCCTCCACCTCCTCCTCTAACTCTCCACTTATGCCCACCCACTCAACCCCCCCACCCCCACCTTCACCCTGCACTCGTGAGCTCTCCGTGGTGCTGAAAGAAGAAAAAACATTTGGCTTACAGTGCAGAGGACAGGCAGCGACGGCAGACAAGCACAAGAGTTGAGGAGATTTGCAGGAGCGAAAAACACAATAGTTTAGGAGGTAATGAGGAGCGGATGACGTTGTAACGCAAGGTGGACAGGAGTGGGTGGTGGGCGTGTTCTAGTTGTTGTGAGTTATAGCTGGGGAGCCCGCTCTCATCTGCCTAGGCACAGATAGACAGAGACTGTGAGCACGCTGTGTGGACATGCAGGACAGAACTGGAGCTGACAGGGCAAAGCAAACCTGGAAATGCAGGCAAGCACCTTACTTTGAACTCTAAAGCAAGAAGAGGATTCATGCACCTGCTTAAACCCTGAACCATTAGGACTTATTTTAGAATTTGGGATATCAATTTTTTAGCTTCATTTTTAGAAGAGGTGAGCCTTGTTTTTTGGTGTATATCCATGTCATGCTTGTTGTTACGGGGTGCGGTCTGTTGCTATGCTGCACCCCCCCACCATCTGTCTTTAGCGTGGCCAGATGTGTGAAGAAGTGAAGCTTGCACCCTGCTTGGAGTTGACTGTGCAGAGCGAGGGGCTGCAGCAGCTCCCCTGTGAGCCCAGGGGAGGAAGGGGAGGCATCACCAGGCTGTGCACCTTGTAGCTCTCCCTCTCTTCTTAGCACCAGCATGGGTCACTTCTAACTGGACCGTACAATGGATGTATGTCAATGTGGATTTCAACGTGCACCGGTGCTCCAGCAAAGGTCAGAGTTCATGAGTGTGCACTGGAGTGAGGAGGGCAAGTCAGAAGACATATCGGTCCACCAACCAGCAGGGACACAGCCCCATTGTGAGTATACTTGCCACACATGTATCAGAACTCAAATTTCAGACTTGTCAATAGGATACATGTGATAGAGCCACACTGTAATGCTGCATGTCATGCCAGTGCCTCCCTTGCAATTGATTTGACATTATGTCTTGGGAATATCCACGCTGCCCCTCTCCTTTGACACCGTTGCCTAGATACTGCAATGGTGTGCCATTTTAATTTACTTTTAAAGACAATCTGTACATCTACGTGTGCCCTTCTTGTCAGATGTGCAAATCATTGATGGGATATTCAGAGATATGTTGCATTTAATGGAGGATAAAGATGCCTGAATATAGGGCAGCTGAATTGATAGGTTTTGCAGGAATAATCAAATTGCATAACGCACACCACAGAGTTATTGAAGGACAATCTCAGACGAAAAGACTTGGATGATCGGGGGGGAAAAAAACAATGTGATAAACAAGTTGATTCCAGTGCAGAGTGCTGCTGCAGGCTTACAGGGATTAGGCAGGCAGGCTTAATTCAGCCCCAGCACTGTTTGAACTGCAATTGCCTCATGCTTTACACATCTCCACCTCACAGAAACGTATTATCCTCATATAGCTTCAGAGTTACTGCGTGTCAGCGATAAGACTGGATAAAGTTCTTTGGGAAAATATGCACCACTTGACACCTGGTTACTGTGCCCTAGTTTGAACTCCTCAAAGATGGTGATTCTGTTGTTCATATCAAACCTGTATCAGAGCTGTATACAAAAGTACAGGGTAAAACTAGGACAGGAGAGCAGCAAAACTTGAGGAGCCATGATTTGCGCTTGCTCTCCTCATACAGAACAATTCAGAAATTGGTTAAAGATAATTAGACAATGATGTTCCATCACTTGGGATCTCCATCTGGCAGTCTTCCAAGACTCCTCTCTGCAGCCTTGGCTATCCATACACACACACAAACATACTACATACAGTTATTGCTCGCCTCCATCCCCCCCTCTTCACACACGCTCACACTCCTCGCTCACACGTAAACAAGCACAAGTCTTAGCCTGATCTGAAAACATTGACCTACATAAAAGCATCTTCCTTTCCTCCATTGGCCTCTCCTAAAATTGTTCACATGAGCTGTTGCACATCTGACAAGCCGTGTTGCATGCAGTTGCACATGCTTGGAGGCTTATTTTATATGCATGCAATCATACTGAGCTAAGAAAGGATTTTTTTTCAGATAACAAGAAAATAATTACAGACAAAGAAAATGTATTTTAGCCTTTGGAGGATATTGGAAATCTTCGATAATTTTATCTTGGTGGTTGTTCTCAGGAATATTGCTTTTTGTCCCCACATTTGAGCCCTCCCACGTATTTGAACTTCAAGCTTAATTCCAGTTGTTTTAGACATTAGAATGTGGTAAAAGCCAGAAGTTTGAGCCCGAAATAGTGTAAAGACAACTGAGAAAAATGAGCAGACGCACTGATTTGCAGCCAATAAGAAAACACTCAAGCAGCATATTTGTCACTGTAACCAGATTGTAGGAGGGTGAGATTGCGAAGAATGTATCATGTAGCAAGACCTCATGGGAAAATACTTAAGAGGATAGTGCCTGATGCAAGCCTGACCACCATTAATGTACGATCTAAACAGCAATAGAGGCATGAAATATTAGGCTGATATTAGCCTGATGCAACTCTTCTTCATTCCTGTTGTTTCAAATTTTATGCCAAAAAATAAGACTGAGAAAATACCCCTGTGACAGAGTAGTAGGCAGGTTCCTTAATATTGATGAAGTAAGCTGGAAATGTATAAACAGCATGCATAAAATGATAACTGAACTCAAGAGTCTAGATACCTCTTTATAGCCAGTTGTCCCATCAAGTTAATTATTATTATTATTATTATTATTATTATTATTATTATTATCATTATTATTATTATTATCATTATTATTATTATTATTATTATTATTATTATTATTATTATTATTATTATTATTATTATTATTATTATTATTATTATTATTATTATTATTAATTCATTAATTAATTTATTTGTTTTGTTTGAGGGCATACTCTAGAGTAAGACAAGTAAAGACAAATGGCAAACGCTGATCCCATTGTGTCTGACTCTGAACCCTTCATTTGAAATGTATTTTAATATTTAGTATTTATTGATTTGGTGAGTGAATAAATATCATGTTCACATGGTATAGACAGAGTTCAAGCCCTCATTTGATATAAACTAGTTAAATTCATTATGTTCAATAATATTAATGCTTTTTTTTTCTTTCCAGAATGCTGTGGACAAACTTGAAGAATGATGAGCTCCAAAGAGGAAGAAACTTTGCGTTTTTTCCACTATGTTGAAGAGAATGGGCTGAGAGCCTACAATGGCCTTATAGCTCAGAACCTGGACCATGCCAGGAATGAGAGAAACCGGACATACCTACAGGAGAAAAATGATAAAAAGAGAAAACAGGAGGAAGCCATAAAGAGGTAGGAGCACAACTATTAATGTTTTATTATATAGACATATAGACAGATTAGAGCAATTTCAACTACTTCATTCATTCAGGTACATTGTAAGTGTTTTTTTATGAATTAGATTTAACAGTCTCTTTGCATTCTCAGTCAAGATGTAAGTGGAAGTAGGACAAGTAGCCACAGGCTCCCATGGGATCAGCTTGTTGCCATATTCTAATCTAGGGGTTGCCAGTGAGGGTTGGTTCACCCTTATCCATTGAGGATAGATAATTTCTCACGTTGACTCTTATCTGGGACTTGTCCTTGAAAGGAGGTCATCACTGCTCCATTTTAAGACAAGGCAAGCTTTTAAAATTAAGAATGAAGTGAGTGTGCTGGTTCTGAACTGAATGGCATATTTATGAGCTCTCCTGGTGTGGACTTTACATAACTGTCCTGATCTGACCTAACTCCTTCACAAAAATGTGCTACGTCAAGAGTTACAATAGAGAGAGGTTAATTCATTGTAGTCATATCCCATGTCTTCAAACTACTGATTTATTAAGTCAAACAAAAGAAAGTTAAAGTCGCATAGAGCTAGGAATATACACAGAGCCTGACTACAAGGTGGCATGTAAAATAGATCATCACACAGAAATAAGTTCATCACTTCACATTGTGAATGGACATACTTATACAGAGTAGTGACAAGTTTGCCTAGCCAAGCCCATACACTTTTATATTACTTATGTGGTATGGTCTGGAACTGTATTCTGTCAGATGAGCTTGATTGGCAGGCAGATTATCCAGCATTAGAACAGAAAGAAGGAGGTACTGCCTCCTTTCCATGCAAGTGACATATCTGAGAGTGTGTGGTAAAGTTGATGTTTAATAGTTTGACATTTCAATTCCAGCTCTGGCCAGTGTATAATTATGTTGTGTTCTTGGCCAAGACACCACGTTGTGGTGTACAATATGAATGCGATATGTGAGTTAGTAATTGGAGGTGGCCATTGAGGCTGTTGGCACAGACTGGTATTCCTGTCAAAGTGTGTGTAGTAAATTAATAATAGAATATAAAGCAACTTGTTTTTTGAGAGTCCCAAAATGTGCAATCGTAGATCAATGCATTCATATTATTATAATCTGTAAACTTCATTTACACCATTGTCATTTAGATAGTTCATTAAATGCATGTTCCAGTTGGCGGTTGTTTCATTGTGTAGAGGTTGTATAGTTCTGTAAATAAAAGATTTACTAGTAGTTCAAGAATTAATTATCAAAATAAAAAAAGCCTTACATAGCTTATTACAAAATACTTTATAATGACCAACTAATGTTACCAGATGTTGAATTTGCCATACAAAATAGTACGTTGTGCAATCCAGTTGAAAAAAGCTATATTCACTTATGTCTCCTTCATCTGTTTGCCTTTGAATGCTGGGCATAGTAATCTAAGTCTGCACCAGAGCCATTCCTTTGCTCTGTCCCATGCATCAGTACCAGTCTGGGACACTCAGCCCTGTTAAGCAGGCAAATGTTTTAATGGGAAAGTGCTATCCACTTTCCTGCTAGCCTTTAACAGCCTCAGCTGAACCATCATTCAAATATTAATTCATGAGAGATAAATATATGCTTTTATGAGGCTTAGAAGAAGGTCAATGAGACAAAATATGTTACGGTGCTTGGAATATTCACTTCCTATTGTGTGCATTTGTAGGCAGGATGGCATGGTCATGGTCTGGCACTTGATGATTAAAAAGACTGTATCTGTTGTTGAGAACAAAGGGATGCTGCATTGTCTTACAAAGGAAAGAGCTTCTTGGAGAAAATGTCTTTAAGAGTGTGAAGAAACAAGAAAAAGTCGAGAGAGAGAGCTTAAGTGTGAGTGCAAGAGAGTGTTCTGCCTGGTGACAGCTGGAACTGCTATAGGCCAATCAGATCAACACATTTGTTTTGAGTGAGGCGGGACTTTCCACTGCTGCTATCTGACTTTTGTTTCCCTGGAACTTGTTTACACAGTCATACAAGGATATACCGTCTCTCACACATGCAAATACGGTATACAGCCCAACAAAGAGCAACAAAGCCCCTCCCTAATGTGGTATTATTTTGCATCCTCATTACAACCCTTCCGTGGGAGTACTGTTTACATTTCTTCTGCCAAATTCATTGTGAGATGACCATACCTATCCAACTGCTCCTGCAGTCTGTACCCCAGCCAATCACTGGGCAAATAACCTATTAATAACTCAGTCACCTCCGCTCCAGTCGCACACATTCACAATGGGTGAAATGACTTTGCACTTATAGAAAATACATGCACAGATTTTCTCATACTGTGATGTCAAACAAATCTTTCTAAATCCATGCCACACTTGAAATATTGTAAAACTGCATTCTTGTCACTTTTATAGACCTGTGTTTAGATTCGTAAGTGAATTTCTGAGCTGTAAATAACATTAGTAACTCCACATGTAGAAGCCGCAGTGGCGCCCCAGTTGCCTTTTATACAAAGCAGTGATTTGCCTACAAGGCTCCATCATACCAACGTGTCTGGATCTGCACGTGCACTTTATTATTGTTGTGAGGCAGCAGCTGGGTTTGTGTCTGGTTTCTATGGGTACTCTCCCGTTGCTAGGCAAGGATAAGCCTCTGACCAATGAACCTATTCCACCATCATGCGCCTTCTGTTTAGCAGGAGGCACATGGTGGAGAGACCAAGTCAGCAAAGTCACACAGCGAGGGGTCTGAAATATACACAAACACACGTGTGCGTGAGCCACAAAGGCAAAGAGTGCACATGCAAATTCATCCCTTTGCCACTTGTGTAAACATTTGCATCTCTGACCTCAAACTTTGGGTCAGCCCTCCATCAGTCATATGAGGATGACAACCAAGTCAAACAAACACACCAGCCTTTTGGTTTGAAGCAGTCTCTGTCAAAACATTCAATTTTCTCTCAAAATGACATTCGTGTGGCCCTCATTTCCCCACTATTACCACAACACACTCAGACCTCATTAACTGTCCATTCAGGCCAATCATCCCTTTATCAGGATTGATTGTGTTCAAGCTGGGGAACATCCATGGTGTCATTATGTGTGCAATGTGTCAACAGCGCCAGCCGCATTCAGGGTTAAATACAAATCAATGGCCTTTGTCTGGTGCTTCCAAGTACACATAGCTCCACACGTGCTCATCTTTGCAAACCAATGTGAAAACATATTATTGCCGCATAACACATTTGTCCCACTGCCTGTTTACAGTCATTGACAATATAACCACACTATTATGTAGAGCACTATTCCACCTTGGTTTTACCCAGATTCATACTTTTCACAATTTTGGTACATATATATCTTTTGGGTAATGTTTCATTTTTTATGTCTAAGTCAACTTGCTTCTTCAACTATTATTTTCAATAAGGATGTATTGTTAATGGTGTTCAATCAATCTTGGTAAAAATGTCTTTTATTTTGTTCATTCAATTACATATGCGTTTAGTATATGGCTGGAGTTAAGCAGTAGCAGATTGCTCCTTTGTTGTTAAGTCACAAACACCATACTCACATTGCCAACTCAAGTGGCTATATGTATGTATTTTGTGTATGTAATTTGGTGTGTGTGTGTGTGTGTGTGTGTGTATATATATATATATATATATATATATGTACTGTTTCATAATGTTTATGTTTATGTGTTATTACTATTAATACAAGCTGAAATGTGATGATTTAACATATTTAGTTTGTTTTTTCTTTTGTCTTTTTAGAACGAGCGAGGACATAGCATCTGAAGGCAAGCACTTTCGCATGGGTTCAATCACTATACCAGAGCCCCATGAACGTGTGCCCTTACCCCAGCCACATGCCCTCGCCTGCGGCCAAGGCTTCTCCGTGCGCTCCCAGTCACTGCACTCGGTCGGTGGGGGGAACTCTGGAGGAGGAGAGGAGGAAGTGGGAAGTCCTACTTCCAGGAAACAGCCCCCTCCCAAGCCCAGAAGGGACCCGGCCACTAAACTGAGCATGTCTTCTGAGGCAGTGGACCACAACACCGTGTCCACCTGCCGCGGGGACAGATGTGATGGTGAGTGGCGCTGGCACTTCACACCAGACTTGTGAGCTAAATATAGATGTTTTCCTCATTGTCCCCCTCAGCCTTGGTTCCTGAAAAATGACATGACATCTAAGGTGGTTAATGCACAGTCCACAAAAGTCAAAAATGCACTCAGTTGCATATGGCCCCAGTGGTATAAAGATAAAAATGATGCAATAGAACAACAGGTCACATATTCACTACAGTGAAATATTCATGATTTAAAGAGAGGTGTGAAATGCATTTTTTGAGTCAGATTATCTTAAAATACTGTCTACACAATTGTAATTGTAAAATGGAGGTTAGCTGTTAGGAGTCACAAGCCACTCCAAACAAATAGTAAGGAACTTGTCTAGCTTGTCCAAAAAACAAAAGAAAAAACTCCTGTCCATGTTCATCCATTCTGACTTGAACACAGGAAGATGCACTGTGTGTCAGTCCTTGTGACATCTGTTACCTGTCTTGTTTGTCCCTCTTCCCCTGTGGGGGGCTGGTATGCCATGTCGTCAGACAGTCTTTTATCTGTATGTTGTTTATAAGCTATTATAGACTGGTCAAAAAAGAAAACTATACATTGTGAAGGTTGTTTGTGTCTGGAAAGGAGTTTTTCATAGAGCCTTTCCCAGATCAACTGCAAATCACTGAACAGTAAAAAGTAAAGGGTTTAGTGCAGTGACTTCAGGGGGAAAGAAAAATAGAAGATTGTCAAAAAATGTAACTCAATACTGCAAGTAGCCTAATTATGTTATCATGATTAGAAGTCTGAAGTTACATCAGTGCATTTTGCTAAGTCAGCATCTTTATGGTAAAATTATCATAATTAATAATAGCAACATTTAAATAATACTGGATGTAGTTATTACAAATTCGTCACCATTTAAAATAAAAAATAAAAAAGAAATGCATTACATTGTGGCTTTTTATATGTATTTTTTCTATTTAAAATTTTAAATGTTTATATTTAAATATTTTATGCTTAAATGCTTAAATATTTTTTAGTTTATGCTTAAACTGACAAAATCAATAGTCCTAGAGACAGAAAGATCAGCAGTGATTTCAGTGGCTGCAGAAAGCCATGACTCCATTTTAGTTTTCATTCTCTGTTGCCTACGTGATGTTTAGGGACTCGCCTAGCCTGGCTCAGATTGGTGGGGATCTCTCTGTATGCGCACAGATCTTCCTGGGCACCACGGCAACCATCCCACAGAAACAAGACCCCCTGTAGCCCAGCCAATCACAACATGACTGTGCAGCACGGCCCAATCACACTCCAGAGATGCTGAAGCCTGAGGTAGAGCAGCCAATCAGAGAGCTCGTGTGGGGGTGTCCCTGGATGAGGGGAGGGTTGCGTGCTCTGTAGCTGGCGCTCGGGCAGGAAGAGGCGGAGCTTGTGGGTGCAAAATTCATTCAGGAGGAGCGATTGACCTAGATTCTGTTTTCCCCAGGAGAAGCAGGAGGGGGAGGGCGATGCGGGTAAACACATCCCTATGGGGGGAGGGGCAGAGGAGGGAGAAGAGAGGGAGAGAGAGGAGGAGAGGGGACAGCAACAAGAGATGTGTGGAAAGCGGAATTTACTGTCAGCACTGAATCAGATTAAAATATGTAATTCACCATGACATAGAAGAACAATATATCATGTGCAAACAGGAGTGGACCTTGGGAATGGATACTCTTGAAAAATCATGAAAAAGAGACAAAGATCTGGACAATATTGCCCTCCTTGTTCCTTCTTTAATGCAGTTATAATTTCAAATCTTACATACAGCTGAGATGCTCATCATCTAACATTTATCAGATGATGCTTGAAATTGTAGAGAAACAAAAAAGTTTCAAAGTAGTGTTATTTTTATGTTTATTACTTATGTAGATTTCCAAAATATTTAGATCACAGCTTGTTCATACAATGAATACTTTAATATTTTCTCACTAAGTAAATTTTAGACATTAATTGATTAATTGATTAACCAATTGATAATTAATTGATTAACCAATTAACCAAGAACCCCCATATGTACAAAATACATTTTATTTAATAGGTCTGCCAAGACTGGCACTCTCAGTGCTCCCAGAAATAATGGAGAGAATTGAATTAGAAAGGACATCCATTTAAAATCAATGCCACATGACTGTCCAATACGAGTTACATGAATGGATGTGCTAGCAGTCTGAAGGGAGAAGTTATAAGAAAAGAAGACTTAGCTTACATAAAAGAATAGAATGCTGAGAAGCATAGCAACTTTCAATAGCATTATTTATGACAAAACTGCACCTGCACAACCCTGTAGCATTACTAGAAAGGTGCATTAGCTTGTGTTCTAAAAAAAGAATGTATGTACATATAGTGTCTATACATTGACACTATCTGAGAAAAAGGCAGATAGTCACTTTTGGGGAAAGGCTCTAAAACTGTGCCATGCTTTCCTGAAAGCATATGCATTTACAGTCTGTGCGCAGTGATGGTGGTGAGTCAGTTTCGGGAAGAGAACGTGTGTCTATGCCATCTGTCTTCTGAATTATTCAAGGTAAAAAATCCACAGTTTGAAGATTTCCAACATGGTCTAGCTTTTAACTACACTTATCTGCCCCCGTCAGAAAAAAGAGACAATTCTAGCCCAACATTGCTGCTCTGACCTAAAAATACAGCACACAGCTCACCCTAATGTAAAGGGTGAGTAAACTACTATTAGGGCTACAGTAGAGTCTTGATTCTGCGCAGCACATCTGAAGAGCTTCACTCCGCAATGCTACGTCACCACTATCTGAAAGAAGCTCCACAGTGTGTGACCCAGATTCTATATTCACATACTGCTATGTTGCTATATATGACCTAGAAACAAGCTTGTGTTTTAACTATGCCCACGTATATGACTAATAACATATGCTTTTAGCTGTAACAATTGACCTACCTTTGACCCGTACCACTGCTAGCATTAGAATTTTTATCTAATTACGACTGTTCTGTGTGGTCCTTTTACAGTTGTACTTAACTGTAACCAGATGAGGTAAGGTGTTAAGTGTGTAAAATTGTGCTTGATAATATTGGATTGTACTCCATGAAGTACTTTTGCACCATTGATTTTGATTATGTTCATAATAAAGTGGGTGAATGTAAAATACAAAAAAACCCATAGTGGTGCAAAAAGTAATTAGAGACTTTTGACAAATAAATGCATTTGTGATTTTTTTTTTCTAACTGGGTGTCTTTATTTTGGCAGCACCACAAGGATGCAGTGAGGACTGCAAAAGGGTGCCACCACCAAAACCTAAGAGGAACCCCAACACTCAGCTGAGCGTTTCCTTTGACGAGTCCTACATCAAGAGTCACAGCAGCAGCGGGGGATGCACTCCCAAAGCCCTGCATCATGTGTCCTCGCCCTGTGACCACAGCACATCCTCCCCTCACAGCGACGATAGCCCCATAGACGACTGTGAGGATGAGCCCGTCTACATAGAGATGGGAGGCATAGACATTGGGCCCAGGGAGCCTCTCAAAAGTGAGGATGAGGAGCCCGGGGAGTCAGTGTATGAAGAGATGAAGTACCCAATTTTAGATGACCATGAATATCGTACAGACCCTATAGGATGTCGTTCTGCCTGTCCCACTCCAGCACCCTATGACCCAGAACCTCTCAGTCGCTGCTCCACCCCTCGCAACATTCCCCTCTGCGACATTCCTGCCCCTTTCCCAAACCTGCTCACCCATCGCCCTCCTTTGCTGGTGTTCCCACCTGCACCAGCCCAGTGCTCGCCCAACTCAGATGAGTCCCCCCTCACTCCTCTGGATGTGACTAAACTGCCCATGCTGGAGAACCAGCAGTACAGTAAATCCCCCACATCATCCTCAGAGCCTCCCTCTTCAGCACACATCCGCAGAGAGCTGACCGCCACCCCAACTCTCACTGTGTCAGGGCGCTCTTCTGCTCCTCCTCTGCCCTGTACACTGTACAAATCATCCTCTTCATCAAACTATCAGCGCAGCCACTCAGCCTGTCCTTCACCAGTCAGCATGGGCCGCTGCTTGACCCCGCTGAGCCTCATGCGCACTCCCCCCTTTGATGCTCCAATGCCTTTTCCAGGGGGCCTGCCGCGCAGTGCCTCTGCCACTCCTCATGGGAAAGGATCCCCACCACAGGACTCTGCTGGACGACTCCATGGCTCAATGCAAAATGTGTCAACAGGACGTTCTAGGACCCCCACAAGCCCCCTGGATGAGCTCACCAACCTGTTCACAACAGGGAGGAATATGCTGAAGAAGAACGCAAGTGGCAGGAAGTCCAAAGAGCCCGGAGAGAGTGAGTCATTTACTTTCTAAGCAGTTTATGCAGTAGTTGCAGGGTCAAACAGGTGTCATCGCCTCTTTAGGAATGTTTCTCAAACAGTGACATAGTAACAAATTCTGTCATGCTATTTATGTCAGAAAACCTTCCAGGGTTTGAGCAATTTTAGATTTAGTATGAACTAAATGTCCCTGCATGTTTATACCACTAACACAGTTTATGTGAACCCTGCCAAACAAGTTTTATAGAGATCGTATGATTTAATCTGTGGGGATTAGAGAATAAAGCAGACAGCAGCTCTAAACTACTCATGGCATTTAGCCATCAGCTGCTATTAATTCTGAATATGTAAACATTCTTTTAGATACAATTAGCCATGTTGCACTCAAGACACTGTCAATCAAAGTGTGACACAACTTGGTCTTAAAATTATTTGAAGGCATGCTTAACTTGTTTGGAATTGTTTGATATTTAAAACCAAATGATAAAAACTATGAGGAGTTAATCCCTTTTTTACTTGTTTACTTGTTAATCCCTTTTTTACTGTAAATAATATGTCTTTAGTGTGGGTTAAACTAAAGCTAAAATGTGCATAGATTATATAATTAAAAACAATATATTTTTTACAAAAATAAAATATCTACGCATCCTTACTCAATATACTTAGCAACTACAACATAGCAACAGTAGAAAGATGAAATCCCAGTTTCTTATTTGTAGATTCCCTCCCTATGGGCGGTTCATCCAATCACAGCTCAGTGCATGACTGCTGCTCAGAGTGTAGTTTCTCTTGATGGGTAGAGCGGAAGCTCTGAGCTCAAATCTACACTTGATCAAAAGCTCTCTCTCTCTCTGTTTCTGATCCACATTTACTTTGCTTAAGAATGCCAATGTGGAAGCAGCAGCACAAGCTTAGACTGTAGATATTTTATGGCCTATACACTCTATGTTGACATAGCTGTTAATTATTGTATGTCAGTGGTATTGCAAAGACATATTCAAAGCAAGACTTCTTAGATATGTAATTACAGGGAGCAGTTTGTTCCCTAAACCCACAAGGCATGTAAACACTTCATAGTATATGCATATGTTGGGTAGGCAGGTTATGTTTTCTAGTCTTTGTAAATGATGCATGTGCCTTATATTCTAACACCTGTGTGTGCTCCACATGGGGCCCTGGACTGACAGGTTGAATATGTTGTTGTGCAATGAGCTGCAAACCTGAATTAATAAGTCCAAACCTCAAACATGAATGAGCTTAATTTTTCCCTTTTCTGAGGCAGTAATGGCAGTAGCCTGACCCACTTACCAGATGCTCACACACAGCGCACTGAGCATGCTCATGCAGTCCTATGCCATCCACATCATCACACATGTGGCTGTGACAGCGGTTGTTTGCACATGTTAGACCATATAGAGCAGAGCTTACGTCAAGATCAATCATGCACATGTAATTTTATCTATACACTGATAATATATAATGTCTCCAGTGTGTTGGGACCAGTGGCATACATATGCTACAAGGACACATACAGGGCCATTGTGTGTAATAGCTTTTCCATTGATTCTTCTTACATTCTTTAATAATGATTTAACTAAAATATTTTAAATTGTAAATTTTAAATGTCTTCTGGTATTCCTACTTTACCTTATTGTGCAGTGGCACGGAAACAGTAGCAGTCTTACATGGGTTCAGAGTGACCCCTGGTGGTTTTTCATGGTAAAACAAGTGAATGGCAATTATTTTCTTGCATCATGTACTCTGTTGTATATGTCTGACTTTGAAATTTAAAAATGTTTATATATGTTTACAAAATTAAAATTACATATGTTATGACATAAAATATTAAATGAAAAAGAATGTAAATTCGACACAGATGCAAAGGTTGCTATAGTGATTAAATAAATCAATTCATATAATTTTCACATTAAAAGTTACATTACAATAAAAAGTAATTAGAAACAATGTTTTGTTGATATTAACATGTTTCCTCTCTTTCAACAGCTGAGTCTAAAAGCAAATCTCATGGTGAATCTAAGCGTGAGGGGAAGGAAAGGCACAGCCATGGCCACAGTAAGGAGTCCAAGCGAGAGTCCAGGGATCGCCATGGACACAAAGAGTCCTCTCACCGTAGAGACAAAGACAAAGACAGGGACAAGGACCGAGACCGTGAGCCCCTGTCACACCGACGCAACAGCAAAGACCGGACATTAGACCCTCCACCAATCCGCAGGGACAGTAGGGAGAGCAGGGAGAGTAGGGACCATGGCTGCAGCAGCGTGGAACCCATTCTGGTTAGACGGGACTCCAAAGACAGGGCCTCCTTAGAACCTGCCGGTATGATCAGGAGAGATTCCAAGGACAAAGGGGCCAGCAATGGGGACATGATGGTACGGAGGGACAGTAAAGACAGGAGCGCGGGACACTGTGTGGACCCAGTTCCACGACAAAACAGCAAAGATAGAGAGAGACTGTCCGATCACCCGCCCGAGCTCCTGCCAAAACAAGAGAGCAAAGAGCGGGTTAGGAATGGGCTGGACTGTAGACATGAGAGCAAAGAGAGACTGAAGGACCAGCCTCCTGAACTCTTACCCCGACAGGACAGCAAAGAAAGAACAAGGAACGGGTTGGACTCACACTACGAAAACAGAGACAAACCACCAGAGCTTCTTCCCAGGCAAGACAGTAAAGACAGAGCTAAAGGGGGGCTGGATTATAGACAAGAGCAAAGACCAGATCTGTTATCAAGACAGGATAGCAAGGAGAGAATGAGGGGTGAGTTGGAACATAAGCATGAAGGTAGAATAGACCAACCACCTGAGATCATTCCTCGACAAGAGACATCCAGAGGTCATAAAGAGAAAAATGGCTACAGTTTTGAGTCTAAACAGGATTTGAGGAACTGCCACAATGGAGGGGATTTGCCTCCCCCTCTTCTGCCCAGACAGGACAGTAGAGACCTCAGTAAAACAGGCCTGGAGGTGAGGCGAGATAGTGCTGATCGAAATCTGAATGGCTCTGATAAGCATCACTATGATGTGAAACATACCAGGAGCCCCACTGCACGAGAGTACAGGGGTGATAATAAAGAGCAAACATACAGGCCAGACAGCACACCACGACGAGAGCACAGAGGAACTAGCACCATGGACCAGTCTAAAGCACAAGACAGGAACGGTAGCACAATGCCAGGGCAGTCTTCATCCACGACCACACCCACTCGCCAAGGAAGATCCATTGGAAGCCCGCCAGGCACAGGAAATGGTGAGAATTGTTTAACCCTTTACCTATCTAATTCTAAACTAAAGAGCCACAACATAACAAACTGTTCAACTGTAATAATACTCTTCATTTGTCATTTTTACTTCAAAGAAATAAAAGGAGCACCAAAATATGTTCACTCACCCTCTGTGTCTGCGAACCCTTCTCCAATGGGCACCCCACAGAAAAGAGTGTCTGAAACTCGGGTAAGATGTTTTCATACTAATTATGAATGTTATAAGTTAATGTGAACAGTCCGCTGAATGTGTTTTGTTGCCCTCAGATGCCACAAATGCCCTGGGTCTGTGGGGACACAACCATGTTGGAGCAGATTGAGAGGAAACGCACTCTGTGCCGGGAGATCCGCTCCAGACAGCACCCACAGCTGCAGAAGTCTCTGGAGAGGCGGTCCCCAGACCGCAGTGATGACAAGCATCAGGAGCACAATCAGTGCAAGCAGGAAAGCACAGCTGTCCTCCCAGGCTGGGGCAGAAACAGCGGGGCCAAAAAGATCCGTCCTCCCCCGTACCCCACTCAGAAAACAGTGTTCTGGGACACAGCCATCTGACAGTAATGACACACCAAACACCTCCCTGCCACACAACCCCATATTACCCCAGCCCTCTTCCCTCGGGCTTGTCCTTAAGTGCCCCTGAACATCACACCGGGCAGACCAGCCTCCTGGAGCACACAGGGGTTAGACGTGATGTCAAAGGACAATGGTGGACACCATAGCAATATTTCTGCTTGTTCAGGTTGTCATGTTTTCTTATCATCACTGGTGATATTTGATATTTTTCTATTTCCTGTGACTGGATACTTGTAAAATAATGAGTAGAATAGATATTTGATGAATAGATATTTTCTAAATGAGATGACAATTTAAATCAACTTAAATTATGTATAGTAGATAGTAGATGGAATCTAATGTTTTTGTTTCTGTTATTTTACATTTCAAAGCATAATCTATCAATACTCGTACTGTAGTAGCATAATTTCTTATGCCAAACTCTTGGGCACTCTAATGAATGGACAATTGAATTCTGTCTATAATATATTCTTTACTGCATTTTACTGTTGTATTGTAAATGGCAGCGATGCGTCAACGTGCTTTAGATTCCAACGCCCCTCCCGTCTGTTCTAGAATGTACAACAGTCAATCCTAGAACACAACAGGAAATTCTGTGTGCTGCAGTTTGTATTTTACAGTAAGAGCTGTGTAGTCACTGTGTCCAAGCCTTTCAAAGCAACTCAACGTTTGTTTTTCCCCAAACTGTTGGCTGGCATGTTGTAATGTAGCAACAGAGAGTGTGACATGTGTTTGCTGTAACCTTGATACACTTTGAGGGTGGGTTGGGGATTTAGAAAATTAAAACATACATTATTTACAGTATGATTTGCAAAACCAGCCAAAGCCTATTAAAGCGAGAGGGGTGTGGTTGCACTTTGGATAACTGATTACTCAAAATGGGATTGGTGTCTTGAGCACCATGACACAATGTAAATACTTGATGCCAACAACCAGCCCGTACAATCAACACCTGAGCTTTTAGTACAGTCCTTAATTTTACTGCAGATTATAGCCATATGCACTTGCTTAAGAAATGATTTAGGAGATTATGCTTATATGTATTTTATAAAAATGACTATGAGTGAAGAGCTGTGCCATGTAAGTTTGACTTATTGGCAAAAAGGTTTAGCCTCAGGAGAATGGCTGTGTGCCACACAGTCATGTATTGGTTATCTAGTCTGACATTCCCGATCTGATTGGCTGGAAACCAATAATAAGATCAAAGAGAAGAAGGACCTATAACATGGCAACAGCTCTGCTCAGTTACAATGACAATGGTTGCACAAGGGCCTACAAATATTTGTTAAGAAAAAAACTGCACTATCCATCATCTTCCATCACATTTGATCAGGCTGGTTACATACCTACATAATCTTGTTCCTTGCTCTCTCCCTCTACCTCAGCCTCCCTCACACATCATCCAAACTGGTTCTCATTTGCACAGTGAAATGCAATGTGTCCAAAAAGCATGGGCTGACCAAACGCGAGCCCACAGATTGCAAGTGCCCTAACCTTTTTGTGTTGAGAGCCACCGTGACACCGTGAGTTCCTTATGTTGCGTACATGTGTCTGTGGGAGGGAGCTGTGTGAGTGTGCCAACACTGTATGCAAGTTGAATCTTTCAAATGATTGTTTTAAGATATTCACTTTGCCCTCTTCATGATGTGGTGGGTGGACGTTGGAAATGTAATAATGATGATGTACAATCTTCTTGTGTGTATAAACGTGCACTGTGAACAGGTAGGGAGAGCACCGCACTGTCAGAGTCCTCTGTCTTATTGCACTGAGTGTTCTCTTGTTTTGGATAATAAAAAAGGAAAATATGTCAGAGGAAAAAAGTACTGTATTCTGATTGTCACATGGGTTCTGTTGAGAGAAATAAATAAATATAAAACCTGTTATGACAACATTTGAGTTGGAGTTTTATAATGATATTTTGAGCATGTGTGTCAACAGAAGTGCTTATTGTTTTAGGAAGTAAAATGTGTTTAATTCATTCACATTTCCATTCATATACCAAAATCTCAAAATAGTAGAGTTCATTAAGCACTATACAGTGGTACCTCACCTTACGAAATTAATTTGTTCCAGAAGTGGTTTCGTAACGTGAAAAATTCGTAAGTTGAGTAGCTGTTTCAATGGAAAAAGCCTGATTCGTTCCAAGGCCCCGATCCAAGTTTTTTTTTTAATAGTGTAACTTTTTTTATAGTGTAACATTGTGTTCTGCGTCCTGTGTCCTTTTCTCACATTTGTCTCTCGTTTAAACACTCAAATTTTCATAGATTTTCAACAAAATTATTAATAGTGAAGCGTGGGGGGAAGGAGGAGGGGGGAGAAAACTGCGCGTGGACACGTGTGTGATAGCGCAGCATGACCCGGTGCGGAGCTGACAGCAGACCAAGGTCTAAACCAGGACTAAACCAGGATTAAACCAGGACTAGACAAGGTGGATTAAAGCGCTGCGCGTGGGTCTATTTCCTGGTTTCGTTTCGAGTCACAGCTGAGGCGAGCCGCTGCTCTAGACCTGCCCGCGTAAGGTGCTCACAGAGCGGCATGGACAGAACCATGAGGTCGGCCTCTTCAAGACCTCCAGGCCGGTGACCGGGACAATCCCCGGACCCATGCCCGCTTAGGAAGCTCTTAAGGCGGGCTGGCAGTGTCCCCCTGGGTCCCTGGATATCTGGGGCTCCGTGCCTGGAGTAGCCCTGGAGAGCAGGTCTAGACCGCGGCTCTTGCAGGCGAGCAGCGGCTCGCCTCAGCTGTGACTCGAAACGAAACCAGGAAATAGACCCACGCGCGGCGCTTTAATCCACCTGGTATAGTCCTGGTCTAGTCCTGGTCTAGTCCTGGTCTAGTCCTGGTTTAGTCCTGGTTTAGTCCTGGTTTAGACCTTGGTCTGCTGTCAGCTCCGCGCCGGGTCATGTGCGCTATCACACACGTGTGTCCACGCGCAGTTTTCTCCCCCCTCCTCCTTCCCCCCACACGCTTCACTATTAATAATTTTGTTGAAAATCTATGAAAATTTGAGTGTTTAAACGAGAGACAAATGTGAGAAAAGTTTAAATCCAGTCTGAGAAAAGCGTATAATGTGTGTGGCTGAGCGCGCATTATTTGAATTTTTGAGATTTCGCGTTTCGTAACTTGAAATTTCATTTGTATGTTGTCGTTTGTTGGGTCATTCGTAAGGTGAGGTACCACTGTATAGTATAACAGTGATAAATATGAAACTTTCTAGTTTCTTTCAAGCAGTAAAATGTAAAATCTTTTTGTTAATACATAATCTTACCTATATTGTCTGATAAAGAGAAAAAACTTTGTATGGAAGCAGGGGTTAATCAGACAATATTCCTACTTTTATGGTGGATTATTTTATTATTACAGACAGACGCTAAGCCTGGGAGACAGGCCTGGTTCACACTCATTGTACTCTTGTGTTGTACTTGTGAAAACAGAAGATGCCCTCCCCACCAAAAGCCTGCCTGAGCCCTACTGAGGAGACAAGCAAGTTACAAGATTACTGACTGAGGAGTGTAGATTTGCACTGTCTATTTTAGTAGTTATGTTATATCAGGTGGCCACTTAGAAGGTAAATCATTTCATACATAAATTATAATTTATTTAAACAGGAAATTATAGTAGTGAGTGATAATGGCATCAGAATAAATACATTCAGTACAACTTTACGGATTAATTCATTTTAGGATTGTTGATGCAGTCTTTCAGCCAATCACTGTATTCTCTATAGTGTATTCTAGAAATTTACCTCCAAACATATTTTCATTTATTTTTAAAGAATAATCTACATTTTGTGTTAATATATTATGTTCTCCTGTCACTGCAACTGCAGACATAAATGCCGTAATAAAGGCATAGTGTGGTGGCCTGTGCTCATCTAAAATATTGGTAGGTTAGAGTTATGCATACATAACAGGTCTGGACTGGGACAAAAAAAATAGCCCTGGCATTTTTGGCTTAGACCGGCCCCTCATAATTAGTCCTGGTTTAGTCCTGGTTCAGACCTGATTTAGTCCTGATTTAGACATGATTAGTCCTGGTTTAGTCCTGGTTCAATCCTGATTTAGTCCTGATTTAGATCTGATTAGTCTTGGTTTAGTTCTCGTTCAATCCTGATTTAGTCCTGGTTCAGACCTGATTTAGTCCTGATTTAGATGTAATTAGTCCTGGTTTAGTCCTGGTTCAATCCTGATTTAGTCCTGGTTCAGACCTGATTTAGTCCTGATTTAGACCTGATTATTCCTGGTTTAGTCCTGGTTCAATCCTGGTTTAGTCCTGGTTTAGTCCTGGTTCAGACCTGGTTTAGTCCTGGTTCAATCCTGGTTTAGTCCTGGTTCAGACCTGATTTAGTCCTGATTTAGACCTGATTAGTCCTGGTTTAGTCCTGCTTCAATCCTGTTTTAGTCCTGATTTAGACCTGATTATTCCTGGTTTAGTCCTGGTTCAATCCTGGTTTAGTCCTGGTTTAGTCCTGGTTCAGACCTGGTTTAGTCCTGGTTCAGACCTGATTAGTCCTGGTTTAGTCCTGGTTCAGACCTGATGTAGTCCTGATTTAGTCCTGGTTCAGTCCTAAATTGTGGGCCGGTCTCTAAGTTAAAAAAAAAAAAGAAAAAAAAAAGAAGGGCATCAGCCCCTATGACTGTCGGCCCACCGGGAAAATGCCCAGTATGCCCAATTACCAGTCCAGGTCTGATACATAAGATTTGCCACCGGGGGGCAATAGACTATAGTACAATAGTAGTATGGTAGGAGGATACAATGCTTAAGATTTGAATATATCTCATGTCTTAAGCATTTTCCCTATACATAATGATGTTTAAAATAGGGTTACAATTTTAAATAAAGAACATAATTAATAATAATTACTATGTTGCGGAACCAAGTCACATTAAAAAGCCTTTATTCATACATTTTACTCACCTTATCAGCCTGTTTACATACCAAATAATATTGCAATAACTCGAGATTATGATTAACTTTTACGTACACATTTTTTGTGTACACAGGTTTCTATGGCCCTCTGGATTTTTTTTATTTTTTTTTATTTTCATACCAACAGAGGGCAGTAAAGCAACGTTTTATTTGGGACTACAGTATTTGCCTTTTGGAGAGGACCATTAAAATAAAATTACGAATACATCTTAATTATGTTTTTTATTGTGAAATTTTCTTTTATTCTTTGCGGTTATTGTAAAACAGTTTGTTTTCATTACACCAGACTTGACAACATGGACACAAGGTGACTCATTCTAATTTGTGTAATGTTTTGAGAATTAGCACGACCTAGAAATGACCTGCAGAGGTGCATGGACTGTGGCCATGGAAGGAGCCTCTGTCTGCTCTACGGAGTGATATTTTTAGAGTGAAATACCATAATGACTACATAAAAAAAACCCAAAAAACTGTCTGTCTGTTATCGATATGTCCTATTTCTGGTGTTTATACAGCTATTGTATTACTTGAGTAGCCCTAGATAGTATTTCATAAAACTAATTCAAAACAAAAATCCACACCTGTCATTTTATTATTGACCACCAGACATTTAACAATCCAAATATTAACAGTGAGCATTTAACCTACCACCCTTATCCATTAAAAGTGGGCTCCTGTTTTGTCACCTGTCCCTGCAAAACTTTTTGTTTTGATTTGCTGTGCTAACTTCAGCTCTAACGGTGAAATACATTACATTTTAATTTCACCCTACTTTTTCTGAGTCTATTATTAGAGGTTTTTGTCACTTCTTCCTGGACCAGATGGGTCTCCAGGTGGGCATTTATGAGGCCAGTGACATCCTCTTTTCCTTCTCTACATGGTTTCCTCCTCTTTTGTTTCCTCCGTTTTATTTTAAATACAAATATTTTCTTCAGGCTACTGACCACATGACATTCCCTTGTTTGGGCCTTTGGCTTTCTGTATAAATTACATGCTGCGAGTGTTTAGTGAAGCCTATAAAAGACAAGATGTGGTGTAATAATAATAATGCTGTAATAATGTAATGTAATAATAATGTAATAATGCTGATAAGGTGGAGTGCTAAGTAACTTGCTTAGCCTATGTTCCAGAGTATGACATTAAACTTTTCCATCACGCATTTACACTCAACAAAAATATAAACGCAACACTTTTGTTTTTGCTCCCATTTTTCCTGAGATGGACCCAAAGATACAAAATTCACTCCAGATACACAACACTACAATTTCTCTCAAACATTGTTCACAAATCTGTCCAAATGTGTGACAGCGAGCACCTCTGCCCCGCCGAGACAATCCACCCCACCTCACAGGTGCGCCACATCAAGATGCTGATCTGACATCATGACCAGTGCACAGGTGTGCCCCAGACTGCCCACAATAAAAGGCCACCCCGAAATGTGCATTTATTTATTTTTTTTTCTTTATTGGGGGTCTGGGGACTCAGAACCAGTCAGCATCTGGTGTGACCACCATTTGCCTCATGCAGTGCAACACTTCTTCGCATAGAGTTTATCAGATTGTCAATTGTGGCCTGTGGAATGTTGGTCCACTCCTCTTCAAAGGCTGTTATGGACGAAGAACACAGGTGCATTTTAATGATGGCATTTTGAATGCACAGAGATACCGTGATGAGATCCTGAGGCCAATTGTTGTGCCATACATCCATGAACATCACCTCATGTTTCAGCAAGATAATGCACGGCCCCATGTTGCAAGGATCTGTACACAATTCTTGGAAGCTGAGAATGTCCCAGTTCTTGCATGACCAGCATACTCACCGGACATGTCACCCATTGAGCATGTTTGGGATGTGCTTGACCGGCGTATACGACAGCGTGTACCAGCTCCCACTAATATCCAGCAACTTCGAACAGCCACTGAAGAGGAACGGACCAACATTCCACAGGCCACAATTGACAATCTGATAAACTCGAAGAAGATGTGTTGCACTGCATGAGGCAAATGGTGGTCACACCAGATACTGACTGGTGAGTCCCCAGACCCCCAATAAAGCAAAAAAATGCAGATTTCGGGGTGGCCTTTTATTGTGGGCAGTCTGGGGTGCACCTGTGCACTGGTCATGATGTCGGATCGGCATCTTGATGTGGCGCACCTGTGAGGTGGGGTGGATTGTCTCGGCGGGGCAGAGGTGCTCGCTGTCACACATTTGGACAGATTTGTGAACAATGTTTGAGAGAAATGGTAGTGTTGTGTATCTGGAGTGAATTTTGTATCTTTGGGTCCATCTCAGGAAAAATGGGAGCAAAAACAAAAGTGTTGCGTTTATATTTTTGTTGAGTATATTTGATCACAGGCTGCTAAAATAAATACCCTGGAAGGCTAAGGAACATACCAGGCAAAAAAAAAAAAACATTTCCATGAAGACAAGCAGGTGGCAGACATGCCTGGAGCTTTATTTTGTTTAATTCACACATGTTTAAATCCCATGACATGGTACTTCTTGATGCTTTTATATGGCTCCTTAAGGGTTCCCTAATACTTCTTCAAAATCAACACACAGTGCATGAGAAACAGAGATAAGATGAGAAAGAGTATTTTTTTTTCTCTTTGAACAGGCCATAATGGGCGTTGTTGCTTGAATGCAAATGAGGAGAAAAGAGATGGCCTATAGTAGAGGGTGGGGGCGTGGCCAAACTCTCCGCTCTCCGCTCTAGCTCTCAGCTGATCCATTTCCGTGTTTTTGCACGGGGGGAGAGATTTGAAGCGTTCCATTGAAAAATAAACACATTTCCACAGAAAATAAAATCAAACCACTGCTGTTCAAAGGTCCAGAGGCTCAGATAAAGGACTTCCGAGCCTAGAAACACTCGGACGTGCCTCCAGGCAAATAAAAAAACGCATTTCGCATTGCCTAGCGCATTCGCACTCCAAACTCTCTGGGCGTGATTTACAGAGACGCTGAGTTCAGACAGACGGGGGTGGAACTGCATTTGCATTTCTTTTTTCGATCTGACGTCAATAAGGTGCCTTGTTCAAAATCGCCCATTTGAGCTCCGATTTTTTGTAACGCAGAAAAGGATCGCAAATGCTCAGTTTAGACATTTCGCAACTTTTAACCATGGGGGGGGGGCCTAAACAGGGTAGGGGAGCTCACATTAACGTTCAAAAACCTCAGAAAGTGAAAATGTCATGCCATGGGACCTTTAACACACAAACCCTGCATATTTAGAGTTCTTCTCTCAAACAGAAAACACTCCGCTCCGGTTTGTGATGTCATGTGGTAATACAGGAAGTGCTCCACTGTGTGTTTAAACCCCATACACCTTCACTAGAAAGATTTGAATGGTTTTAGCCCTGGAATTTCCTCTCTCTCTACCGAACTGTACCGGTCCATACCGGTCCAACAGGGCATTTTGAGCTTTAGAGAGGTAGACAGACTGATTATTGTGAACATGTGTGAATGAATGAAATTGAATGAATGAAAACACAACTCTAGGTATGTTTTTGATGAGGTAAAACATTCTAGCATGACTTAAAGCTCACAAGAGTCAATACTTGTGTAATATACAGTAGGACATTTAAGTGGCATTTTGAAAATAGATTAACAAATTAAATTGTGTTTTCATGTAACCTTTACTGACCTCTGTTGTTTTGCACTAAAATGCATGGTCAGTGACACAGAGTAATGTCATCCATGCTTCATAGGGCAGGCATCTGTGTAATTAGACAGCAAATGATGTTGTTTCAGCTTTTAAGACTGTTATAACCATTACCAATCAATGCTGTAAATTATATGGCTCTAAAGATTGCATTATACATTGACCTTTATTGACTTTTGTGAGATTTAAGCCATGTTAAAATGTTCCTTCTTCCTCAAAATCATACCCTGAGTTGTGTTTTGTTTTATTTTATTTATACATGTTCGAGTAACCTCAAACAGTAACCTCAAACATGTATGACTCCAAAGCTCAAAATTCTCTTTTCCACCTTTTCAAGTTAAAAGAGAATTAACGTTTTTTTACAATCTGAGCCTTATTTCGGTAATAAAACAAGTTGTTTTACTCACCCATAGCACTTTGGTGTCATATGGAGCACTTCCGGAGATGTTTTAGATTTGCGATCTCCAAATAACACAAACTTTAGCACTTTTCAAATCATAGAAGCTCAGTGTCTTAGTCTACGCTTTCGTTTGAGTCAAAAGTGGCCTGTAATCCGAGATTTATCCATAGTTTCGAGTAGATGAGGACACCAGTGCGCATGTGCGGAGTCACAGCTTATTTCGCTCTCAGCTCCCGGGACCCAAACATGAAACGCAAAACTGTAAATTATGGTTAAATCTCGGATTACAGGCCACTTTTGACTCAAACCAAAGTGTAGACTAAGACATTGAGCTTCTATGATTTGAAAAGTGCTAAAGTTTGTGTTATTTGGAGACCGCTCGGGGCATATATTATATGAGAACTCGTGTTACGGATAACGCAAATCTAAAACATCTCCATATGACACCAAAGTGCTATGGGTGAGTAAAACAACTTGTTTTATTACCAAAATAAGGCTCAGATTGTAAAAAAAGTTAATTCTCCTTTAACAGTTACCATTTACCTTTAATTTAGTTGAGAATGGCAAATGATTTTAGTGTTTTGATGGAGTTTCAAAACACACTGCACTTCCTGAATTACCACATGAAACAGGAACAGACTGTTTTCTGTTTGAGAGAAGAACTCATTTCTGTGTTAAACATGTGCCAAAAAAAACCCCACACACCCCCAGGTATGTTTGCGATGAACAATGTACAGTGTAGAAAAAGCATAATGTGGGCCCTTTAAAATCATCCACTAAGACATCCACTAAACCAGGTATTGCAGCTCATCTTTTGGTACAGAAAAATATCAGAACCTCCCACACCAAGAACTATCAATTTTTTCTATCTCTATTGGCGACCTTTGTAAAAGTCTTCTTGATGCCATTTAGTTCTATGACATTTTCAGCTGCAATAACATCTCCTGAAAACCAAAATGGTTAGTAGGTTATGTAACAAAAATAAGTTCTCAAAATAAATGCAAGAATACAGAATTTATTGGGATGTAGCATTTAATATGGACATCTACCTCTCTCCACATTCTTTACATCTGCTGTTTGAATGCCACCTTGAATTAGCTGATGTCCCATAGGCTGGTGCAGACAGCATAGAAGAACACTGAGCCTGTAAAGTGCTCTCGTGGTCTTCTTAACAAGATTATTCTGCTCCGACAGTGCACTCACTAATTGTTTAGGCGGTGAGATTGAGCCTCGACACCTGTGTAATTGGGTTAGAATGAGGGTTTTGGTGAGAGCTCCATGTATGACTCAAGGTTGTTTTCCATCTGAGAAGGACAAATGCTTTTTCGTTTTCACCATGCAACATGTGTTAACTTTGTCTTTGTATTTGTGGAATAGCAGTATAGAGAGACAAGGTACAATGGTACATACACACCAATGCCATTTTTTCTCTGTTAGACACTGTTAAATCATTATTTTCATCAAATTACCTCAGACAGAATGGCAACAATATCAAATTTTAAGCATCAAATTTGCATTCTTAGTAAAGTTTGTGCTTTTCACCGACATTATTTCACCTTAAAAAGCCATAAAGCTGAAAAAGCATCATAGAACAAAGATAAATAAAACATAAATATAGGCGTTCATTCATTACTACTTCCAGCCACTACTGCACTACTGGCGCCCCGTCTCAACATTTTCACATGTGTAGCAGATAATTCACAACAAGCTGACCTTATTTTATCTTTTTAACTTTTTATATAGGCCAAATGAGACTGGTCATTTGCATTTTAAGTTTAATTTATCCAAAATGATGTTGTATTTAATTTAAACTACTGCACACATCAACTTGCTGTAATTACATCTGACAAATGTCTTTGAAGAATCAGCTATTTATTAAGATCTACATGTACTACATAGTAAAGCCAACCGGAGCAGAAATCCCATTAGGGAGATTCATTGAGCAGAGTCACAGCAGTGGAACAAATGATAAGTTGACCTTTATGGCCTGCACTATCCATGTTTCCTGTTCAAATTTATGGCACAGTTGTCCTAATAATGAAGTCAACGTTATAGGGTCTCAATGCACATCTCTTTGGTTTGAATTGTGAAGCCGTATATGACCTTTCCTGACATCTGACTGGTCCATTATACGAGATGAAGATCTTTAGAACAGTGACAGTGTCGTTTTGAATGACTCATGGCAATGGTCGTAAAGACACACATCACCGATCGAGCTCAAAACCACAATATACTTCATGCAAATAGCCCTGCACTGAGCACCCTTTATAAACAGCATCTTTGAGGTTGGCCATTTGAGGTTTGGCCCTGCAGAGATTGGCTCTAAAAAGGATGGATTCAGCCTTGTACTTATTAGTACTTTTGTGCTTTACATCATGTGCTGCTCAACATTTGGAAGGAAATTCACCAGATGGACATATTCAGAAAGAAATGCAAGATATACAGGTAAGATTCCCACACACACCATTACTAACTGTATTGTTAATGACAATGAGTTTAATGGTTCTATATAAAAGGCTCTATATAATGCACAACTGCAACAACTCCAGGTATGTTTTTGATGAGTAAACATTATAGCATAATATAAGCTTAATATGGGCCCTTTAAATACTATGTAGTACAGACATGAGTACTGCCGACAGTATTTGGATTACTCAGCCTTTCTCTCATAAACAGTACATTTTGTTTTTCTGCAGAAAGTGTACTGTAAAAGCAGAACTTTGTCTCAGAAATCAGGTCACTATATGCTGTTTTTGCCTAATTATAAAAAATGTTATCACTCGCAAACTTGTAAGAAAGAGCCATGTGCGTCACTATATGATGCTTAGGGATGAAAGATGATTGTGTCCATTCATGTGAATACTGCAGACGTGCCAAAGGGTTGTGAGAGCTCTGAACAAGTTAGATTTAATACCTGTATATTCTTCCTTTCAGTTTCATTGCTTCCACTTGAGTAATCTTTTGAGGCAACAATAGTACAATTTTGACTACCGCAACACCATATAAACAACCATATAAAGTTTGTCTAATGGCTAAGTTTATATTGTCCTATATTGTTACAGGAGTTACCAAAGATGCATACCTTAATAGAGATGCTTTATAAACTCTCTAAATTTGAAAACGACTTTGAGCAACAAGACCCTGCAGCTCTGGAAAAAGAGAAGAAGAGTGGGCGCCTGATGTGGGATGGCAGGGGCAGATGCAGTTTCTTCTTCTGGAAAACCTGGGCTATCTGCTGACTCCTGCTGGACTTAAACATCTGTGCACAAAGGAGCACAATACTTCCTCAATGACATCTTTGTTTGAATAATTAATTTCAGTTCTCACATGTTTTCCACTATTCCAATGCATGTTCTTTCAATTACTTCAGCCGAAACTGCTGACTGCGTCCCTTCATTATTTACTGTACGTCCACACATATAAGGCTAAACAATAAAGACTGCTGAATAGTTTATAGCATGCTATGTTGAGGCAAGGGACGTTACATTTCCCTTCGGTGTTTAAATATTCCAAGCTTGTAAATGGACAGTTAAATAATTGGAACAAAGTCTACTTCCATCATGTAGGCAACGCAACACCTCCAGAAAGTTCCATACTACACCTTTAGGTGATGATTGTTTTCACTCAAATGTCCTTTAGTTGTTTTACTGTGCAGTATAGGGTGCAAGTCATGAGGATCGAGGACAGTGGTGGAAGAAGTACTCAACTTTGTTACGTAAATAAAAGTACAGATACTGAAGCTGAAATCAGCTGAATGCTCAGTAAAAGCATGCCATGAAAAAATGCATTTAAGTAAAAGTATTAAAGCACTCTTCAAAAGACCTTGTAGTGTCATTTGTTTGCTTCTTTAAAAATGAATGGAAACAAGCAGTTGGCGCCAGGAAAGTTAGATATTGCGCCTTTAAGTACAGTATATTACTAAGATAAGATAAGATAAAATAAGACTTTATTGATCTCACAGGAGAAATTTACTTGCCACAGTAGCTTCAGGACAGTTTGAACAAGAAAGAAAAGTGCATACAGGAAAAAACAACTATATACAAGTAAAAAGAGGAAAAAAGGAAAAGTAGGAGCTACTCCCGCAGGCAGCTGGCCTCTCCAGCGCCATCTTGAGAAGTACTACTTCTACTTCCATACTTTCAAGGGTTAGAATGAAGAAAATTGGTGCTTTGATGAGTGATTGTGCCAAAAACATTACAAAAACAAATAAAAAATAGTAAAATATGATGTCATCACCAAAATTGTGCATATGCTATAGAATGCATCTTAAGTAATGCAAAGAGACATCACTCATGCTCAATCATGCAGACATTACCCCTCCACTGCACCCAATCATCAGCTCCTCTTAGTCTGATTGGCATTGATTTTCTTATATTTACGTTTGACCAACCATATATACAGTAATAATTCACTTACATGACTTTAAAAAGGAAAGTGCCACCGATGACAGATTAATAGTTATTCTTTGGAGCCATTGGACTAGTTAGTTTCCCCACTCCAGTAATACGACCCTCACCATCTTATGCCTGGGTGTGCAGAAAATGTATGCATAATATATGACTCCAGACTCTGCAGATTATTGTGCAGATGAGCGCATTAAAAACTCAAGGAAGCACTTCCTGGAGGTATGGCTTTTAAAACTGCATCTGTCTCTTTAATAGGAAGAATGGGCTGGCACTTATTTCAGGGTTTCACAGGTAAAATTAATGTATTTTATTCAATGTGAGCTTCTATCTGTTATTAGCTAAAAAGTATTGCTCTAATATAGTGGTTGTTATAAGGTTATAAGTGTTGAAGTGAAGCAGGAATGTACTGCAAATACATTTTAAAGGTGCACTGTGTAAAATTTGTAGTGCAGGGTCTGCCACCTGCTTGTGTCCATGGAAATGTTATTGCTTTGTGTAGAATGTTCCATAGCAAATATTAAACCTATTTATCACGAAAGAGAAATGCGGGTCACAGCACTACACTACATTACAGTTCAGATCTGTGGAGAGTTGCTTCTAGTCACAGCAGGAATGTTTATATTTTTGACCAGAAACACCTGTAATGAATAAATGCTAGCTGAATATGTTTAATGTCATACTATGGAACATTCCATGCAAAGCACCTCCATGAAGCCCAGCAGGCAGAGTAACCTCCTTCTGAAAAGTTGCACTGTGCACCTTTAAACAGGAATGACACATACTGAGAGCAAAAAGACAAGTTGGCTTTAGTAGTAGAATCTGGCAACCCAAATTAAGAAACTCATTCAGCTTTCTCTCATAATCAGCAATAGGAATCAATTTTACAACAGAATTAAAATAGTTCTAAACCTTAAACAGGGTAACAGCAACACCCATGTATTCACAGTTGTACAGTCACATGAGAGAACCACTGCTTAATAATATACTTGTACATTCCAGATCAAAACTACATTTTAAAAAATGTATACAAATATTTATGTTTCTTATTGAACAGACAATAAAGCAAACATTAATGAAATGAACATAGAAATATTCACATTTAAACATTTAAATAGTTGGTTAAATGTTCTCACGCACAGCATAGTCCATCATTCTCTAATTCTTCTCTTTTATATTTTTAAATTAATATTTTTACAGGCACAACTTCTAAAACCTATAAATACTATCACATTTTTAACACATTAAGACCTAGGGGACAGATACGGCAGCCAGAAAGTGAACCAAAACAGAGCTCGGAAATGAGAGCAGAAAATGTTATAGAAATAAAATTGGATAAAGCATTTGGGAGAGAAGCCATATTATGATGGGAATGCAAAGGCGTAAAGTGATTAAAGCCATAGAGCTGTTCTTTTCTGTCCCTGGGCTATGGTGAGGGTCTCTACTTCACTTAGTAATAGAAGCCTGCGCATTCACATGCTCCTATACTGCAGAGGCTCTCACCACTGTAAAAGTAGAGTGTGGGATAGGAGCAGGCTGAGTGGGCTCACTGGGTGCGTGGGTGCCTCATTTATACCTTGCCGCAGAAATTCCAGGGAAAGGCTTAGAGATCTGTTTCCCATGCCGCAATAGAAAGTGGTATTCATATCCCCTCTTAGTGCTTTATACAGATGTAACAGATGCCGATATGAGACTTAGGCCATGCCAGATCAAAGGAGGATCATGGAGTTATAATTGAACACACTCCAATTATTTTTAATGAGAAGAATCTGAATGCCCCACTTTAAGGGAAGGGGTTGGGTAGTACTGTTGCAAGGCTAGATTACAGAAAACATATTCCCAAAAAGGACTCATCCAAAACAAAGCAAGAGATAACAGCAAGAGAAATGCATTACCATGGGTATAATGCATGTTGTGCAGAACACGGAAGATATCAACATCATCCAAAAATAGAAACCCATGTTACGTTTTTAAGAAAGAAAAAATATCTCATCTCAGTTTCTATGTTTACATGCAAAATATGATCATAATCTGATTTCTAGAGTTATCATATTATTGAAATGTCATGCAAACAGCTCAATCTGATGCACCTGTGCAAGTTTTGATAATGAAAAACACACAAAAATAGCAAACAAATGTGGCGAAGACACACATGAAGAATAAAATGTATTAAAAGAGTTACTTAAAATAGTTTCAAATACAACAGTAACTCCACTGATTAATTGAAACATGTAATCTTAAACACTAAACATTTATTATGTCACCAGGTGCTTTTTGACAGTTTTTTTTATTTATTTTTTTTTGCATGTAAACAGACACCAAAATCAGATCTAATTATTGGGTTGTCTGATTATTCTAGTTATTTGATTTACCCATTGTTAAACCTACAGATAAATATTCTTGATCCACAATAAAAAATGTATAAAATGTGTATCATGTCACATTATGATGTTGCCAAGTGGATTGATCCTTTATGCATGGATTGAAGTCTATATTTTACAATGGTGTTATTGCTATCATTCATGAACTTCAGTGGTGGTATAGTTTGTGTGATATATTTTCAATTTTTCATAGACCTTGTTTTCTATTTGCACGTTTATGGAATCTTTTTTGCTTCCAAGAATGAATTGATGACAAGCATTGAGGACCTTCTCCATAATAACAATAAGAATTGCATCACAACATTTCCTGGTGTTGCTCCTAATATTACTGCAATAGAGACAAACTACTACTACCATGGCACAGGTAATGTTGTATTAAAACAAGACTTTTAAATTCTCAGCTGCAAAATGTTAAACTCAAATACCACATACCCAGAGATATCAGTTTTACGTAAACTATAAGGTATTTTACAGGTTAACAGTAATTGTTTCTCATTTTAGACCTAGGTGACTCTTGTGTGTGGGCAAAAATGGCTGACAGGAAAGAATGAGTGCTGGAGCTTTTTTATTGAGCTATCATGTTGAGTTTACATTTGGGACAGAGAAACTCATAAAGCGCTGTGGCGAAAGTTACAGCGGAGGGATACACTGGGGATTGTGAATGAGCAGTCCTTACCACAAAAAGGGAAGTGAAATTAATACTGAAAAGATTGATTTGAGTGAAAAAGGTGCACACAGCACAGCCAAAAGTCAGGGGAACCTTCATCCCTGTCCTCCTCCTCTCTCTCCTCGTAGACACCATCGGTTTGTTTCCATAACAACAAGAGAATTGAAGGCGAAAAAGGACATCCTAAAATGGCAGATTGGATTTTGGGGAAAGGCAGGAGATAAATCAAAACTGTTGAACTGATAGAAGGAACACAATGTGAATTTGAAAACGCTCAGAGGATAATACTTTGCCGCAAGTACTCAAATCAGTCAAATGCACAGTTTTGATAACATATTCTTTATTCTTAAACAATCACTAACGTCATTCTGATCATATAATCAATGCATATTTTAATTTCATCTCACAATTCATAATGCATATATGAGCATGTTCTGATGCTGTGAAATCATCAGCAAACAAAGAATAAATAATACATACACATACAACATTGGCCTTCACTCCCTTTCAAACATCAATAAACCGTTCAAAAGTGCTGCTCTGCTTTGTGAGTGTGTTTTTACACCTCAGCTCTTTTAACACCAGGCTTTAGCCATCACTTCTCGCACTCTCGTCAAACTTGAACTCGTTGTCCACATTGACTTCTTCCAATTTCATGCATTGCTTTGAATCCACACACATCTCATTTGCACCTTTATAAACCTCTATAAAAGATATATGCTGGTCTGGCCTGTGTACTCTGTAATGTCGAGTAATGCTGCATGTGTCACTGCTCGGCTGCTCTGTTGTTTTGACTGGTTGCTCATATGTGTGAGTGGGTGTGGGCCTGTCCTCCCAGATCGCTGATGATTTAATGTGGCTCTGTGCAGCTGAATATGTGCTATTTCTGTACACACCACCAACCTACAAAATGATAACCAGACACCACACAGGTATCAATTCTCACTAAAAGACTGATCAAAATGTTGCATAAAAAGTTTGAAACTGATTTTATGCAAATCTTTTATCAGTTGCCTCCTCATGATACATTTACAATACATGCATTCTTCATGCATAATGACTTCCTAACCAGTTTAGGTTTAGCTGTACAATATCCCTAACTAAGAAAACTATGCTATCCTGACATCAGTGAACACAACACAGGCCAGGATTTGTGCAACAGGTGCTGGATCACCAGCGAGTGGCCAGTCTTTAGTCTGGCCCCATTCACGGAACAGTTACAGAACTTCCTGAGTTAGATGAACTAAGTGGTCATTAGATACGCTTTGCAGCATACATGGAGTACCACCACGTATACCAGTCGCTTCACCTTGTTTATACAGCCCTGTCAGTGTGATTTATGAACACGCCTCCTATACTAGCAGCAAATGGCTCATTTCATGGGTCAGAAAACCAGGAAATGAAGGATGTATGGAGCACGAGAATACAGAATACACATAGGTATTTCTGGGATGGTACATCCTAATTAACCAGATATCTCTTTAGTGAGACATCAACAGTGATGAAAAATAATCAGATATTTAAACAGTCTCACCCTGTCCACCAATGTTGATAATGCTCTTTCACATTAACAGGAACACATATATACTGTATCCAGTTTCTTCTATAACTTTGACAAAAATAATTTCTTTCAAGCATTTTAAAATATTATGTTTATGTTCATAATTGTAAAAGCATGTTATATAGTTATATTCTGATATTTTGATAGCTTAGCTGGGTCTGTGTAACTTGAGGTGCAGTTATGGAGTGACCAGTGGAGGCCATGGCTCATAGTGCTGATGCTGGTCTTTCTCTTCCTCCCTGTTATAGATTATTCCATACATTATGCCATTTTTGGTCATGTTTGGACATCTATATAACTAAAAATAGAATAATCTTCACAAAGCACTATAGAATATCGAAGTTATACCACAACATTTCTCTTTTTACTTTCTTGTACCTGTCTTCGACGCAAGCAGACAACCACAGACATGCTGCTGGAATGATAACACTGTCTGGAAACATACTAGAGTGCTCTCCTATATTGCTTGTATCAGTCTTGTCCCATCACGGCACACCGTAGGACAGCATTCAGTGATTTTGGAGGCAGCCCTATTTGTCACATATGAGTCAAACTTACAGTAAACATCTGAATAAAATACATCCCACATAAGCGCTCAGAAACCCAGTCCTAGTGGATACATTCAGTCTTTACCCTCACACTGGAGCAAGCGAGACAGTGCATTTAAGATAGGATCGATCAAAATAAACCACAAAAATATCATAGAGTCAAGATAATGGAATCATAATCAATAACATAACTAAGCATATGAGGGAAAACAAACTCCAAGGTTTAAAGCTTGATTTTCACAGCATAACTTTGAAATGATAGATATTTGTGTGAAGAGAAACCACAGCCACTTTTTTGCATAAAATGTCATGTCCTGATTGACAATGTCTGTTATTATATTCATAAATCTATTTTCACAGGCAAGGAATCAGTTTGTTAAGGGTTGGTACAGCATCACTCCTCTTCATAGTCAGTGATGTTTTGGGGGGGAAGCGTCTTGAGTTTCCTTCTCCAAAAGTCAAAAGCCAGTCCCCCTGCTCAGTGCCTTGGAAGCCCCATATTCATTGCTGCTATGTGGAGTCCTGATTGACAGCTTTCCCCCCATTCATGGTGGGAGTCCCTGAGCTCTTTCTGGACCGGTGCTTGTCCTCGATCTCGTGCATCGACGGCTCTCGGTACATGCAAACTAAGGGGAAAAGAGGGGACAAAAAGGGAGAGGGAATAGCAAGGAGAATTGATTAAAGACTGAGACAATATACAGGATTAGATCCCTGTCAATGCTTTGCTTGACTGAGTTTGATGATTATGTCCTTTACACAAGGCCCAGGACCAAGAATGTGAGCAAATGGAAAAGATGGCTGTAAAACACAGTAAAATTAATTCATGTGAATGGATTCTACATACATATGACATGTGTTGCTGACAATGAAAATTGAGGAAACCACTTAGGTATTAGAGTAACTAGTGCATTTTTCCTTATTTCATCTGTCTAGCTTTTCTTGCAAAGCTTATAAGACAAATAGTAAAGCCATTTTACATGATAATACTAAATTAATAGCATTTTTATAAATGTATTATTTTGTGTAAGCATTATATAGAATGTATCAATTGTCCCATAATTTATCTTATAGTGCAATATTGTACTTTATCATTATAAATAAAACAATTATCTTGTGACTTTGGCAGAAACTTAAACACTAAACAAGGGCCGTCACTAGTCCTCTGTCCGGGTACCCTACACACAAATGCTTGAGCCCCACCCTGGGCGGTGTAAAACGAGGACCGAGAGGCAAGGAAGGAGATTCCAGGATGAGGATTCATGAGCGTGATTCCTTGGTGCCCCAGGCGCTGTGCATAATGTGCATAATGAGGAGCATTACGGTACGGTACGGTGCTGCACTAAACTTATCATGAGTTTGCATATTGGTAGGAGAAAAAGCCATTTTGCATTTTGCACTAATTTCAGCTCCAGAGCCAAATATAGATACCACTGATTGCTCTAAAGGGGCACTGTAATTACTGATAGCAACGTTCTGAAGTCTGACCTTTTCCAAGTATAAAGGATTTTGTGCCTGAAATGTTATGAAAATATCAGCAGAGACAGCAACAGTGTTATGACTAAAGGCAAAGCTAAGAAGACTGTATACTTGTACTGTACCTTCAATGGGCCGGGGTACAAAGTGCGATGAGGGCTTGGTCTTCTTCACCCGGTTGCCCTTCATAACCTGCCCCTCTTTTGTGAGGCCCAGAAACCATGCCCGGCCTGACTCCTGCTGTCGGTACACAGTGGATGAGTAGATCACATAGTAGTTCTGGAAAACAGACTCCTTGAACCTGCATTCTGGTGTGAACATCTCCTGCAAAATAACACAAATATACACTTTTATTAGATTAGAATGGAATCAGAATCACAACCAAATAGATCAGTGCTATGCTATTTTAGAGTTGGCAAAAGAATAAATACACAAATACTAATTGAAACTATTGCTGGGTTTCAGATGACATCACAGTGTTCTATAGGCCAATAATATTCGATACAGATTGGGGGCAGCTAAAATTAATATAGCTGAAATGCTGATCTTTGATATGGGCTCTAGTTACAAATAGACGTGATTTCTGAATTTACCTTTTGGATTTTTCATGGCAAAAGAAAAGATTGCAATGTGATCTGGGAGTATGACATCGTCACATTTTGGAATGTGAAAACCACCAATAATGAAACTAGGTTAAGCCACATTTTATTGTCCCTGTTTGGAAATTTGTACATTGAAAAAAAATCACATAAAGATGACAAAATTGGATCATTCCTAGTTTTAGAAAGATCTTTAGACTGTTAAAAATCTTAAATCTAGCTTCATTTAATAGTCTAAGTTTGATGAATATGAGTACAAAAACAAAGAGGACACATTTGCATCTCAAAACAATAACATGAGTAATTCCAAACAAATTCCAAATCAATTTCCTTTATACCCACTGTTCACACCATCTTTGCTCTCCTCCACCCTGCTGCCAATCCATATTGATCTCCAGTAGCCACTTCAGCTTGTGTTAAAGTAATTCCCCATTGCTCCCTTTGGGACCTTTCCTATTTCTGACCTCAGTCAGTCATGATATTTTTCTCTCTGCTCAATACACATATCCTTCTCTGATTAAACTGCTCTTGCCTTTGTGCCCTGACAGTCTAGAGGGATGGGCAAATCACCTCCAAGAAGAAACACAAGCTTGGACTGTGCCAGCATCAATTCTAATAATTCACATGTGTACGTTCCCAAGGTCAGTAAATATAATCTACCCACACGCAAACATCTTCAGTGATCCCAAGTGATAAAAATGTGTTATTACAGTAATGGTGCACATTGTGAGTTTTTCTTTCTCTTTTTTTCCTTTTAGCTTCATTATAAAATCTGCAAGTCAAGGAGAAAATGAAAGGGGTGCTCAGATGTGGAACAAAAGCAAAAACTGAAAATAAAGTTATTAGTTATGTTGTGCAAACAAGGTGTTATTGACCAAACGATGAGCATGACGCAGCAAAAAACTTTTATAGCTAAAATAAATAAGTTTAATGAGTGTCACTGGCCTCTAAATAGCCAAACCTTGCGCATAACAAATATATGCAGATTATGCCATCTACATCCCATTAGGCTGTCTTTTATCTTAGCATTAAAATACAGTCTGGAGAGTTAGCAAGCGTTCTGGGTTCCTTTCCTAAGTCCATGAATGAGTTCCACTAGGAAGGGCATCTGGTGTAAAATCATATTAGGCTGATTTTAACTGGATAAAAATCAGGTTGTTAATCTTACACTGTTTTTGCCCCAGTAGATTTGAAATAGTTTGAAACCATTTTCTTAAGAATGTAACTCCCTTGCTCGCAGCAGAGTTTTTAAAAAATAAAATCAGATACTTTGCAAAAAATAAAGTAAAAATAGGAACTAGATACTCAGTTGAGCAAGTAGTGATAGAAAAAACGACCTTTTTTGTTCTTTCTTTTTGGTTGTGTTTATTGCACTGAAAAACAATAAACACATACATCCTTACTCTGAGATATACAACTCCACAAGCCTCAAGTCTCTTAGAAGGGCCTCCTCCTGCTTGATTTCATCAGATGTTGTTCCTTTGGCTATAAAGGTTCCACAGTATGGCACAAAACTGATCTATCTCTTTAGAGAATGTTCCAAGGAGAAAGATCAGTATCACTGAAACTTAAGTATAGTTTTAACTTTCAATTTGCATTTGAATTATGCAGTTGACGTGCTACTTTCAGAAAGTTACATACTGCCTTTAAACTTTGTCAGAATAGCATTCTAGGCCACATGGTAAAGCAATATGGTAACATAAAGAAATTACAGCCTATTATATAAAAATATTTATATACTCTTTTTATGATTATGGCATCAAAATCACTATGGAGCCTTTAATAACTAAACTGAATTTGACTTTTTTATGTTGTGGCAACACACTAGTTCACAGTGTCTTGCTGTCTCCGTGTAAGGCACCGTTTTGTCCTGGATTCTCAGTCCTTAATTTTCTCCTCCTGCAGGATCCTGTCTGGCCCTGATTAGATTGTGCTCTTGACTGACAGCCCCATTCTGCTCCCCGTCGAAGGTTACTGTTTAAAGTTTTGTGTGGCTACGTGTGTGTAGAGGGGAGGCAGGTACAATAATATAGTAATAAAAAGGGTAATATTCTTCTGCCACTTCAAGTATAAATCTCCAACCAAGCCACAGAGGATGTAACAGACTGTGAAATACTTGGAGATGGTGAGCATGCGTGGAAGTGTCTGGCAGGTCAGCAGGAGGGGAGGACACACTGTCAAACTGTAGGCATCTCTCTCCTTTTGGGGCGCTAAGGGTCACGCGGCGCTTATGGGAGCGTGTGGGTTTGTGTGTGGACATACATGTTAGAGACAGTGATGTATGAGGCACCAGCAGGCAATGTCCCCGCATCATCTGTTCTTCACCGAATCAGGTCACGCACAAACAATGTCATCAAAAGTGCACTTTACTATTATAACCTTTACAATCATCACCTTTACTTTGCTGACACATGGACGGATATCTTCTACACGTTAGCAAGGACAAAGCTACGTTAGCGTTACTAATAACAACAAATACAGCACATAGAAAGGAGGTATGTTTGTTAATGTGCACTGTGTAAACATATCTATTTTTATGGAGACCAAATTACAAATCATTCAGAGATGAGCCAGTAATACATACACCTATTAGAACAATAAGTTAGCTCCAGCATGAATTATGAGTAAAACTTAAAACTGCTTAAGCCTATAGTTATTTGTTAGGGCTGTACTAAAAGTATCGATACAGCAGTATATAGTGATAATAATATGCATATTGATACAAAGTGCTGTACAGTGATTCTTTTATACAAGATGAAATAATTAAAAAGTACCTGCTAATTATGGTATTAAGGCTAAATCTGCATATACTGATATTAAGGCCATTGTGAACATGAAATTCCAAAACAATACCCAGCCCTAGTTATCAATGTGTGAATGATTAGGCTGGGAAAAAGAAAACATGTCACCAAGGTATTATTAGAAGCCAGTAAATAGAGCCATCAATAGCAACAATCTTTTATTATCTCCATCTCACAAACAACGGCTTTATATTTATCATGGCTACAAACTTATAATGCTGATAATATTAATAAACACGATGTTGATGAAACAAAAATAGTATGGCTGCACTTTACTAGCATAACCTTTCCAATCATCACCTTTGCCTTGCTGACACACTAAGGTATCCCTTCCAAATGTCTCACAAGGGCAGCGCCAATGAAAAAGCTTGCTACAGTATAGAGCGGACGGCCCGAAGCTGGGAGATGATAGGGGTGAAATGTAAGTGACTTTGAAGTCTTTGACAGAGTACTTTGTTTATGGTTGACTGAATAGAAATATGAGGTAAGGAGACAGGGCCAGGGTCTAACATGATTAATGGCTCCTGCCTAATGGACATGTGTGAACCACAATCTCACATAAAAACAGCCAGACTTAAGTAACACATTAGAATGCACACCAACAGGTTTGCTCTGCCACAACCACCGCCCATTAATAATGTCCTCAACAAGTTGGTAGGAATATTTTTAAGATGTAGTTTAAAGGCAAGGCAATTGACAGTAAAATTGTTACAAGGACACTCATTTATATTCAGTGGGACTGGTCGTTATCCTTCAGATAAAGGACTTAAAGAAACTGGGCACGTGGCACCTCTACACGCCGCTATGAAGAAGAAGAAGAAGAAGAAGAAGAAGAAGAAGAGGAAGAGGAAGAAGAAGAAGAAGAAGAAGAAGAAGAAGAAGAAGAAGAAGAAGAAGAAGAAGAAGAAGAGGAAGAGGAAGAGGAAGAGGAAGAGGAAGAAGAAGAAGAAGAAGAAGAAGAAGAAGAAGAAGAAGAAGAAGAAGAAGAAGAAGAAGAAGAAGAAGAAGAAGAAGAAGAAGAAGAAGAAGAAGAAGAAGAAGAAGAAGAAGAAGAATCGGTTAAAGCTTTCAATAAATCAATATACAGGCACAGAATATTACGCCCTCTTGGATTTCATGCCTCTTCCAACAGTGCAGCTGTATGAATTTTTCTATTTAATTATTACTATTTACAGATCCAAATATACCATGGCAAATATAAATTGAAAAGTCATAGTAACTACAAGAATAAAAAGTTAAACAGAAGGTCAGCACTTAGTGACTCCATGTTTGTTTGGTTTTGTATCACAGAGATGTTTGGGGGGGGGGGGGGGGGGGGGTGTCTGGACAAGAACAGAGCCAAAGGACACTACAAGGAGTTGGGAGGTTTCGAGATTTGGCTGTTATAAATCTCAGGTCTGCTTCAAAGTCCTACTGAGCTCATCATTATTCAGTATGAGATCTGGGTTGGAACTGGTCTAGACGTTACTTAACTGAAGAACCTCTCCCTGCTGTCTTCTGCCCTGTTTTAATCTTTATTCTCTATTTGATATTGCTACTCTATCATAAAAATGTGCAGACAAAGAAAATGTCTAACCCACTGACTTGAATTTTAATAAGGCAATTTTAAAGACAATGGAAAAGACATGCAAATCAGCATGGCTTTATTTTTTTTAATAAACATTTGTTAAAACGTCATCAAATATGATATTCTCTAACAACCCATTTAACATGTTAATCCTCATACTTCTAAGTCATATAGAATCATAGTTAATGCAGTTTCCTTGTATGAATTAACAATTTTCTGTCTTTTCAAACTAGCTTTTCAAAGGCTGATGCAAAGAACATAATTTTAGAGTTAATGCATGCACGACAAAGGATGCTGTAAAACACGTCTCCCTTGAACTTTAAATGCTGGTATGAGGTTTTGAGCAGAGTTCAGACTTTGGAGGTAGATATTGGACTGTGCGTTAAATAGTTTTGATTAATGTGTTGTATATTCTCAGGAAATTAATATTGAATTCAATTTTTCATTTAATGAGACAAAATAAAAAAATAAAGTTGTTTTTTTTTTTTAATTAAAAAGTCCTTAAAAAGTTCCTTAAAAATCCTCCAGCTTTTCTGGACTGAGGAGCAGCAAAAACATGGCATGGGTATTCGTAGGCCTTTTTTATATATTTATTTTTTTTCATAGGCCTGTCATGATAACAAAATTTGAACTATGATATATTGATGATCAAAATATAGACTATAGATGATTATTATGCATCCTAAACACAATCTCACACAAAACTACTCTAAATGTGCGACTTGTTTACACTGATAAATGAATGCAATGAATTAACTGCAAAATGAAATAATTTTGTAATTAGTTTGCATCGACATTTTGAGTAATAAACGTCAATCTTATCATAGTTTATAAAAATAACAAAAGGTTCCTGTCTAGTAACAAAAAGTAAAAAACTATTGCTCCGTCTTTCATATAATAAAGGTGCATTGCGCTACTTTTCTGGTGGGGGGTTCGTCAGTTGCTTGTCTCCATGGAAATATTATTACTTTGTTTAGAATGTTCCATGCTAAAGATTAAAGCAGTCTCAAGGAAGACATCTATAAGCTATATACAGGTCAGATCTGTGAAGAGGCAATCCTATTCACAGAGAGAGAATTAATGTAATTTTGAGCAATAGAAACACCCGTGATGAATAAATGCCAGATGTATATGTTTAATGTCATACCATGGAACATTTTAGGCAAAGCAATACCATCTCTGTGGAGACAAGCAGGTGATGAACCCCCCCACCAGAAAAGTTGCACAATGCACCTTTAAGTCGATATAGTAATTATCATGACAGGCTTAAGTATTCATAAATTCATTCATTAATATTCATTCTGTTCCACACTTACAGTTAGAAAAGCCATCAGACTACTAAACAAAAAGCCTGGTTACCTTATTTCCTTCCTTTACCGTGTGTTTGCATAAATATTGAGTCACTAGTTCTGCACCACCAGTTTCTTCCTTGCTAAATGTCCATAGACGCTTGTACATGCATACTGATGATGGAGGAGTGTTTGCCGCTGTGCAGTAAACTAGGTCATATTAAGAAGTGGTATAAATAATGTAGGAAAACTCTACATTGTCAATGCGCTCCCCCTACGCACTTCATCAGCAGGACTCCGTGCACATACATTATCATCTTCCTGCTTGAATAAGCACACGTACTTGCAGTGTTGGGAAGTAACTGAATACAGGTACCAAGAATACGTCATTCTGAGTAACTGTATTCTGGTACAGTTCCTAAAATCAAAGTATATGATAGCTTAATTTTGTGTTAGACTTAGACTTAGACTTAGACAAACTTTATTGATCCACAAGGGAAATTGCTTTGGGTACGGTAGCTCACTCATCAAATATAATATACAATATAAAAACAGAGGGTGAAAGAACAAGAAGAAAAATAGATAGAATAGCAACCAAAGAGCAATAGACCTGTGTCAGATGAGACACAATTATAAACATAAGATAATGGTAATAGATAAATATGTACAATCAGATTTAAATAAAAAAGTAGTAGTCAATATAAAATACAGTATCAAATATGATGTTCAGTACCAGCTTTATACAGTTGTAGGGAGTATTATCTGTTACATAAGGGTGAGTTGTTGTACAGTTGTATGGAGTATGGTATGAATGTAGTCCTGTATCTCTCACTGTTTGAGCGGAGCTGTAGGAGCCTGTTGGAGAATGAGCTCCTCTGTCCCTCTATGGTCTGGTGCAGTGGGTGAGAAGGAGTGTCCATGATGGAGAGCAGTTTGTCCAGTGTCCTCCTGTCCCTCACTGTGACAAATGTCTCCAGCTCACAGCCAATCACGTGACCAGCTTTATGGATCAGTTTGTCAATCCGTCCGATGTCTCTTTTACTGGTGCTGTAATTGTGTTAGTGAGAAAAATATAAAATATAAAATTCTGCTCTTGTCTTGAGTGCATGAGTGATTTTTCCTTCTCCAGTTAGTGACAGGAAATGCATAACAAATGGTGAAACAAACAAACTTTTCTGGTGGAGGGTCCGCTACCTGCTTGTCCCCTGCTTGGGGATCTTATTGCTTTGCCTGGAATATTCCATGGTATAACTTTAACTTTATTTCCATCTAGTATTTATTCATTACGGGTGTTTCTGTTGCTCAAAAATACATAATTCCTTTTGTGATTACGTGACTCTCCACAGATCTGAAATGTAATGTAGCGTAGTGTTGTAATTTATTTGTTTTCCTCATGATAAAAAAGGTTTAGGTTCTATGCTGTGGAACATTCTAGACAAAGCAATAACATTTCCATGGAGCCAAACTGATGGTGGACCCTCCACTAGAAATGTTATGCAATCCTATGTTGCAACTGTACAAGTATTCAGAACAGTACTCTTGGACCATGTATTGGAATGCATTACAAAATATATTTTAATTCAGGTATTCAGTATTCTTCCTATCTCAATCATCAATATTATTGTTTATCGCAAGGTTTCTCTGTAGCAATATATCACGCTTCAAAATGTGTTATTGTGACCAGCCTACCCATTGCTGCATCCATAGCAACCGTAGAAACTATTTCGCACAATGGTCCTAATAGAATGGTTTTAGGCTGCAAATCTTCCGCAGTAGCTCCTTTTAGTCTACCAGATTAGCTTTGTCACACTGCCTCGCTGAAAAGACAGAGTAGAGAAGGGCTGAGTGGATAAGGGGGTAGGTAAAAGCTAGGGAGGTAGTATTAGAGGTGGAAAAGAACCTCTCAGTAATTATGTCCCAAGAGGGCTGCCATACATGTCCACTCGCTCATGTGACAACACCTAAGCTAGACCACCAACATCACAATGGCGTACAGTTCTGTAGGTAGTAATTTGAGAATAAATAAAGATAGGGATATGGAATAGTAACGCAAATTGACTTACTAGGGAGAATGCGGACCAGGTTGCTTTATAGCCCTGGATGTACCACCACGAGGAGAGCCATAAAAGAGTGAATAAGAACCACAGTGTTCTTTTTTATGGTTGCCTCGAAACACGCTCCGTATGCCGTCAATCACATGCCTAATCAGCACTAGTAAATTTGGCTAGTAAATTTAAACTGTGTGGACATGGACTTGGGCTAGTGGGACTCAGGCGTTAGTAGCAGTTCTTGTTCTACTAGACTGGGTTTTTTATTTAGCGATATGGATGATAAAGGCAGTGTGGACCTGGATTAGCTCTGGATTTAAGCTTAAAGATGCATTGTGTAACTTTTCTGGTGGAGGGCCCGTAAAATGCTTTTCTATAGAGATGTTATTGTTTTGTCTGGACTGTTTCACAGTATGATATTAAACCTTTCTATATTAATTGAAACCAAACCAGACCAAGTTACAGGTCAGATCTGTGTAGAGGCAAACCCGCTCACAGCAGAATGTTGTTATTTTTGAGCTATAAAACCACATGCAATTGAAGAAATGTAAAGTAGAGCTGTTTAATGTCATACTGTGGAACATTCCAGGCAGAGCAATGACATATCCATAGAAACAAGCAGGTGACAGACCTCCAAACAAAAAGTTACATAGTATACAGTACCTTTAAGTTTGGTCTCAGCTATGGATCTGTCCTAGATCAGGTCTTTTGTGTTACTATTTAGTCTTTGCATCCTAGAATTAATTTAGAGATTTTTTTGGTGCAGGTAGAAATTCATTAAGCTCTGGTTTGGTCCTGTGTTGAGACAGGTTTGACCATGATTCAGTCTAGGTTTAGTTACAAGACTAGTTAATTTAATTTGTGTGTTGAGTGGCAGTAAACAACACTAAATGAGTACAAAGAGTATCCCCATCAACAGCTATAGCGCGGCACTACGTATATGTTTGCCTTTACCAAAACCCTTTCCCTTTTTCAGCACTACTAGTCCTGGTCATACTGTGTTGTGCTTAAAAGCCCTATATTATGATAAATTGACTCTTGTGAGCTTTACGCCATATTATAATGTTTTTACCTCCTCAAAAACATTGAAAAGTTGAGTTTTGTTTCACACGTTTGAGTAACCTTCTATTATTAGTCTGTCTACATCTCTACATCAGCTCAAAATTACCTTTAATTCAATAGAGATAGGTAATTCTAAATGATGAATGAAATTATCCAAATGATTCTAGTAAAGGTGTATGGAGTTTTAAAACACAGTGGAGCATTCCCTGTATTTTCACATGACATCACAAGGTGGAGTGTTTTCTGCTTGTTTTCTGGGCCCTTTAATTGGTGTTTAATTTGTGTTTACAGAATATTTTAATTATATTTTAATGTTTTAATGTTGTAAAGTGGATAGTTTAAGAACCACTATTCTACAGGGAATAACATTGCCCTGCATCGCTTTCATGAATATTCAGCCTCAAGTCTCTTAAACATTCATATGGCTGTGATCCCTAATAGCACCACTTCCCTTCTCATTACCAATGCTTGTTCATTTCTTCACATCTGTGGACTCATGACAGAGGGTGAAATGAAAACATTGCTTTAAATCTTCTTAGTTTCAACAAATACCATTGACAATGCCTTGCCTATTGTCAGGTTCCATGCAAGCACTTCCAAGCAAGCAGGTCCAAGTTCAGTCTGGTTCTCTCATAAAAAAATTACAATTCAGGTGATCAATAGCATATTTGCATTGGTTTCACCTGACCTTAAGTGTCTGTGCTGATTAATAATGATCATTTAACATGTCTGCACTGCTAATATGATTTAAGGTTGGTGTGTTTTTTGAGTCGGACACTTGCAGAGGTTTAATGAACTAAAAGGTGCGGCTTGGTGGGTGGATGCTTAATAATAGATATGAATGAATCTACTGACTCATACCATTCATTGCGTGTCCTTCCCTGAACTTACTACAAGAGAATTTTTTGTAATACCGTAAGATGCTTCAGACTTAATGCTTGGAAATAACAGTTGAATAAATGTATTCGACTTCAATTTTTTAAGAGCCACTCTAACAAATGCAGCTTTTATTAGGCCCAACCCATTTTGTGACATTCCCCTGTCTCTGCCGCAGTGAGGTTGTTCCTTATCAATAAGCAATGCAATGCAATTTACCCTGGCTACACACTGTCCTTGAGGGATTTTATGATTGCGTTTTGGCAAAGTTTGATGGGCAGTCTGTGTCCTAGCATTGTCACTTATTCATCACTTCAGCTGCCAGCGCTGCCAGCATCTTACGCCTATAAAACTTGTTCCAGTCATCCTTTGTCTGCTGAATCTCAAGCACAAACAATTTATGTAACACAACAAGTGATGGGATAGCCGATACTACTTTATAATAACTACAACATATTACTACGCCTTAAAGGTGCACAGTGTAACATTTCTAGTTCCTGCTTATCTCCATGGAAATGTCATTACTTTGCCTAGAATGTTCCACAGTATAGCTTAAACCTGTCTATCACAAGAGAGACAAACACATTACAGAACTATGCTACATTACAATTCAGATCTGTGGAGAGTCGCCTCTATTCACAGAAAGAATGATTGTATTATTGAGCAATAGGAAGACCCATAATGAATAAATTCTAGATGGATATGTTTAATGTCACACCATGGACCACTCCAAGCAAAGCAATAACATCTCCATGGAGACAAGCATTTGACAAATTCTCCAACAGAAAAGTTACACACTGCACTTTTAATAAAGCAAGAGACTTAATTAATAATCAACACATATCACTCATTCAAAGAATCATTCAGGTTTAGTAACTACTTCATTGAGGAGTTAGGGCATTAGTTAAGTAGTTACTATACCTGAATCATTCTTAATACTATCTGTTCTGTATGGATTAAGTGTTAATTCCTGCTTTAAAGGTCCCATGGCATGAAATTTTCACTTTCTGAGGTTTTTGAACGTTAATGTGAGCTCCCCTACCCTGTTTGGCCCCCCCCTGAGCATTTGCGATCCTTTTCTGCGTTTGAAAAAAACACAGCTCAAACGGGTGCTTCTGGACAAGGCACCTTATTGACGTCAGATCGAAAAAAGAAATGCAAATGCAGTTTCACCATCGTCTGGATCTCCAGCCCCTGTCTCTGGAAATCACGCCCAGAGAGTTTGGACTGCGGAGGAGCTACGCAATGCGAAATGTGTTTTTTATTTGCCTGGAGGCACATGCGAGTGTTTCTAGGCTCGGAAGTCCTTTACCCGACCCTCTGGACCTCTGAAACAGCAGTGGTTTAATTTTATTTTCTGTGGAAATGTGTTTTTTTCACTGAAATTGCTCTCCTTTCTGTCTTCATGCTTCAAACGCGGAAGTTGGGAGACAGCCACAGCGCAGCGCTCCAGCGGCTTAGAGGAGCGGGTGGGGGTGGGGGGGGGGGTGGGGGGGCACCTCTAAGCCAATCTGTGTCCTTCTCATTTGCATTCAAGCAAGAAGGCCCAGAATGAGTTGTTCAGAGAGTGAATTTGTGACCATGTGTAATGGGTAAATGGGTCTTTCTCATGCACTGAATGTTGATTTTGAAGAAGGATTCATTTACAGTATTAGGGAACCATTAAGGCACCATATAAAAGCATCAAGAAGTACCATGTCATGGGACCTTTAAGGCTCTGAAGTATTACCGGATATTAGGGGCGTGCATAAATATCAAAATATCAAGATATCATGACACTAAATTTGGCGATGGAGTATCATTATCATGGGTTGCTGTATCGATATCTCTAAGTATTTTTAGTATCTTTTAGCATTTTTTTGTGACAGTAATACAATTTTGTTGTTTATTTAGTGGAAGGAAACTAAATACAATACACTTGAATGATTAAAATAGATGTATTTCATATTCAGTTTGCACAGGTAGTGGTTTAACATAGAAATATTGTTCCTAAAATGTATTTAGTTCTTAAAAACCAGCAGTATATTACAGAATATCATGTGCAATGCATCGATTATCACATTTATCACCATATTGTGATAATATTGTATCGTGAGCTATGTATCGTGAGCTATGTTGAATAGTGAGGGACCCAATGATTCCCAGCCCAACCCCTATCTTACTGCACATATCCCTGTCTACTTCGTCCCTTTCACATTTGTCACTGTAATGCTCACATGTGGCAAACACGCACCAAAAACATGTCTTGCATATTGCATAGGGTAGAACTTGACAATCCCTCTTTCTGACATCCATGACTGTATCCTCCTCCTGTTCAGCTGCAGCCCACGCTGGCTTCTTGTATTGAATTTCCCCATAAATGCATAAAAATACAAATAATCAGCCCTCTCTGTTTTGGATTTATAAAGGATTGTGGTGGTTTTATTTTAGGATTTATGTATTGCCAGAGATTTTATACTTTATAATATCTGAAAGGCTTTTTTTTTTTTACAAGCATTATACATGGATTTAGACGGCAGCCCTTCCTTCTACAGTTATCTATGCCTGGGGCGTGTCCAGGGAGTATACTGATATGGGATTCAATTATTTAGATTTATTTACAATCTTTTTATATACATAATTCCTCTCTTGGAATAGGTTTGTGGTTTATACAAAAACATTTTTAAAAAAGCTGAAACTACTGACTTTTCTACCACATCCCTGTTATTGATTTTTGACTCAACTTGACAGTGTTGGACTAAAAGATTATTTTTAGAAGGCCCTGTGTGGGCACGAATTTCTACCAGCTATACTTGACCTCTGCTACGACATGATAAAGTCAGTGCATTGAAATTCAGGGCAAGTTTGTTTGTTTGTATTTTGTTATAGCAAACTTTAATGACTCAAGCAACAACATCTCCTAAATCAAAACACAATGAAATGCAGTCCTATTACTCTTTACAATTTCAACTTAATGAGGCTCTGTCACCAGCCAACAAAACAAATGGTGTGAGCATTCAAGTTGGTGTCAAATTAATTTAGGGATGCACCGAAACATCCGGACTGGATAACGACTTCCAAATATTGATAGAATATTGATTCAGTCGATAGTCTGGTTGGACATATGAATTCACTATTTCTATAAGACTATTTACTGGTCATTGTTGGCCCAGAAAGTCTCATAGTGTTTGAACTTTTATTTATATATAGCTGTTCTGTATTTCCTTGAGAGATAAATAACAACTCACATTTGGACCAGTTCTGTCTTACTTTAGTTTTGTTTAAAGGAAATAAATGCTGTTTTCAGTCTGCTCTAGAATCGGTTAATATAAGGTATTGGCAGATACTTAAAGCTACACTACAGTAATGATATCGGTGTCAAAACTGAAAAAGCTGGATTGGTGCATCCCTAATTAAACATACAACATCCTCTTTGTGGCTTCAACAACAACAAAGGATGGGAAGAAGTGTGAAAATGCAGACACCACACGTGACGAGCACTTGAATCAGAGAGAGGATTAAAGGGGACGTGTCTGTGCTATAATGAATAAGTTTCGCAAAGTAGCACGAAACACAGCGTGAGTGACTTTGTCTTACCGAACTATAGAGCATGCCCTCGCCGTTCATCGCAATGTAGAAGCCGCTCTTGACACCTTGGATGGCCACCACTCTCAAACCCACGGGAATAAGGTTGAACAAGGCTGAACAGTGGAGAGGAGAGAGAGAAGAAGGAAACACTTGAACACTAGAATTTATAGTGAAAACTGATTTAAAGGTCCTATATTTCTCAAAAATTGACTCTTGAGAGCTTTAAGTCATGTTAGAAATTGTTTTACTTCTTCAAAAACAGACCTGGAGTTGTGTTTTATTTCACTCACATATGTAATCCTTTATTATTAATCTGTTTACATCTCCAAATCTCAAAATGCTCTGCTCTACCTTATGATGTCATGAAGCGGTAGTTTTCAAAGTAATAGCTATCTTTTACCTTTCGTTGAGTAGAGATTGGCAATTCCTGGGCTAAAATGATCTATTTTACAGAAGGTATATGGAGATTTAAAATGCAGCGAAGCACTTGTTGTCCTGACCGATTGTGTGAGTGTTATCTGCTTGAGAGAAGAACTAAATATTCAGGATTTGTGTAATAAACATGTGTGAATGGAACAAAACAACTCCAGAGTCCAAGGAAATAGTGTAATATTGGCCTTTAATGTCATTAAAATTATTTTAAAAAGAAAAAAAAGGCAAGAGTGCTACATGAATGGAATGTGCAAAAACTATACTTTAGGTGCTCTTCAGTGATGGGACAAATACAACAAATTAAGAAACGGAGGCAGTCAAAAATATACCAGAATTAAAGCCCTTATTATGGCAGATCATGATAACATTGTATCTTCATTTAATCCTAATCTACAATGTGGTAATAAAGCCTTTTTAAAATATATATATATATATATATATATTTTTTTTTTAATTGAAAAAATAAATAAATATGCGTCAACACTATCATGGATACATTCACAGTTGTCCTGGTGCAGATTTGATTCGGCCTCATTCTAGTCCTGGTTTAATTCCAGGTTTAGTTTCAATTTTAATATAGTGTGTGATTACAAAAATGTATACAGTGGTACCTCACTTTACGAAAGACCCAACAAACAAAAATTTCAAGTTACGAAACGCCTTCACGTTAAATTTTGGTCTCTAGATACGAAAGAAAATTCAAGTTACGAAATGCGAAATCTCAAAAATTCAAATAATGCGCGCTCAGCCACACACATTATACGCTTTTCTCAGACTGAATTTAAACTTTTCTCACATTTGTCTCTCGTTTAAACACTCAAACTTTCATAGATTTTCAACAAAATTATCAATAGTGAAGTGTGGGGGGAAGGGGGAGGGGGGAGAAAACTGCGCACGGACACGTGTGATAGCGCAGCATGACCCCGCGCGGGGCTGCCAGCAGGTCTAGACGTGGACTAAACCAGGACTGGACCAGGACTAAACCAGGACTAAACCAGGACTAAACTTGGACTAAACCAGGACTAGACCAGGTGCATTAAAGCGCCGTGCACGGGTCTATTTCCTGGTTTCGTTTCGAGTCACGGCTGAGGCGAGCAGCGAGGGGGACCACACGCAGTCTGAGCGCATGAACGAACGCATGCAAGGGCCGCGGTGGTCTAGACCTGGCTCTTGCATGGTCTAGACCTCCTCTAGACCAGGTCTAGAGGAGGTCTAGAAGAGGCACGGTTTGAGAACGGGTCTCGTTCATGCGCTCAGACTGCGTGCGGTCCCCCTTGCTGCTCGCCTCAGCCGTGACTCGAAACGAAACCAGGAAATAGACCCGCACGCAGCGCTTTAATCCACCTGGTCTAGTCCTGGTTTAGTCCAGGTTTAGACCTTAGTCTAGACCTGGTATAGACCACGTTTAGTCCTGGGTCTACAGTCTCTACGCAGAACACAATGTTACACTATAAAAAAAGTTACACTGTAAAAAAAAAACTTGGATCGGGGCCTTGGAACGAATCAGGCTTTTTCCATTGAAATAGCTACTCAACTTACGAAAAATTAATGTTACGAAACCACTTCTGGAACGAATTAATTTCGTAAGGTGAGGTACCACTGTATGTTTTTTTCTGTTGCTCATTTAACTGCACTGTGCTTTGAACATTATCCTAAACTACTGCCAAAACACCTGTTACTGTATTACATGGTGATGATTACTACTGATCTGTTTTCACATTGGTATTAGCGGTTGTCTAAAGTGTGATGACTTTGCCCAGCTGACAGTGGCGAGGGTGTGAGGACGCCCATGACGAAGAGCTGTTTGAATGATTGTTCTGAAAGCGGTGACGGGGACTATCAGATAAAGCTGGCAGAGGCCAGAGGAGATGTGCCAACACGGGTGCGTCCTCTGAGCGGATTCAATTTCATTCGATAAATATCGACACTCTCCTTCCGCTTGCCAATGACTAAAAGCTGCCCCCGGGCCACTGTTGCAGGTGATACACAGCTAATGCTAACAGCCTGCCTATTAGCTATACTGTATATATCATGGCTCAAGTTTTCAAATGGCTCTTATCATGTCTCACTGACAACCTGTCCTTATTATGATGCTGCATAGGTCAGGCAAATGAAACTAAAAGGTCTATAGGGCACCTGTGCTGTCCTGGACTGTCAATAACACAATACATTTAACGTCCTTTGATGTACAGTGGTACCTCACCTTACAAATGACCAAACAAACGAAAATTTCAAGTTACGAAACGCCTTCACGGTAAATTTTTGTCTCTAGATACGAAAGAAAATTCAAGTTACGAAACACGAAATCTAAAAAATTCAAATAATGCGCGCTCAGCCACACACATTATACGCTTTTCTCAGACTGGATTGAAACTTTTCTCACATTTGTCTCTCGTTTAAACACTCAAACTTTCATAGATTTTCAACAAAATTATTAATAGTGAAGTGTGGGGGGAAGGGGGAGGGGGGAGAAAACTGCGCTCTGACACGTGTGATAGTGCAGCATGACCCGGTGCGGGGCTGCCAGCAGGTCTAGACCTGGACTAAACCAGGACTAAACCTGGACTAAACCTGGACTAAACCTGGACTAAACCTGGACTAGACCAGGTTTGAGTGTTTAAACGAGAGACAAATGTGAGAAAAGTTTAAATCCAGTCTGAGAAACCAATCAGGACGCAGAACACAATGTTACACTATAAAAAAAGTTACACTATAAAAAAAAAAAAAACTTGGATCGGGGCCTTGGAACGAATCAGGCTTTTTCCATTGAAATAGCTACTCAACTTACGAATTTTTCACGTTACGAAACCACTTCTGGAATGAATTAATTTCGTAAGGTGAGGTACCACTGTACTGTGTTTTACGTATTCATTACTTGTTGTTACTTGTACTTTCGAAGACTATTTTAAGTATATGCACTAGGAATGCACCGATCCACATTTTTTCACTTCCGATCCGATCCCGATACCTGAATTTGGATATCAGCCGATACCGATACTATTCCGATACCAAAACTGTTGTCAATATTTGTCATCAATATTATCATCATCACAAATAACGGTACCCATAATGAAAAAACAACTGCATTTGAACACAATGAAGAAAATACTTAAATAACCCCTCATATGGTATGATTTAATTAACTAAGAGACTTAAGAAAACAAAATAAACCCACAAATTAACATTAATGGTTCCCCCTTTAATGTGGCCCCCTTTAGCGCACCACTATGCGCTACTTATCGCAAGACCAGGAAGTGCCCTGGTTTAGCCCCTGAACCAGAGAGCAGCGCGGAGGAGGAAAGTAGGGAGAGCATGTGGATCCGTGCACCCTTGCACGCACTAGGGAGGGGAACAGAGTCCAGATAGCGGGAAACAGTTTGTAAGCAGTCCTGCAGTAGCCGGGAACAGTTTGCACCGGAGCCTGGCTCCGCAAACCAGGGGGGGCGCTCCGCGCCTGCTCTCCCGTCTAAGAGAGGCACCGGTCGGGGGGCAGCTACAGGCGCTCGGTCACTCTGTGGCTCATTGAGATACGCCTCCGTTCAGGAAATCCATTCTACATTTTGCAGCAGGAGCAGAGCAGGCGACAGGGAATCACTCGTGGAGTCATTTCAGCAGATAATGTGTATATACAGACATGGCTCATGGATCGGAAATTTTCGCAGGTTGGATCAGAATTTCTGATCCGTGAATTACGTTGATATCGGAACCCGATACCGATACTGGATCGGATCGGCCCCATCCCTAATATGCACAAGTGATTAAAATACTTCTCAAATTTCCAAAAGACCAAAACAAATTTTGAAATACGTCTGTGTTGGCTAAATACTTGACAATCCTTTGTAAATGGTTCGATATTTTATTACCATTTTTAATCAAAACTGCATTTTTAACATTTAAATGTTGAAAATGTATCACTTTAAAATAATAGTGTATTATCATGATAAATCATAATAATATAATCAGCTAATCAGATAACTATCTTTGAAACCTTTTCTATAGACGACTCCTGGATGAATGACGGATTTTGTTGATCGTGTGAAATTACACTGTACTTACTACTACCACTACTGTAAGTGCCACTATTCTGTCACAGTTTAAGCCATAAAAGTTATATATGAATCCATTTTGTTTTAAACGCTACCCCTGGTTCTTATTATTTACGACGCTTTGTCTCTCTCTCACTGACCCTCGTCTCATTTGCCTTTCATAGTTTCTGCTTCTAGTGTTTCTGAGACACTGTCCAAAATCCTGTCACGTCTCGCTAAAATCCAGCTGCGTTCACCCCAGAGCTCCTCCACTCAAATAAATTCAAGCTTTTTGGTGCATTCATACTTGTGCTGAAACCGTTGCTAAACTCATTACCATAATAGCCTTGCTTAGAGTGACAGAATAGATGGTGCTTTACAATGCTATTTTGTTATAATTGCAATCTGCTGTTCCCCCAATCTCGTTTGCTTGCCAAAAAATTACAATGGTGACAGGAGATGTCAGGAGATGCTCAGCTCTAATACTAAATGTTCTGCTTTTCTATTTGCAGTAGTACCGGTTGATGGATACTACAATTAGTTGCTGGTAGGGCACCTGAGGTCTGCTCCCAAGGCTATTCCTCTCCCCTAATAACCCCAATCGTATCTTTTTTCAGTCTAGGCAGGAGATTTCTATAGAACTACCATCAATACAGAACCAGACAAGTTTTTTTTTTTTTTCATTCAGGTGCTATTCGGCTACAAGCTAATCCAGTAGGTAGACCTAAAGGCGTTGATTTGAAGCACAGAAAGCCCCTGCATCTACAAGGTTTAGAAGGCAATGGCACCGCTCCAAAAAGCCTCCAGACACAAAGACGGCAGAGCTCCCATACACACTTATTTCTGTGCTGCGTATTTTGGCTACTGTGCATCAAACAAAGAGAATGTCTGGCCCAAACCATCCATAACATGGGAGTTGGAAACAGATGGATGATGATGGCAGCTGCCTCTTAAACAACATTTTATGCAAACAGGTAATTAATGCAATCAATCAACTGTTAATGATTAAATAACAGTTGAAATGCAAATAAATAAAGAAATTTGCCTGAGGGGTTCAATTAATGTTAAGGCAGACTTTCTGGTAGGCCTGTCATGATAATTACTATATCGACTTATCTTATATTTAATACATGAGAGCTAGAACAATATATTTTGGGACTAATATTTAACGTGTGTACAATTTCTTTGCCACAGTTGTGAGATTTTTGTTATTTCTGCTGTAATACAATAAGATCTGAGCTGCAGAGGTTTGAAAAAGTAACTTCTATGGCTAATTATTGGTTTATTCTGTTATCTATTTGTTGGATTGCATTGCTTTTAAATTATTTTAAAATGGTTTATTGGCATTATTATTGTGTCAGAGGCATAAATTAGTTTCAATATTATCATTTATAGCAATATTTCTCTGTAGCAATATATCTTGCTTTGAAATCTGTTATCGTGCCAGGCCTACTTTCTGGTCCCATAGGGAAAGCTGTCCTCTGCATTTGACCCCTCCTTCAATCCAGCTGGACAATCGGTCAGGAGCAGAGCAGCACCTATCTCACAATCTTTAGTAAGACTATAGCTACTTTGGGCATTATAGATTATTGCGTATGTTTTAGGTTTTACAGTGTTGCAGCTCTTTTTACAGACTGCTATCAACTAAATCACAAAAGTGTGGAATTAAAAATGCAGCTATAATTATTATTACAAAGGATTAATCAAAAGAGGCAAGTTGTCCACATCCACTTTCATTTGGGTCTGTTCTGCTAATTTACTTATTTAGGTATTTTCTATAGTCTTCTTTTTCTATGGGCTTATAATTTAAGGCAAATAAGACTAAATGAAAAGTAGTACCAGGAAGTGGGCAGCACCATAGGCCCTTCACTTGTGCTGAAACAAATGGCTGTATTCCATCTGCTGCTGTTCTGCGGATGCTGCAGGTCAGCGAGTGACATGGTTCAAGAGTGGGGCTAATCTATTATTCCAGTAATAAGGATGGACAATCAATAGCTGCTGCAAGACCTGCATATCAAATTGCAGGTATTGGCTTGTGTCTCCCTGTATCACACCTAGACCATGAATCTATTGTTTCCTTTTTGTCTTATCTGAGGTGTTGCTCTGTCTCACTTTCTCAGCCCCAAAACTGGAAATGCTTCGCACCAAACCACCTGCTCTTTGGCTGTCTCTGCTGGGACAGTCTCTGCGCTGGAGGCATCACACAGAGAGAATAATTCATCTGGTACAAACGGAGACGCTGGTATTTTTAGTTTCCTGTGGCTGAATTATTCACTGTATTCTTCTGTCTCTGGGCCAGTGGGACTGCTTAACAAGAGGATTACCTTGAGGTGGGGAAACCCTCGCATGCAACACAAAAGCTGCACAGGCCAAATGATATATAGGCATGGAGTGAAGGAGCATTATGCAGGCTTTTCCATCCCTCTTATGTAAGCTCCTAATGAGTACTTCCTTGTGTAACCTAAATTATACTTGAGAGGGGAAGACTGCAGAACTGCTCCAGACAAAGCTTTAGAGCTAAAACTGTATTTAATAAACATAAAGAAAGAAAAGTATGGTTCAATAAAGGATCTGTGCCGGCCTCAGCCAACTCATTTACCAGATCTGACAGTTGTCTGAATGTCTCTCCTACTCTTCACCTCATTACAAATCCAATGAATGTGTTCAGACGATGTTACACTTTGTAATTCACACATTCTCATTTGTCTTCTGTTTATTTCCATGCTATATTTGCTCTATTTTTTTATTTTACTTTTTTGTTTTGTTTTATGTTTTTCATCTTGAATATTGTCCTTGGATATTTTGAAAGCATAACATTTTGGTCCTGTGCTTCAAGGTCAAAATTCCCTGTGCTGTTTTCTGGGGGGAGTGTGAGAGGTGTGAGGCCTTAGGTGACAAGACCCAGGAGACTATTTATCCAGCCGTAGTCCACTATAGAAAGTCGATGGCTGGACAGTGAAATATTGCAAAGAAGTGGCTCAAGCAGGAATCTTTGTGACAGGGCTCCCATCAGGAATTAAGACTACTGCAGTTACAGTAGTTTTAGCCGATAGCTTTTCCAGGAAGTGAGTTGTGCAGAAATAATCACACATGCTTCAGAGGGGAATCAATCAAAACTGTGTGGCACTCATAATCATGCAGCAAACACACAGAGGTTCAGAGGCCTGAGAGGAGGTCAGCTCATTTTGCTTTGCTCGTTGTGTCTGTGTGTATGTAGAATGTGCATGAAATATGTTCAGTCTAGGACTAATCATGTGATATGATTTCTAAAAGTGTTGGCTGCACTGCCATACAAAACAGATTTCAATTCATACTGAAATAATTTGCCTCTGCACAGTTTAAAAGGCTTTTGTTCATATATGTATACTATGTGATTTAAGAACTTTCAGCTTTATTTTTGATTCATCAAATTGTATGAATACATGTTTTTCACAGTGCCCTGAGCTATTCACAACTAGGACAGTTCATTTGGAGTGACTGGCATATTAAAAGGTCAATGGTTACTTAATAAGAAACACACAATGATACAGTGCCTATAAATGTACCAATAGATCATATGACTAAGTGGTTGGTTGCTATTTAATATTGTGTCTAATCTAAGCACACTCACTGCTGTCGGTGTTCTCGTCCTTGCTGCCGTCGATGGTTCCATCCGGCTGCATCTGCAGGTAGAAGCCCTGCTGGCTGAACAGTCGTGTCACGATGCCTTTCAGCTGTGGCTCTGCAACACACACCCACACCACAGCCCCCACCCACACCAGAAAGTCAGCACAAGACTTACATACACAAAACAACACTAATCATATGGTCATGGAGACTGCAAAGGGTCACCAGAACACCACACAGTCATACTTTCCCAGCCCCCAGACTCCAAACACTCTGTATAATCACATTCTCAAGAAAAATAATTTTCATGTTTTGCCAGTAATTGATTTCAAACTGTGAAACTGTGACTCAGTGCATAATCAAACAAAGTTATTTCTGAAGTGGAAATCTAGAAATAAAAAGAGGAAAGGGGCTTGGAAAAAATATGATTCAAAATTTATAGGAAAATTATTCCAACCCATGAACAACTGTGTATTAACACGCATAATACTATACCCTAGTGTAAAATTACAAACATTCATCAATGATCACAATCATGATGCCATTCTAATACAGTGGTACCTCACCTTACGAATGACCCAACAAATGAAAATTTCAAGTTACGAAACGCCTTCACGTTAAATTTTGGTCTCTAGATATGAAAGAAAATTCAAGTTACGAAACACCAAATCTCAAAAATTCAAATAATGCGCGCTCAGCCACACACATTATATCGTTTTCTCAGACTGGATCTAAACTTTTCTCACATTTGCCTCTCGTTTAAACACTCAAACTTTCATAGATTTTCAACAAAATTATTAATAGTGAAGTGTGGGGGGAAGGGGGAGGGGGGAGAAAACTGCGCTCTGACACGTGTGATAGCGCACATGACCCGGCGCGGGGCTGCCAGCAGGTCTAGACCTGGACTAAACCAGGACTAAACCAGGACTAAACCAGGACTAAACCAGGACTAAACTTGGACTAAACCTGGACTAGACCAGGACTAGACCAGGTGGATTAAAGCGCCGCGCGCGGGTCTATTTCCTGGTTTCGTTTCGAGTCACAGCTGAGGCGAGCAGCACGGACTCCCCTCGGGACGGCACGCAGTCCGAGCGCATGAGCGAGACCCACGAACGCATGCAAGAGCCGCGGTGGTCTAGACCTGCTCTAGACCTGGTCTAGACCAGCACGGGTCTCGTTCATGCGCTCAGACTGCGTGCCGTCCCGAGGGGAGTCCTCGCTGCTTGCCTCAGCTGTGACTCGAAACGAAACCAGGAAATAGACACGCGCGCGGCGCTTTAATCCACCTGGTCTAGTCCTGGTCTAGTCCTGGTTTAGTCCAGGTTTAGTCCTGGTTTAGTCCAGGTTTAGTCCAGGTCTAGACCTGCTGGCAGCCCCGCGCCGGGTCATGCTGCACTATCACACGTGTCAGAGTGCAGTTTTCTCCCCCCTCCCCCTTCCCCCCACACTTCACTATGAATAATTTTGTTGAAAATCTATGAAAGTTTGAGTGTTTAAACGAGAGACAAATGTGAGAAAAGTTTAGATCCAGTCTGAGAAACCAATCAGGATGCAGAACACAATGTTACACTATAAAAAAAGTTACACTATAAAAAAAAAACTTGGATTGGGGCCTTGGAACGAATCAGGCTTTTTCCATTGAAATAGCTACTCAACTTACAAATTTTTCACGTTACGAAACCACCTCTGGAACCAATTAATTTTGTAAGGTGAGGTACCACTGTACTTCTAAGTGTGGTGACAATCCTATAGTATAATGTGATGATATCTGTCATTTTGTATGAAGCAACAGCAGTGCTGGAATTGGATGCTGTATTCATGTCTACAGAAATAAATATCTGGCTGATAAGTTCAATGAAACTGGGCTGCTTTCCTGTTCTAACCGTGAAGCAACCTCACATTTGGAAGGGGAAACATCTGGCGCCTGACCAACATTATGCTGTATGTGCTTTTCACTTCAGGGCAGGTAAAAACTGTGAATAGCTAAGGGCAAAAAGGGCTCTCCAGCCACAAAAAACAAAACATGCAACGGGGAAAGTGTCAAACACCGCTGAGTATTACTGATGTTGTGGCTAGCATCTGGTACCATTTTGATATCTATAGTGGTTTTTGCCATATTCATTGACTTTCTTTTCATTAGGGCTTGAGCCTGTCCCCAGCAAGTGCCTCAGGAGTGTAAGACCAGTTTATGCATTGTATTTCTAAAGAGTCCAGAGATAAGTACTAATGATACTCAACTTCAACAGACTTTCCTAAAACAAGGTGAATGTTTTAACAGATGTAAATATTTTAAATTACCCTTAGTGCAGAAACGTCACTTCACTTACCCTTTTTGGAAGTACTTTCATTTCTATTTGTACTACTTTTAATACGTTTTGATTAGCCTAACCCTTAAACTCTTAATCATGAACAAGTATGTGTCCTAGTACTTACCACCAGCAGTGATGCATCACTTGCTAAAATAAGTTTAGCAATGGCTATGTTTTTGTTTATATACTTTTGCTGTTCTTTTGTTCATATCCTGTATTTAGCTGTGTACACCAGCTATAAAGAGTCAAAAGACTTGTATTGTCGCTCAAGGTCGTGTCAAGAATTAGATGCTGTTGTTCACAAGACAATACCAAAACAGCTTTGGGCCCACTGTTACCTAGTGATGCTGACACTGTATGACATGAGTACTTAAACCAGCCAGACTGAGTTAACATTAGTGGAGAGGATCCAAGTCAGCTGGAAGCTGTGACTCGTTGTTACATTCTCCTCATTACTGTGACCATCACCTCCCCACTCACTCACCTACCCCTGTGGTGTGGCCATCAATTGTTGGGACAGGTCTTTTCATCATCCATCACGGGACAGGGGGGTGTGGAGGTGCAGAGGATGTGCATGTGCGACCATGTGTGCTCTAGTGTTAGTGAAAGCACATGGGAGCGTATACAGAGCTGTAAATCATGGGAATAACTACACACCCATAAATTAGGGCCCAACGTGGGGCAGAGCAGTGGCTGACGCCTCATCAGTTCCAATCATTGTGTATGCATGTGTGGGAGATAGAGCATAAACAAAGTCACACCTCAGAGCTTATATCAGTCATGTTCCCAATGGCATCTACAGTAGGGCTGAGTAGGCAACGATTCATCAGAATAATTGTGACGAATCGACTATTGAAATAATCGTTAGCTATTTAATCAACATTAATTGTTATCTGGACTGTGCAGAGTCTAAAGCTGTAAGCAAAACACCATTTATAAAACAACAGGAGGACTATTTCAACAAAATGGAAAAAAATATATGAATATTATTATTTATCAGTAATACGCTTGGATTGTGTCTAAGTCCTCCTCAGTTAGCATATTACATTTTATGGTTACAAATGTAGGAAATAATTCTCAGTGGCTAACCTCCTTATATGGAGGTTGTCACATGTTAAGCCCACTGAGGGTTTTTGGTAACCATCACTTTCTATTGTATAATGCATCTTATGCTGTATTTTTAACAAGTAAAAATAAATAAAAATAACAAAATAAAGAATCAAATGTTTGGTAAAAAACATTCTATGAAATTGATTTGGAGAAGTGAGTGTTTCGCTGGTTAGTTTCAAGGAGGTGACCATCTTGTAACTGTCTTGGTAGAAGCAGTGTGAGCTGGTGGTACAGAGAGAGCTTCTCCCAGTGGAGTGCAGTGGAGCTGCTCTGAGCTACTGCAGGGGGTATAAAGAGTGTGCTGGCATCTGCAGGATTACCTTCCCTATGATTGTTAAGCAACCCCACATTTTGTTTTGACTTGCCTTTTTATGCCTGGTAGCTTTGCTGTATGCTGTGTTTGTCATCAAATAACATTGTGAAAAACAAAAACGTATTCAAACCTCTGTGTCATCAGAAATTTTACTTATACTTACTATACCAATGTAGAAGGAAGAACAAGACCATGTGAAACAAATGGCACCATGATAGTGAAAGTGAATGATCAACAACTTTGTATTGCCAGACACATTATAACCAACCACATACATCAAAACAAAACAACTTAAACAGTACTTCACAGTGGCACATATTTAGACAAAGAACAATAAGCAGGAGGTTCAAGACTGGCCCAACACTGACTGACTGACTGACAATGGACGAAATGAGAGAGCCAAAGCCGACTCAAGTGTTTTCAAGAAAACATAAAATTTGACATTGAATAAAGAAACAAAGAATTCCACCGGTCAGTAGATAGGAGGGGGTCGCTGTCTGTTTAGGACAAGGGTCAAGAGCCCATGATCATGCCCTCCCCTTTCCTAAGCCCTCCCATCCTTCCATAGGCCGGGAGTGTCGACATGGGCGCGGGATGAAGGTGGAGACGAGGAGGAATCAAAAATAAAGATAAAGCAAGAAAAAACATAGCATCACACACGGATGGAGGCTGAGCTACTGACCTAGCCTGCAGCCCTTATGGGACACCTGTGGAGGTTTGGAGGGTGCATCTTACGAAGGGGGAAGGGACAGAAGGAAAAACAACAGGCAGAATTCAGAAAGAAGTTGTCATGCAATATCTTATTTGCATACAAACAAAACATTGAGGAAAAAGGATTGTTATAAGCTGTGGTAGTATTGCGCTGTGGATATATAAATTGATTTAGTGTCTTAGAGCTTCACGTTCTCACGTTTAGGCTTTTCTCTCACTTTTGGCTGCAGCATCACCGCCTGATGTCACCATATGGGTTTTTAAAATTCTGTCTGGTCTTCTTGGCTGTCTCCCTAGTCGTCTCTAAAATGTCTGTCCTTTTGTGTGCCAGACATACACACAACACAATAGAACAGATAGTTTAAAAGCTAAAGGCTCAGAAAGCGGTTTGCAATAGAAAAAATAAGTAATGCATATAGAGCACAGGGGCTCATTGTATACTGTCATTCCGTGTGACAGCAGAACTTAATGACTGGAGCTTTACCTCCCACTGCAGTAAAGGCTCTCTCTGCAATAAACATTTACCTTTAAAAACATTTAATCTCAAAAGAGCCTTGGTGCACTGCGGTGCAACTAATCACCCCTCAGAAGCCCAATATACATTAATATTGAATTAGGCATTTGAAAGCGGTGCATGGACATATTCATGGACATTTTCAATAAGATGTGAGGGAAATAATTACTATAAATGTGTTTAAACGTAGAGAAATACGACTATAAGAGATTACGTGCCATGTGTTACGTGTTGCCTGGCTGAGCTATGTCCAGTGCAGGGGCATTTCCAGACAATCGTAAAGAAACAGGTGGACTTTACGCGTAACGGAGGACAATCGCGCTCACTGATATTCGATTAGAAGGTTTTGACTGCAGTATAAAACGCCTATGCTATGTTCCACAGAGAGGAGGAGGAGGATAAAAAGGTGGGGTGGGGGAGAGGGTGTGGAGGGATGGGGGAAACCGCTCTGTCCCCTCATCCATAACGCACACATTACAGAAAGGGGGAAAACGCACACACACGGACTGACCTGGGCGCCTGCGGACTGGTCGTTTCTTGCCACTGCAGAAACGCACTTTGCTAAAGACCCCCAAGAAATGCCTTTCACACAAAGATCGAGGGTCTTTGCTGGGGCTGGGGCGCCGTTTGGAAGTAGACACCCGGTCACTGTTGGACTCCCTCGCCTGACGTTTCTGGCGAATCAGGGAGCTGGCGATTGCAGCCATCTCCCCGAATGAAGAAAAGCCTTGATTTTATGAGCAGATGTAGGATGTAGTGCAGATTATAAATGCAACAAAAATGTAAAGTCCATAAAGTGAAGCCTTTCTACCCAAACGTCATCCTGCTCCGTTTAGAAAATCCTCCAAGTCCAATGCATTGCTCCCTTTCAGAAGTAGCGAAGCAGCAGAGTTGCCAGTCAGCGCACACCTGGCTCACATATGATACATAAATAAATCTATTTACATGCTATAGGCCTCTGACCCACGGGATCTTGTGTGAAAATGACATGCAACAGTCTTAATAAGTTGCAGCCGCGCGTCATTGGAGAGGTTCAGGTATTCCAGGTGAATACGTCTGGCAAAGCGACTCAAACGCTCGATCTGTTTGTGAGGAAGTTTTTTCCTCTTTTAAATGATTTACTCCATCAGTCCCCAGTGCTGTCCTTGTCCCGGACCTCTCATCGAGCCTGTGATCTGCGGTCTACATTGAAAATGCAGCTGGAAAAGAGAATGAGCAGCCAGTACTCTGCAAGGATGCGGCGGAGATGTGATTTAAGACCGAGGAAAGCGTCCGTAAAGCAACAATTAGTTGTAGTGGAACACAGTACCACTGTGCACCGCTTCCTTCGCCATGTTAACGGTCTTTATGAAGCCTCTTTTGACGTTTTTTCCCATGCGCAACCCAAACCGAACCGAAGCTGTTGTTCCATCGCCGACTGTGAACGAAGTGAATCGGTCCAGCTCTCCCCCGGAGCAGCCCCCCTCCTCCCCTCTTCCTCTGTCTAACTCTGAACGCAATCATACGTGATTGAGGTTCGTATTAGGAATTCACACTGGCATCTCATGACCCAAGATAAGCTAGCTGATCTGGATATTTATGTGCCACTGAGGAGAGAAAATAAAAAATGATTTTTTTTTAATGTAAAAGAGAGGAGGGGGCGCTTGGAAGTGGGGAAAAGGTGATCTGAATTTCTCTTTGAATTACATATAGTGCCAACCATTTTAGGCTGTCCCGTAGGCAGAATGCATGAAAAAGCAATCCTAATCAAGCTCAATCTTACATTTCACATGCACAACAGGCTTCGGGGACATAGGGCCACACAGAGACAAGAGTCAGTGAATTGCAACAGGTTTGTCATGCAATAAAATGGTACATTTAAGACAGGGGCTTGCTGTGTTTGATATCAGGGATTTATAGAGACAAATTAGATGAAATGAAAACATGTAACAATAAGTTGTAAAGGCACAGCACAAATAGCACTAATGAATACTAATGCTCTCCATATACAAGCAAGACTACATCTCGCAGGGCGTAAAACTGAACTTTTACTCAAAACATAAAAGCTCTATTCTGACTTTCTTTATCATAGTATCAATCCTGCTTGGTATCTTCCAATTTCTGCATAATGTGTGATAATATTATATTCTAGACAAACAAGAATCAGCAACTACTGCTTTGGGGATGTCTCATACTGATTTATTCAGACATGTCTCTTGCACCACTGCTGGTCACCCCTTTTGTTATTTACGGTAATGATGGCAATAATGACTATGTCTGTCTACGTCATTTCTAGAATAATTTTTGACCATAAAGCATGTATATAGGTGAATTTTCAGTTTTCATAAAATAGTGAATGTATGTGAGAGTGACGTGGCTGTGGTTGTGGTTGTTTCTCAGTGTTTGTCCTGTAACCAGGCAATGCTAATGTGACACGTTGTAATTAGTGGGTGAAAGTGACAAAATTTTAGGTTTTGTAATACATCAGAAATGTGCTAAAAAGTGCCTGTAAATGTCTTGGTTGGAGTATAAATATAATTTATCCTCTCCTTTTCATTTGATAATGATATTTGACAATATGCTCAATATCCAAACTTTCCATACCTTCCAAACTATATGTGTTTTTAATGTAGACCATACTGTCAACCTGTAGTTATAATACTAGAGTAATAAAAAAATAAAACAGAAAATGAATGAATGTGTACCACCATCTATTTGCATAAGATAAACATGATTAAAACTTGGCCTAATAGTTGCTGGGTTGAATTTACAGTTACATTGGGAATCTTTTATGCATTATGTGGCTGTTTATGCATCGAGAAAAGCCCACATCTCACACAGTGGGAGAAACGGACATGTGAAATTCTTAGGCAGCACTGTGAACCTCCCTCTTGCCACTGATGAAACTGCATGAAACATTTACAGGCTTTTTCTAGGACTGGCTTTGACACCCGCTCCTCCGAATCAAAGGGTGAGATGGATGGGGGAGATGTGTGGTTCCACCGCTGCTGTCTGGCTGTGCATGTTTCTCCCTTATGTAACATTTGGATACAATAGATCAAAGTGGTCCATGCTCAAGGGCTGTTGCTATTTCAAAGCCATGAGACAGGGAACAGAGAAACATGGAGGCAGATAGAACAGCAGATACAGTCTATTAGAGCTTTTCTCCACAACAAGAAACATGTTCACACAATACTGAAGGTATGGTAAATGGTCACATCTTTATATAGCGCTTTTCCACCTTCAAGGCACCCAAAGCGCTTTACAACAAGGAACCAATCACCCATTCACACACCAGTGTACGCAGACACCGGGGGCAAGGTGGGTTAAGTGTCTTGCCCAAGGACACAACGGCAGGATTCATCTGTGGGAGCTGGAATCGTACCAACCTGTGGGTCAGTGGATCTGACCGCTCAACCACTGATGTTTCTTATGTCAAGAGCGGGATTTGAATCGCCAACCTTTGGATCAGTGGACAAACACTCTACCAACTGAGCTACTGCCGCCCCATATAAGGTATATAGGGCAAATAATTAAGTACCAGAAGAACATACATCAATCTTCTTCCAACTATTGCTAATTGAAATGGTGAAGGACTGAAGCCTAGCATAGCAACTATGGACCTTAGACAGATATAGGACTTTGATAACAACCAGGTAAAGGGTTGAGTCGACACAAATACTCATCATGTGAAGAATCCCTCAGTCGTCCAGGTAGAATCCATGATAAAAGGAGAAATTCAATCTGTCAACTGGACAAAGTTTATTTGGTCGAAAACGTTTTCGCAACCCATTCGAGGTTCTTCGAAGCACCTTGGGTGAGTTTACGTAAGAAACAACCTCGCAAGATATTATTTATTACTTATCTAAATATGGATATATAGTAATTTTTCTGCACTTTTGTGGTTAATTTTACTTATTAGCACATATCTTGATAATAAATAAACTAAAATATTCATCCATTCATTTATATTATTTTTTGTCAGTATTGCCTATCCCTAGTACATTTTTAGTTAATAACCTCACAAATACTAGTACATTCCAAGCATAGCGACAGACTCAAATCATAACATTGTCTTTGCTGAGGCAAGAGCAGCTAGCATGCAAGTTTAAAATGCAATACATGCTTTTATAGCAGGCTATTATGTGAAAAACAAGGGACAAGCCTCACTACAGAGACACAAGACAATACATCTTTGTCAAGAAAAGATAAAGTATTCCCAAATGAGAATTTGCGAGGCTTCTACATCAAAGACACAAAGACAACTGATGCTGCATTTCAACACAGAAGGGAATAGTACTTGAACTGTCTATACAGTTCATGTCTCATATAAGTGTATGTTTGCTACACTGAGTGATTGATTTAACTATAATAAAGAATTGAACATATGGTGCTGCTTAATTGCACCAATATATACAGGCTGTGGATAACAGCAGTGTAGACAGCAGCATAACAAATATGTCTGAATACTAGGAGCTATGAATCAAAGTCGATGGTTTCCCCAGAGACCATATCGCTGCAGGTCTGAGCTCCCCACTACTACAACCACAACTGGTGTGTTTATCGTGGACGTGCTGCCACCTGCTGGAATGAAAGAAGAATAGCACATCCAAAACAAAGCGGTGTCTTTCGTATCTCAAGTTTTCTCTCGGCAATGTCCTTGAAAGAACTAAACCCAGACATGTTTAGTTGTTTTTTTCCCCCCTGTGTCTAAATATTTTTTGGCTTATCACTGGTGAAGGCAACATATTTGCGTGCTATTAAACACACGTCTCATTACAAAACCATAAAAATAATGACATAATGCCATTTATCTTACAGCAGAAATACAGTTATCCACAATTTTACATAACGGCTTACACTCAAATGACAGTTGTTTTAATGTATAACTATTAGCACAGTACACATTTAGCCATTTGGACAATAATCAGTGAATTAACATGAACATTTTAGTTATTACTACATTGGGATTGCAAAAGATTTATATGCACAGCAGCAGAAAAGAGATGGCATGAAGTGAACTTGTAAATTAGCTGAATCAGTTTAATGTCAGTTTTCATATGTGAAGTTAATGTTAATGTAACTTGTACTTCTGCATAATTGTTATTGTGTTGTGTAAGTGTAGTTTAGGTCAGATGCAGGGTCAACTCATAGAGATATAAAATAGCTTTCAGAGGCCGCATCACACCCCATTTACTGTAGGTGAATAATTGAAGAATGGAGAATGTCTTTAGTTGAGAATTTTTTGTTGTTGACTACAGCCCAAATAACTACTGTGATTCAACTACTGTAAGTCAAATACATGTTGGTAGTTAACACAGTTTAAAAGACTGAGACGTTCGTGTGTGTAACTTTACTGGTAACTACAACAAATATGAGACAAATACCTGCAACACAGACATCTTTCATACCCCCACATTTCATTTGGAATTAATTACAACTAAAAGAACAGGGAACTCCTTTCTGAAGTAAATAAGCTTGGTGATATAAAAAAAAAGGTCTACATGCTACAACAGTTCAACCAACTTCTTATGAAACAGGCAAACTACTGAGACCTCATTACTCACAGGTGACCCCAGAATGACTAAGCTTGCAAACTGCAGACACACGCTCCTCAAATTTTCCCCAAAAGCTAAATCTGAGTGTAAACAAGCAGCCATGGTCCTGCCTGTTTAGCTGACTCAGGTGGAGGTCAAGTGGTTCATGTAACGGTGAGCAGCAGAGAGGCACCACTTGGACCAGAGATGCTTCATAACACCAGCTCCCAGTGTGCATGCTGCTTTTGGTCCAACCATCTCAAAGGAATCAGCTGTGCTTAATGGGGTTGCTAATTGTCTCTGGCCTGAATATGAGAACTGCTACTCTAGTTAAAACTGACTGATAGCATAAACCTAAAGCCCAGAACTCCGAGCCTTTGTAGATGTATATTATGCCCAAACATCAGCAATGCAGTGAAATGCTGAGACATGATGGCAGAGGACATGGCTATAGGCGTCTTGCCAAAGCCTGCTCATTGTGTACAGTGTGCATACGCTGTGTGTCATTGAGAGTCAATGCCATGTGGGCTATGTAACAAACTGCATTGTTGGAAAATGTCTTCCAAGTGACAGAATAGGCAGTTCCCACATTGTTTAAAAGATAATGTGGTAACTTCTGCTAATTGTATAATGTGGTTATCAGTTTTCACAGGTTGTGAGCTCTAGAGCAGGCCTCACGATAATGTGAAAAGTTTGGAAGTAGCGGCTACCGCTATGGCGCTGTCCATGGTGATGATTTGTTTGGGCCCTCACTCCTCCACTTACACAAAGCCTTAACTTTAATCACTTGTATTCTTCATACTATTGGCACAGCCTACTGCTTTGGAGGAGCAAAATAACACATTCTAATGCAGCTCAAAGTGTGTTTTGGTGCTATTATCATTACACAACTAAAGAAGATCCAGCATCGTCGCGTACAAGCTTTGAAGACTGCACAACCAAACTCAGGACAGCTGTACAAGGAGACCGCTGCAGACTGGCAAGATGTTACCCACACACTCCTTTTGGCAAAGGAATCTCTCTATTATCATGTATACCAAGCATACAACATCACAGTGGCCACAGTGTAGGCTGATGTCTCACCGTCGGTAATAGTGGTCGACTTCGATCGTTGTCCACAGAAACACTGCAGCATATGCGCTCCTTTCTGAAGGAATGGCCTCAGAATCCTCATTGATTTGGGTTGATGAGAGCCTTTCCTCAATCCAAACAGTCGGACACGGCGCTATCACAAAAACACGGTGGTAGCAGCGGGGTCAGGCACAGCATAGCGTGTAGCATAGCCCCTCAAAACGCCGGAAGGGCACAGTCTGCGGGACAAATGACGCTAAAACGGGGCATCTTGAGTGTTTTCCCCGCTTCGCTCTCGTTCTCAACACAGTCCTGTTTCTCTCATCGGTCATCCGCGCACACTCCTCTTCTTCCGCCACACTAACGGCAACGCAAGGACGTTACAATGTGCTCTTAATTGTACCCCCCGTACGTCTCTTCGCGTCTTTAGGAGCAGCGAGCGAAATAGCAGGAAAAAAGAAGCCGAGAGAGGAGGAGTATGGTTGTGTCGGAGGGAGGGAGAGTGCATGCACGCCAAAGTTAAACTGCAGGGGTAAGTGGCAGGCCGACCACGAGTCACTGGTGAGGTGAGGTAATGCGGAGCTGACACTTCAGGTGACCAGACAGATGTGAGTGTAATGTGGTCATAGTGCCTGAGCAATAAACACACAAGACGGGAGCAAACATCATAATTGATATAGTACAACGGCGGAAGGAAAGTTTATGGTTCAGCCCATTATTGTGTGTTAAGGAACGTGAGACACTTACGCAATAGCAAAAGACTCACAAAGTCCTTGAGAAGTTAGGATACAGAAAAAGTTATATAAACATCCATGCACAATAGAAAGCTTGACATAGGCTGGTCACAAAAGGAATCTTTGAGAAAACTTAAAAAGTTGTAAAACTGCATGACCATAGCTTAAAGTGTAGATTCACACACTGACTGAATTCAACAGCTGTCTGAGATGTTGATGCACCACACTTGCTTGTTCATATTATGCCCTTTTGTCGGATCACCACTTTTCTTTCCTGCACCACTTTTGGCACACACTGACCACTGCAAACTTGGAACAGGCCACAACAGCTGCAGATTGGAAGGCTCTAGTGCTGGAAGCTGTGACTTATAGACTTATAAAACTTATAGTGCAACCTGGCCAATATTTTGTAGATAATTGTTGTTAGTGTTAAATTATAAAGTAGGCTATTTACTGTTGCGTGTGGCTGCAAAAAGACTGACAAAATCATATGTATAACAATATTTAGGCTCATCGTGCTAGATTGCAGTTATTTTTCATTTTAGAAGTATGTGAGAAACAATTCTGATGGGACGAGGAGTGACAAATCACATATGTGAAGATTTCTATTAGATATAAAATGTGTTGTTGATGATGAGAAATTAAAAGTCGATAATAAAGCCAAACAACAAAAGGCAAAGTGCAACTCCTGCAGGCAACTCTAGGGGGAGTTATAACCCAAAGAGTTGAAATGTTAGTGCATGGAACCATCAGGTACTTATAAGAAAAGTACTAAGGGCACAAGATTTAAGTCAGTGTGATATCTCTCTGTTTGTCTGTCTGTCTGTTTGTTTATTTGTTTGTTTATTTGTTTGTTTGTTTTTTGATAGTTTGAAGTATTGTAGAAGTGTGTATTCTGGATCCTGGGCAAATAAGTGGGGGTTCAACAATAATCAATTTCTTTGAGTTGCCAGCAGCTCAAAAATAAACTTATCCCCTTAAAGCTGATCAAATACATACAAATAGTCCCAATCAACAAAAATAAATAAATACATAAATAAATAAAATATGTACACACAATTTTAAAAAGTCGGTGAGGAGTATGCTACTAAATCCAAACATGCATTCTACTACAACACTGCAAACACCTAATCAACCTACTACACTAAGGCCTCTGATCACATTCAGTTCAAAACCACAATATGAATGGCAGTTATTAACAATTAGTTGTCTGCAAAAAAGTCTGCAACTATTTTGGGAATATGTCTTCTGACATCTGACAAGATATCAGCAGAGCTTTAGAAATTTGCAAAAAATAAAAAAGAAAAGAAAAGAAAAGTGAGAAGTACAATTTTTTTCTACAAAATGTTCACTGAGAAGCAAAGCAATGTATGTAAGACAATACAGTTTAGAACATATTTTGCAAAATGATCAAATTGACAAATTGACAGCATAGACTAACAACATCAAAAGGCACAGACATGTCAATCACAAGCATATTCCTGCTACTTTTTCCTGCTGGTGTTTTTCTTTCATTACAGCCTTCCACTGTAGCACTTTGATTTAAAATGTAATGCAATTATTATTATTATTATTATTATTATTATTATTATTATTATTATTATTATTATTATTATTGATAAAAGAAGAAATTCAATTTGTCAACTGGACAAAGTTTGTTTGGTTGAAAACGTTTCGCCGCTCATCCGAGAGGCTTCGTCAGCTCTAATTAGAATGCTGGTAAGACACTTGCTTATATCTTGCTGCAGGGAGGAGCTAACTAGCTAACTACTTTCCGAAACTATCTCATTGGTTTCAGTCTTTTGTTTCTCTGGCGTCTAGATTACCATACCTATTAATCCCTACAACAACTGTTTTTCACACCTCTGGCCCTGACCTGGCTAGCCCTATTGTTCCCCTGTTTGCTTGATCTAGGCTTAAGAATGGAATTATAGATGGGAGACAAATTATGTCTGACTCCACCATTTCTGTTCAGAGAAGGATTCTCTTTTTTGACAAAAATAGCCTCTTTAACTCCCCTCTCAAACCAATTATTTTCCCTGGCTAAGATCTGAACCTCACTGTCCTCAAACAAATGGCTCGTGGCTTCTAGGTGAAGATGTACGGTAGATGACGGTCCACTCTGGCACGCCCGTCTGTGTTGGTACATCCTCTTGTGAAGTGGCTGCTTGGTTTCTCCAATATAGCGCTCACTGCAGTCTTCACTACACTGACCACATTGCTTTGTTTGTGGCTCGGTGTTTTGTCCTTTGGGTGGACGAGGTAATCTAGACGCCAGAGAAACAAAAGACTGAAACCAATGAGATAGTTTCAGAAAGTAGTTAGCTAGTTAGCTCCTCCCTGCAGCAAGATATAAGCAAGTGTCTTACCAGCATTCTAATTAGAGCTGACGAAGCCTCTCGGATGAGCGGCGAAATGTTTTCGACCAAACAAAGTTTGTCCAGTTGACAAATTGAATTTCTTCTTTTATCATGGATTCTACCTGGACGACTGAGGGACTCTTCACGTATTATTATTATTATTATTGGGGCCAAGCACCGAAGGTGCGAGGCACCATAGTGTTTCTACTGATTCTTAAACATTATTCTTCTACCCATGGGAGTCTATGGCAACCCCTAAAAAGTTGTGAAATTTTGCATGCACATTCCAGCCAGTCTCCTCATTACCCACAGCAATTTATAGGCCCCCAGCCCCAACCGTCTAGTGCCACCAGCAGGTCAAAATTACAGGAATTTTCAGGAATTTTCAGCGTTGCTAGGCAATGCAAAAATGTACCTTTGATCTGTCTTTGATGTGTCTTTGATCTAGTCGAAGTGAGCTCATATCTCGGGAACCCTTCATAGGAAGCCTGGGAAGCCTGGCTAACAGACCCTGTTAAACCCTGTTAGACCCTGTTAAACCCTGTTAGACCCTGTTAAACCCTGTTAGACCCTGTCAGACCCTGTTAGACTCTGTCAGACTCTGTTAGACGCTGTTAGACCCTGTTAGACCCTGTCAGACCCTGTTATACCCTGTTAAACCCTGTTAGACCCTGTTATACCCTGTTAGACCCTGTCAGACCCTGTTAGACTCTGTCAGACCCTGTTAGACCCTGTTAAACCCTGTTAGACCCTGTTAAACCCTGTTAGACCCTGTCAGACCCTGTTATACCCTGTTAGACCCTGTCAGACCCTGTTAGACTCTGTCAGACTCTGTTAGACGCTGTTAGACCCTGTTAGACCCTGTCAGACCCTGTTAAACCCTGTTATACCCTGTCAGACCCTGTCAGACTCTGTTAGACCCTGTCAGACCCTGTTAGACCCTGTCAGACTCTGTTAGACCCTGTCAGACCCTGTTAGACCCTGTATAACTTTTCTGCTTATAATGTAGCGTTTGATTGGCTGTCATGACAAAACGATAATACATGCTGAGGCCTACATGCACCTTTGGTGCTTGGCCCCACATTGCTGCTTGCAGCTATATTTATTATTATTATTGCTTCATTTGACAATAACATACAATGCATAATGAGCATAAATGATATTAAAGATTTGTGAATAAACTTTTTGGATATTTCATGCCAAAGTACAATGTAATTAATAGGAAAAACTGTCCCTTGTCACTGATCATTACATTCTAGAATCGGAAAACCACCAATTTTCAAAATGTTACAGCTTCAGTATCATGGTAAATCTACTTGTTGAGCCTTTAATCATACCTGGTCAAAAACTAGACTAGACCTGTATACCTGAAACAAACTATTAGTTTAAATGAAAATTAAAAGGTGTTTCTGTGCCAGTCAAGTAAATGTTTAAAGGAGGTTTAGAACAAACTATCATACAAAAGTCATACTGACTTAAAGCTATTCACACCCCTATAATATCAGCAGGTACATAGACTATAAGGCAAACATTAAATCATATTCTCTGCTAAACACATATCCTCTGCTTAGTATGAGCTCCACTTGAATACACCCATCTACACTCATTTCTGTCTGTGATGACACAGTGCAAAGATCCCAGACGAGTCTTCTCCCATTACACCTCGTAATGTATGTCAACAGAGAGGTCAGAGTGCTCACCTTGAGCTTCACATACCATTGTGAGTACAGAGTCGGCCCGGTAGTGAGAGAAGGTATGTACATAGCTCAGATTTTTTTATTACTTATTTTTCTATTTTATTTTGACTTGTAGATATACATTTATATAATTATGCCTTATTTGACATCTTTCTATCTTTTTTGCTACTTTTACAACTTTTTTATTGCCATTTATATTTTTTATTCTTTGTTATTATATTGCAATGTGTGAGCTAGTGTGTCCAAGTAATTTCCCTTGTAGATCAATAAAGTTTATCTAAGTCAAGTCAGGTAATAACTGTTCATTTTAAATGTGATATTATTGTAATTACAATCTTGGTTTTGACTTGACTTATCAGGCTATCTACTCTAATATTAAACTACTGATTTTGGTGCTGAATGTATTGAGCTCAATTTTGAGTAAATCTTGAACAACATGCTGTTAACAGTCTACACTTTGAGTGCCTTGAAAGTGGAAAATATCAAAATGTGACTATTTACCATTTATTATCATTCACCAACATATACCAAAGTCAGAATGACAGGGATGGGAAACTCTCTCATTCACATGCCTATAAGGCCATAAACATGGAAAAAAGTGTCTTGCCCAAGGACACAATAACACTGTGGAGGGAAGGTAACATCAACCTGACATGCCAGACCTAATTGAGTTTAAGCTAAATAACATAATAAATGAATACAATAACATAAGCTTAATAGAGCCAAACATGAACCTGAGTCAGTGTCCTAGGATTCTTTAAAACATTTAAGGAAACACAACGCAAGCCCTTTTTCCAGGTGTTCTCACCTATTAGGACAAAGGCAAACAAGGCACCATGTCCCTTAAAAATGGCAGTGCAGGTAAAGTTATTTTTATGCACGTTGCTCACTTTAGAATGGCTGGGTCATGCATCACTGCCTGCATTCACATCTGCATTTCTGTCTTGAACATAGTCCATTACAGGCTCAGGTGAACAGCTTTGTCAACAACACTCCTGCTGATCGTTCACGCCGCCACCGCTGCTGCCGCTGCTCGGGGGAAAAGCTGCACCGAAAAAAAGTGGAGCGGCAGCAGTTTTAGTCCAAATCAGCTGACGGAGCCCATAGAGTAGCTAAAATGAAAGATCGCGCCGACAGCATTTAATGACGCAACACTGAGGGGCACAGATGACTATAATGGCACACTTATTAAGTTCTGTTCGCGTGGATGTTTTATTTGCACTGAACTCGACTTTATGGACACGTTAAAAGCGATTGATTAACTCCGAGGCGGGGAAAGGAGCTCCAAAGCCGGGGTACTGCAGTATATGCAGTATATGCAGTATATGCAGTATTGCAGTATATGCAGTATATATAGCCTAGTATAGGTTGGTTAACAGTAGCGTCTGTAAGCGACTAACGCACGAGTTTTGTTCCGCTGTAGGGTACAGTCCATTCATAAATAATGTAAAGTTTTTTGGCACTCACACAAATATTACACACAAACAACGACATTCATCAGAACAAAAAATACCACAGGTTAATCAAAAGCAAATGAAAGTTACCTTACCGGCGTTTTTATCACCCATGTCCTTCTGCGCAGCAAAAGTTTTTCTTTATTCCCGTTTTCCTCTGTCCTGCCGGGGAACAGGCAGAAGTATCACACAAAACAAGTTTGTATTTCCCAGTCAGGGACTCAAACTGGGCCTACATCTGCTGATGCGTGGAGCGTGGAGGTAGCTTGTTGTGCATGCGCCGCTGTGTGGGGCAGGTTTTCTGACGGAGGAGTGGGTTCAGGTAAAGCGGGATGTGGGGCAGTAGGGGTGGGGCAGATGTAGTCTGAGCAGCAGATCTTACACTGTTTTATTTCATCACAAGCTGTTCTTACATTGTTGTCCTGTAGCAAAGAAACACAATACTTCCAAGGCTTTTTTATGCTGAGGCAGTAGATTTTTGTGCATTACATTTCGCCACATTGATCTGGGGATTTTGTCAGGCTAACGTTATAGACATAGGTAAAGTTTTCAAATATTTTTTCTCGTCCCACTAACAGGTGATATTCAAATGTTATAAGGATATATAACACATGGTAGGCTTTATTTGATAGACAACAGTAACTGTTACCTCTTGAAATTAAATCTGTCTGCAATAGTATAATAATAACAATTTTAAAATGTCAACATTGGGGCATATTGTAAGCCTAATTAGTGCACTGTACATGAGACTGATCCTATAAATATGCTGTAGCCTATTATAATCTTACACAGCATTTAACTGATGCTGATCCTATAAAAACAATAAGAAATACATAAAGTATGTTTTCTCTATACATGCTGCTGCTGGCACTTCTGCTAACCACATACACTGCTCCTCTGTTTGCCTAAAGGGTGATATTTTTACTGGCAGACATGAATAATTTATTAATGACTCTTGGATCAAGAATGTTCTGAATCTGGGAACTTTACTGCTTACTCTGTCAATCACATCCATCATCCAAATCATTGCTGAACAAATGTTGCATGCAGACTTCCAAGTGCACACAGTGAGAGCTGCGGGGTATGTACTGTCCACTGTGAAGACAGGAAGTTACATCCTAACAGCATGAAGTGAAGCAGTGACGCTGGTATTATGTCTCTGTCCCATTGATCAGTGTCTAAAAAGCTCTTTGTCAGCAGCCCAGTGGGGCACTATGATATCAGCTTCAGTTTCCTTTTGTGGTATAAAAAGAATCCTTCTGGTAAATGAGCTTTTTATAAAAATAGAAATGTTAATGTATTATGTATTTATTTATGCTATAGTACACCATGCATCAGTGTCATATCAGTGACCCATAAACATTGCAAATTAATGTCAGAAGATGAATTGTGAAGTTACAGGGAAATTCAAAGTTGGCAGTTTTCTCACAGTAGCCTATTTCACTTGTTTCAGATGCACATGCACATATTGATATTAGTTTCTAGAATTTATATAGGGGTCTTCAAGCAATTAGATATGTATATTTAATACATTCCTATTTGCTTGCATGTGTTGTAAAGCGCTGTGGTCCTCCAAGCCATATTTTTTGTACTGAGCATTTTCATTTTGACATAGCCAAACTCTTACAAAAATAAATAGATCGACCATACATAGTCAGAATAAATCAGAGCATATAAAGATGATTTCTGTCACATAGTAAGGCCTTGGTTGCCGACACAGGCAAATCATGACCGGCGCCTGGTCACAATGAATCGATGAAGAGGAACTGAAAGCCGACACCTCTGCTGAACAAAGAACCCTACATTCCTCTTAACAATATGGTCATTGAGCATGAAATTAATATAGATTTATTTGTTCATTATTTGCAGTAGGAGTTATGTTCTTCATGTCACCAACTAAATCTTGTTCCCCTGAAGCTCTGGCCTGCAGCCCTCCCTTTCCCTTGTTTCTGTGTCCTCCTCTGCCCCAGACCTGGGCCCATAGGATATCATCTAACCTGGCCGTGTGTCCTTGGGTCTATACAGTGCAAAGGCATATTGCTGTCCTTTCTCTATTGCGCCACCTCCTTCTTTATTTTGGAGTTTATTTGTGTCTATGATTAATTACTTTCTCTCACACTTCTTTTCACACTGCCCCGGCATTGAGACTGAGACATGAGACTGTGGGTTTTTACAAAGAGGAGGATCCTATATATACACTGCAGTGCAGCCCTCTTGCTGTGAATCTTACTTTTGTGTATCCTCCTTGGCCTGCAAGACCCGTGAGGCACTTGTCCAGATGCCAGTAGTTACACCCAACATCAATATTTAGCTGTACATCTCTGAATTTGCAGACTATAAAGGTTGCTGCTTAAATGTAGGCCTACAAAAGCCTTGTAGGCCAACTGCTGTAAAATCAACCTTTTAATACAATTATATTGGCCCATAATAAAAATGTATAAGCATAAGCTTACAAGAATCACTTTAAAACTACTACACTGTAGGCTATTGTTAATACAAGCAATGTCAAATTATAAGATTTGCTTGCACAATAATAATTCAAACTATAACAAGATGATTTAGGCTATGAACATTTCCCTCATTATTCTGTCATTGCTCTTATTGATTCATCTTCATGCATTTTTTTTTTTCGTTTTTTTGTTTTTTGTTCCATTTCTAACCGATTTGGATTTTATTTGATGTAGTTTTGAATGTTACTGTTTTTGTACCGATTCACGTGACCAAAAGGCGAGCTGGAGGCTGGAAACTGTATTCCAGATCTGGCAACCCACTTGCCTCAAAAACAAACATGGCGTGGAGAGGAATAATAGTTAGAAAACTGACCAAAACTGAGTTTGTTAGGTCGGGGAACACAACATGGTCTCGCTATAGGTGAGAAATATATGCGATTAATCCTTATTACAGTAATGAACAAAGTAACCTTTGATCATGTGTGTTAAACCATCGCTAGCTGCAATGTTGTTAGCTGTCATAGTGAACTGTAGCCTGTCAGACAAGCCAGCTAGGAAAGTAGTTTTTCCAATTCAATGTTTACAGATATTGTGTTTCAACCCAAAAGAGGGGACTTTATCTTGTTTCTATCCGTAGAAACGTTATTATTTTGGATTATTTTTAACAGACTTTTTATATAGGCCTTTTTTTTTACAGACTTAACCCTTACCATCAGCCAGTGAGATGCTTCCGTCAAGAAGCAAAAAGGTCAGAAACAAAGAAAACCATTAATGAACAGGAAATAAAAGACTCACCAAGTGCAAACAAGACAGCGATACCTCCTCCCAAAATCCCTCGTCCATCACTGCTCAAACCTCTTCTTTTCACGTTAGGGGTGAGTGAACTCAACAATTTTCTTAGTGATGAAACCCAGTAAAGCCCATCTTCTCTTAATGTGAGAAGAAAGCGCATAAGGCCTGAAGATGGTGTCTAATTTCATGTCAGTTTACAGGATGCTCCTTTGCTGCTGCGGCCATTCTACAATATGAAAACCTGAGGTCCAAGGTCAAGGCGGCACAAGAAGAGTCAGATGAACTCTCAAAGGTACAGCACTGTATAACATTACATTATTACAGTTATATTCATGGTGTATTTTAAATGCATTATTGCAGGGCTCACATGACATAACATACTGGCATAACTGGTGGAATCAGTTGACAGCTTTTCAGAAGCAACTTATTCTACTGATGTCGATGGTGGACGACTTCTGGAGTAGCTTAACAGAGGGCCAAAGGATTGTTACTGGTAATTTTAGACATTGTTTTCACATATTTTATAAGAGGGAACTATAATCTATGTATCTTTCAGGAATTATTTCACTAAATGTTGTTGTTCTGTGCTGCTGGAGGCTTCCTTTTATGCAGAGAAACATGATCAAGTTCTTTACCTCAAACCCAGTTTCTAGTGAGTAAACACATTTGAATTCATAGCAATGCATGTGCAAACCATTATTGGAGTTGTTTTATGTATCTCTCTCAACAGAAACACAGTGCCTTCCAATGTTCTTATCCACATTTAGCCATTACTCCATTATCCACATGATGGCCAACATGTATGTGCTGTGGACCTTTTCTTCAGGACTGGTCTCTCTCCTTGGGAAGGAGCAGTTTGTAGCCTTTTACCTTTCTGCAGGTGAGTCAGCCTCATATGAGTACCCTCATCGTCCACTGTGCATTAATAAAAAGTAATATGCTGGATTTTGTACACTTTCAGGTGTTGTCTCAAGTATGGTTAGCTACATGTGCAAAACTGCCACCAGGCGTTTCCATCCATCACTAGGAGCAGTAAGGGAGTTTGTTAATTCTGTTCTGTGTCTTTTTATTTTATTTTTATATACATTCATGTACTTGTTTTCCTGTCTGTAGTCTGGTGCTGTTATGGCTGTGCTGGCAGCAGTCTGTACAATGGTGCCAGAAGCCAAACTAGGCATCATATTCCTTCCCATGGTCACAGTCAGTGCAGGACATGTAAGTGAAATTATATTATAACCAAACATGTTTTTAAAATGATGTATTTTCAGTTTTATTGATATTGACTTGCCTCTGTGTGTAACACGTGTTTACTTTTAATCATGGCATAAAAAAACTGTATCAGCAATGTAACAATCATATGGTGCTTGACTATTGAAAAAGAAAAAGCTATAGATTTCAAATTCTGATTTTGCTGTGTCTTTTGTTGAAGCCATCAGATTTAAATCTGTGCATGAACAAAAGAGCCCAGTATATGTGTGCAAATGTCTAGGTAAAGTACTGTATGTCTGAATGTTTGATAGTTTGTTAATTTAGTTGTATTCACTTTTTATTTGGACTTTTCACAGGTGTTGAAAGCACTTGTTGCTTTTGACACAGCTGGACTGTTTCTGGGCTGGCGGTTGTTTGACCATGCTGCTCACCTCGGAGGTGCCCTTTTCGGAGTGTGAGTTTCACTTAGTGTCTCCATTTGTACAAGGCTATGTAACAGTTTAAGTGCTGTTTTATTTTTCACTTGCAGACCAGTGTCATATTCTAGAAATGTTACACATAAAACACAAAATACTCCGAAACAAATCTGATTTCTCCCCTTGCCCACTATGTCTGTAGATGTTTCTGTCATTACATCTTTTAAATATTGTGTTTAGTTTATTAGTTTAGTTTAGTTGTTTCCTTATTTATCAGGGATGAGGTTAGAGATAGGTTGCGAATTTCACCAGTCCCTGGACAGTGCTGATGTTGCCTGGTGCAATCAATAAGTAAAACTAGTTCCATTCAGTATCAGTCACCACATCCAGACACTATTTACATATACACGATTCATGTTGCTGCATTCATACAGGGCAGTTTAATGTGTACAGGTGCAGCACTTCTCCTTAGGAAAGTTAAGGTTTTGCACATTTGAAACTTAATGCATTTTTTTCCACTCTAGGTGGTATATAGCAGATGGTCACAGGTTTATTTGGAGGAGAAGGGAGCCCTTTGTGAAGCTCTGGCACAGCTTACGGACTGAAGCCACTGATGAGGCCAGGCCTGTATCTCGGCCTGGGAAAGACGGAGGTGATCATTAAGAGGTGTGACGAGGTGGGCCCACACTTGGATGGATGTACAGACACTAGTTTAATTGTTAATGTTATTAATGTTAATAAATGCTATACCAGCACCATCTGCTGTTGGGTTTAATTATTTTCTGGTTATTTTTTTTCTCTTTTTCTTACAATAGTTTAATAACACAATACACTCTTTAATTGATATACACACACAAAATTTACTACACAATTCTGATGAAACATAATACTTTATTAAGTAGATAATAGGTAAAAGAAATATTATAAACATGAACAGTCTGTGGTATTGCTCATTATTGCTGAGGGATGCGGAATGATAAGGATGCTATAAGACTGAACATTAAAAAGGTGCCAAAAAAAATGCTGGCTACTAATAAAAAAAATACATTGGAAAAATAGGATCATAATTTGTTTGGTGATTTTTAAGTAGAAACAACTAAAATTTCTGATGTTATATTCAGGCTTTACTTTTGTGGTTTGCATAGCTGGGAAAACCAAACTGGGAAATCATCAAGTTGGAATAGCAGAGTGGCATGACACCATAAATTTGTGCTAGCCTGTTCAGACAGTAAGACCTCTGAAGTAGGTGTTCTGGACGGTGCCACATTCCCTGATACCCGCTGTTGGCATCCTTTTCAAGATTTCTCATGTCAACTGGTTTGACAAAGACTCCAGATGGCCTGTTGCAAGTAGTAGTTCCACTTATCATTTTCAAATACAGAGACACAACAAAATTTATTACTATGTCATCGCAGTTTTGAGTTTCATCTACCAAAGTAAGCACCGCTTTAACCTGTTCCTGAAAGAGCTGCAAATATCGACGGTGGAAGAAAGCTGCACCAATTAACACCATGGAGTACCTGCATTAGAAATTTTAAATGGTTGTAAAATACAAATATAATGTAATATATAATGTTGTGACAATTATGTTGACATAGAAACAGTGCTTACTGGTCACCTCCTGAGATTTCTGGGTTCTGTAACTCAAAACTTCCATAACTGTAAATTCCTTTGTCTGCGAGCACATGCTTCCGGGGGACAAACCCAACAATCTGGTCTGGAAATTGCTGTAAAACAATTAAAATATAAATAAATATATTGTATGTAAAACAAATATTATATTGTGTAAATGGATCATACCCTCCAGACAGAGAAACCAAAACTGACATCTGGAACACTGACCAAGGTGTCATCATCCAGCATCAATACAGCTGAAATAAAAAGAAGATCAAAAACAGATAAAATGGGTCAATATTTATAATAAACACTAACCATCAGTGTCAATCTCTTTAAATGGTTGTAGTCTGTTACGCATTAGGTTTGTGTTTTGTTCTTTGAAAACTACAGGAATAGGATGAGGTCCTAAAGAGTCCCATAACTTCTGTGGCGTAGGCTCTCCAATATTGTTCCACACTATAATAATTTTCTGCAGATGAGGCATGGCTTGGTAATGGTTCAGGAGTTTGAGCAGAATGTCTGTGCGGTTGTAGGTTTGCATAATGATAGTAAACTTGGACTCTTCCTCCATCCTGTCGTAATGGCCAAGACTTCGTGTTGACCTTTTGTCACTGTTTTGACGTAGAAATCTTGCAGAGTCTGCGCCTTGATGTTCCTCTGCAGATGGCACAAGAGTCATCAAGACTGCCCCAACCATCAGCAGAACCAATAGGAAAGTCAACACCAGGTAACCTCTCCTGGGAATAATCCAGCATCTAGGGAGTCTACATCAAAAATAACAAAAATCGTTCAAGCAAATTGTCTTGTAGTGACTATTTGTCAACAGAAACTAACACATTTAGGACTGTATATAACTCAAATAATCACTTTGTGCACCATGGGATTGTCGATAGTAAACTAACAAAATCAAATAGACAAATGGCTCCTACAGGGCTGTGCATGGGTGCATATTAACAGTACATGGCAAAGGAGAAATTAAAATTTTCAAATGTACAGTTTTTTGTTAAATACGTTTTGCATTAACAGTACAGTAAGTGTAGTATTAATACATTTGATATAAACCCATAATTTTACAACCAGTTGAAAGACTTTTTCGGTTTTGCATAACAACATAGAACTAGGCTAAACCATCACTCACCTCATGACTGGTTAGAGATGGCTATTTGTTAACTTTTCCAGAAAAAAATGAAACAGAACGAGCTTTTCGACACATGACAAAACTAAAGAAACTTTATTTAACCTGTTCTTCTTCTAGGGGTGTTATGGCAGCTGGCATCCTCACTGGTGCATCTGCTGCCACCTACTGCTTTTATCTCAGTGCACTTTACACAGTGATAAGTATGTAACCATGTACATTTAGTGCCCTCCTTATTTTCTCAACAAAAGAGTTATAAAATACCCTCACCCAGTGCTAAACCCCAACCATTAACTTTGTACCCTAACTTCTCCTTCAGCGTAGCTTCCAAATCATCCCTTCTGATATTTCCCACATCCAGAATCCTCCTGGCTGCGTCCTCACCTGCTGCACCTCCGATGTACAATTGACAAAGAATGCTATCAATGCCAGGATTTTTTTTTTTATCCATACACAAAAAGCTGTTATTGTCGTCAACATTTTCTTTACTCGTTTCACAGCATCTGCATATGAACGCCTTGATTCCTCTCAACAGTTTACTTTAACACTCATTAGATCCAGCACAATGCTTTCTAGAACAATGTACACACGAAGGTTCCTTGTCGACGAACTCCCATTCTTCATCCACACATCTGTCACTTCCACATCTTGCACATTATCCAGGAATACTCGGTACTCTGGTAATTCAATGAAAATATAATAAATAATAAAGAAACTGAGGTACTCTGTTGTCATCTCTGAGTCTGTAGACTCTCCAAGCATCACGAACACCATCACCTATGAGGGGCCGTTCAAGACATTATTCATTCTGGTCCTCTCACATACATACATTCTCCTCTCACATACATATATTCTCACTCTCACATACATACATTCTCCTCTCACATACATATATTCTCACTCGCACATACATATATTTTCACTCTCACATACATACATTCTCCTCTCACATACATACATTCTCACTCGCACATACATATGTTCTCACTCGCACATACATATATTCTCACTCGCACATACATATATTCTCACTCACACATACATACATTCTCACTCGCACATACATATATTCTCACTCACACATACATACATTCTCACTCGCACATACATATATTCTCACTCGCACATACATATATTCTCCTCTCACATACATATATTCTCAGGGTGAGAATATATGTATGTGAGAGAGAGAATATATGTATGTGAGAGTGAGTATATATGTATGTGAAAGTGAGAATATATGTATGTGCGAGTGAGAATGTATGTATGTGTGAGTGAGAATGTATGTATGTGAGAGTGAGAATGTATGTATGTGAGAGGAGAATGTATGTATGTGAGAGTGAGAATATATGTATGTGAGAGTGAGAATATATGTATGTGAGAGGACCAGAATGAATAATGTCTTGAACGGCCCCTCATAATCACCAAATCACTTGCTTCCTTATCGGCACGGACACCACTAATTCATTCTTTCATTCCCACTAAGAGGAATACAGAGGACCATACATCCATATAGACCTCAATTTTTTAATGCTTTATCTCTTTGCTTCTTTGTAGTACATTCTATAATGATCTCTAGTCATTCTTCTCACCATAGAAGTTATGTTTTTCTCACTAACAAACTTACCTATGTCGTGAGATTACTAAAAACCCCATCTTTTTTTTTTGTTCATGACAGTCATATCAACAAGGACTATATTCACTCAATATTCATGACTATATTTACTCGATAATCCTTTCTTTTTTATTTTTCAATCCGTGAGGTTTTTACTTTGTCATAGGGGATACTGTGTGCGAAATGATCAAGTTTGGACCGCTTCGGCTTCCATACAATTCTTCGCGACGTTATGAAACGTTCAGTTTTTTGAGATTTAGCGGAGTGGCAATATAACAGCAACTTTTTGTTTTTTTTATTTTTATTTATGAAGAGACATGTTGGCTTCTCCGGCATCCAGCATCTTTTCCACAGTCCAACTTTCTAATTGTTTGCAAATGCCAATATTTGGACTGGGTACGTAGCCCATGTTTCTACAATTTGCATGACCAAATTCAGAAAAGACGTGGTTCCAGTGGCCATGCATTTCACTCAAGAAAACAAATACTGAAATGTAATTATTTTGAAGTTAGACCATATTTTGACGTGAATAAAATACATATTGGACCTATTTTTTTAGTTTATTTTTTTATTTTTGCGTATATCCTCCTGGGACCTGAAGAAAAAACGTGTACCGGTATTTCAGTTTGTTTGTTTGTTTTTTAATTTTCTATTTGGAGGTAAATGAACACCTTATCATTTACATTTTGTTAATTTTATTTTTTTTCATAATGTTGTAACGTGTCCTCTGTAATAGACTGTAATAGTGTTAAATCCATGTGACGTTAACAACCTAACAAAAACTCTTTTTTATTACCAATATCTCTGACAAGCTTCTACAGTCGCCTCAAAGGGTTTCTTATATATTTATTTCTTATATTATTATTATTTATGTATTGATCTGGTTTAGACCTGGTTTAGATCTGGTTTAGTCCTGGTTTAGACCTGACTTAGACCTGGTTTATTCCTGATTTTCTCCTGGTTTAGTCCTGTTTTGTCTCGGTTTATTCCTGATTTAGTCCTAGTTTAGACCTGGTTTAGTCCTAGTTTAGACCTGGTTTAGTCCTAGTTTAGACCTGGTTTAGTCCTAGTTGAGACCTGGTTTATTTATTTATGTATCTATTTATCATAGTGCAGCCACAAACTAGAGTGTATCTCTAAACACTTAAAAGATAGACTGGTTAACTCGATGTCCACTATAAAGGACACAAAATAATGGGCCGGGTCTTAGGAGGATATGGAGTCTCTTTGCCCATGGCTTTCTCATAGCAGAGGTGTAAATGAGCCCATGACACCTTGTATGTATGAATGCACGGATTTTGTGTCTGTACCAGATAAAGTTGACCACTAACCTCTGTTCAACAGGCACATCTCATCACGGAGGGTACTCTCATGATGCTGTTGTGTATGCTCTCACACAGTGTGGGGTGCGTCACATTGACACAGCTGAGCGCTATGGCTGTGAGGAACAACTGGGCAAAGCTATCATTGACAGTATGGTGCCACGGGGAGATCTGTGGATCACTAATAAGTTATGGCCAGGTAACTATGGATACCAGACAGCAAAAGAAGCCTGCCTCAGATCGTGCAAAAGGATGGGTCTGGAGTACTTTGGTATGAAATGCTATTTTAAAAAAAAAATCTTTATCAGCCATAGAATTTTGGTGTAGTCTGACTATGATATTTCTCCTAAGATTTATATCTGATGCACTGGCCAGGGGCACTTGATAGTTGTCACTCTAACAGAGAGACAAGAGCAGAGACGTGGCGGGTCTTAGAAGAACTTTATGAAGAAGGTATAATGCATGTAGCAATTTTGCATTGGCATTCTCTATAACATAAAATGTGTGAGTGACAAAATGTGTCTCTGTCATGTAGGGATTTGTAAATCTATTGGAGTGAGTAACTTCTTGGTCCATCATTTGGAACAACTAAAAGAGGACTCTGGTGTGGTGCCACATGTCAACCAGGTTATCTTAACATAGTTTATTAAATGGAGTATCATATTGCCTTGATGGCTCAAAGCACTCCATACAAATAAATAAAACAACTATAGTGCTGCGGTAGACTGATGGAAGCAAGGCTGTCTATCACTACTACTGCCATGATTAGGTGACCAGTGATCACCTATCATTCACTCATATTAAAACTAAGGGCAATGTGTTTACTCTTTGTCTCTTTAAGACATGTTTTGCTGTTAACTTGCCTTGACTTTTTTAAAACTTCTCTGCGGACATATTATTCAGGTAGAGTATCATCCATACCAGCAGCCCACCACAGTCCTGGAGTACTGTAAGCAGGAGGGGATTGCGTTTGAGGGATACTGCCCTCTTGCCAAGGGTCAGCTCCTCAATGACCCCACAGTGCTTCAAATAGCACAAAAATATAGCCGCACTCCTGCCCAGATTTGCATTCGGTGGAGCTTACAGGTGGTTGTCTTTACGTATACTGCCACTAATTTTCAAGTGGTGGGTGGGCATGTTCTTACACTTTACTTTTTTGTAGAAAGGAGTTGTTACAATACCAAAATCAACCAAAAGAGAAAGAATACGAGAAAACTGTCAGGTGAGTTGCTCTGGACATTGTCATTCAAATTAACATAACTTGCTTATTACAGCTGAGTGAATTTTTGGTTTCTGTTTTAGGTGTTCGACTTTCACCTGGATAAAACCGACATGGACACATTAAGCAAAATGCACGACGGAAGACACATGTCATGGGATCCGTCAAACATACTGTGACATAAATGCTCATGAACACTTATGTGATCAGCATTCAATTCTGCTGTAAAATCCCTCTCCTAAAAAAAAATAAAATAAATGGATATCAACCAGACTATTGTGCAGCTTAATTTACACATGTGCATTCTTTGGAGAAATTTATTCACAGCACACCTCAGTCATTGTCATAAATGAGAATTCTCAATCTACCTGGATAAATAAAGGTTAAAGTATGACAAAAACTCTAATCCTAAAAAATCTACATTATGCTCTGTCATTCAACACCATGTCATGTGCTGAGAAAAAGAGTTTCTTCAAAGACACTATGATAGTCAATATCAAAATGGCACAAGAATATAGGCCATTTTTTGGCATCTCGCTGATGTTTCTCCACAAAGTCTTAAACCTGTATTTGATATTGGTTAAATTTTAAAAAGTTGGCAAAAGAACTACAACACACACACAATCAGAATTAGCAATATCATTTAATATTTTCTCCCTCAGCTTAAAATCACTGTTGCACATAAGTTACATTTTGTTATTTCAATTTCACAGGTTCATTTTTTTCCTTTCTTCAAACATCCAGTTTGACCTCCCTCTCTTAACAAACAAAAGAAAAAACAGCAGATTGTATTATACAAAAATGCAGACCAATTTTCACACAGTGAATTCTCTTACAAAGTCATAAAATGGCGTAATAATGGCTACATCCACATTGGAGGAAGATAATTCTAGACATTCCTTAATGGAGTATAATATACATATAAAAACTTTCTTCTTGCTGAAATCAAACTTGTACCTTAATTTAAGAGATATTTTACAAGGGAGCACTCATATAAAAATCCATCTGTTAACATCCCCAGAAAGAGAGGGATTTAAGTGTGAGCTTCAAACAGCAGTAACAGAGTTCAGAGGTCAAATGGGGAGAGAGGCCAGAGAAACTAGATCTAGGCGGCAACTGAACTGAAAACTGCTCTGAATAATGTTTTTATGCTGTTTTGTAAACCACATTTTACTATGCACGTTTTAAGATAAACATTGTTCAGTAAAAGTGCAGGACCTACAATCACCAATGCTTAGAAATGGAGTCATTCTAGAAATTAGGGATCTGTTCATAGTTTCCTCCACCCACTTCAAAAAGGAAGTAATTCAAACAAATTTAGGATTACGCTTCTTTTCCTGTCAGATTATAGCACAGGCCCCATGACTCAAAGGCCAGTAAAATCAATCAAATACTGCCCAAAATTACACCCCATCAATGACATTGCCTTATAAAATTTGGAGACATTTCTGTAGAACAATATACTAATTATTAAATTACTGTCACTTCATGCTCCTAGAGCATGGAGGGGCAAGGTGGGAAAATGTAAGGCCAACCTTTCAAAGGAATCCTGAATGTTTTAGGAGTTGAGTAGGAAAATAATTCCCCAACACCATTCTTAGACCTGAACACTATCAGCCAGTACAGCACACTCTGAGGAAAAACAACTTAAATCCGCTTACATTTTCTACAATACAATCTAACACACGAGAAACTTTCCAAAGGAACAACATTTTGTCTTCTTCGGAAGCATAGTCTATAAAGAACATGTTTGTTTGAACACAAAAGATTAAGTGAACAGACATCAATGCGCACAGAAGTCCTTCGTCTGGGAAAGGATAAAGTCTGTGTTGGCAACAAGTGGACAGGAAACAAAAAAACATTTTGCTGATTCTAAGTAGATCATTTAATATAAATGCTGAGCGAGTAGAATAACAGGTGGCACATTAAAAGTGCTTTAGTATATTAATGTATGTATACATACTCATATGTATAAGTGAGCTGTGTACCTAAACAATAAAACATAGTGAGGAGCAGCCAGTGGCTATAACGCAGTTGAAAAAAATGAAAAACCCAACATTACTATTGCAGCGCAGAAAGATTGTTTAAGATGCACACTGAAACTCAAAAGGAAACAAACGCATTTGCATCTTGATACTACCACTGGATAAGTTACACTTGTCAGTACCCCTCATGAAGACAAGTTTACAGTAAACCGGACTAAGTGGGAACATCTCCTCTATCCTTCAACCGTTTAAGCACAAGGACTCACTTGCTCTCAGCAGAGCTGGAAATAAGCTTGTCATGCTAATTGTTTACAAAAAGGCAGCACACTCGATTGAGCTTTGCAGTAAACAACTGACATGAAGAAATTTAAATTAAAATGGCAATAGTAGTGATGATGATAGGAGGCTTTAAAATTTAAATTCAGTGTAAGTAAACCGTTGTCTTAAAACAGGGAAGGTGTGTATAATCATGCAACCAGGAAACACATAGTTCTCCTGTACAAAATATTTTTTTCACATGACTTTAAATATGCTGCCCTCTTTCCTATAATATACTTGAGCTTGTTCAGGGACACAATCCTTTCAAAGAAGCACATTTGATAAGTCAAGCAAGGTCCGTGTTATGAGAGTTGTGACCCCCAAAATTGTAACAACAAAGCATGAAAATAAAATAAAGCACAATTGAACAAAAAGTCAAAAGGGAAGGCAACTTCATAGAAGTTAGGAGAACAAATGACGAGATAATCCCAATGGGGAGGTTTTTATGAGTGGCCAGATGAGAGGTTCTGAGGAGGGAAACCACTTTGTCCTTTCTTACAGCCTGGGCATCACAGCTAAACCACATCCAAGAGAAGCACATAGTAAGATTTCCAAGTATTCCCTTATAGAAAACATGTGAGAAGCTCATTATCAAAAACTTGTTGCAATCTTTAAAACAGAATGCTTTGATCAAATATAATAAACTTGCTTTCAAGTATGAAACAGACATAAAATGTGTTTATAAAATGCATTAATAAAACCATGCTTCTCATGGCAGGTGAAACCATGCATGTGGCAGAAGTTGCAGCCACTTTTTTTTTTTTAAACATTATCACTTCATTTTAATACTGAAGGCCTCATTTAGAATATTCGCCTTCTCAGACCATCATAATCTGGACAACCACTTTTTTTCCTTTTTTTTTTTTTTTACAACTTTGGGGGTAAGCTCCATGCACTCAACCTCACTTTCCATCCTACAATACCATGAAAGAGGTTCTAATTTAACAAGAAGCAAATTGGGCTGAGCATACACTGTCTTCTTGTAAACTGAGCTCAAAAAGGCAAATTTTAACCCCAGAAATACAAAGGTGAATGTTTGTCCTTTTAAATAAATTGATACATCTACTTTCAGCATCACCACTATTTCTTTTCCTGATATATTTTCTGTGAGCCTTGTTAAAGTATAATCCCAGTAAAAAACAAAACAAAAACACAGACACGAGAAATGTTATCATATGCTCTGGTTTCCAGGCAAGGAAAATCATTAAAAAGCTCATTCACAGAACAAAAAGAAAGAAAATTGATATCACGGCAGATACTGCTCATCTTCTAAATAGAATGGTTTGTGTGCCTGTGCATGCTTTTTCCACTGAGCATCTTTTCTGTAGGTGTGTGCAGTGTCGATCTGTATCATGCCTAAGAACATGAATGAACCACACCATTTTTCTGAATCTCTGAACCAGCAGCACCTGGATCTGAGCATAGGCTCAATGCAGACGTCTTATTGGTCAGTGACAGCACGGACCCGCCCACTGCACTTTCTTGCAGACTGCTGGAGCCGTTAGACACCTCACTATTCAAAAAGAAAGACAGTACGTCACTGGAAAAAACGTAACCCACAATATAGTGATAAAAATTGTCTTTTCCCTCATATTACTATACCTTAGGGCCAGTGAGATATCCTCTAACTGAGCCTTTGGCTCTGGTTGTCCATTCTCTGCAGGTTTCATTTTAAACTGCTCATGGGCTACTTGGTTTTCCTGGTTAAAACATTCAAATGTGTTATACATGCTGCAATAATCCAAAACCAAGGCAATGAATAAAATACTACTTGTTGAGCAAACTTTCATTAGGAAATCAGATATCACCGTTTTGCCCAGAAAGCCTTACCATGGCCATCTCTCTTGTTCTCTTGCCAATCTCTCGTTCCACCTGATGGAGCTCGAGGCTGAGCTGTTCGCTGGAAACTGTTGTGGCATTTGTGCCCCCTGGAGGCCACTTTGGCTGTTGCTGCACTGTTTGGCTGGCCTGGCCTGCTAGGGCACTGGCTTCCCTTTGCAGCATTAAGGAGTTACTAGCAGCCTGGAGTGGAAACAGAAGTGACAATACATTTTAGTATTAATATTTATAAAGAGACAATAGATAATCTGAAATCAAAAGCTAAATACACGCACTTCGATGTTGTGCATCTGTGTCTGCTGGGTAATCTGTTGGTTGACCTGCTGCAGTTCAAACTTTAACTGTTCTCTACAGAAAGGAAATATTGATAAAGTTGGTTTATTGTACAGTTAGAGCTGTTATTTAGTATGCAGTTCGAAAGTTAATAAGTTAAGAAGTATATGAGCATCTGTCCTCACCGCTCAAAGTGTCCCTGAGAGGAAGAAGATGGCTGATGGGAGGGGTATGATGCTCCACTCCATCCATGGCTTCCATATGATGAATACTCTACAAAAAGAAACAATTGTGTTTCACAATTATGATAACTTGGGTCACATCCAGACTGAAGTTGTAGCTGAACTGAAACAGAAGCATATGACTAGCACATACAGTGCTTGCAGCACCGCTACATTATTGCAGGGTAGAACTGGGGACTTAAAAGAACTTGTATTCATTCTTGGTGTAATTAATATTTTGGGTGTTTTCAGTTTTAACAAAAAAATGTGGAGTTGATGGTGGAAAGAATACAGTTGAAAAAGACATTATTTACCTGACTTCTGAGAGCTAGTGGCAATAGCCTGTATAGGACCAGTAGTTTGGTAGCCAGTCTTTGAGGTGCGGGAAATGGCACCAAATCGGGACACAGTGGGCTGAGGACCAAAAGGGATAATTGGATCATCATCTTTGACTTCTGTTCCCCGTCGAGGAGTATCCAGTGATGGCTCTCTCAGACTTTTTGCTTCTACATTCTAAACAAAAAACACCAGCACAGGTAGCATTACATTAAAATATACATGTTTAAATCAAATTAAAAAATGTAAGAAGAAAAAAAAATCAAATTATTTACCATCATATCCATGCTCCCTGGAACCATAACGTCTTTGGGTTTGGCATCTTTTGTACCAATGTAGGAACCAATTGTATCACATGACCAAGGAGAATATTGACTGGCATAATCTGGCTCCCTACATTTCACAATTGTTTTTGAGCCCTCATCACCATACTGTGGGAGAAGGGGGACAATAATATTTAATATTGAGTTTTGAAATTTTAAAACTAGAACTGTTAGTATGAACCAACCTCATGTGGGTAATCGCTAGGAAATGGATGAGAAAGAGTAGGGGATGCAGCAAATGGAGGTGGGGAGATGACCTTTCGTTCCTCTAGCTGGGACAACAGCTCCTGTCGGCGACGATGCAAGTAGTCCAGACTATGCTGTGAGCCTGTGTAAGATGGGCCCTGGAGTCCACAAACAGTTTATTTGTAGTTTTAAACATTTACAGAGGGCTATAACAAAAAGAGAATTTAACACTTACTCTGGCATACGACCTCATGGGTGGGGGCTGAGTGCCTGGTGGATAGTAGCCATCAGGTGGGTATCGATCACGAGGGTTTGGCTCTTGATGATATAGTGAATTGGCCTGCCCTGACTGCGGGGGAACATCAAGTGGAGCAGGGCTCATTCTGACTAGACTTTCCCTCTGTGGTGGATACGCCTGTGGGGGAGGTGGGGGGCCATTGTAGTTGCCATGCCGACCTCTATCATAGTGCTGTGGATGAGGATAGGAAAAGGGAGGGCCAGAGTGGGATGTCTGGTACGACCTCTCAGGTGGCCCGTAGCCAGGATAGGGTTCCTGGTAAGGTGGGCCACCTGCCTCACTGGGGGGTTGAGGATTACGCACATAATCTCGGGTGACGTACTGCGGTGGCTGTTGATAATGGTATCCTGACAATGGGGGATATTAGATTCATTATAAAACACACACACACTTCTTAAATGGCAGTTGAATTTGTTCCTTCCTTACCTGTAGGATATTGGGAGGGCTCATAGTGAGAGGCAGACGGTGGTGGCCTAATACAGTACATATCGGTTAACTGGGGCTGTGGGTAAACTGGAGAGCCTCTGGCCACTACAGGCATCGGTTTGCCCCCAGAGTGATGGTCTGTGGGCAGCCTGGGATGAGCCATGCTATGAGGGGGTAGTGGCATGCCAGGTTTGGGAATAGGCTCCAGACTACAAAAATAAGGAAAACCAAACAAAGAAACGTCAGAATTATGTAATTCTGTGGTAAGGTATTTTTAAGCACACCACAAATGAAGAAAAAGAATAAGAGATATTTAGTATAACTGATTTTAAAGCATGAGTCATTACATTTAATTAGATAAATATAATGCATTAGTCTTATCCAGACACTTAAAAGTCACAATTCCATGAATTATTCATTCTACTCATTCTGCCCTAACTACCCTACCAATCTGCGCCATCGGCCCCTTAGACCAGTGTTTCCCAACCAGGGGTGCAAGTACCCCTAGGGGTACCCGAGCATATTACAGGGGGTACTCAGCAGTGTCGCTGCCAGGTACAGAGGGAGATTTTTTGGAATTTTTGAATTCTAATTTGAGTAAATTTGAGTGAAAGAAAAGAGAAAAAAATGCCTGAGAATTAAATTTTGAAATTAAGGAGATGAAATAAAATGATTTTCATTTAATAATCTGTTGTGTCACATTCTACTTTTGGAGAATTATCAACACGTATGAGTGAGGGGGTACTCGAGGTATGAGAAAAAGGCTCAGGGGGTACACAAGACAAAAAACGTTGGGAAACACTGCCTTAGACCACCACCAACACATGCTCACACATCACATTCCTATTTGGAAATGTGGTTGAAGTGCCTAAGGACACAACAACAGATTTTGCCACCTGGTATTCCCAGCAGTCTCCTATCCAAGTGCTAACCGGGCTATCTGTGATTAGCTTCTGATATCTGACAAGATCAGGCTTTGAAAAGCTTTGGCCAGAAATGTGCCACCAGAGTTTCCTCATACTATGCTTGCAGATGAAAGTGTCAAATGCCAGAATACCATGCTGTAAGATACTGTCAATATCTGGGCATTTTTGTAGTAGTACTACAGTTTTGCAGTCAAAATATTGATTCTTAGATACTTAACAATACTTCATATACTTCATTATTCAAGTCCTGAATGACCTACAAAGTTTGGTTAACTTACACATCAGGTGGTGATCCGGGTGCACTGGGACTGCCTCCATCCATTTTGACAGGTTTGCGGAGCAGTTCATAAGACACTGAATCAGTGCCACGGGCAATGAGCTGGGGAAGGGAAGGTGCCCCACTGCCGTTGGTGAGGGGTGAGGGCTTCCGGGTCACAGCCACATCCAGGGGAAGCCCGTCTTCTGGCATGAGCCCACCACTTCCAGGAAGGCGAGCTGCCAGTCGTTTATTCATTTTCCGATATCTGGATAAAATGAGTGTGGGAGATTCAGTGTTGTTATTTATATACATAAAATAAAAGGATGTGCCCAAGGTTCATCACTCACTTCTCTAGTTCCTCCTGAGAATGAGCAAAGGTGCAACTTGCACCACGAGGACATCCTCCCTTCTGCTTCATGTCACGGCACATGTATGTTTTATACTTGCTGTGCTGAGGAGGCTAAAAAAGAATTTAAGAATGAATTGTAGTTCACTATAGCCATTGTCCATGACTGTATGACTGAGAACGTCATACAGTATTCTTTCCATAAACAATGGTTCAGTTGTGTTTTAAAAACTTGTGTGTATAGATTTGTACAAACCTGTTGAGGGTCTGCTCCTTTCTTGCTATGATTCTGAATGAAGTCCACCAAACCATGAACAACCGTCTTTACTGCAACCAATCCCTTCTCTAGTTGTTCCCAGGTTGGAGGTGGAGCATCTGTAAAAATAAAAAAAATAAAAATTTAAAAACGTTAAATAAATTATTTTTATTTTCAAATTTCCAAGACTATTTAATTGTGCTTACCAGGGCTAGGATCAATATTAGCCAGTAGTTCTAAGTGGGGTCGAAGCCTGTTTAAATTAGCTGGGTCACCAGTCCTCTGCAGTGCTATTGTCAGCTCTTGAACACTCTGAGCAAATGATGCAGGAGTTTGCAGCTACAAGGAATTACATGATTTAGGATAGAAATCAAACTTAAATAGGAATACATAAAGTAGTTAGAGGTCCCTTCTGGCATACACACCTTATCTATAATAGACTGCATGTGTGACTTATGAGACTGATCTCCATACAACAAAGAAGACCACTGGTCTGGTGCAATGCGTAGACCACCCTCCATAGCAATCTGAACAATCTGAGAGTCATGTTCCCTCCTCAAAGCCTCATATGTACGAAACTCCTCCTTTAGTTGCATTAGAGATGAATCTTCATCACGCTTTGTCACCTGTAAAACCACATAGAAAACTTTTTTTTTTTTCCTTTTTTTTAATTTATGGAAAATGTAATACATTATAATGAACTTAATATATCTCTGCACTGGATTTTTACTTACCTTGAAGCAGGATGCCCTGTACAGGAGCTGCACCACATGGCCTATGCTAGTTTTTGATGCCTGTGGAAAGCGGGGTTCTAACCTCTGGACTACAAAAAGAACTAATACTTTTCTGGATAGTGCAGAGCCATCTTCCAAAGCTAGAAGAACCAGTTTTAGAGCCTCTTCCTGCATCGCTAGAAGGCAAACAAACACAAATATAATAATTTGTAAAGTGTCAATAATGCATTTCTAACATATTATCAGTAAAATTTATAAGGAAAAAATATGTACCTGGACCAAGAAACTGGCATCCTCGTGCTCGGACAGCAGCCCACAGGTTGGAGGAAAGCTGCTGAGGATTTTGATGCTGTAAAATCAGTTCTGTGACAGTTCTCTCACCCAAACTGCGGGCAGCTCTCATAGCCCTCACACGGCCCTCTTCCTCCACCAGCTGACAGTGGACCAGCGTCACCAGTTTTCTCTGCATGGGTCGACTGAGAATGCTTTGTGCAGTGCTGCTCAGACCTACACCTGTGAAAAACAAAGTTTACTTTTGGCAAATTATAAAACACATGCATAAAACACTTTTAGCCATATTATAGTTGTTTCTCCTTCTCCTGTACCTACTTGAAGATATAGTTAGCATAATTCATGCACATTTGAGTAATCTTTATACTCCTGTATTCAAGACATAATTGCTCCGATCAATGCCTGTTTTCACAGCTACTGGTATACATACATTTCTCTGTACTTACTTTGTCCAATTTTATATTCTTAAAATCAGTGATACACATAAGATTGGGCAGAGTTGCAAAGCATATCTGGTCAAATAAAAACTCCCTTTGGGCACAGCAGTTTTCAGATGTGGATGTGAACGGACTTGTTTGTTTTATCATGCCATTTTACATCAATATTGCAATTTAAAATGTCCAAATTAAAACATATTGATCCATGGGTGTCATGCATTATAAGTATAGAGCAGAAACAAGCATGATGCCTTCTTTAAAGATCCCATGACATGGTACTTCTTGATGCTTTTATATGGCTCCTTAATAGTTCCCTAATACTGTAAATTAATCCTTCTTCAAAATCAACACTCAGTGCATGAGAAACAGAGATAAGATGAGAAAGAGTCATAAATATCTCTCTCAAACTCTTTATTCTGGGCGTTGTTGCTTGAATGCAAATGAGGAGAAAAGAGATGGCCAATAGTAGAGGGTGGGGGCGTGGCCAAACTCTCCGCTCAGAGCTCAGAGCCCACAGCTGATCCATTTCCTTGTTTTTGCACGGGGGAGAGATTTGAAGCGTTCCATTGAAAAATAAACACATTTTCACATAAAATAAAATTAAACCACTGCTGTTCAAAGGTCCAGAGGCTCAGATAAAGGACTTCCGAACCTAGAAACACTCGGACGTGCCTCCAGGCAAATAAAAAAAACGTATTTCGCATTGCCTAGCGCATTCACAGTCTAAACTCTCTGGGCGTGATTTACAGAGACGCTGAGTACAGACAGACGGGGGTGGAACTGCATTTGCATTTCTTTTTTCGATCTGACGTCAATAAGGTGCCTTGTTCAAACTCGCCCGTTTGAGCTCCGATTTTTTGTAACGCAGAAAAGGATTGCAAATGCTCAGTTTAGACATTTCACAACTTTTAACCATGGGGGGGGGCTAAACAGGGTAGGGGAGCTCACATTAACGTTCAAAAACCTCAGAAAGTGAAAATTTCATGCCATGGGACCTTTAAAGAATCATAACATAAAGCCAGTTTAAAAATTGTGATCAGCCAATATTTTGCTTCATACTGACTGAAATGTTTCAATTTGTTTATTTTCTGAAAACAGTTGCCGACATCTGATCAAATGTATGTGTGTAAATACCTCTAGTATTGCTGAGAGGTTTGAGGTACAGAGCAAGCTCCTCCACACACTGCCTGGCTTCCTCATAATGTTGTGAATCTTCTGGACTTGTGATCAACGCAACAGGCTGAGCTTTGGGAACCTGCAGAGAAAAACATTTCAAATGTCACTTTCCCTTATAGACCTAAGAGAACCAAGCATGTTACAACTTTTGCAATGCAATGCAAAAACAATAATAAATCACAGCAAGATAGAAAAATGTCCTACCTGGCCTCCGACCAGCTGCAACAAGGCTGTATTAACAGGTAACTGTTCAATGTCCGTGCTGATGGCCGTCTGGTCAAAGGGACAGGCCTTTCGGTGCAACTTGTTCAGGCACATCTTGCAGACAGTGTGTCCACAGCCTAAGCTAATAGGCCGTCGAACAGTCTCCTCAAACGTCTGTGTGCAGATTGGGCACAACAGGAACTCTGTCCATTGAGGTGCTTGCACTGGCATGGTTATATGATGATGGGACAAGTGTGTGTAAATGTATCTTAACACAGAAAATATATAATAATATAATAATTATATATGGAAGATTCCACTGGAATCAAAATTTCTTCTTTCGAACTCAATTGTTCTTAAATGTCCTCACACATTGTGGATGTTGAATTACATTGCATGATGAATACTGTAACAAGAAAAACACAAAATGGGAGTACAGCATTAAAAAGCTTATTAAAAACATTCACCTGCCTGAGCATGTTTTTTTTCATAATTTGTCAGTAATAGAATGTACGTTATGCAGGGTAATTTTACATGTTAATAATAGAATTCACAACATGAGCTGCCAAGCTATTTCCTTTCCAAAGCCTCTACGTTGCTGGTCAGAGTGAACTGCTAATTCGTTTTCCGTAAATGCATTTGTAATGGACTGATGTATAACAATGTTTGATCTGTTACAACGCAACATTGACAATGTGCCTTTTTGTAGTAAATGTTAATAACGGTATCCAGTATGATCAAAACAACCACTGTGGCCTACTTTAAAGAGTCAGATACTACGACTGTGGACAAAGGGTCTTCAGCAGGCTAACAGCCAAGTCCTTTTGCGCTTTAAGTACTTGCAATTTCACATTACTTTCGAGTTAAATAGTGTTTTCATCGTGCAGAAACACATACCATTGTCATAGCTTATCTATAAACATGCGCGATGCCATAAAGCACATTTTGAAGATTTACACAAATGGCTCTTTTGCAAACGCTAGCTGGTTGTAAACGTTAGCATGCTAAGCTATGGGTGGCTAAGTTGATATGTTGGCTATCAAATATTCGTCGCTTATGTGTCATGTTATTTACATTAAAATGTCATCAAATTACTTCCTACAACATTACACTATATCCGAGTGCATACGAACATAAAGCAGGGAAGCTATCATGATACCTGCTGTTTAAATAATGGCTTTTGGCTTTGGCAATGCAACGAAGAGTGACATCGAAGATCTAACGTTAGCCATTTGCAATATTGAGATTATGTAACACCGATCACCCCAGTTATCAACTCCACAACATATCTTCAGTCTGTTCCCTTGTCACGTATGCAATCACTTGAAGATTTTATTTTCAGCTAAATATGTAGCACAGATAAAACACAATATATACGACACGGTACATAAAACGCTAGCGGACATGGCTCCTCCCAACACTAACCAGTAGTTAGCATTTTAGCTTAGCTTGCTTCTGTTAGTAGCAACAATCCATTGCTTTGCGTCATTAATCTGGGTATTCAAAAATGTGTTCATGACTTCAAGTTGTATTCTCCGCACAGAAATTAACATCACCCGTACTTACTCATTCCAAACGATATGGAAGATTTTCATCCGTTTTAGGGAGAAGATTGCGATATTTTCTTGCCATGTCGACTGAGCAGCTTTGCGGCTGCCGAGGTTTGGGAGGGTGTCAACAGCTACAGCACAGCACCACTAGCCCAAGAGCCGGTTACAGCTAGCTCTGTGCGGGTGTGTGTATGTGTGTGTGTATGTATGTGTGTGTGCGGGCGTGTACGTGCGCGCGTGCGTTACTTTGTATTGTATAAAAAGGGCGCCCCCACAGGTGATGATCAGCAAAGACAGCAAAGGACTGATGAGCCGAAAAAAATTGAAAAGAAAATTCTAAAAAGTAAAATATACCTTTTTATTTATCTATTAGGTTTATGGCTTTATTATCTTCCAGGCATCAACCAAATGTCAACCAAAAGCCCTGCAAAGCAAAAGTGAAAAAATGCAGAGCACACTCAGATGTCGGATGTCCAAAGCTTTTCTCAACCCTAAATAAAGCTTTGGCAAAAAAGCCTTCCTCAGATCATCCCTCTTGCCTTGGACCATAAGGAAAGGAAATAATAATGCGATTCTGAAGACTTGGTCAAAAAGCTTGCCAACGTTTAATGCCAACAACTATAAGTATGTTTTGATGTTTTGCAGGTTGCTGTATTTGTCTAAAAAGGTTAAATAACTATGTATGGGCAGGTGAAAGCTTGTAGGCTCGCCCTCATGTTCATTACGCGTCACAGTCCAGGCTGCACAGTACAGTCTACTTTCTTTGCGCTCTGGCAACCACCGCGGTTGAACTGGTTTGATATTGGATATTGGATATTGGATATTGGATATTCGACACGTTCAAAGACAGTCATTTAACTTGTAATACATATCACAGATTTTTATTAGTCAAACATCTTGTGACGTCTTCATAATTATCCAGGGTATATATCACAAGACAATAATTATAAAAAAATATATTAAAAAAAACAACACACACACACACACTGAGCATTTAGGCTATGATAATGCATTTTTGTGAGCAAATACAGACCGTCAAATGAACAATAAATTAAGGAGCTAATTAACATTACCCTGGGCGGCATAGGCCTACATGACTCCATCATTGCCCAATAAAGAACAGGTATCAGAATCTTGTTGAGCCATGTGTTATGAAGAGCCCCAATGCGTGTTTGGTGACAGTACCTATTGGAAGGAATGAGTGACACTTCAGGGAGACTGCCTACAAATTTTAGAATATTTTGTGTTAAGTAGTTCAGTGCAGTTTTATGTTTGATTTATTTAGATTAATTTGATTTTGTAATTTTATGTCATGTATAGGCCTGTATAGTTAAGAAGATTAAGCCTTTATTGGTCTCACAAACAATAGCCGTTTTCCAATTCAGCGACGGCACGCTTGTGAGTGTGGTCTCGGTCTGTCGTCGAGACGGCACACACTCGCTCTGTCCTTAGTGCACTACGTTTCTCACATGGGCGTCTGTGAAATGGAACAGGTCCTGCCTCAGCTCAATGAGCTGGGTGGTCTGCTCCTTGTTCCCTAAAGACAAAAATATTATTCTATTGCGACTAGTAATATTTGGAATTGGGACATGTCCAATGTTCCCCCTAATTTAATGTGTCTGAGCAAACACACTGAGCGCTCCTTGGAGCCCTGTGCGCGACATCCGAAATTGAATAGGGTCAATGTTAAGACCGACTCGCCAGCGACATCCACAAGTGAGAGTTGCGATGTCACTATAAAATATACGTACTGGTTCACCTCACCTACAACTATGCTACATGAAACTCTTCATAAACTACGCTAAACATGTGTGACGGTAGCCATAACGGCAAAGATCACGGCACCTGTATTACCGTTCACATGCTTTTCCCCTTACACTTCTATATTTCCTTTGCTGTTGTAATGCTGGATATTCTACAGTGTCGCCATGTCCAACGTTTACTCTAAGCTGCGCACTGCTCGCACATTCTCAGCGCACAAGAAAACGTATGCAGTGCACTGTAAATCAGGGATGAAAGAGCTTTTAGCGGATCTCCGCTTTTTATTCAGCCGCGGGGTCATTTTTTTTTAGATCTGCAAAGTGCGAGCCGCGCGGGGGGGGCATTTCGGATGTTGCGCACAGGCCAAGGAGCGCTCAGTGTGTTTGCTCAGACACATTAAATTAGGGGGAACATTGGACATGTCCCAATTCCAAGTATTACTAGTCGCAATAGTATAATATTTTTGTCTTTAGGGAACAAGGAGCAGACCACCCGGCTCATTGAGCTGAGGCGGGACTTGTTCCATTTTGCAGACGGACAAGTGAGAAACGTAGTGCACTAAGGACAGAGCGAGTGTGTGCCATCTCGACGACAGACCGAGACCACACTCACATGCGTGCCGTCGCTGAATTGGGAAACGGCCATATATCCTCCAGCGCTGTGCATGCTGGAGCTTTTAAGTGTGCGAAGTGTGCGAAGCGTGCATGTTTGCACGCTTGGCCCACGCCCCGATTTCCATGGAAACGACGGCGTTCAGAGCTCATCTTAATGGTGCAGGTGACAAAAAACGAATGGAACAGCGCTTGTCGCGCCGGATATGACGCACATCCCCCTCCAAGGACGCTCACAAGTGTGCCGCCGCTGGATTGGAAAACGGCTAATGACACACAGGAGAAATTTGACTTCTACCCATCCTTTTCAGGAGCAGTGAGCAGCCCGGGGGGCAGTACCCACACTGGTTAGTTCATTGCTGGGGGGGATTTGAACCCACAACCCCCAGGGGGAAAGTCAGTGACTTACCAGTTGAGCTTTCCAGCCGGTTACTAAGGTTAAAATGATTAAACAAATCATGTTGGGTAAAATATGTAAGATATATCCTGAAAGATTATGAAGAATCACAAGATGTTTGAAAATAATCTGTAGCCAAATATACATCACAAGTTAAATGAGTGTTGAATTCACAAAGGTGCATTAAATCAACTAGAATGATTTTTTAAATAATTACTGTCTTGTGATATATACCCTGGATGATTATGAAGACGTCACAAGTTGTCTGAAAAATATCTGTGATATGTATCATAAGTTAAACGACTGTCTTTGAATGAACGAAGCAAGGACGAAATTAACCATGCATTTTTGCATTCCATTTTTTTTTTTAATCCTACTGATTTCTGAAGGGATTAGTGGACCAATCATGATTAAGAGACTGCTGGATCGTCCCGCACTCCCCGTACTGCCTTTCGTAAGCAGTGTGTGAAATCACAACATCAGCACTCGGCACTTTCTCTCTCAGCAGGAGGATTGTTTTTGCTTGTGATCGAGCCACTCGGATGGCGGTTTTGCTAAAGCAGGTCAACTTAAATCGGGGCATCTTCGAGTTTTTTTTCTGTGATGAATTCTAGGACAGACTGAGATTGTCCAAGTACGAGGTACGCTACGCATATATATATATATATATATATATATATATATATATATATATATATATATATATATATATATATATATATATATATATATATATATATATATATATATATAAGCAATATAGTTTATTTGAGGAAGGGTTCCGTAGGTAGCAGTTGTTTATTCTCATCCGAAAGGATTATCCTTTGCACTGCAAATCAGGGGATAAGGCAACGTGACTGAATCCACACAACATACATGCCAGGCAAAGCAAATGAGATGTAAGATCTAGTCTTTGAAAATGAAGTGTTCTTTCTTTTTATTTACAGCCAATGGAGGGAGAAGCTGGTGTGGATAAGGTTCCAGTACAAGAAAAGAACAATTCATCTCCACCTACAGGGTTGCCGATTAACTGGAATCTTGTAACCGGTCCAGTCCCTGAACCCATCTTCACCAGTTCCTCTATCCTGTCTCAGGATTCAGCTGTGCATTCACTGCAAACCAAACTGAAGACTTTTGGACAGCACCAGCAAAGAGGGAGGGAGAAGGATAAAGAGAGATCAAATTTGGTCACTCATGAAGACGGTTTGTGTAGCATTGCACCGGAAATCTATCTAAGACCAAAGAAGAAAGGACAGAACCTGGCACCCATAACTGTTCCACCGTGGTGCTCAAGAACTGCCAGGAATTTGAGTACAAGTGATGAGGATCAGGAGGTTGAGGTTGAAGTTAAGTTGGAAATCCATAGTCCACCTGCTGAAACACAGATGATGTCCCAAGGAGCACAAGAGACATCACCAGAAATAGTACAAAATATCACAAAAACTAAAAGTTTGGAAAGTCTTTTGTTCAACAACATCAATAATGATAATTCAAAAGAATATCTACCAGCTGCACCTTCTGTCTCAACATCTTCAAGTACTAAGGTGTCCTCAACCTTTTCTGCATCCAAAAGACACTGGGCTCCCCCTAAAGGTTTTTGGAGGATAGCACGTCCAGAAACACTGCTTCTAAATGGAGTCGGTCCCTCAACTTTACCCATAATGGATTACACTAAGACTGATAAAAAATGCAAGGAACCTGCTGAAACAAACAGCAAATGTGGGAATGTGGGAGTTGCAGTAGATGATGCGGATGTCCCTGCTGGGATTAAGCACTCAGATAGTATGCAGTGCTTCCTGGAGAAGTGTGAGCAGAAGGAGCTGGAGACCAAAGGACTGTGTACCTCTGATAATGTGAACACAACCTCACAAACTGCTTCTTTTCCATCTGATGATACACTTACAGTGAAACAAAAAGCTTATGCAAAGTTAAGAGAAAGACAACAGAGTTGCAGAGTAGCAAAGGAGCTGAGTAGAGAAAGTGGGGATCAACCTGAAGACACAGGTGATATGAAAAGTACATCTGTTGGTTTGCTTGCATTTTGTTTTCACACTAGCTGAACTATAACACCTGGAAAAATTTATTTTCATTTCAGACCAGAAATAACCAGCTGTATGGTGTTCAAAAATAGTATTTGAGAATACAAAGAAGACAAAATTGAATATTTTTTATAAGATAAGGTCACCCTTCTGTGATTCCAGTAACCTTTACACAAAATTTAAATTGCTTTATATTCTAAAATTAAATTGTTTTTTGACATTCCCAGGCATAAAACTCTATACCAAAAATAATCACATTATTTCCTCATATCGACCAATACTTTTTTTTTTAATTAAAAATGTGTCGTATTAAAAGAAATTACAATTACTTTTAATATTACAGTATTAATTTAATTATTACTCATTATCATCCATCCATTTCTTCTGCTTATCTGGGGCCCAGTCGCGGGGACACTTCCTCCAGCTCCTCCGGGGGGATCCCAAGGCGTTCCCAGGCCAACCGAGAGACATAGTCCCTCCAGCGTGTCCTGGGTCTTCCCCAGGGCCTCTTCCTGGTGGGACATGCTTGGAACACCTCCCGAGGGAGGCGCCCAGGAAGCATCCGGAACAGATGCCCGAGCCACCTCAGCTGGCTCTTCTTGACGTAGAGGAGCAGCGTCTGTACTCCGAGCTCCTCCCATGTGACTGAGCTCCTCACCCTATCTCTAAGGGAGCACCCAGCCACTCTGCGGAGGAAACTCATTTCAGTGTATAGGGTTAGGGTCTTGTATCCGCGATCTTGTCCTTTCGGTCATTACCTAAAGCTCATGACCATAGGTGAGGGTAGGAATGTAGATTGACCGGTAAATCAAGAGCTTTGCCTTTTGGCTCAGCTTCCTCTTCACCACAATGGTCCGATACAGCGACCACATCACTGCCAACGCTGCACCGATCCGCCTGTCAATCTCACGCTCCATCCTACCCTCACACATAAACAAGACCCCAAGATACATGAACTCCTCCACTTGAATCAGGGACTCTCTACCCACCTTGAAGGCAAGCCACCTATTTCTGGTCAAGACCCATCATTTAACACAAAAAATTGTCACATTTCTTCCTCTGAAGTTTTACTTTTTCCTGACAGAGGATTATCTGTGGCCCTCTCAGTAACAATGACCCAAACCTTATTCCAAATCAACATGATGACACGGCATGCTAAAGCTAATGATTGTAATGATTGCTGACCCTGGAACCTTTGATATATATATGTGTGTGTGTGTGTGTGTGTGTGTGTGTGTATGTGTGTTTGTGTGTGTGTGTGTGTGTGAGTGTGTGTGAGAGAGAGAGAGGGAGAGAAAATGTGCCTTATTAAACAGGTCCCAGCTATTGCAGATTGAGTTAAGCTTGTCTCTCCATGTTGCCATGTTGTCTGTGAGTGCAAACCTGGCAGGCTCCCATGCTGAACAGATGTCAGCTGTGCAGATGTGCAGAAGGGTGTTGCTAATATTAGCAGCTTGAGCTCTAGGAGAACAGTCCCAGTTTTTGTGTATTAGTGCACGTAACAAACATTCTACATGTTGGTAGGTGACAGGTGAGGCCTTTGCCACAAAGTGTTGCATTTATTTGACATGGCTTAGTCAAATGGTGATTATAACTGCATAAATCTACTTCCTATCAACATATTACTAGTCATTAAATAAAATCTCCACAAAGTAGCAAAAAAAGAAAAAAAAGAAAGAAAATCCATGAACATTTTCAGATTACCTGTAACTTGAATCTTGAATCTTGACTTCAAATAATGTCTTGTAAATGTATATTTACAAGACATTATTAGTGTATTTCCTAGTCACATTTGAAAAGCATCATATAAAAGAAAAACAAAATTAAAGGTAACTGCAGACATTTTACAGACTTTTTATTGCTTATTTTTAATATGCTGAGTAATATACAGTCTAAATGTATAGTCTGTATGTAAATGTACCTTTGCTCGTTCCTCTTCTCTCTGCTTATGTCACTCAGATGTCTCAGGGCTTTTGGACTGCACAGACTCAGCCATTCTTCCTCAGGAACTTGAACCTTATTTGAGGTAAGCAACCCTGCACTTTTATCCTCCTGGCACAACTGGTGACATACAACCCCTATGCACTATTTATACCCTTGTCTCATAAATTCTACTTTGCCACTGTGGGCATTGAGGAAGTAGAAGCAAATCTATAGAGAGCACAAACAGGCTGCCTTGTTTAGAAGATCAAAACAAACATTGCGACGAGGCACAGGGATTAAAGAAGCATTGCTCTAACAATGTTGCATTATTTTGCATAATTACATAGAATTACGTAAGACGTTTTGAAAGAAGAAAAGTTATTATGCTAAATGTGTTACTCAGGGCTCTTATCTTGAGCACATGAAGTGTAGTTTTATCAAATATGTTTTGCTTTTGATATGTCCCTAGAGAATAAATTATACCCAGCTCATTATGAGACTTACTCACATGGTTGGTGTATCCTGCTATCTTTATCACTGGCTATGGGATAAAGACAGACGCTGAAGCACAATGTTGAGCAGCTTAACTCTGGTGCAAAACCATAGATAGACCATTAGCTGTTATATGTTATATGACCACCATGGTTCCCCATGTTCCCAATACATTTAGACAGTTGTATAACTGCAGATTTTAATCAAACCACTGTCAACTTAAATAGAAAAAGTATCTAATTTATTCTTCTTTTTTGTCCAAATGTAGGTCAGTTCTTGTAATAACTGATGAAATTCCTCTGAGTCCAAGACATGAACAAGCTAAGCTTCTTTTGGAGAGAGCAAGGCTGAAGACACGGTCCAATCAAATGAAAGGCGATCGAGTCAGCAGACGAGGAGAATCTGATCAGAGTGATGTCATGTAAGCTTGTATTAGCACCAATCAGCCATAACATTATGACCCAACATTATGAACAGTTTTGGACTATGTTCCACCCATGACATGCATCTCCACACACCTGGAGCAGGGCATACTCCTGTTTTCCATGGAAATGTTGTCCCTTTGGCTCCAGTATTTCACAGAATGACATAAACAGAGAATGTTCAGGGGATTGTTGTTGTTGTTGTTGTTGTTGTTGTTGTTGTTGTTGTTGTTGTTGTGTTTTTACTTTATATGCATGGAATCATACAGGTAAAGTGCCAACTTCAGAAAGTTACAAGGTGTTGCTTTAGTAAAATATTACTACTCAAATGTTATTAATATAGTCATCCATGGTCATGATTTATATTTCTTTAATTATGGGACCAACCTACATGAAACAAAAACTGGCATAATCTCCCATAGAATGGGTTTCATCTTAATGTTTATAGGTGATATTTTGAGGATATTTATTCAAAAGAGATAATTAGTTTTGAATGGTTAATTATGGCAAGAATGCTAGATTTTCATCACTTTAAAACCCATGTACCCCTGCCCTCCATCAGAAATTATTACGTCATATTCTAGCATGCGATTGCAATCTACTCATCTTTCTTGTTTTTATTTACAGTAAGAAACAACAATTTGACTCTGACAGTCCAACATGGGTGCAGAAAGCTGTCCAGACCAAAGAGGAAATCTCCCCTCCAAGTGTCTCTCTCCCACTCCTTGTCCAAGAGCACCAAGACACGTCCCTGTCGGAGCAGGCAGGTTGCACCAGGCACTATGGATGTTTCCCAACCCGAGTGCGCTTCAAGGATGAATCTGAGAAAGAAGCACAGTCTCGATATTTGGACCGGGTGAAACAACGTGGCAGACCTAAGAACAGAGAAAACAAACAGGATGCTAGTAGTGGTAAGAACCAAAGAAGCGTGTCCATGCCTCCTACTCTTGTTAGTGTTGAAACTCAAACTGTGCTGAGGGAAATCATTGTAGTGGTGAAAAAGTGTGAAGCATGTGGATTTATTGCCAGGGAAACACAGGCTGTTGCTTCTCCATCTGAACCACAAAATACTGACCTTCAACAATTAACTTCCTCTGAAGATCCAAGACCTAAGCAGGCCTTGAAACCAGTTAGCACACGCCCTAAAGCTCCACTCACAGTCACTTTCGCTGGAGCCTACGTTCTGGGAGAAGACAAGGAAGTCAACTCGGGATGGAAGTCTTCAGGATTTGGAAAACTCAGGAGGAGGAGCAGGAAAGGGGAGAGCAGAATAGAGTCTGGTCATGGTCCTTATGGTCCATCCTGGGCTCAAAGACGCAACTCAAATCCAAGAAATAGGGTCAATGTTCCCAGGGGGGTGACTTTTGCACCCGGAAGCCCCGTTGCACTAGAACCACGTTTGCTAGAAGCATCTGGTGGGACAAAGGAAGCAATGGGTCCTCCACTGCCAATCAAATCAGCACTTAAATCCAGCTCAAGGAATCGTGCTAGTCCAAACCAGAGCATGGTACAGTTTCAAGATGGGTCCAGTGCAGGTGTGGAGGGAGACACAGAGCACGACCAATCAGAAGTGAGAAGTGAGGCGAGTCTAGTGGCTTTAAACCAATCAGCTGCCAGTACCAGCAGCCCTGTCTCCTGCATTCGACCATCCACTCTGAGGTACTCTCCAGCCAGATTCACCTCTGACCTGCCAGCTGCTGACCACTGGGACTCTGCTCCAGATGGACAAGGTGAGTTGCCATTACACAGATTAAGGGCTTATATTTAAATATTTGTTTTTGTATTTTGCAGTACAGTGGTACCTCACCTTACGAAATTAATTCGTTCCAGAAGTGGTTTCGTAACGTGAATTTTTCGTAAGTTGAGTAGCTATTTCAATGGAAAAGGCCTGATTCGTTCCAAGTTTTTTTTTTATAGTGTAACTTTTTTTTTTATAGTGTAACACTGTGTCCTGCGTAGAGACTGTAGACCCAGGACTAAACGTGGACTATACCAGGTCTAGACCAAGGTCTAAACCTGGACTGGACCAGGTCTAGACCTGGACTAAACCAGGACTGGACCAGGACTAAACCTGGACTAAACCAGGTGAATTAAAGCGCTGCGTGCGGGTCTATTTCCTGGTTTCGTTTCGAGTCACGGCTGAGGCGAGCAGAGAGGACTCCCCTCGGGACCACACGCAGTCTGAGCGCATGAATGAACACATGCAAGAGCCGCGGTGGTCTAATCCTGGTTTAGACCTGGTTCAGACCTGGTTTAGACCTGGTTTAGACCTGGCACGGTTTGAGCACGGGTCTCGTGCTCGCAGCCCCGCGCCGGGTCATGCTGCGCTATCACACACGTGTCCGCGCGCGCACACACACCGCCCTCCCCCTTCCCCCCACGCTTCACTATTAATACATTTTGTTGAAAATCTATGAAAGTTTGAGTGTTTAAACGAGAGAGAAATGTGAGAAAAGTTTAAATCCAGTCTGAGAAAAGCGTATAATGTGTGTGGCTGAACGCGCATCTGAGTGCGCATTATTTGAATTTTTGAGATTTCGCGTTTCGTAACTTGAATTTTCTTTCGTATCTAGAGACCAAAATTTAACGTGAAGGCGTTTCGTAACTTGAAATTTTCGTTTGTTGGGTCTTTCGTAAGGTGAGGTACCACTGTACTTTGGATAACTGAGCGAGTACAATAAATTCAATAAATTCTGTACTGTTTTGAACTACCAAAAATACATTTTAACTACATTTACACTTAAACTTTAAAGATATATTCTCAACAAAAATATAAATGCAACACTTTTATTTTTGCTCCCATTTTTCATGAGATGGACCCAAAGATCCAAAATTCACTCCAGATACACAACACTACCATTTCTCTCAAACATTGTTCACAAATCTGTCCAAATGTGTGACAGCGAGCACCTCTGCCCCGCCGAGACAATCCACCCCACCTCACAGGTGCGCCACATCAAGATGCCGATCCGACATCATGACCACAATAAAAGGCCACCCCGAAATGTGCATTTTTTTTTCCTTTATTGGGGGTCTGGGGACTCAGAACCAGTCAGTATCTGGTGTGACCACCATTTGCCTCATGCAGTGCAACACATCTTCTTCACATAGAGTTTATCAGATTGTCAATTGTGGCCTGTGGAATGTTGGTCCACTCCTCTTCAATGGCTGTGGGAAGTTGCTGGATATTAGTGGGAGCTGGTACACGCTGTAGTATACGCCGGTCAAGCACATCCCAAACATGCTCAATGGGTGACATGTCCGGTGAGTATGCTGGCCATGGAAGAACTGGGACATTTTCAGCTTCCAAGAATTGTGTACAGATCCTTGCAACATGGGGCTGTGCATTATCTTGCTGAAACATGAGGTGATGTTCATGGATGTATGGCACAACAATGGGCCTCAGGATCTCATCACGGTATCTCTGTGCATTCCAAAATGCCATCAATAAAATGCACCTGTGTTCTTCGTCCATAACAGCCTTTGAAGAGGAGTGGACCAACATTCCACAGGCCACAACTGACAATCTGATAAACTCTATGCGAAGAAGATGTGTTGCACTGCATGAGGCAAATGGTGGTCACACCAGATACTGACTGGTTCTGAGTCCCCAGACCCCCAATAAAGCAAAAAAAAAAAAAAAAAAAAAATGCACATTTCGGGGTGGCCTTTTATTGTGGGCAGTCTGGGGCGCACCTGTGCACTGGTCATGATGTCGGATCGGCATCTTGATGTGGCGCACCTGTGAGGTGGGGTGGATTGTCTCGGCGGGGCAGAGGTGCTCGCTGTCACACATTTGGACAGATTTGTGAACAATGTTTGAGAGAAATGGTAGTGTTGTGTATCTGGAGTGAATTTTGGATTTTTGGGTCCATCTCAGGAAAAATGGGAGCGTTTATATTTTTGTTGAGTGTATATTTTTCAGGATGATACTTTTGCAGTTAAGTGGTGCATAATGCATCTCATATTATTAAGGGATTAATTCATGAGATAATCTGTGTGAACTGTATATTGCTGCACATGAACTGTATATTGCTGCACATGAAAAAAATATGACAACAAACTAGCATTGGTTATAGGTAGTGCTCATTTGTCCCAGCAGGTCTGGGTGTGGAGGGTGGCGGGGGCTCAGAGGGTCGGCCCATCCTGCGCAGCATGGCCCTGTCCCACTCAGATGACCTGAGGGCAGAGCTGTTGAGGGCAGAACATCTGAAAGCAGAAGCCGTGTGGGAGGACAACCCAGATGGCTCGAGGTGAAGAATCATCACAAAACTATTGTTGTGGTTTATCAAATAAATCCCTTAGCCCCATCAGTGCTTTTCAAAATATGTACCTGACCAGGGAGACTCTATGAAAGGCTATGATATGATTGCTCAAAAACCAGTCAAAACACTGTGCTATCGCTTGGCAATTCTGCCCTCTTCTGGACAGACGGTGATACGCAAGCACAAACAAATAATCAAATTTAATAGCTGATGTCCGAAGTGATGCATTTTAGTTTTTCTAGGGGGAAAAATGGCTAAAAGGATATTGTTTACTGGTTTAATTGCATGACACAATTGTAACTATTAGTATTAAAGCTATGTAAAGTGTAATGAGCAGGTCAAACTTATTGCCCATGGTAGGCTTAATACAGTCATCGGAGTCTGAAGAAATTATTCCAGAAACATAGAAAATTTTAATTCTGTCAGCTATACAAAAGATTTTTGAGTGAAGACATTTCACAGTGTGAAATGTCTTCACTCAAAAAACGTTTGTCTAGTTGACAGAATTGAATTTCTCTTTCTATCTGATATAGATCCTACCTGATTACACAGTAGTCCAGAAACACGTCCACCCTTGATGACAAGACTGGCTTAACAAGGACATAGGACAAAAAGGATCCTATTTCATATTTTTGATTTGTCGGGGAAAATTAACAGGAGAATTAAATTGGTATGGTGGCTGCTGGAAACTGGGTAGTTGTTTTTTCATAATATATATAATAATAATAATTTTAATAATAATAATAATAATAATAATAATAATAATAATAATAATAATAATAATAATAATATATATATAATAATATAGGACTTTAAAGTGGAAGTGATCTTTTTTCTACTAAACTTTGTATGTGGAGTTCTAATATACTGATGGATATCTATACAAATATGGTTCTGTACTAGTGTGGCAACAATGAGACAACCCCTAAAACTGGTTTTGCATGTAGAGGTCATTTCAAGTTTCTCCCTCTTGGTCTTTTTTGGCTGGTTTTCCTGGCTGGTTTTGCTGGCTTTGGCTAGAGTGATTATCACAACTGGGAGTATGAGGCCACTCCTTAACCCTATAGAAGGTGGACAGATTGTCCAATTTCTCCAGGATGACACATCTGGACGTGCTGTTGCAAAGACATTTAATGTGTCTCCCAGCACAATCTCCAGAACATGGAGATTTCAGGAGACAGGCAGTTACTCTGGGAGAGCTGGACAGGGCCATAGAATGTTCTCAACCCATCCGCATATATGCTCCTTTATGCAAGGAGGAACAGGTTGAGACTGCCCATGCCCTACAGCAGTGTTTCCCAACCTTTTTTGTCTTGTGTACCCCCTGAGCCTTTTTGTCATACCTCGAATACCCCCTCACTCATACGTGTTGATAATTCTCCAAAAGTAGAATGTGACACAACAGATTATTAAATGATGTTAGGCCCACTCATTTTGACTTGTTATATTCTCGCAGAGATCAAACTACTGGTTACTGTGACTGTCACATGTTTCTCAATATTGGAGACGGACTTCTTCACGAAATGGAAACACAAATAGGCTAAACTCGGTCTCCCCGTGCGCACACATCAAAAAATCTCCCCCTGCGCCTGGCAGCAACACTGCAGTGTGCCTGCGTACCCCTAGGGATATGCGTACCCCTGGTTGGGAAACACTGCCCTACAACGACCTCCAGCAGGTATGAATGTCTCTGCCCAAACAATCAGAAACGGACTTCACGAGGGTGGCTGGAAGGCACCACATCTTGCATCACCATGGAGCATTTGCTAGACAACACCAGAATTGGCAAGTCCACCACTGGTGTCCTGTGCTTTTCACAGATGAGAACAGGTTCACACTGAGCACCTGTGATAGACATGAATGAATCTGGAGAAGACAAGGAGAACTCTATGCTGCAACACTGTTCAGCAGCATAGGGGGAGGCATATCCATAGAGGGATGCACAGACCTCTACAGCTAATAAATGGCAGTCTTACTGCCATTAGGTATTGGGATGAAATCCTTGAATCCTTGTAAGACCCTATGCTGGTGCAGTAGGTCCAGGGTTTCTCCTGATGCACGACAATGCCTGGCCTCATGTATGCAGGCAGTACCCGGAGGATGAAGGGATTGATACAATTGAATGACAATTGTACATGACCATGAATTAACTATTGCCTTTAGAGGTTCCAAGCTCAATGTCGTGTAAGTGTTTTCTCACACAGAAAGCTGGATGGGCGTCCAAAACTGTTCCTTCGTCGTTTCTTCTCCTCCATTGGTTTGAACAGCGTGGGCAGACTGGTGAAGGGGTCTCGCTCTAGCAGCATGGAGCAGCTGAGCCTTCCTCCTGCCCCCCGGGCCAGCTCTGCCTCCCCCAGCCTCACACGGAGACCCCAACCCTCCATCCGCATCCAGAGGACCCCCTCCCTGCAAACCCTGCACCCAGTGAGTTACGCTTTAAACATGATTCATCCCCAGCCTCTACCTTCATGTATAAGGCTCACAAGGTTCGGCTCAAATCATGACAGTTTGGCTTTGAGAAGCTTTTCACAAGTTGTTTGCCACAGTTGATCATGCAAGTCTTTGAAGTAACAGCATCACTGGCTGTCACTGAGCTCAAATATTTCATTATAGGCCTTTGCAACTTCATCCTTTTTATACTCTTATTTCTGTAATTATTCTAAAGCTATGAAATATTTTTCTACACTTTTAGTACTTGTATTATTACCAAATTTCAGTCTTGAAATGTTTTCTCTTCATTTAAATAAAAAGCTGTCGTGGAGCCACTTAAGTCAGAAGGAAAATTAAAATTTGTTGAAGTGTTTTACTCTAATGCAGGTTCTCTGCTGCAGTAATGGGAATAGTTGCAGTTATCAATGGCTATTAATAATTACAACGGTATAGTAACAGTTCCTTTTTGTGCCACTAGGTGTCCCCATTGGCCCAGCTGCGCAAAGCCTCCTCTGTGCAGAGCTTGGAGAGAAGGACAGAGCGCTCTACCATTCTGGGGGAGGTGCAGATACCATATGGCCTGGCTCCAAGGTAAAGAACTAAACATTCAGATTAAGTCCAAATAAACAGGAAAAGGTGTTACAAAGAATTGTTTTATGCTGCAGTCCTGAAAGTCCTCAGTTAGCGCTTCACCGGGCCCTGAGTGTGGAGAACGTCCTTGTGTCCAGGACGGGGCGTCCCATGGGCAGGGTCACCCAGGCCTTCCCTGATGGGACACTCCTCCTGGAACTCACTAAACCCCCCAATGGTCCTTTTGGATTTGTTATATCGAGAGGCAAAGGGCGGCCAGATACAGGTTATTTAATTATTATTTTTAATATTTGTGTTAAAATTTGTGTATTTGGTGTGACAGTCCATGTTAACAAACATACACGAGATACATGCTGTAAACATGCCAACATTTAGCCATGGGCTACTTTACATTTGTTGTCCTGCATTCTCTCTCACACACACAGTTTCATTCACACATCAGCACTCATGAACACTGGAGATGCTAAATCTTTATTTGTTTTTACAACATAAAAAAGGGTACACAAGATTTTCCATTCAGTTTAGTATATTCGGTTTCAAACAAAGAGACAAAATTTATTTGAGAAGTGTTATGTCACCAATTGCCATAAATTTCTCTAACTGATTGATTGCAGTGCCTCTCAAACTGTGGTAGAAGTACTGGTACTGGTGGTACACAGATTACAGATTCTTCTGCAGTGATAGTGTTTGCTTATTTCAAGATTGTTTTTTTGTTTTTTTTTTACATATAGACATTGTTTAAATCTGGTGGCAATCATAATGCCAAATATTTTCATTTATTATTAATGTACATTTATTATGAATGTACATTAAAGTTTTATGTTTTTCTGTTGCATTTTAAAGTTATTAATTCCAGTGAATTCTAGTGACAGATTGGAAATTTAAGATTGTACAGTCTTTACTGTTATTATGCCACATATCAACAAAACTTTTTACATACATTTATTGTTTAGGGAACACTTTATTTTCATCATTTGCATGTTATTCCCACGTATGTGTGGTATAAATTTTCTGTAAACTCACACAGTGTTGTTGTCCTGTTGTCTCAGGTGTGTATGTGGAGAAGGTGGGAGATGGCAGCGGAGAGGGGTTGTACGTGGGCCTCCTGGGGGTGGGGGATGAGATCCTGCAGGTGAATGGAGAAGCAGTGGGCGGTCTGGCTCTGGATCAGGTCACCAGGCTCATGACCCGGGGCAGCACGGTGTCTCTGTGGATCATGCCAGCGCGACACAGCCCGCGATAAATGGACAGAGACATGTAAAACCTGTGGATGTGAGACTGAAGTTGCTATTCAGGCTTTGCCAATGACAGTTAAATATAAATATGCCCGGCAACTCTCAAAACCAGGAGCAATATTAAGTTTTATACTGTTGTAAAATATAAACTGTGGAATAATACTGGAATGTATATATTTTAATTCTGAAATATTGTTTATTTTGTTTATTGATGGTATATTCTCTTATTTGAGATTAGGTAATAAACTGTAACATGCTTTCAAAAGAAAACTTTTTAAAAATTACAAATTTTGCAGTCTGGTATTTGTAAATGTGATTTAAAGCATGTCCATTGCACCTTTAATATTTTATTAAAACTATTTTGGAACATTTATGAATACATTTAATCTTTTCATTTTAAAGACACAAACTGCTGACTCTGCATTAACCTTATATTTAAAAAAAAAATCAACAAAACAAACCATGGGTATAATTTTAAATAATTCAACACTTGTGCTATTTTTCCATCCAACAAAAGTTGTCATTTTCCCCATACGGTCCCAGGTGGATCAAAGCTTTGGCTGAATAAACATGTTTACAGCCGAGCACAGGAAGTGGGATGAAGGTCGTGACTGTCGGTCTGGTGCAGGTTGTGCGCAGCATAGCAGCTCAAAAATATATAAGGTATTATGGGTGTTTTACCAAAAGTGTTAAATGACCCATTTACTGTGAACACGCGGACGGACGTTTTGTCGTTAATGGGCCGTGCCTCCTCAACCCTGCGCGTGCACTGATAGCGCGTGTTCGTTGAAGCCTCGCTATATCTGATACAACAGGAGCTGATACGCTTTTTATCTCACGCGCCCATGACTCCCCGTGGACCCGGGGACCCCCATAACACAAAACTATCCTCGCCAACAGACCACTGGTGTATCTATTTATCGTCAGTTTTGTTTCATAAATAATCGCTGTCCTTTCAATTAATGCGCGCTTATCATAATTAGAAGCGCATCGTCTGTGTGATCTATTGTTAACACGCCAGCCTTAAGGCATTAATGGATTCTTGGGTAAGTTACTATTCCTTAAATTATGCCATTAAAAGATATTCTACCTTTATTATCTTATCCTAGGATTAAAGAGAATCTTTTGTTAAGAATAAACAGGTCAAAAGCTTAACCCTGGCTTTTGTTTCTCTCATCAAAATTAAAACGCCACTATTGCAGCTCACAGGCTACAGTATCCTAGTTGTTACAGGCCGTTGCTCCGTGGCTGTTTTTCCTTTTTTATGCTTTGCCCTCCACAAGCCTATATAGCCAACGACAGCCAAATAATAATGAATCATTTCATAAATAATGGGTTTAGGAGCTTATCGGGAATGAAGAGGCCGCTGCCGTGCGCTTATCTCACTCGGCCACATTGCGGCCTGTGTTCCGCTGCTCCCCACATTGAGGGAGCGCGCGCGTGCACGAGGATGAAGAGAGGAATAACTCACCATTACGCACACACATACACATACATTCACACAGGGAGAACTCGCGGAAAAAAAAAAGAAAAAGCGCAGACATGGATGACCCACTCACAAAATGGCTCCACTTCCACACTGACATCAACAACACGGCGCTGGTGGTGAGTTCTTCAAATACGCACCTTATAATCATCGTTAGGGCTTCTTACCTGGAGTTGGCAGTCGGTATTTTGTGTGTAATGGAAATATTTTAATTAATGAGCGTTTTTGTTCGATTGGATGCTGTGGTTGGACATAAAGAGCGAGAGGCCTGTTAGGGAATTCAGGCATTACGCTTGATTGTTTTACACATTATATTATCATTCGTTTGAAACAGTTAAAGATGACTAAAATCGTGGTGTTACCTCCAACATTTCGTGGCTAAAATAAGTGATATTTTGTGTGGTTTTTGCTCATGGCCTGCACTTCGATCAAAACATAATATTTTGTTGTATGCTAGAAATAGTCTGTTCCCTCATTTGTGCGCGTCTCGTTGGCTGTGCTTGCCCAAAGCAAAATGAATCCCCTGTACTATTCGTTTTGAATACTTCTATATTTGTCTGTGCCTTTTAATGATTGTAGGTTGGTTTATTTAATTTTATTTTTGATGCAATGTGGATATTTAAAATAGGTGTGTGTGCAAATGTGAAGCTGAAGGCAAATAAGAGGTATATAGAGAAAACGCAAGATAAAAAAATCGCATTGTAATCAATCGGTTACAAAGTCTTTATACTGCCGCAAATGCTCAAATAATGCGCATTTTGTTTAAGGCCAATGCGTTTTCCCATACAACATAGTGAATAGTTTATTAGTCCAATAGGATACCTAAAAATAACCATATAGCTTATAATCATAATTTAGCCTATCACATATTGCAGTATCTAGTCAATAGTTTAAACACAAAGACTTGTGAGAGAAAGTCCAAAGAAAATCACAAAACTAAGCTACATATTGCTTAGGCCTACAGCCTTTAATGTTTTTGTACGAGACAATTACCCTATTTGTCTGATAATAAGCACACAGGTGTAAAGATTATAATAATGGTTTAATATGGTCCAGATTGTCGGGGAAGGGTGCGAGCGGTGACGCGGTGAAAATGATGGAAAAACGGCAGCCGGAGGTTTGTCCAGGGAGTCCCAACTCAGTCCAAGGTCCTGAAAAGCGGGAAGACCATTTCTCGAGACAGAATGGATGTAAGGAGGAGCACGAGGAGGCGAGGGGGGAGCACGAGGTGGGCGAGGAGGAGGAGAGTGGTAAAGGAGGGGGGATGAAGCCACTGGAAGAGACGGATGACGTTCCTCTGCAGAAGTCGAGCAACGGGACCAGCATCAGCATCATCATTAACGGCGTTACCAAGGAAACTGCCTCTCACAACGCCCTTGACCTGAAAAGGGAAGTGCCGGTGATCGAGCTCTCCAGGAGGGACGCTATAAAAGCGCTTGAACACAGGACTGACAATCATTTTGTACCGATAACAGAACTTCGTAGACCTCCGCCGCTGCCACTTCCGCCGCCACAACGAGACGACGCTCGAATGGTCCAGCTGAGCCCAAACGCGTTCCCGGTCCCGGCGCGGGCGATGCTCTACAACCTGGCACAGCCTCTCGCCGCCATCAACAGGTAAGCGGCTTGGGCATGATGAATGGATGAATCACGTGTAGGCCTGTGATAAAAGTTTATTAACATGTGAAATGACTAGGCAATATATTTAATATATTAAAGAACATGGCCAAAATAACTCTGTTAATAGAATGACGCCATGTACTGTGCCACTCATATTATATGGTAGGCTATGCCATTATGTTTCAGGATATGACATCTCACAGTTTCTTTCTGACTTCTCTCACTCCTGTGTTTTATGTGATTTTTGCATGGGACTGCAGTCTTGGAGGAGACTCGGAGCAGTACAGCATGTACCCCAGCAACAGGGTAAAGCGCCGCCCGGCGCCTTATGAGGTTGAACTCGACGAGGGTAGGCGCATTTTAGATCTTTATAAGTATGGTAAGACGCACTTCTGCTGTGTCCTCCTTCTGCCAATACAGTCCCCTCCTCATCTCCATTGTCATTCATCCATTGACATGGATCTATACTCTCTCTGAGTGCTGCAGGAGAAGCTGCAGAAAGCAGGACGACCTAAACACTCAAAACAACAAATGGTCTCACTTACATGCAATATTTAATGTTCAAAGGAAACATATTTTGGGACCGTTTATTTCATTTGGAATGTATTTCTTATTTTTCACTGCCCACTCGCTGCCATATAGGGGTGCCAGATGGGGGTGCCGCTGCCTCTATGCCAAGGTTTTACTGCAGAGTGGGCTGAAGGATTAAGATACACTGGGTGTGTTCCAAGGGCAACAATATAGCCTGAACACACCATGGTTAGAGAGGATGAGGGTACCTGCAGTAGGGCGTTTTGTCATCCTTAAATTAATAAAAAATAAAATAAAAAATAAAATAAAAACTGCACACATCAACAGGGAGCAGAAAAAAAGCTGGTTTCTAGGATTTGGCATGGAACTTGTTATTTCTCTTCTATCCTGTTACACAATTAAACAAGATACACTTTAAAAACACAAACTTGTTCTCTTAGCAATTGTTCACCCAACAAAGTCCACGACTGTATGGAGGACAGTCTGAAGCTGTCATGTACTTGCTGTGTTTTATTTTGATTCAAGTCAGTGTGTGTATTTAAATCTACCTTTACTGTGACTATTCCATTCTTTATTTAAACAAGTACATCACCTAATCGCAGTAGATGTAATTGTGTTATAATTGTGTTATTGTAATTAATCCCTATTTTGACCAACTTCTTCTGTTTTTCCATCATTTAGCGGGCCAGCCCAAAATTGTCCGCCGCATATTCACAAACAGCCGAGAGCGCTGGCGGCAACAAAACGTCAACGGGGCATTTGCTGAGCTCCGAAAGCTCATCCCCACGCACCCTCCAGACAAGAAACTGAGCAAGAATGAAATCTTAAGGTTAGCTATGAAATACATTAGCTTCCTATCCAACCTGCTGGAAGATCAGGACGGCGGCAGGAATCTTGGAAGCACCACGGATGGAGACACTGGGCTTCTAGTCGGGGTGGGGGCTCATGATAGGACACCACAGGGAGGGCCACGGCAGGACACAGTGGTGAGTTTGGCCCGGGACGATATTCTAGAAACAATGTCGCCCAGTTCTAGTTGTGGAAGTCTGCCCGATGGGGACGGAGACGGCAGTCCGGAGAGCTTTGTGGAGGACCAGGATTCGCCTCCAGTTCCAAGGACGATATCAGCTCAACGCTCCATCCATCTGCCATCTAGAGATTTGAGACGTAACGGACGTGGCTTGGATGGGGCCAACCGGCGATGATCCGATGCTTCAACCAGTCTCCGAAACTCAACTTGATCTAGCAAGGATAATAAAAGGTTGAAATTGCCCAGGACCTTTAAAAACGTTTTGCCATCAGTGGATTTTGAACACATTTTCAAGCAGTGACACAGTTTGCATGGCACTGCATCTGTGAGTGTATTGGTTCTATTGAAGGACTTGTACATTCTGCATGTTTTTTGACCAGTTGATGATTATTATATTTGCTGCCCAAAGACACAGTATTCAAAATATATATATGAATAATACAAAACCAAAAAAGGAACAATTGTGGCGAACAATGTGCAGATTTGACATGAGGGTTACAATGTAGTCTGGTTCCAAAATGCTGTACATGTTGCAGAAGATTGAAGAAGTGATCATTATCCCAGTTGCGTATTGTAAATAGCACAAACGTACTAACAGTGACTGGTGTGGTAACAACGTAGTGTTTGTCATTGGATTTGATAGATTGATGGCATGAAAATGTAAGGTCTAATTTTTGTAACATACGTGGTACCATTTAGGTGATGATGAACCAATGGAAAGATATGAATTTGCTGTGCAGGTACCTGACATGCAGTGTCACACAAGATCATAAAATGGCTCATGAGGTCCTTTTGATATGAATGTTTGCGTATTTTTAAAGCTGTAACACGGTTTTAGTGGTGTAGTATGGTACACAGGAATATCCCTTAATTGCAGTATCTCTCACATGCACAGTGTTAATATCAGTAACACCAGCATCTCTCTGCTAAGGATAGTCATAGTGCTTGCTGTGTTTGGTTCTGCTTCTTTTTGAGCAGGACGTTGTAGCTTATATTGGTACCTTTGGTAATTATGGTATTTTGTTAACTGCAGTAAAGGGAAATTGTACGTTTGGTAAAGACATATTTGTTGTATAGATGTATCTATAAATATATCCAATGTCACACTGAGGAATTTTATATGAAAAATCGTAAATAAAACAAAGTGAGAAAATTGTTTGTGCGCAGTTTTTAAATTAATCTAAATATATGGAACCGGAAAATATTTCTTATGGAGTAAAACAAACTTACTTTTCAGGTCCACGCAGATTTTTAAAATTGGTTTTCAAGTTGTTTGACAAAAGCTGTGTCATTATACATACACTGTAAGCATCAGTGGTTGTCATGTTCATGAGACTGGTCCCACTGAACAGGGGTACCCACTGCAGCCTGCAACCAGGTGTATCCTTTGCATTTACTCAAGCTAAATAAATACATTTCACATAAAAGTATAATTCAATAATGCAATTTAACATGTGTTGAAACTAATATTTGCACCTACAATATTTAGAAATATTGTATATTGAAAAAACTTTGAACAATGAACTTAAAACGGCACTGCGTAACTTTTCACCAACTTCTTGCATCCATGAAGATAATATTGCTTTGCCTGGAATGTTCTACAGTATGGCATTAAACATATCTCCATTTGGACAAGCAAGGGACGCTACCTGGCAACATTACAGATTAGATCTGTGATTCCAGCTAACTCTGAGAATTTTTCAATGCACTATTCTTGGCAATAAAACATCTGTAATTACATCAATCTAAAATAGAGTTTATATGCATTATTGTGGAATATTCAAGGCAAAGCAAAAGCATCCTGATATCTGACTGGGAATTACTATTAACAGTAGAATGCTGCATCCATCATCTTCCTCTAATTATATCAGTAGGCTACTACTGTGGGTTTTACACAAGTTATTACTTTTTTAAGCCACTGATATATACATATTCCTGAGTCCCGACTATACAGTAATATACCACCAGGTTTATATGAGCGTTGTAATCACATATTAGTGTAGTTTGCAGTGCCCTTATAAAATCTAGCCTGCACGTTTTTTCTTATAAAATCTACGTAGAATGGAATCCTACTACTTCCCCCTAACAAGTGACAACTTCCTGGGGAGTTTATGCTGGCTTGCTGACCCACAGGATATCCTGCCATTGTGAAAGTAGTTTGGACAGCCTCCTCTGCACTCACTTGCGCGGGGTTGTGTCGGTACATATTGCAACAGCCAATTTATTTGCTTATGCAATCGAAAAGTTAGTGGGAATTAGGTGTGTTTTTGTAGCTTTGCCATTTAAAAAAGCCAGCTCTTTCCTAACTTTCCCAGTCGCAGCCCTTATTTCCTACTGTTACATTTCCAGCGCCAGCAGCTCTTGGACATTTCTAAAAAACTATAATTGCTTCCAGGGAGCATCAGAGACATCCAGGTGTTCGGGGACCTGGCTCCACTGAAGGACCTCTCTGGGTTAATGCCTGCCAAACATTTACCTGCACCTCCTCCAAAAAAGACAGGCTCACAAAACGAAGAGGGATACAGGCGGGGTATATGAGGTTTTGAAAAGGGAAGGAGTGCATAAAGCCAGCGCTGTTTGTATGTGTGGATGCGCGAGTGTGCGTGTTTATCAGTGCCGTGCAGATGGGTGGCAGAGTGCCTCTTGCAGCCAAATGATTCAGTATGCTAATGAGTTGTTATCTGCGCCGCTGCAGGAACAATATACTGTCTTTCTCACAGTGGGAATCCAGCCTGCCGGGAACAGATTACACACTGCACACGCCGCCAAGGTAGTTATTTATATTTTTCCACACGGGGTAGAGAAGTTGCGTAAATGCGCGCGCACACACTCATATACACAGATAGGGCTATAAACAAACAAGCCAAATAACATTTTAACATAGGCTACATAGCCACACAGTCCCAGTGCACGCAGAGGTGTAAATAATGTGGGCACTTGGAGTAGTTACATTTACGTCCTTCACCAGTAGATGGAGACTTCACGGATTTACATAATCTATAAGTTGGAACTTGGTCTGAATTGGACAAATATTAATTAATTATGAATTTATTTATTTTATGTTTAAGTTTACATTTAGGCTACAATAAATTTGGTATAGCCGAACTTATTCTCATCATTTTTGGTCACTGGTTGTTCGTGTTAATTCGTAGGATTTTGCTCAGGTGTGGCCTAATGCGCAGACCACTGTCGTGATGTTTGAAGTAAAATGTTATGTAAGTAAAAAAACTTTAAAAAAACTAAAACTAAAACTAAAACTAAAACTTCAGTACAAGCCTACTTATATATACTTATAGGCTACTTAATATTATAAATGTTAACTTTAAAAGTTATGTTTTAACCCATTTATAAACGAAATAATATATTGCAGAGGGAATAATGTTTTAAAAATGTTTTAAACTAATGCATTTGTAAATGCAAGATAAAAAAGGCCCATTAAATAGGGTATTTTGTTTAAGGTGATGGATATTATATATTATATAAAACATAAAGAAGGAAAGTCTTGACTATATATGATTTGTGGATTTTGTTTGCATTATATCGTTTTCTGAGGGGTATCAAAAGATAAGACTTAGATTCAGAGAGAATGGACATTTGGTAGTCTGATGTTGGTATAGCAGATCAGATTTCACTACTTTACCCCCTCAGCCCTCACATCGTTAACACGTGATTACACTGCTGTTATGGAATGAGGCAGAATGTAGTAATCTGTATTTTACGCTCTGAAACCCTTTGTAGCTATTGACATGAAATTAATTTTGTGAATGAAATTCAGAAAAATTCACAAAATGATAAATGTGCAAATTAAAGTTGAAATTAAAGTGTAAAGTGTAAAGCCAAGTGAAACGAGAGCAAAAGTGGTTAGATATCTGACGCTCTCTAGCGGTTACTTACGGTAATTACAGTTTCCAAGTTCTTTTAGGTTGGTAAACAGATGCAAAAGAAAACTGATGCATATTAACTTTATTGCAGTGCAAAGTACATAAGACACACAGCAGCAATCTAAAATGAGAACTATATGTTGGTGCAAGTGTGGCAGCAGCAAGCGACATATCTATGACTCTAATCTAAGAGCATTTGGTGGTGGAGCTGTCAGAGGTTTTCTAAAGCGATGACGGGCTTGTCCTTTGAGTCGGGGTAGAGCAGGAAGCCAGAGAAAGTGCTGTCATCTTCACTGCTGGAGTAGACCCCATTCCAGTCTCTCAGAGTCTCCAGCCACACCTGGTCCCCCTCGCTCAACTGCAGTAGGACCAGATTAGAGGCCTGGTCGATGTCTTGGCCATAAAGGGAATCCCGTGTTCTCAGCTTTCTTACACCATTGACCACCAGAGCAGCCCGAACAGGTCTGTTTCTGACTGTAATGTGGTATGTGAAAAGGTAGACCCCAGGGTGTGTGACATTGAACTTGTTGAGGGCTGGGTCCCAGTGGCCCTCCCCATTGTAGAAAACCTTATCAAACTTCACAGGGAGTCCAGGTGGAGGGAAGGACCTACTAGGAAACAGGCCCACACTAAAACCAGAGCGGACCGGTTCCACGCTCTCTCCAGGTGGGCCTTTAGGACCCCTTGGCCCTCTCACACCTTTGACTCCCCTCTCCCCCCTCACACCAGGCATCCCCCGTCCTCCTGGAGGGCCTGGAGGGCCTCGAGGCCCTGCATCTCCCTTTGGACCTGAAGGGCCTAGGTCTCCCCTGTCTCCCTTCAAACCCTCAGTCCCATTAAGCCCCATGTCACCTCTAGCTCCAGGGGGTCCCGGGGCACCCACATCTCCTTTAGGGCCAATATCACCTTGCAAACATTCTCCTTTGGGACCCTGGTCACCTTTCAGGCCCGTTGGCCCAGCCAGCCCAGGAGGACCCATGGGACCTTCTTGCCCCGTGGTGCCCTTAGTTCCATTCTGACCAGGTTCACCTCTTTCTCCTGGGTCTCCTTTCAAACCAATGGCACCACGTTCACCTTTCTCTCCATTGGGCCCAAGATCACCTGTTTTAGAGGACAAGACAAACATAGAAGAGGTACTTTATTTTTTTATTTTTTTTGCATAATTGTAACGTGTAGAACATATTATTATTTTATTTTATTTTATTTTATTTTATTTTATTTTATTTTATTTTATTTTATTTTATTTTATTTTATTTTATTTTATTTTATTTTATTAATTTATTAATTTATTAATTAATTTATTTATTTATTTATTTATTTATTTATTTATTTATTTATTTATTTATTTACAAAATGGGGTCCAACTTTTAATATCAGTTTGAGCTGTATACAAAAAAGGATATTTATATGATAAAATTTCTGTAGAGACAAGCAGGTGGCATATCTTCCACCAGAAGAGCGACAAAATGCACCTTTAAATGAAAGATGGACATATACAGTTGTTATCCTCAGCTGTAAAGTGTATTTCAGTATCTTGAAAAGCACTATATAACTGATGAGTGCTTTGTAATATTAGTACATGTATCTGCCAAATGTTGTTATAGTGCAGACCAGTGGGTTTTTATATCCAGGAGTACAGAGTGTAGATACATTTTCACAAACATATGGTGTATTATACTGCGATACCTGTTTCTCCTTGCTTTCCTGGAATCCCTGGAGGCCCAGGTGGGCCCATAGGTCCCTGGTCACCTTTTTCACCTGTAGTAGTTGTGATAAATAAAGCGTAGAAAATGATATCCAAAAAATACTTAAATAAAACAGTGCTTTGCAAAAAAGGAGATAAGCATAATGTGAGGGAAAGGGAGAGACATGAGTTAAAGGCTCGTCTGCTGCTAAGCTCCGATGTACCTATGTCACCATTGAGTCCGTTGGCTCCAGGAAGTCCTTCTGGGCCAGGCAGTCCTCTGAGCCCTGCCTCCCCCTTCTCTCCTGGTAATCCTGCAGAACAAAATCAAATCAGATGTGGTACAGGCAAACCTGAAAATTAATTTACAAATCTGTGAAGATGTACCAGGTGGGCCTGCTTCTCCTGGGGCCCCCGGTAGCCCTGGATCTCCTTTGGGCCCCACAGGACCTTTCTCAGGTGGACAACACTCACAGAAGTTAAAGAAACATTCACTGTAATCAAGGGTGAAGTTTCCAAGGGCATTCCCGGCAGGTGCAATAGCATCACTGTGGAAACCTGTGGGGTAAAGCTCGCTGGAATATGTAGTGCTGTCAGTTGCAGACAAAGTGTATGAGTCTGTCATCACATCAGTGGTCTCATCAGTGTGGCTGGACAGGGTGCTGGTGGTAGTGGTCCTCCTGAAGCGTCCACTGCCCCCTGCTCTGGGGGGCTTCTTAGTGCTGGCTGCTTTGAGTCCCCGTGTGGTTCTGGCCTCAGAGAGCTGCACAGCCATCAGCAAGACCACAATACACAGGAGGAAGAGGAAGCAGACGCGGGTCATTCTGAGATGAAAGTCAAAACGAACTAAAAAAAAGAAAAAAAAAAAAAAAGAACATTATCATGCAAAGAGGACGATCCAGTAAATTCAACAAACCTTTATCCACCTATGAGAGTAGCCTAGTTTTACAGATGTGATAATGTAGCACAGGTACCTGGTGCTGTCTTCATACTTCATCCATTGCCTCTAGCTCAAGATCAATGGAGCCCACCCCCTTATATTGCCAGTGAACAAAGACAGCACACTGTAGGTTATAGGGGAAGGTGGGTTGGCGACTCAAGATTATATGACTCCTGAGGGATATACTACAAAGCTGTTCGTATTCGACACGAGACTTTGTGATATGGGATATGATTCTTGTGTCAGAGAGGGTTCATGCTCAGTGCATGGTGTTGTTTTCACACACCTCTAATTTGTACACAAACACTATAAATATAAGGTTTCCAAAAAGAAAGACACCTTCACAACAGAGAGATACAGCATGTTCTTATACTTTGAATCATTTGTAAGTTCATCCGCTTCGAGTGGACAACACATTTGGCAAAGCTTCAAAGCAGAAAATGGATCACCACAAACTCAATGGAGCAGATCAATGTCCCAGAACCTGTGAGGCATCAATCGACCCATTCATCGCACTGGTTTACAACTTAAGAAAACCTATCTGCTAAATATTCTTGATCTTGAAAAAAGCATATTTTGTATTCTAGCAGTGTGTGTGTTTGAAATGTCTACATTAAAAATGCATTATGTAACTTTTCTGGTGTAGAATATCATCTCCAGCAGGAGGTCAGCAGGTTCCAAGACCTTATTGTTTTCCCTGGAATGTTCCTCAGTATAGCAATTAACATATATTTTATTAATTAGTAATAGGTGTTTTTATGCACTCAAAAAATGTGTTACTGTAAGTGGGTCACCTTAATACTTAGACTTAGACTTAAAGTTTGTCTGTCTAAGTCTAAGTCTAAGTCTAATACAGATCTGACCCGTAACTTGGTGTCTCCATGCAGATCCATTTGATGCCATACTCTAGGTCAGGTGGTGGACCCTCCAACAGAAAAGTTACATGGTGCACCTTTAAATCACTTAGGCAAGTACACTCAACAAAAATATAAACGCAACACTATTGTTTTTGCTCCCATTTTTCCTGAAATGGATACACAACACTACCATTTCTCTCAAACATTGTTCACAAATCTGTCCAAATGTGTGACAGCGAGCACCTCTGCCCCGCCGAGACAATCCACCCCACCTCACAGGTGCGCCACATCAAGATGCCGATCCGACATCATGACCAGTGCACAGGTGCGCCCCAGACTGCCCACAATAAAAGGCCACCCCGAAATGTGCATTTTTTTTTTTGCTTTATTGGGGGTCTGGGGACTCAGAACCAGCCAGTATTTGGTGTGACCACCATTTGCCTCATGCAGTGCAACACATCTTCTTCGCATAGAGTTTATCAGATTGTCAATTGTGGCCTGTGGAATGTTGGTCCACTCCTCTTCAAAGGCTGTTATGGACGAAGAACACAGGTGCATTTTATTGATGGCATTTTGAATGCACAGAGATACCGTGATGAGATCCTGAGGCCCATTGTTGTGCCATACATCCATGAACATCACCTCATGTTTCAGCAAGATAATGCACGGCCCCATGTTGCAAGGATCTGTACACAATTCTTGGAAGCTGAGAATGTCCCAGTTCTTGCATGGCCAGCATACTCACCGGACATGTCACCCATTGAGCATGTTTGGGATGCGCTTGACCGGCGTATACGACAGCGTGTACCAGCTCCCACTAATATCCAGCAACTTCGCACAGCCATTGAAGAGGAGTGGACCAACATTCCACAGGCCACAATTGACAATCTGATAAACTCTATGCGAAGATGATGTGTTGCACTGCATGAGGCAAATGGTGGTCACACCAGATACTGACTGGTTCTGAGTCCCCAGTCTCCCAATAAAGCAAAAAAAAAATGCACATTTCGGGGTGGCCTTTTATTGTGGGCAGTCTGGGGCGCACCTGTGCACTGGTCATGATGTCGGATCGGCATCTTGATGTGGCGCACCTGTGAGGTGGGGTGGATTGTCTCGACGGGGCAGAGGTGCTCGCTGTCACACATTTGGACAGATTTGTGAACAATGTTTGAGAGAAATGGTAGTGTTGTGTATCTGGAGTGAATTTTGGATCTTTGGGTCCATCTCAGGAAAAATGGGAGCAAAAACAAAAGTGTTGCGTTTATATTTTTGTTGAGTATAATTGCAATAGGCTAATTAAAGGAAGGCATGAATTCATTTCTATTTGAAAGGTTGCCATATACTTCTTGTAATCAAGGAAAAGGTGAAAGTTTGAATCAAAACTATTAAAATGAACAGGCAGTTATAGGTAATTAGAAAATGTTATTTGAAATAAGAAACTTAACGGTGCAAAATTAAAGGAGACGCCAGGGGACACTGTTCGCACTTTTTAAAGAAGACCGAAAGCTATGCCTTACACAGCATTCGAGTTGTTGTTTTTTTTGTTTTTTCTATCTTGCCAAAAGTTACGTTTACAGTAGGACGGTCAATGGGTTCAAATCACCTTGGAATAGGCGCTGGACATTAGATTACACTAGTTCTGGCCGTTTATCATACAGATGACATCACCCATTACACAGCGCTGCGCCATTGGTGCGAGTGCTGGGCTCGCGTCAGTCACCCGAGTCTGCAGCTGCGCACTTTTGTCAATATGATCCTCTCAAACCAGTGTCAAGTGATGTAGTCTCCAAACACTGCATCCTCCTTTGGTTTCAAAATAAACGGCCCACACAACATTACAGTTGCATCAAATATGTGCGCGTTTTATGTTTAAAAAGAAATATATATACACATTTCCGGTTTCTGTTTGTCTCGTAGTTCGTGGTTTCTCTTGTTTTCATTGCTAAAGAGGACGTGTGCATGTTTCTGAATTCGACGCGGAGGAAAATTGACTCTTAATTTCAACGAACGGGTCGTTCACTCAAAGAGGACACTTAATATCACGGAGTCAATTTGGGATTTTTTCCTCGTCCCGTAGCGTCCTCGGACAAAGTGACCGTCCTACAATGGTGTGACTGCGGAAGATCACCTCAACTCCTTGAGTCAGCCTCGTAATGCTGCATGAGGAGGAGAGGACCCGTTCAGACCAGCGCTGTGCGCGCCGAGCTGCGCGTTGCGTGTGACAAATGTTGAGATAAAACCAAACAGAAAGGTGCTTATCCTAATGGAAATGCGTTTGTAAACGGATGGAGTGAACAGAGCAAAGAGGGAGCAGACAGACCGCAGCTTGGTCGCGTGTGATGATAGGAGACACAATGACACTCTTGTCTCTCCTTGGTCGCATCATGCGTTATTTTCTCCTCAGGCCCGAGACTTTGTTCTTGCTGTGTATAAGTCTGGCTCTCTGGAGTTATTTCTTCCACACGGACGAGGTGAAAACCATCGTCAAATCCAGTCGGGACGCCGTAAAGATGGTGAAAGGAAAAGTGGCTGAGATGATGCAGAACGACCGTCTGGGAGGCCTGAGTGTGCTAGATGCAGAGTTCTCCAAAACATGGGAGTTCAAGAACAACAATGTGGCGGTTTACTCCATACAGGGACGGAGAGACCATATGGAGGACCGCTTTGAAGTGCTCACTGACATCACCAACAAGAGCCATCCATCTATATTCGCAATATTTGACGGGCATGGAGGAGAGGTATGCCTTAGGACTGCATTATTGTGTTTTATGTAGATCGTCAATGAATGTGGCAGAAAAGGACACAGACATAATTGGTTGAGGAACATACATTTCTGTAGGTAGGGTACATCTGTTTTACCTTGCAGAACAGCCTTTAAAGCCCTTTGTCCAAACCCCCCTTCATCTTGTACACTGCCTCTAAGTTGATTTGGAACTCTGCATTTAAGTGGGTGAGGGGATGGTCCCCTTTTGTTTATGGTCTCAGGCTATAGTCTTATTTTGGTGGCCATCTGCCATTCGCCATACCCCAGAGGTTCCATTGCAGCTATTACATTTCCCCCGTTTTCCTTTAAGACGAGATTAAAATGGAGTAAAAACACTGTTTGATTTGGTGAAAGTTTTTTTTTTTGTATAGCTTCATAGAACTTGCCTTCATCTTGAATATAGACAAATATAGAATGAGAAGACAAGAGGTGTTGATTTGTTGGTCTTTTTTGCAAGTACAGCCATTCTACAGCCATAGTTCTTCTCCAGCCATAACATACATTTTCCCGTGCTATCCCACCAAATATGGACAAGTGTCACGCCATCTCTGTTCTGCGCCTAAAAAAATATGTAGGATATTATAATGTATTTCCTGGTGGAGAAACATTTTAAATAAGAAGAAATAAAACAGTTAAAGTTTAGTAGAGACATTTTATTCATTTTCATAATCCATGAATTTGAGTTTCTAATCTTGCCCACACAGATTCTTGTGTCTTGGCACTTCATAAAGGAAATTATTGTAAGACACATCCATCAACTTTTGATTACAATGTTTTCACCACACTGTTTTTTTCACAGATTTTAGAACGTATCTTCACAAGATTTTTTTTTTTTTTTTTTTTTTTAGATATAATTATGCATAAAATTACACTTCTAGGATGGAATAATAAAATGAATCTAGTACACTGATATGTTCTGTAAGTCTGTGTACTTAATAGAATTCTATAAACGTGATCAAATTACACTGGTCTACAAACAAATGCGTCCGGAACAAAAGTAGTGAAATTTTTCTTGGTTTAGGTCACTAATAAAGAAAAAGTAAGTCAGAAGAGCTGATTGGCTATAGCTTCCAAGATATAGTATTGGGTCAAAATAGGAAATTTATGCCAAATAAGCCAAAAACAGTAGTTTATCAGAAGGTACAGTGTGTCTACAAGCAACCAGTTCTATCTGAAAGCCTGTCTGCACATTTCAATACATTCATTTTAATATGTTTAATAGTTTTAACACACACACACACATATATATATATATATATATATATATATATATATATATATATATATATATATATATATATATATATATATATGTATATATGAGCACAGTTATCAATTGATTTTCAGTTCATCTTATCAATATAAATGAGATTTAGCCACTTTTATCTCAGAAGAAGATCGAGTCCAAAAATTTGTAGACCAGTGCTATTTATAGTTTAGGGGTCATGAATCTTATTACTGTATATTTTATAAAAATGTATTTGCAATATTGATTCAAATGTATTATGTCTTAAATTGATCAGTTAGATTATTGACTATTGTAGCTTGCACACTACATGTCAAAGTACATCTCTACAATGACAACGTTTTGGACATTGTAGAGATGTACTGAAGACATAATATCATGTATGGAATTCTGTTGCAGAAAAAAAAATAAACTAAATAAGTGATATGTTTTATAGTTTAGATTTTTCAAAGTAGCCTGCTTTGTGCTCCAAATACAGTGGTACCTCACCTTACGAAATTAATTCGTTCCAGAAGTGGTTTCGTAACGTGAATTTTTCGTAAGTTGAGTAGCTATTTCAATGGAAAAGGCCTGATCCGTTCCAAGTTTTTTTTTTTATAGTGTAACTTTTTTTTTATAGTGTAACATTTGTGTTCTGCGTCCTGATTGGCTAAGAGACTATAATAAACCAGGTCTAGACCAGAACTAAACCAGGTCTAAACCTGGACTGGACCTGGACTAAACCAGGATTATCCCGGGACATGGCAGTGCCGTTGGATAAGCTCGTTGCTTGTGTCTCCGCGCTCCTTGCGCGTTCCGCGCTAGAGCTAAGAGGCCGAGAAAGACGCTCTTTCAGCGGGAATAAGAGCGGGGCGGGGCGGGCTCTGGTTTTATCTGACCTCCAGAGCCGGGGCGCCGACACTGTGAGCTAACAGGCAGAGAAAGGTGCTCTATCGGGGGGAAGACCGCGGGGTCTCGCTGGGGGCGGGCTCTGGTTCTATGTGACTTCCAGGTCTAGACCAGAACTAAACCAGGTCTAGACCAGGTCTAAACCAGGTCTAAACCAGGTCTAAACCAGGTCTAAACCAGGACCGGACTAGGTCCAGACCCAGACCAAACCGGGACCAGATCAGGATTAAATCACCCCGTGCTTGCCCGCGCGTGCTCTGCCCCGAGGGGGAGGCGCGGCCTTGCGCCGTGTCGACGTCGCTTTTTGATCATTCGATGTCGGCTCTTCCTATCATTGTGAAGCAGAATTCACCAAGCGTTGGATTGTTCACTCACTAAGGGAACGTGAGCGGGGTTTAGACCGTCGTGAGACAGGTGAGTTTTACCATACTGATGATGTGTTGTTGTGTCTCCGCTCCCCTCGCACGTTCGGCACTATATTGAGCCGTGCCCCCCCCCACGCTTCACTATCAACACATTCTGTTGGAAAATCTATGAAAGTTCGAGTGTTCAAATGAGAGAGAAATGTGAGAAAAGCCCAACTCCAGTCTGAGAAAAGTGTATAATGTGTGTGGTGAGGCATTTACAGCCCTAAAACATGTAGAACAATTGCAAAATACAAAGTTGTCCTACCTCGCGGACCTCTCCCACCCCGGGCCACCTCTGGAACTTAACCCCGTGTGTGTTGATAAAGTGTATTTATGTTTTGGGGCGTGCATCTGAGCGCGCATTAATTGAATTTTTGAGATTTCGCGTTTCGTAACTTGAATTTTCTTTCGTATCTAGAGACCAAAATTTAACGTGAAGGCGTTTCGTAACTTGGATTTTTTTGTATGTAGGGTCTTTCGTAAGGTGAGGTACCACTGTACTTGAATTTCTCCCAGTGAGCTCCATGATGAAGTCACTTGAAATGGTTTTCATTGCCTTGTGCCTTGTCAGGGTCATTTAGTGGAGTGTGCAAAGCAATGATCAAAGCAAAGGGTGCCTTTTTGAAGGATCTAAAATATAAAACATTTCTTCACACTTTTTCCCCTCACTACTTTTGAAACCTTGTCTGACTTAATCTTTTGTTTACATGTTTTGTTGTAGCAAGGCTTCAACATTTCAGCAATGGGGGACCAATGGGCTTGGATCGCTATCATTTTTTTCATGTCCTCCTATGTTATACAGATCTTTTAAAACTATATCATTTTGATTACACAGCAGTCACTAAAAGGAAATGAACCATAGCATTATGTAATTATGAAGATAACAGCTCCATGAGAAATATTACATTGACAAAATTTACATTGACACATACATATTTAGACAATTAAACATAAATTGCAGACATCTACAAATAAAAACAGTAAGTCTTGTTCTTTATCCAGGCTGCAGCAGATTTTGTGAAGGCTCACCTTCCCGATGCCCTGAAGCAGCACCTGCAGGCCTTCGAGAGGGAGAAGAGAGACAGTGGGCTCTCTTATGCTAGTATCCTGGAGCAGCGCATCCTGGCTGTGGACCGCGAAATGCTGGACAAGCTTTCTGCCAGCCATGATGAAGCAGGTCAGAAGGGAGGGGGTATGTCTGATACTATCTACTTTTGGAATTTTTAAAGCATGTTTGACTTAAAATAACTGACGCAAGTTGTGCCTCTACTGATGGCGTATTAAACAGCATAAAACATAGTTGTTCTATAATGCGGTTTGTGTGTCTGTGTAATGCACAAGCCTGTCCAGTACTGTATGTATTATAGCAATGAGTTTTATTGAACAGCAACAAATCATTTTAGTTCATATAATTTAACATACCTATTTCCTCATTTGTTTTTTACTTTGTCTTCCATCCACAGGCACCACCTGCTTAGTGGCCCTACTGTCAGATAGAGAGCTCACTGTAGCAAATGTTGGAGACTCCCGCGGCGTGTTGTGTGACAAAGATGGAAATGCTGTTGCACTGTCACATGATCACAAACCATATCAACTGAAGGAGCGCAAGAGGATCAAAAGAGCAGGTATGACAGGAGAACAGCACAGAGACAGCATCAATCTATTAACCAATAGACTTAACTAGAAAATAGTTACAAAAAAATATAAGCTTAACTTTTGATATTCTAGCAATTATTCATCCATAGTGACTCAAGAAATATAGAAAACATTCTACTTTATTAACAGTTTAAAATGCTTTTATGTACTCATACATTTGAAAGTTAAATTCACGTCTTACTCCAGGAATCATGACTAAAAGTAACTCATATAATCAACAAAAATAGCTCAATTTTTACAACAATCTAGTAGCTTGCATAGTGGCTCACAACATTGATTCATTTTAAACTTAAATACTCCCCATGCTAGCCCTAAATAGATGCTGTGGAATAATAAAAAGTTTGACCCACATTACATTTGCTATAAATCCTTATTTTGTAATTAATAATAGAACTCATTTGTTTTTTATGTAGGTGGCTTCATCAGCTTTAATGGATCGTGGAGAGTCCAAGGAATTCTGGCCATGTCCCGCTCTCTCGGTGATTATCCCCTGAAAAACCTCAACGTTGTCATTCCTGACCCTGACATCATGACCTTTGACCTGGATAAACTCCAACCTGAGTTCATGATCCTAGCCTCTGATGGTCTGTGGGATGCTTTCAGTAACGAGGAAGCTGTCCGTTTTGTCCGCGAGCGCCTGGACGAGCCACACTTTGGTGCTAAGAGCATTGTTCTCCAGTCCTTTTATCGAGGTTGTCCAGATAACATTACTGTCATGGTGGTGAAGTTTAAAAGTGGGGCGAGTGGTAGCAAAACAAGTGAGTAGACGTAGAAGAGATTACGCCAGTATTTTCTGAATGTCAATGGATGGATTCATGTTGACGTGAAATGAAAAAAATAAAAACATGAAATACCATTTGATTGGGTTAAGGGAATTCAGCTTCATAACAGACCCTTAACCAGACGAGATGTTGTACAGGTGCATTCAAATAAATTGGAATATGATGGAGAAGTCAATATTTCAGTAGTTACATTCAAAGTGAGGCTCATTTTTTTTATTCTTGGTTTTATTTCTGTGCAAATAAATGGTGATGTTGAGTCTTAGGCAGGCTGTATCCAACATGGTAAACAGCTAGTAAAAGAAGAGACCGTCTTTCAATACTAAGCAATTTTATAGTCCTGCATCTCACCCAATGTCCATAACTTACTCAACATTTTGTATAAAAAATGTTTTACGTTTTGGACTACTGAAATACTTCTCTTCCATTGCATTCTTATTTACTATTGAACCAGCACACTCTAGATTATGATTGCAGTGATATCTATGGTACATGCTGGTACTGTACAGCTATTCTGGGCAATTTCTATAAAACATTCTGGAAACTAGTGCCTAGAGAGATGCATAAAAATTGAGGGAATTTCATTTTGCGCGTTTGGTTGGCACCTAAACTTGCCAATTTAAATCAGTTTGGCTCGGATGGATCTTTATATCGCAAAATACTGATTGATACACTTAATCTGTCAAATGACTAATGCACAAAGTACGATACTCGATAAAATGCATGGACTGCAATCACACAAAAATGTGCTTTTTATTTGTTGAGAATGGAACCTTTTTACATCTAAACTATAATGTAAACACAAGATCCACGTATGTAAACCTGCTTTAGATCCAGACTCGGTTTAACAGTTTTTTAGATGTGTTCCAGGCATGTGCAGTGCTCCATCAAATAGCTAGAATAGTATTTCATCTTTGAATACACACCCATCATGGATTAATATGGCACTGAATTGAACGCTTGTTTCTTGGAGCAAATATGAAGCAATACAGTAAAAGCAATGATCTGTTACGGAAGATTTTACTTGATTTAAACTGTTTTGTCATTCATGTTAAATGCTGTGTCTTATGGCCTTTGTTTAGAATAAGCCTTTTATTTAACAGTTTGCCTAATGCCTTATTTATTGTTGAGTTTGTGGATATGTCAAGTTGTGTTTTTTGTTATATTTTAATTGATCAGAAATAAAATGGACACTTGTGAAAGACTACATTTATTTTTGTACTAAAATACATTCACTAGTCGGCATCAGAAATTATCTTGCCTCTTCCTACACATTATCTGCAATTCTGTGAAAACTGGAATCAAAATTTTAATAACACAGTAGGCATACGAGCCATGTGATCAGAAATAATTCCCATAGTTTTTGCTGATAGTCAGTGCCTCTGTTCCTGTATCCCCATCATTGGAAATGACAGCAGCACTGACTAATGCATTTCCTGTAGACTCCAGGGTTTAACAACTCCGGGAACGTGCGCACTTGTCATCAGCCTCCAGGAGCCATCCATAAGTGTCAGTCAAATGTAGATCAACAAGCACAAGAATGCGGTCGTTAAAGAATGCTTAAGTGACCCCTGATTTGTTGCAGGACATTGACGCAAATGACACCAGGGCCCTTTACGCTAAATTTGGATCTCAGTCAACGATTGGTGACGGTTTAAACCAGGTGCGCGCACTCGAAATAGCTTCTTGGCATATGGAGCGGTACGACTACAAGTTTCTCTCTCGCACTAACTTTGGTGCGTCAACGCGCTGCTTTACGAGAAGTCATTACAACCAAGTCCTAGAACACACTTGGCGCATTATAAGTCAGGAGTGGACAGGGGCAAAGCCAATCGTCACCGACTGTGCGGAGAACAAGTCAATCGGCAACTTTTGAGTATAAAGAATTCTATCGTTTATCATGGGACAGCAAGGCTCCAAATCCTCCATGGAGACGAGGGTTATGTTTCAGCGCGCTGGCACCGAGTCCCCAAGTAAAATGGACGAATCATCAAGTCCCATTTCTGTTAGAATACAGAAAAGAGCGGATTATAAATCTGGAAGTCCTAATTTCTCTGGTTGCGCCCAGATACCGGAAAAGTGTTGGTCCCAGTACCGAAGTGAGCCAGATGGGCTGGAGTACGTGATGGATAATCCTACTGGGGGCGTGTGGGTGAAGTCCAAGGACAGATAGACTCGCTCCTGAACAATCCCTAACTTTCGAGTTGATAAATTTGAATGAGGGATGTGACGTATGCTGGTGCATGGCGCAGCATGTGGAGCGTTTATGAAGCAGCGGATGGATGAGTCCGTGAAGACTGCGCTCCGCCGCGCGGGTACCACAACGTTGGTCTGTCTGATCACTGGGATTTCTTGTTTAAGTCTGTTTAAGACAACCGGTGTAGGACTAGAAAGGGTATTTTGGAAGTGATTCACTTACACTGATTTCGATACCTCTTCTTTTTTGTAAACATTTATTTACTTTAATTCCTGCCATTTTATTTATTTTTAATATGTCTTTAAATAACACAATTGTGATGTAGTGGGATGGGTGGGTCTTAAGGGTTTGAAAATCTGCCAGACTCTGGTCTCTAAATAGACTTGGATCTCTGACTCAACATCCTCCATCTGATTTTGTGACAACAACAGTGAATCCAATTCATTTGCTTAACTCGTTGGTATTGAATTGCAATGGGTAAACGTGTAAATGTTCTTAAATTTTGTCACTTTTTCATGTTTGAGAGTTAGTATTTTGGGGGAAAAAAATGCCACTTATTTACCTTGTTGACAGCCAAGCCTTATGCAGTTATAGTTTGATTTTTCAAAAATCATGCAAAAAGGCCAAATGAGCTGAGATAAGTTCGTAACACCCAGTTGTTTTTATTAACTATACGTTAGAAATGTTTACATAATTTGTGTTTAGAATTACAAGTGTTGCTTGTCATTTTATTTATTGAATAAACTTGCATTTTGGGCAGGTAATGCATATACATAATGGTATACTTACTTACAGAATCTATAGCCAATTGTTAGAAATATTTGCAGTTGTATTAGTACAATTGTGTTTGATAACTATTTGGAAATAAAGTTCCATTTACATGGAACATATGTTTCTTTCAACATAGAGAGTGACCCCTGTAAGCATCACTTATTAAACAACTCAATATAAAGCCTGTTGATGCAAAGTTGAATAGTGATGCAAACTTTGGCCTCTGGTGTGGCTCTTTATCAGTAGCTCAGTTGGGAGTTATAGGACTAATATATCATCTATTAAAACAAGGCCAACGCAGTGCGCAAACACACACAGAAGAGGAAGTGGACAGGTCTTGTGTGAGGATTTCGTGATCCTGAGACATGGGCCAAAAAGGGTCCAAATTACCAGAGGCCCGTATTCTGCTATTGGGTCTGGACAATGCTGGAAAGTCCACTCTTCTCTACAAACTCAAACATAACATCAGCGTAAAGACCAGCCCGACCGTAGGTTTTAACGTGGAAACGATGGAGGTGAGAAAAAACAAGAATATATCCTTAACTGTGTGGGACGTGGGCGGACAGGGTGCTATGAGACAGCACTGGAAGAGCTACCACCAGGACACCGCGGTCATCGTGTTCGTGGTGGACAGTTCGGACCGGCGGCGCTTTAACGAGGCAAAACGTGAGATCGAGAAGACTTTGAGCAGTGACCAGCTGCACGGCCGTCCCCTGGTAGTGCTGGCCAACAAACAGGACGTAGACAACTCGATGACCGCTTCGGAGATAAAGACTGGCCTCAACATGAGCAAGTTGTGCCCGGACCGGGACTGGTTCGTTCAGCCGTGTTCTGCGTCCACAGGCTTTGGGGTGGAGGAGGCTTTCATTCGGGTGGTTAACATGATTAAACTCTCTCACGTCACTGGAATCAAGGGCAACATCAAGCAAACTGTCAACTACATCAGAAGTGGGAGTAGATACTAGACTCTGATTCTTCTTACAGCCTCACTTTCTTTAATTTGTAGTTTGTCCATTTCTGAGACATCCAAACACAATGTAAGAAATGTAATGTAAATGATGCACTGATGCAAAAAGAATACAGAGTGAAATGGGAATGGAAACACCGTGCATATATTATTTAAAAGAGTTGATCTGTTAAATTATGCAACAAATGTATGCCGTTTTTAATTATTTAACAAACGAATGTCACAATAAAGTTTTTTATTTACAATTTTTCAGGCTACTGTCAGCGTTAGGAGCGCGTAAACTGCTTTATTTAGGCAGTGTTAGTATTGGTTGTCGCTTGTTGTATGCAGGACTCACGTATAGTCTCTTCATAAGTCGGAAGCCGTTTAAGATCCTCATATGAAGGTAACGGGGCGCTCAAGGCTGGGCTTCGCAAGTTTTCAGGCGTGTAACTCTCCATGAGCATCTCCTGGGAGGCGGCCGTCGTTGGAGGACCGCTGTATGGAGCCGAGAGCTGCCTGGACCGGGAACACAACATCCTCTGCACGAAATAGCCAAACGCAAATAGAAGTAACATGATGAGAACACCAGAAAGTTTTCGCGTGACCATAGCGATGTTGTAGTAAGTGCTGTCCACGAGCTCCTTGCAACAGGTCACTAGGGTGGTGTCATTCCCTCTCACGCAGCACACTTGGTCATCACGGCAAATGTTCTGACCGCATCTGCGTATCGAGAAAACAAGTTTGCGCGTAAAATAGGCAAGCGTCAACACCGCAACATGTAAGATTTTGTAGGAAAACATGATCCCCAAAACACTTTTAATCCAGCTTTGTTAAACACGAGACGTCGAGAATCATGTAGTCGTCATAAGTTCACTGGAAAGAGTATGCGCAACTTCGGACCATCGGGACGAACAAAAAGCAGCAAAAAGTCAATCCTTAGCCACTTCTTGAGCTTCTTTACTCACAACTCCAAATGTAGACTAGTTCACATAATATGCAAATAAGATAGCGGTCATGGGACAGTGGACCAGTCTGATATATTGTGCATTAGCGGAGGGTTTGACGGCCTCAGTCCACACAACAAGTCCAACATACGTGCTTATTTATATGCCATGAAAGTAAACAGGCGCCCAAGTGATCGATCAGTCCTGTTGGGAACCCAGAATAAGCAGTGATTCATTGTGGGAGTCGGGTTAAAAACAAGCAGTCTTCCCAACGTCGTAGGGTTACGTTTCAGGACCATGGACAGCGCCACTCACACGCCCAGGAAGTCCAAGTCAGGGCGCTGCCTCATGCACTTCCCATTAGCAATCTGAATATAGGCTTGTGTATAATGTAAGGTCAACTACAGCCTAAGCGCTTTTTAAAAGGCTGTGCTGTCCATTTAGGATGATTAAACCAAACAGACCAGGATAGAGTGGCTTAGAAATGAAACATGAGAATTTACTTTAGACAGAAGATTGTTTCATTTTTAATAATGAGAAACCAAACAGCTAATCATGTTGTTTTGGGATTATGCAAATCTTACACAGCCTGAAGAAACGTATTCGCATAGTACAAGAATATGCTGCATGTTTGAAATGTTCATTTTATGATGTAGCCTAACACAGCATATAATCAATAACTGCAAATGAGTAGATTGTGGGTTGTAATGGACAAAAGTGCTGTCTAAAAGCATGTCTGCTTTTCTCTCTTCAAAACAGTAGTTATCAAGTTAAATGTGATTTACAATGGCAAGCAGAGCTTCCTCAATAGTACAATAGCCCAGATTTAGAGAAGTTTGAGTGCTTAAAACCACTGCTAATTAAATTGATTGCCAAAGCCATTTGCTTCACCCAAAGGATTACTGGAAACTGTAACAGTAAAGATCAAGTATCAGCCCATAGAGGACATAATAAAATAAAAAAAATCATTCAAATTCAGTCAAAAAACATTTTGACTACTAAACTAAATTTAAAATTAACCAAATGTAAAAGAATAGTGAATTAAAAGTATAAAAATAACACAGGAAACTGATTGAAAACTTGCTTGAAAATGTCATTTTGATGTCACCAGTTCATTTGGCCTTTTGTCTGGTAAAGTTTGATGCTCTTTTGAAGATGGTAAGATTATGATTGGTCCAATCTTAAGGGTCCCTAAAAAAAGAAGCAACATCAAATGATAAAAGGTTTACTGTATTATTGGACAGTTTACAAATTGCACAGTTGAACCACTACACGTTTATAATAGAAGAAATTAATTTATATTACCTTTCCTTTTCTCCCCTTCCTTCATAAGCCCAGTAGATGATGGAGGCTTTGTATCCATATTTTGATGAGTTCTTGGGCGAAATCGCATGTAATTGGCTAGTTGCGGTTTAAGTTTACTCTGGCCCCACCCTTTTGGTGAAGTGACAGTTGGTGATGTTGTAGTGGAAGTTTCTTTAACTGGATATGGAATACCACAAGTGCTACAATCCTCGTCATTCCCATCTGCAGAACGCCATCTAAAAACAGATATACATTAAAACTGAAGTAAAGCGGTAAAGAAAATAATAAAAACAAACTTTGAATAGCAGTGGAGGTACCTCTTGGCAATGAGAGAGCAGGCCCTGTGTTTTGATTTGACAAATGTTGGAACAGCAGTTAGGTGACAAGTGATATAAATCTAAAAATTTAAATTAAAAAAATAATCAAGTATACAAGATATAATATAATATAATATAATAATATAATTTTATATTTGAAATTCACCTGGTTAGTATTTTCTTGGTAGAACTTAAATGCATCTAGTTGGAATTGAATACTGTAATCCTTCGCTCTTGAGAGAAATCGTGCACTTGAGTTTGTTAGATAAGCATCAACAAGGCATCTGTTGGAAGTAAAAAGCACAATAACAAGCAGTGTGATGCATAGAATGTAATGTATAAATATGCCCTCAACACATGCAAGAGGCTCACCCATAATGATCAATAAAGTCATATCTTAATGGTGCGTCCGCATCAGGAGTTACAGTAGCTACACAATGGTCAACAAAGACACGAAGAGGCTTGTGGTTTCCCAAGATGGATGATGCTTCAAAATAAATTGGATCACCCACATAATACGCATGCGAGTCCCTCTCAAACTGCCAGTCTCCTACAGCAATGATGAGAGATGATATTGTTGTTTTTTGAAAAGTCAGTTTCATGTATTCTTTATGTAACCAGGATAGACCCACTGAGATTTGGGACGTTATTTTTAGGGATTCCTGGCCCTATTGTACATGTGTTTAGTAGTATCTGAGAAAGCCTACACAAACATGGGGCGAACATGCAAACTCCTTACTAATTGTGTTTCTCCTTGTTGTCCTGTGCATTTTATCGCTTTTGTAGTGATGGCTAGGGGACTACATGAAAACAAACTTTTCAGTCACATGTTTTGTGAATATAGTAGTCCAATACTAATGAAAAGTGAGCCATTTCTAATATGAAGAGTGCAGTCAGTAGCCTACCAGTCATCAGCTTCAGACTGAAATCCATCTGGCTCTCAGCTGTGGTCCGGAAGTAGAAAGGGGTCCATGCAGGAAACACAGAGGGGGAATTTACAGAATAAAACCTGGAGAAAAAGAGTAAAAAAAGCAAGCCAGTTTAACATAGTCTACAGTAGATTTACTATAACTGTACTTAACTTATTATAGTGACATTCAATCGGAATGGTTGTTCCTTCCAGTCTCAGTAAGCCCTCAGGCGAAGGCTTGGGTGCATAGACCAGCACATTGGAGTAGACTATCTTTTTTGATGGCTAGAAAACAGTGGAATTTTAGTAAATTACTACTGTTAATGGTTGTGTCATATTTAGAAACCATGACAGTTGGGTCCCATTTTAAACTAGTAGGCCACATCACATAATCCTATTAAGAATATAGCACTTACTGAATGTTTGACAGTGCCACAATCCATGAGATGGGCTCTTATAGTGAACTCAGTCGGCCCCGAGGGCACAGCTCTGCAGGCATATGGGGTCATTTGTTCCTCCAAACCCAGGCGTAAATGGCTGCCATCGACCGCCAAGCCCGTGTTGAACATGTCCGCCTGAATGACAACCTCCACAGAGTCAGGGCTGCACTTCACAACAACAGCCCGGGGAGAGGCGCCTGGGCCTCCGCTGTGGCGGTTTAGGTTGTGGGCAGGATCATGGACGTCGTTTTCCCATTTTTTCACGTGAGACTGATTCGCTCCATAGTTGTACGGCTGACATTTTGTCAATGTGAGTAAAACAAAAACATTTGTGAACCAGGTTAAAGTTTTGAACATGCTTAGGTCAGTTCTTGGAGCTGCCTGAGATTCTCCACAGGTGTTAGCCGCAGGTCTTAATTAGAAAAATAAACCTTTCTGCGCCTGCGTCAACATGGACGCGGACAGGGCAGTCTGTACGGATCTGTACTACTGACCGGAGTAAATCATCTGGGAGTTGTAGTCTAGTAGTCGAAAGATATAGATTTTGATCTAATTAGGTAAGAGCTCTGTAGTAGACTACACGCCAGCTGGTGGGAAAAAGAATATATATATATATATAAAATCCTCTAGGGGGCACCACAACAGCAGCAATAAAGCTTGCTTGGGCCAAACAATACCCGTTCTTCATACTTTACTCCTGTGGATTACATACTGAGAGAACCAGTCTGAATCCCAGGCTATTATAATCTCATCAGTTACTCTCTTCATTAATATGAATAAGGGAAAACAGCCGACCCCACAGTGAAATTAAACATACAGTATATAATAATTTTCATCTGCCTAACATTGTAGAGCATGACTAATCAGAAGTGACAGAGGCCTGTTATGTCACTTTGTGTTTGATGACTTTTGTTATCTGTGGCCTAGACTACGTCATCTTCCGCTTTTAGAGCCTTGTTTACTCACACCACTTGTGGTGAGTGTCATAGGTTTCTTTCCCTCTCTTAACCACAAATCTCAGCCAATTTTCAACAAATAATATGAAAGCAGAAACTCTTTCAGTCAGTTCATAAAGAATATATTATTAATACAATTAATAGTCTTAATTCTGTCCTTCATTTTGTTTGGATTTGTTCAGAGTTGATGTCTTTCTGGATAACCTTAATAAGTGAATAATAGTTGATAATAGATGGGTAGGATCCTCTTCATCATTCATATTCAAAAAAATAACTGTTTTGTCTTTTTTTCAATAAAGAGTTTCCATAAACATCTTCATTCATCAATGTAGTAAAACAAAATCACTTTTTGTTTTTGTTTCTCACCACACAGTTTTCAGTTTCAGAACTTGTAGGTTTTAGAACAAATAAAGACAAATATATATGTTTCTCTGTTTTATTTGATTTAAATAAATGTAGCAATAAATAGCTCAAATAAATATGTTAAATACAACAATAATGTTGTTAATAAATAAATAAATATACTTTGATAGTAAAGTAAATAAGCACATCACAGATGTTACTGTAAGTTTAACTATCCATAGGCCCGGTTATTTGTTGTGCTCCCCAGAGTGCATGTATCCCAGAGCCCGGTTGATGGTGATGGTGCGGATGTGGAAGCCCTTCAGCTTTTTACACAGACTCAGTCTGTCGTCATAGTTGCTTGGACTCTCCAAGGGTGACTATAAGAGAGAACCATTAAAATTATTAATCTAAATATTAATATTAACTGTACGGTGAGTTATTCAAAGTAAGATTTAGTTATTATTACCTCATTAAGGTCTTCAGGTGTAGAGAAGCAAGTCTGTCAAAAAACATGTACAAGGTTTGAATAGGTTTAAATTATTCACTAGCAGAGTAACAATATAAATGGTGAAAGGGCATTACTACCATCATGAGCTCTCTGAGGCTAAGCAGAAGAGTGCTTCTGAGGAACATGTCAGGGTCAGGATGGTCAGACAGGACTTTGTAGTAGTGGTGCAGGTCCTTCTCAATGTTCTGCATACACACCTCCTGGGGTCAGAGAACAATATTATTAAAACTACAATACCACCATTTACTTAGAATCTCTCGTGAGATATGAGCATACTTTCATTTGACTTACCTGATTAAATTGGGATTTTATCTCTCCAGAGCAACTTGTTCCCTGTGTGACACACAACACAGTATTGTTAACATTAGAGACAAGTTTTATGATGAGAAAAGATTTTAGAACAAACTTCTTACATGAGGTGCACATGCATATGGTGTGACAGTCTCTGTGTTGAGGTCTACACTTTGTTGTGAGCAGTTGAATCCTTTAAACAAATTTTTCTGTAAAATAAATATGAATACATTATTACTGATAATCAGCTGGCTATAGCATTGGATCATTCAATGATAGGACAATTAGACCCCAATTTAATATTTTATAGCAAGCAGGTCTAATTTGTGAAATAAACTTGTTTGCCATATATACTGTATAAGCTGCACAGAGAGAGAAGATTAGAAACCTTATGTGGATGCCCATTGTCCTGGGTGAGAGCATCCGTGATGTTATCTAAAAGTGCCTGAGCGGAAAGGACACATGTGCTTGTCACTGGTTCTTTAGTTGTTATTGGCAATGTAAAACCACCATGCCATATAGACAATAGTACAAGCAATGTTGCAGGATCTAAAGCAGAATAAAAAAGGATAAAATTATATTATTTGTATAAACAGAATGAAGAGTTGGTTAAAGTTGCTTGTACTTACACAGTCTGATGTTCAGCATCTTAGCTCCAGCAGATGTTTGATTGAGACTGACCAAACTTGCCATCCTTAGGTGTTTTATAGTGTGCAAGGGAGGCAGGAATTTCCCTCACATTTAGTCAAGTAACACCTAACTCTAGATTTGAAAGAGCACACTCAGTCATTTCCTTTTTTTTGGGGTAATGTTTTGTTGAAAATGGAATTAACTTCATGCCGACAAATTGGATGAGATGAGGATGAAGGGGTCAGGCCATTTATCTTGTGGTCACTAAACCATTTTTGAGAATTTGAGTAATTCTGAATAATTATCCCATGCGAAGTGTCAAACCTAACCAATATTGAGCTTTTTGTTCCTTGTTACTCTACTCTACTCTAATTGATATACTCCATACAATTAAAACAAAAACTTTTTTTTCCTTATGTAACTCTCAAAATGGCGGGCCAATAACTGTGGCACACATTGTTTTACAAATAGGCCTACATTTTAAATAAAATTAGAAAGTGTGAAATTTGGAGTTCCTTGTTTACTATTCAGGAGAATATGTTTTAAAAACATGTTTATGATAAAACATCAAAAGGATTCCACCCATTTCTACTGCATTCTACTGCATGATAGAGTTCCATTGTTAGCTTAGGGTGCTGTATTTATTTGAGATATTTTAGGACTGTAGACTGTATGCCATGTATGCTGGGACACTTCATCCAAACAATATTCCGGTCAGAGAGTGAAGAAGGACACTTGAATGGATTTGAGGAGCTGTAATGTCCTTTCTTATATCTTTTTATCTGTCTGTTTATCCATCTTTTTGTTTGTCCTATCCTATCATATGGTAATCTATAACAACATTGGAATCATATTACTAACTGAAAATGGCAAACACATAATCAGTCTACGAATAACTGTTAAACAGTTTACATCAACAGTCATGTAAATTAATTAAGTTAATAAAGTTAATTAGCAGTTAGGCTCAAAGTAACAGTGTTACCATGCTGCCTGTAACTGTGTTTATTATATTCAATTATTTTTATTGATTTTAAAGAAACATTTAAACATACATAGACATTACACAAAAACAGGACAGCAGGCAAAAGGAAAAAATAAATAAATTAAATTAAATATAGAAAGGGAAATTTAAGGGGGCTTTAGAATATGGGGTAAGTGGGCTATTTATTTACTGGTTCGGATTCAAAATAGAGTAGGAATGGCTGCCAGGTTTTATAATAGTTTTGAATTGATCCATTTACAGTATGTCTCAAGTGTTCGAGCTTTAAATGGGACAGGACTTCTTCCACCCAACGCTTAAAAGATGGTGGGGCTGCCTTCTTCCAGCTAAACAATATTAAGCATTTCGCAAGCAGCGTGATGAACACTACTACATCTGCCTGCTGAAGGCTCACTGAAATATTCTGAGGAACAACCCCAAACAAAGCTGTTCCACAGTTTGCTACAATATTCCTTTTGCATATGAATGAAATTGTTTGAATAATTTCTCCCAGAAGTCATTTAGACGGGGACATACCCAGAACATCTTGCTTGGCGACAGATGTAGCCGGTGCAGTACCTTAAACTGTAGCAAGCCATGTCTTATGCAGACTGATGTTGAATGGATTCTTGTGATTGCTTTTTGCCAAGTATTATCTGTGAAATTTTTGCCTAGTTCCTCTTCCCATTGAGTTTTTAGATGGCCCAATGATGGGAATGCTGCACCTTGTATTTTATTGTAGATAACTGTAACCAAGCCTTTATCAAGCGGACTCAAATCCAAACACTCATCAAGCCATGTTTTTGGGGCCAAGGTTAAGGAGAAAGCTGTTTTGACAAAACTACGTATTTGGACATATCTAAAAAAAAAAAAAAAAAATCAAAGTCATTTTTTAGCTGATCGAAGGAAATGAATTTGTCATTTAAAAAAAGATCCTTAATAAATCTTAGTCCTTTCTTGTGCCACTGCTGAAAGGATGTGTCTATTAAGGATGGAGTGAAATGGATATTACCCTGAATAGGAGCTGAAATTAAGGAACCTTTGAATTTAAAATGGGTTCTAAATTGAAACCATATTTTTAATGTGCCCTGGACAACCATGTTATTTGTCCACAGGCTTTTACTCAAAGGTAGTGACCTACACAAAAGAGAACAGAGTGAAGCTGGATTGCTAGAGTGCTCTTCGAGATGTACTCAGGATGGAGGCTCAACCCCCGACGTGTCTGCAGCCCAAAACAGTAGTTTGTGGATGTTTGTTGCCCGGTAGTAGTAAAGAAAGCTAGGTAATGGTAGACCATTACCTAAGAACTCTCTTCTAATTCGAGGGATGTTTTTATTCCAAATGAACATGGACATGTGTCTATTCAGTTCATTAAGGAAGGCTTTAGGGATGAAGACTGGCACTGTCTGAAGCAAATATAGAAGCCTAGGCATGATTATCATTTTCACTGAGTTAACTCTTCCAACCAATGACAAAGGGAACAACAGTATTTATTATATGTATTTTTTTTTATATATAGCTATAATCCTCATCTTAAATTGTGAAGCATAAATTTAGATAGCATGTCAGAATACAAAGTATCAAAGTATCAGTACTAAATATTATATAAAGTCACAAAGATTTGAAAAGTGGTTTACTATGAAAAGGTTGTGAAAGGCCTGAAGGGTAAAATATCATTTAAAAACGTAACACTAAATGTACAGTAAAAATAAGTATAGGCCTGCGCTGACCTCACTCAGTTATAGTATTCTAAAATACTGGTACATTTATGACATGGAGGTATCGAGCGTCTACCCCCTGGGAAGTTCTCTTGATTCGTCACCCATCAAGTGTTAGCTCAAGTGTGAAAGTGTTTCACTTGAGAAACTAGAACTTTTTGAGGAACATTAGCTCCTGTCCCGTTCATTACTCACACATTACGCAGTGCATATTATGTTCACACACTTTATTATTTTTACAACCACTGACAAAGCATATAAAGACATCTGTGGTAAAAAGCGAGAGTGAAAACCTAGCTAAACAAGGCGTATCCTTCATCTTTAATAAAGTCTGTTTTACATTTACACACGGTGTCCATAAATATGTATTGACAAATAAATATGTCTTTTTATGTTGTTTACATAAACACATCTCATTAGTAAACTTGAGCAAAACGCATTGCATATTTTTATGTAAAACTGTCTCCACATTTGCATTAACTATCCCTCTAAATGGAACCATAAAATGTGGAGTACATTTTGGCAAATGAAACATCTTAATACATAAGTACATTTCTCAAAACATTTTAACATTTGAGGTGAAGCAGTGAGTCATCATCCAACTGTCTTTGATAGAGCTGCTGCCATGTTAGAGCAACAAAGTGAAGCAGGCTGATAACTACATATATAGTATGTAAGTATTATACTGTGTAGCCATGTTAGTATACTGCATACTTAATATATTTCTTGTTCTAAGTATGAAGTCATTCACTTGCTTGGCAACAATGGTTGCAGGAGTTCAAATAAAGACCATGTAATATTTGTGAATTTAATTTAAACTGAAGTTGAGGTTGTTCATCTGGCCTATTCACACAATGTTTATTCATGCTGTGAATTATACTGTAATGCAGTAGTGTGTTATCCAAAGGTATGATGCACTTAATTCTCTAAGGACAGTCAGTACAGATGGAGTCATTAGTAACATGAGTGTTGGACCATGTTGTATGTTGGTGGCGTGCAGGTCACTGGAACAGGGCTCTTATTTTGACATAGCTTTCTCTGTCTGGTGTCGGTAATGGGTATGAGCATGCCTGTCAAAAAAAAAAAAAAATCATTACATTACATCTTTTAAAAGAAAATGTTTGCAAGTTCAGATAGTTGGTATTGAGTTTACCGGGTAAGGTCTTCAATGTCGACGAGCATAGCATCCTGCTCAACATGAAGCTCATCCCTCAAGAGCAGCAGCTGCACAAGCTCCTCATTCAGACCTATTGTAGCACATGGTAGAATGTTGTCAGTATTTTAGCATGTGTTCAGGCAGATCACTGATTCAAACTAATGCATTTGTGTTTACACTCACTCTGAACCTGGGAGTGCAAGTCATTAGTGATGACTTGCAGTTGTCCAAGATTCATGTCCCTCATATCCCCTCTCCGCAGAGTCCTCTTCATAAGGCCCTCGCTGATGTGAGGAAGATTGGGAAGCTAAACAGAAACACAAACGTATAAGTTTCAGAGAAGCCTGCTCAGACAAATGTCCATTGTCTATTGTTAATGTGTCTATTGAATGATGCTTTGGGGCTTTTCATGACCACTTACTTACTCAACCACTAAATGACTAACCTTTTATTCAGAAGGATGTTATCAAGGTAATATGCTATAAATGAGTAATTTATTTTCTTATAAAAGGTGAGTCTTCTGAAAAGCTGGTTCATACCACACATAATGTAGTTAGAGTTTGTCTGGCTCACCAGATCAGCCACAGGTGACCGTCGATGAAGCTGGATCTGTCTCTCCACTTCCACTTGCATTCGAGCCATGGGCCGAGCCAGGGCCAGAGCCACACGAGCCTCCTCCTGCAGCCTCCTCTGGACCCTCCAAAAGCCCCCGCAGTCATCTAAAGGGTCTGAGTCCTCCTCCGCTGTGTCCCGGTCTGACAAAGAGGAGCTCTGCTTGCTCTGAACACATGTACAAGCATTATGGTGAAAACACTAAGGATGATATTGGAACCTGCCACCAACCATGTTATTTACATTCATATATTTTTTATTATTTGAGAGAAAAAAGCCCTTTACTCAAATGTCAATATAAATATTGAAACATATTTGAAACATACTAGAGATGTAGTAGTAAAATAAAATGTACTGTATTGAATATAATACAAAAATGTTACTGGAAAATTGATGGAGGAATCGTACCACAGGTGACAGAGGAGTGTCCAGGCTGGTCTCTGTCCTGCTGTCCTCTGCGTCGCTGTCCTTATCACTGCTGCTGTCATTGACAAAGCACACCTGCAGGTTCACAGCACTTTGCCGGCTGATGGAAGAAACAATACAAGCTTGACTTTTATTGATGTACAGAAAGATAATTCTGTGACAGTATGAGATGTGTGAGAGAGAAATACTACACAAAAAGACTGCACAGCACAAGGGATTGTAACTGGGAGCTGAATCTAGCTGGTGTGCAATGTTCAAAATGTCCATCACGCAAGGCAACCATGTAATGCAGTGTAACAAAGACATTGATTAATTCAATATGCAATTTATTTCTCAATTAATTGTCATACTTGTGTGAATGCAAACTGACAGCACATTAGCAATAAAATTTAGTATTTATTATTAACTTATTTAAATAAAACAGGCTTGCATTTACACATTATAAAGTAATTATTAAATTAAACGTCATTGAAGCAAATTCCCAATTCTACCCGACACACTACAAGATGTTTCGGTCTTAAACGATTTTTAAACGTGCAATAAAAAGTGCACACCACAGACACGAGGAGAATCTTATGAGACTTAAAATCTCCAATCGCAAAGACTCCAGCGGGAGATGGCTGCGGACCACAGGATAGAGTTGTGAGGGCACTTGGGTCAGCTGTTTGTCTACAGTAAAACCACTCGCTTTGAGACTCTTAAGTGTTCAAAAGATCAGAGCACTGCACTTCGAGTTTAGATACAAGTCAAAACTGTGTTATTATTATTTGTGAAATGTGGTGCAATACTTCAGATACATGATTTTAAGCTTGAAAGATTGGCAATAATTGGCAGGAAGTAGAGTGACTATCACTAATCTTCACCTTGATCCGTGCTCTGTGTGGATGTAAACAGACACACGTGAGGAGCCACTCTCACCTTTTTACTTTAAAATAATGCCTCAAACTGGATTAATAGCGCGGTTTTGTGGATTGTTCTTATTTATGGAGAACAATTTCTATGGATAATGTGGATGAGATGCTGAAAGTCGAGTCGCGCCTCCCCAAACTCGGGGAGAAGCAAATCGCAGCCGAAATGAGGCATATTCTCCTGTAGTGTGTGGTGGCCTTTAGAGAGTAGAAACATAATTTGGAGACGACTGAAGTGAGAATATAATTTTAAGAGTAATATCTTTTTTTTGGTCATTTGAAGTTAGAGACATGATATATTAAAAAAAAAAATCTGATCTTTTCAAAAGGATAGACCATAAAAAGTAAAAAATAAAATCAAGAAACAAACACAAATGTTTGAATCATTGTATACAGTCAAGATAGAGCATTTGTCATTTGTAGAGAGGAGTACCCAAAACTTTTGCTCAAGTAAAAGTGTTACTCAGGTAGATGTACCTGTGTATATGTATATGTGCACCTCAGATAATCCTAATTAATTATATTTAGCTATAGTGGCACTTTTATCCCTTCACAATAGAGGGATTTTCCACATTTCCCAGCTCTAAACCTATGAAGTATCCACCTTCACCTTTATGGGGTCATATGCATATGTATGACTGCAGACACTGACATATAAGGACATACTTCCTGTTTTAGCTGTATCTGACCACAGCAAACAGACACTTCCTCAAAGTTGCCATGAGTGTGATGTAAATGTTAATAAATAAACACACATACACACACATGCTGAGTTTGTTGGAAAGCAGAGTGTGGCTTTTTAGTTCTGATGTAATGCAACTGTCCAATCAACGGCTAGTGGCAAGGGAATCAAACGAAGCGAGAAGTCATCGCTTCTCACCAGTTTGAAATATCAGTTTCACATATAAAGCAAATCTCAGTAGAGAATTCACATGTAAAGAAACTACACTGAATATAAACAAGTGTGAAGTCTGACCACATTTGCCCCATTGCACATGTGAATGATTTGAGTTTTTCTTTCATTTATTTATAAATTAATATGTTCTTTACAGCAATAGCCCTGTGCCACTTAGAGTGAAACAATCCTCACATAACAGAATAAATGTGTATGGACATGGTTATTAATAACATTTAATTGAATGTATAAATGTAGATAAAAACCTTGAATTCATTTTAATTTTTTTTTATTTTTGCCATTTCTATAAACATGTCTTTTTTTTTTTTATAAAGCATAACTTGTTAGCTGACTAGTACTACATCTAGCTGAATCGCCATCTATTTAACAGATTACATGTTTCTCTAGTTTATCTGACCAGAGAGAACATACTCACCGGGAGGACGGTCCATTTTTGCTGCAGCTGCTGGTGTAGATGACGGGCTCGTCGTCATAGAAACTGCCAAGGGCAAGTTTCTGCCTGATGGACTCCCTCTCGTTCCTCTGGGCCTGACAAGAGAGAAATCACTTTAGTTAGTATTCATTTTCTGTGTTATTTTTTCTGCAACCTTGGCTTTTTTGTTTCTGCTGCAGTGTGTGTACTGATATTAAATGCTGTTCTTAGAAATAGGCCACGTCTACCAAAATAGCAGCGCACCTGCTGGTAAAGAGGAGGTAAAAGTTGTGATTTGAACATGGAGATGAAAAAGCCACTGTAATTAGATAACCTCTACTATTCTATATTAGATCTTATTTTGAGTGAAACAAAGTATAAAATTGGAGACATTATGGCTGACTTATTTCACAAATTACACAAACCACTCAGGTCCAGCAGTAATCAGCAAACTGGCCTTAATATAGCTCATTCTAGCAGCCTACGCTGACAACCACGTCAGTCAGAAGAAGCACCATGTCACGATGCACTTGCAGAAAAATGTTCATCTTAAAAAAGGCACTTCATTCTCAACTTTATTTTTTTAGGAAATATTCATCATTAGCATTTTCTATATAAAAGCTTGGATATTAGTGAGCTCTCAAAATGAACACTGTGGTGTAATGACATTAAAAAGACCATTTCTGAACTCAAGTCTTATTCCATGCTTTCCTTTCAATACTGTACAAAGATGCCATTACCGGTATTTTACAACCATAAACCTTCTTAAATAAGCTGAATTGAAATGAGAGCACAAATGTGTAACCACTCATGGCACACCCACACCTCCAAATGATGCTCCCTCTGTATGGCTGATCTTTATCTACAGCAGCACGGCCATGATGGATACCCATCACGCATACCTGAAAGAATTCTCCTTCATCCTCTTGAACCTCATCCTTTTCCACTGTCACATCAGTAAACCTATATGTCCACAGACCTGATAGACGCGTTTCTCCTGGTGCACCATCCTTCAGCACATCGTATGAAAACAGCCGTCCTGCCTATTTTTCTGTGCGCTGCAGTGAATCCAGACCCAGGAGACACGCTCAGTTACTGCAGCTGCGTTCAGGAGAACCAAGGAGGGAGGGGGCCGCGAGAGGAGGAGGAGGGGGGGGGAGCCCGAGCGGTGGGGGACGGAGAGGAGGTACAAATAACGCTGCAACTAGATATGCATCACCTCCTCAGTCTTTCACATACAAAAACCTACGTATGTTATAAAAATACCAAGCAAATATTATTTAAATGAAAGCAGCAGAGGCAATATCAGGCTTTTTTTTTTTTTTTTTTACAGGAACTAGGGCAATTGCTGTAAAGAAAGATGATGGCAATAGCTACAAGGCTGGGCTTAAAATAGCTTGATAAATGACACTGCAATACTGCAAAACAAAACCATTAGGAAGCCTGATCTTATGAAAAGCAGCTTATTTGATATGTCAGGGTTTCACTGGCCTTAAGCAAGTTGCATTTTAATTACATACTGTATCTGTGATTCAAAGCACTCATCTACCAAAAAAATGCCCCATCTTGACATGTTATGGGCCGATTTTGTACAGCATTTTCATTCTTAATGCTTCAGTGAACGCTACAACACAACCCCCAGTGTGGATATAAATAGATCCCACAGAAAGACAAATGTTCAAATTGAAATTTGAATACACACATGTCAGATGTGTGTTGCATTTTCAAAGGTTTGAGCACCATCACTCACAGAGATGGAGGAGAGCCTTGTTCTTCCTTCACCACAGCAGTCTTTAGTTTGGGCCTGTGCTATGATGTCCTGGAGCTCTTCAGCCCAGCTACGACTATTGACCATGCAGCCCCGCGTGGTGCTCTGGTGCTGGGTGTCATCATACTCCATCCACCAGGGTTTGGGTGGAGGAGCCTTCATCACAAACAATGCATCCTCCTCTTCCATGTCCACATCATAGTCCTCCATAAAGATACAGGGTGATGGGTTGGAGCTACTGTCACTGCTAACGTGGGTGAGAGTAATGTTAGACATTGCCATCATAATTGCTGTAGAGATAAAGAAAATACTTGCATAAATTACCTATTGTCCCATTCTCAAGTGCAATCCAGAGCATAATGATTCCGCTACAAACGAAAATGACAAAACCATAGTTTTCCCACAATTCCTTACCCCTCTGCACCAAGCACATGCTTACCTCTGATGTAGACAGAATTTGAACAGGACAGAGGCCAGATACCCAGATATGTAATCTCCAGTGTCCTACATAATTTTAACCTAGTCAAAGACGACGTTTTATATGGACTGGGGAGGAAGACCACTGCTGCACAATGGTCCTTTTCAAAAGGGTAGCAGTGTCCATGTCACGTGCAGCTTAGAGGCAGTGAAGTGTGAAGATCTGTGTATGTGTGTCATGGGACGCCCAGAGGAAGGACTCAGCGGAAGATGTACAGACTGAATGGGTGTGCATGCACTGGCCTCTGTAGAACTAGAGTTCACTCTCATTAAGTAATTTTACCAGTTTGGAAAACATCAAGTCAGGTGTGATCAGCCTGCAGTTGATTACCAAGTTTGTGGAATTTGAAGATTTTATACAAACTTGCTTTAGTGAGGAGAAACTGTTAGACTGTGGAGTGTAGTTTGAGGTGTTAATTGTCAACTTCCACTCAAGCCGTTCTCCAAGCAAAAAAAACCCAACCACTTTGCAAGAAATTATCCCTTTAAAGATATGAAAGCCCACCATGTCAAGTCTGGTCACCATGCTTTTTGGCCCATTACAGCAGACAGACCAAATTACCCCTCATTACAAACTTTACCACAATGAACAACAAGACAAAGTTCAGATCTCAAAACTTTATTGACTTTAACATGCAGAAGTCATTACACCGGTAAGAAACTCAAGTACTGGAGGCTTGGGTCGTTGGCGCAGCTGTAGTTGGCAATGAATACCACTTAAACGGGTTATATTGGAAAGGGCTGGATGAAGCTGCCGTTTGTCCGTAAAACCACCATGGCACCTGAACACTTTGGCCGGCGGGAGGTGCAGTAGCTGATGCACCTGTAGGGGTTTGGCCGGCCAAGAACTGATACCAGTTGGGGTAAGCTAGCTTGGATTGTTCAGATGAACCAGTTGTGGTGAACCAGTGGTAAAGGTCTTTTGGAGCAGCAGTAGTCTGCTGGTTTTGATTTTGGAGCAGTTGGGACAAATAATAAAGGTAAGCAGCATGACCAGAAACTGGGCCTTGTGGTGAAGCAGTAGTAGTCGCCTTGTTTTGATTCAGAAGCTGCTGATACAGATAGTAATAGTAAGCCTGCGCAGAACCTTGACCTTGTGGGGAAGCTGTGGTAGTAGTGGCCTGGTTTTTAGTCTGAAGCTGTTGGAACAAGTTGTAAAAGAATGCCTGAAGACTTGGATCTTGAGATGCAGAAGACTGGCCAAGTTGATACCACTGATTCAGGAAAGACTGCCAGAGGGCTGGATCTTGCGTTGCAGTAGGGTGCATATTCTGGAACAGTTTAAAGTAGTACAGAAAAAAGGGAGAATGGAGAAAATTTGGAGGCACATGGGAGTGAGGAGGGTATTTTGGGGCTGCAGTTGTAGTTTGCTGAGGCGTGGGCAGGAACCATGGGAACTGGAATGGGGGTAGCACTGTGGCAGGGGGGGCTGCAGTTGTAGTTTGCTGAGGTGTGGGCAGGAACCATGGGAACGTGAACTGGGGTAGCACTGTGGCAGGGGGGGCTGCAGTTGTAGTTGGCAGGAACCATGGGAACGTGAACTGGGGTGGCACTTTGGCAGGCGGGGCTGCAGTTGTAGTTTGCTGAGGCGTGGGCAGGAACCATGGGAACGTGAACTGGGGGGGCACTGTGGCAGGGGGGGCTGCAGTTGTGGGCAGGAACCATGGGAACGTGAACTGGGGTGGCACTGTGGAAGTGGGGGCTGCAGTTGTGGCAATAAAAAGTTTGGGGCACTTCAGGGTCACTGGGATTCCATTCCAAAGCAGTGAAAGAACATTGTGTCCATCCTAAAGATAAAGTGGTTAGTGATCTTAATTTTATCGTTTTTAAATCTAATCATTTACCTGTTCATAAGTAAAGCAGCCACCATAGGGGATATTAAGTACAAGGCCAAAGGGGCTTCCGTGCATATTGTAGCCACAGGATGAAGGCACATGGGCAAAAGGCATGGGAGGATCTACAACAAACAATTACAAAATTAAACACCAACCAATTAAATTAATGTTTTTTTTTTAGACAAAGACCTACTTTGGTTTAGTGCGAAAAACTTAGGTGATCCAAGAGCTCTGAATTTCATATAGTCCGAGCCACACTGCAGCGAAGGAGACATACGGTTCCATTGAGCCGCTTTTGAGCTGACATCGTAAACAGTTCCCACTGCAAGGCGTAGAAAATAAACCAGAAATTGGGTCGAGAGAATAGAATAGAATTTTTTTTTTTTTTTAAATCAAATCTTACTTGGATAGTCTGCTTGGTAAGAGGCGTCATCATCCAAGGAAGCATTTTTAGGGCCTTTGCCAAATAGGATGACTCCTTCTCGAAAGCTACTTGCTGTGGCTTCTTTCTGTTGATCCCGTCTTTCGATTTTTCTCAAGGTAGCGGCCTCCGTTCGCGTCAGGTGCAACGCGAGTAAAGCTACAGCAAGCAGGTAACCGCTGGATTGTCGTTTCCGCAACATCTTGGCACGTGTAGGACTCGTGGGCTTGAGAAAGTGCAGTAGCGTTTATAAATGGTGCCAATTAGTGGAATCAGGTGAAACGCGTGCTCTCTTGACCAATCAGCAGCAACGTGTCCTAACGAACGAAGATTGGCATCAGCCGGAGACATGCCCGCAGCTGCTTTCATCCACTGAATAGGCCTATATTCTACTTATGGATTACGTTTTATATTTTGAAGAATATTTCAGTGGTTTTGAATAAGACACGACCAATAGAATTAAGGATGATAGATAGATAGGCCTAAAACGAATATTGATTTGAAAATAAAACTGGAAACCGCGCTATATTGCCCTCTTGTGGACAAAGGCTGTAATTGTTTTTGTTGTATTTTGTGTGTTGATCCAGGAAAAATCCATGGCAACAGGAGAAATTAATTTTGTCAACTTGACAAAAAAAAAGAAGTTTATTTGGTCAAATACATTTCTTGGCTTGGATGAGCTGCGAAAATGTATTCAACTAAATAAACTTTTATCCAGTTGACAAATTGACTTTCTCGTTTTGCCATTGTATTTATTTATTTGACACCTACAAAAAGACCTGTGTATGATTAAAAATGAACATGCATTTCCATGACAACCACAAACAAATACTTGCAATTGAATCCACCAACTTGTAAGACTGTATTATAGGCATATTACATGTAGGGTGTAACAAAATATCTGTATAGCCTTTACATTTTTTTCTAAATACAATGTCATAATTTAAACTTGCAAAACAAGTTAATGTATTAGCTTTTAGTTTGTTTGGAAAGTCACACCTGTTCTCCTAGCAGCACAACCAGTTTGGTTACACTAGCAGCTCTAAATAAACACTGAATCCCCTGGGTTACTGACAACTTACATTTGATGCATTCATTTCACATGAGCAAGACTTTTGGTTAAGGACAATGATTGTCTTTTTGTGCCATTGCAGAGGCTTTGGGATTACCAAAATTATTACAGGTGGATTATGTCCTTGCATGTTTGTCATGTGTGTCTGGCAAGTGAATATTTTCCATTTATTATAAACAATGGATGCCAGTCAGGATGGAACTGTCCTTTCTTATCTCATGAAAGTAGGAGAACTGCTCAATTCTAAAATCACATTTCAAAGATTTTTTTTCCCTTAAAAATTACTGTTTTCAGAGTGTCAGAATGAAACAAGATAACTCTCACCAGTCAGTAATTGAGATGCCAAGTCATTTTACCAGAGATGCAGGAATTTTAAAGTACTTGAAGGAATCAGATTGTGAGCCGACAGTTGACACAGAGGTGCCTGGACAATATTGGTAAGTAGGCTAAATACATAAAGACATTTTGTAATGCTTTTATTTGTTTGCAATTTTAAAAAGACTGAAGCCCCATCTGATTACCAAATAAAATGTGAATATTGTGGAGAAGAGATATCACCTTCACTGGGCAAAGCTGATAAGGTGAGGACAAATAAATAAGTTGTTTAAGAGTTCAATAAATGTACACGCAAATGGCTTTTTGAGTACCTTTTAGGCAGAGCTGGTGTTTTGCTGTGATCAGTGGAAACAGCTATACAGGCTGTTGCTAAACTTGAGAAATGTATGGGAAGGAAAATCAGAAGAACTCCCAACAGCAGATGACCACAGTGAAAGCAAAGATTTTATGTATCAAAGGAGGAAGGACAAATTCAGCATGTTTTTGGTGGAGCCAAGAGAGTAGGAAGACTTAAAATTATTTTAACAAACTTGATAAAAAAAAACAAAAAAAAAAAACAGGAATAATAATTATTATTCATACAGCAATAAATCTGAAGCAAGACTATCTGAGGATCATTTGATTGAAATGCCTGTTTTAGAAAATGGTGGGTGACACTGAGGTAAATGCATTTTACTAAACTTTTGTTTATTAGAATAACCTTTGCTCTCCTCAGTTGCTCCAGATTCAAATGTCATGAATTTCAGACTGTCCTGTCCTGTAGAAGGAAGCTGGGTGAAGTTTCCTAAATATGAAAGTGAAAGGACACATTTTTTAGATGCAAACCGTAACTATGAGTCTTCTGTTCCCATCTGTGACCATAAAACACTTGATTTTGGCTTATGCCATTATCAGGTAAGATTTAAAACACAAAATAATACAGACTAAAAATAATAAAGCTTATAACATTCAATATTTTGTTTTTCAAAGGATGGCGGTGACTTTGTGAGTAGGTATTATGCTGATGGTCTAAAATTCCTTTTAGTCTTTGATGATGGGTCGGCCCAAGTTTTGTATCCAACAAACCAAATGTGTCATCGGTCTTAATACATGCATATAACACATACCTTGACCTAACTGATCACAGCTATCCATCAGGACTTTTGGCTCTCCTTGTCACAGTTACCAAAGCACATGGAAGAGTCTGTATAGTTTATGATGATGTCCCTGGTCACCCAGTGAGAGCTCTGTTTCAGTCGGATGGCAAAGGCACTTGTTATCACACCAATGGAAACATATGGTACGGAAATCAACATGTCTACTTATCCAATTATATGACAGATGAATTATGTTTTTATTTTTTTAGGCTGATCATCAATAAACGTGGGGGCGAGTGTTTGGATCCAGAGGGTGCTAGAGTCAGCAGGTGGACATGGTACAAATTGAGGTCCACTCCTCTCAGACCAATTTTCCTGTCCATTAACAAATGTATTGGAGTTAGGGTATTGGGAAAGCAACAAGTTTTTGTATCCTTCCTGGCAAATGGCAAACAGGCAAAATTCAGTGTGGGATCCTGGTGTTGTAAGGTATGTTTCTAAAAAAACACCAAATAGAATATCATAAAAATAAATCTAATAGGTTTGTTTTATATTTTAAGGGCAACTGTAAAGAAGTGCCAACTCCCCCAACATTTGGAAAAAATGAACTAATAGCGTTGGCATACAGAATTAAAACAAAACAGCTTATTCAAAAGTTTCACCAATTAATGTGCACACCACGCCTTCCTGTTCTGCCTAACACTGCAGCCACTCCTCACCTTCATCGTCTGGCGCATAAACTTTTAAAACCTGCTGAAATGGCCCAAATGAGTGAAGAGGACAATGACTTTCTCCAAAGCTGCCTAAAAGGGTTCCTCTGAGTACACCATGATAATTAGGGTACAAGTAATGTTAAGATGCATTTTCCTGAGGAGATAGTACAGAAAATATATATATATGAACTGGCTGCTCCTTTCATAGTTTAGATACACCACACATGAGCATTTTAAAATTAGAACATACAAATATGCATTAATTAAAATAATCATCATTTGAATCACTCTTTGTAATATGGAGCTTCACATTCATTGGGCACAATTAAAAGGATAAAATAAACCATGACAATCTACTAAAGACTGACCCAGGTTTTAACAGGATCCATAACATAATGATGTCCCAAATTAATCACAATTTGTAACCAACATTGAACATGTAGGTTTGTAATGGCACAGCATATGAAGCAACACATTTTTCCATCTTCAAGGTGGACAGTTGCAGCACTCTAGGCCATTACTGCCTAATCTCTTTTGTCTCAACTAATTAAATTAGCAGAGGCTGTAGTTTTCCTGATAACGTTAAGTTGACCAGATGGTAAAAGGATGCACACAAGATTGAAGCCAGTCATATAAATGAATATTAGTGTGTTAAATTATGTTTTATTAATCATCATAGCTTATCATGTCAATATAAAAATTATTCAGAATTCAAGATGGGATTCTGCAACTATATTTTACCACAACAGTGACAACACATTTGAACATTTTGGATCTATGCTACGCAAGGGATTATTAAAATAAAACAATTCTACACATGGCTCAGTGGTATGAATAACATGTTATAATTTACTCAGGTCAAATGTAATCAAAAAGTTAAAGAATGTTAAGAATCAATGTTAAATGTCTGTGTGAAACCACTGATATTGTGGATACAAATTGCATGGAAGTAGACAATTTCACAAGAGTATGACCGGCACAGGGATCCCCTCTGGCATCAGTGGCAGGATTTCCAACGGAGCACAGTGAACGTGATGGGGGGCATCCAGTCAGCGCTAACAGTCAAACTGCCTTCAGCGCAGACCTTCATAAACATCACCTCACAGCCCAGTGAGAATTCCACCTCAAAACCTACAAGGGAAAAGAGGCTATGGATAGAACATTAAACCATGATGAGAAGAAATACAGAAAAAAATAGTCTTACATAGAAGGGCTTGCAGTATGAAAGCAAAGAGTTGGTTAAGAAAGATGGTGGGGTCTTGTGTCCATGTGAACGTTCATCTTCATCTCGTTGTCTAAGATTTGTACGAGCTGTTGCATGGAAGGTAGGTGACCAGACTCTAGTTTGGACCACACAGGAACATCTATTAAAAGACGAAAGAGAGGAAAACAAAAATGAGGTTATACTTGAGTTAATCATACAAGCGCATTATGAAATCTCCTCACAGTATACTCACCATTTAATGTGATCTCAAAGGCTCCTGTTGACATTAACTGGTTCTCGATCATATTGCTAAAGAAGAATACCATCATACACGCATATATCTGGAAAAAATAAGATTTAGAGATTTCATTTAGGTCAAGAATCTAGTCTACCGCACAACCACTTTACACAGAGTCAAGGTGTTAGGGAGAGTAAAGGGCACTGAGGTTAAAGTGTAACCTCAGTGTAAAGTGTAGAGTGTAAAGTGCACTCTAAAAACTAGGGATGCACCGATGTGAAAATTTTAGCCAATACTGATATTTATGTATTTTTAATTCTGAGATAACATTTTATACAGACTGAAAATCAGGCAAAATTAATTTTTGAATGTCTTCTTTTATTTTCAAAACGTGTTTTGACTCCTGATCCCCCCCCCCCCCCCCCCCTTTCAATTTTTTTTTTTTTTTTTTTTTAATAGTGTAACATTGTGTTCTGCTTCCTAACTGGCTAAGGGACCTTTGCCGATTGGGGGGAGGGGGGAGGGGGGTCTAAACAAGGTCTAAACCTGGACTGGACCAGGACTAAACCTGGACTAAACCAGGACTGGACCAGGTCTAGACCTGGACTAATCCAGGACTAGACCAGGTCTGAACCAGGATTAAACCACCGCGTGCGGCTCTTTGCCTGGCAAAGAGCCGCACGCGGTGGTTTAATCCTGGTTTAGACCTGGTCTAGAGGAGGCACAGTTTGGACATGGGGCTCGTGCTCGCAGTCCTGGGTGGGACGCGCGGTCTTGCACGGATTTGAGCACGATGAGCGCACGTGTCCGCGCGCACACTTCTCCGCCCCGCCCAACCCACCCACGCTTCACTATTAATAAATTTTGTTGAAAATCTACAAAAGTTTGAGTGTTTAAACGAGAGAGAAATGTGAGAAAACGTTAATTCGAGGGATTACTGTACTGACAAATATTGGTCGTTAATATCGGCCCACTTTTACACATCGGGCTGATACCGTTCGTGCATCCCTACTAAAAACAGATCACATTTTAGTCCAAGCATCAAATTCTACAGCCCATGCTCTGGGAATTTTAAAGCACAAACCAACAGTGAATAACTGCTAATGAAATCTCACGGGCTTCAACAGTTGCTATGGGCACTAGATTTTACATTGTTTGTAATCCAATAATAATCACCAGATTATCTGCATTCATGCATTCAAAACCAAGACAATTTTACCTTGTTTGTCTGACCCCACTCCCAAATGCCTGGTGCTGGCATCCCAAAAAGAGCAAATGGATCCCTGCCAATGATGATCATTCCAATCACGAGCAGTTTCAACATGGACAAGAAAGAAGCAATATGCCTGAAAGAACGATACAGTCATTTTCAGATGTATTATTCCTCTTGAGAATATAAGAAGTACAGCAGATATAGCCAAATAATTATTTTAAACCATTGTTGTTTTAATCAAGACAGCTGACAATAGCCTTTACTACAGTCTGTTAAGGCAGACCATCATGCAGATGTAATGTGCAGGTTTGACAAACACTTTAGAGCTCAGCTCTATAATGACTGTCAATAACTCCATTAATATTAATCCCCAATGCCCTACAGAGGTTACATAAAGAAGCTGAACAACCAAGAAAAGTGGCTCTAAAACTGCACAATCTGCATTGCCAGGTGAGATGAAACAAATAAGTAATGGGCCATTTTACCCACAATCTCTTACCTATAGATGGGAATGGGAAGATAGTTCTCCCCTTCAATGCGGATGTCTGGGTAGCGCTGGTACAAAGCCTGCGTATACTCCTCAAACACCCGCTTGTACCCTCAGGAAATGCTAAAAATAAATAAATACAAATAAAAAACAAAACAAAACAAACAAACAGCAATTTGATGATTAAACTCTTGATTATCATGTCAAAAATAGAAGAAAAATATAATGTCTCTTGTAATAGTAATTAATTAATTACTCTTACTAATATATTAATATTATTAATACCTTAAATGCTAATTTTATACGCCAATTAGTGTAAAGAAATAAGGTCAGCTCAAGCTACAAATAACTCCAATATCATACATGAGCTGTAGGATTTGCTACTTGCAATCTTTTTAATATTGCACTTTAACTAGACTAGAGAGGGTTAGAGTAAATACGGTAATAGAAAATAAACTCTTTTGCGTAAATCTGCGCACACATCCTGTTAGCCGCTAGCTTCCAGCGATCAACAGGCCCATGTTGTTAGCACAAGTGAAGCTAGTATGCAATGACTCGCCAGAATAATCCGTCGCTTTCTTACCAAATTTGGAACTTGAGGAGAGGTCCAGTGGCGAATTGCATCTTCATCTTTTTCACGCCACTGTTGTCTCCAGACGTGGCGTGGTGCAACGAGCAAAACCCCAATAAAAGGAGCGAAAAACGTAGCCACTTCGCCGCCATCTGTTCCGGGTTTGTGAGCCTCGGCAAGGGCAGGTTGATGTGGACGTTCGGTTGGTCCCGCCCCTGTTTTTGCTCTCGGCCAATGACGCTCCGACTCTGCCCCGGCAGCTCCACGGCGGCCTCTAGTGGGCAAGATCGGCAAAAACTCCAACGCAAAATCACTCCATATTTATTTGAGATTTGTCCATTGTTTAATCGCCTTAATTATTTTCTTGAAAGCAATACCACGCACCTAGTTACACGTTTCCTAGCATATAGAAAGTTAAATAAAACAGCATAATATGGGCTCTTTAATTAATGGGCAAATCCTGGATAATTTAGAATGAGTTCTACTCAGACTGAAAACTGATTCACCCTGTTACGTCAAGTATTAATACAGGAAATGGTTCGCTGTGTTTTTAAACTTCATACACCTTCACTAGAATCATTTGAATGAGCCATGGAATTGACTATCTCGACTCAAGTAAAGGTAAAACTACTCCTGCATGACATCACAAGGTGGAACAGAGCATTCTGAGCTTTGGGGATGCAGACAGCCCAATAATTCAGAGCGTGCAGTGGCGGTTCTACATTGAATTACTCCCTGGGCGAGACCCCCTCTGAGCGCCCCCCCCCCCCCCCCACCCCCCAGGAATGAAAAAAAAAAACACAAGCCCCCCCCCCCCCAAGAAAAACAAAACAAAACACATTTACCACAAGCAGCCATGTCTAATTATCACTATAGAGTGGTTCTCATTATTTTATTAACTTTCAAAAATATTATCATAACTTAAATAACATAAATAAAAAATAATAAACTCTACACATAAAAGTGGCAAAAATATATACAATCAGATATATAAATAGAACCATCAGCTGCTCGATTATGGAAAAAATCATAATCACGATTATCTCAGTCAATATTGAAATCACAATTATTCAAACGATTTTTTCAAAATCCCCTACCTACACACAGACACACACTGTCACACACACTCACACACACACACACACACACACACACACACACACACACACACACACACACACACACACACACACACACACACACACACACAGTGGGCTACTCTCCCCTTAAACATTTATTCTTCTTCTGTCTTATTCTACAGATTGCACAGGCACAAACAAAAAGTGATCACACACAAGTATTCCTCACTTTCCTCACACAGATTTCTCCTCAGTATAATATAATATAATATAACATAATATAACATATATAATATAATTAATACAATATAATATAATATAATTTAATATAATAGCGCTAAAATAGAATAGTGATATGACAAACACACATTTCATGACATGACTTACCAAAAGTAAAGATGAGATACTGTCCAGTAAATCTGAAAGAGCTCCCAGATGAAGTGTTGTCCGGGATAAGTAATTCACGTCGCCTCTATTGAAAATGCTGATCGCGTATCTCTACAAAGTCCCATGTAAAGTGTGTCTTTGTACGTTGTATTCATAGTAAATACCACGGAGGGTGAACGATCGATTTAAAAGTGATTAAATGTTGCGTTATACTAAATTCGTTTACTATTGTCTTCTGTAGTTTCCGTGTTCCCGATGCGAGCGATTCTTGGTAGGAGCTAGTAGGAGTAGTATCATTGGTCAATTCCTCTTAGCAACTAGTGCCGTGACATTGATCAAATCGTGGTAGTGTGAGCTGGACTCGCAGCCGGTGTACTGTCAGATTGAGACGCTTTGTCAGTTACCGGCCGCAGAGAGGGAGGGGGTGAATCCTTTCTCTATCTTCTCTTTCTTTCTCTCTTCCTTTCCTCTCACGCCGCTGTAGGCTCCAGCAGGTCTCTGCGCTGCGCATTGGCCCACGTGGAAGGGAATGTATTGCGCGGGCGCTTGCAGCCAGAGGGGGCGCCAATTTGCCAATTTCCTACACAGTGATATGATTTTTTTTTTTTTTCAAGCGCTCGGCATGGCGCCCCTCACGAAGTTGCGCCCTGGGCAATTGCCCCACGCGCCCCCCCCCCAAGAACCGCCTCTGAGAGCGTGAGACTTGTTTTGATGAGGTAGCAATATTATACATGGCTTAAAGCTCACAAGCATCAGTTTTGTGTCATATAGGACCTTCAAATCCATGCCATAAAAAAGTGTTATAGCCAAAGGAACATTTCCATCCAGGCCAAGCCAAGTAGGCTAAGCCATTTGCAGAGGTGCAATGTTATGACAATGTAATTTGCATGTTGTATTGCCTATTTAACCCTATTATGTTGAAAAAAAATTATATTGATTATGTTGCGGGTCATTTTTACCCTATCTCAAAACAGTAAAAAAAAAATAAAAAAAATGGCTAAACGGATAACATCTTTATTTTAGATTATATGAACATTTAGAAAAGAGACATACAATACATTTTTAATTCCAACACTATATTTAAGAGCTATTTAATTTTTTTTCTCTCAACACTAACACTTTTATTTGTCATTCGACTTGCCCCATTTTCAATGTTCAACATTAGGCTATCATTGTTCTCCACATGATGGACAGAATGTAACTGTGCTTTCTGCAGATGTAATTCTTGCATTTCACACAACAGGTACTTGTTTTACTGTCATCTCGGGGGCGACAGACCTGGCATCTCTTCCGTTTCTTCACACCTGTATCCACTGGATCCATTGCAGATTGGTTGGGTAACGTGAGCTTGAGCTGCTGCTGGGGTTTTAGGTGGCCTGGTTCGACTCTGCATCTTGGGAGTGACAAGTGCTTTGCCGAGTTGTTCCAGGAAAAGTCGACGTCGGAACAATTTGCCGGAATTCCATTGTTGGTTGATTTCAGTCCACAGGACATAGGCATTGTAAGCAGACACTTCCACAATGTTGTAGAAAATCACCAAGGGCCAACGGGCAGTCTTGTGCTGGCAGCTGTATGTTGATGTGACTTTATCCAGATTGTCAACTCCTCCTTTGGTGGAGTTACAGTCAATGATCATTTGTGGCTTCATGTCTTCTCTTGTGCTCAGAGATGCATCTGTGTGCATTGTGCTCATTACAAGAACATTTTTGTTTCTCTTTGGGCAGTATGAAACAACTGTTGCTTTGTCACTGAAAGCAAATATTGAAGAATGCAGAGGTCTGCCCTGCACCTTCAGAATTTCCTTGGGAAGTTCTGGCTTATTTCTTCTGACTGTTCCCAACATAGTCAGCTTCCTCTTCTGAAGTTCCTCTCCGAGGTGGTAGGATGTAAAGAACATGTAATGTTATGACCTTGCAGCCCTTCACTCATCTCCAGCACGACACGGATCCCCTGATTCTTCTCAGATGCTCCTCCGGGTAACTTTCCTGCAGGGCTCTCAAGTTTTGAGCGGGGTCGTGCGTGTGACTGTAATTTCTGAGGACGGGGGGGAAATGCCGCGTGAGCGTGTGAACACGTCGAATTGCGTGTTGAGAGCCCTGTTTGTCTAAAGAGCAAACTTAAACTACAAAGCAACTAATGAGAGTTATATAAATGAAGTTATTACCTGATGGTTCTCAGTTTGTTTTATCATCACTTTGTCAGTGCGCGCTGAGAGGGGCGGGGAGGAGGGACCGGGGCGGGGGGGAGCGGGACATTTTTAACGGATTCATGTAAGAGTCTGGTTAATGCACCGGGCCCGCGTCTCACCGCGTCTCACCATGGGCAGTTCGGCTCTGGGCCGCGCGTATTCCGCGCGTAAGCCGTCGGGGGGGACACGTTACGCACAGACGGAGACACGGGGACCGGAGTCGGTGCGTCTCAGAGGAGACGTGGCACCGGGACTGAGGCTCAGGACGTGCCCGCTCGGACCGCACGGTCGGGAGCAGACGCGCCGTCCCCCCCTCTCCCTGCTCCCCCGGAGCTCCCCCGGAGCAGGGGGAGGGGGCGGGGCTGAAAACGCGCGGAGCCTGCATAAACCAGACCCTCCAGGAATTCGCGATGTTGCGATTTGCAACTTCAACGCAACTTCAGCCAATCCCCGCGAATTCAGGGCGGTGTTGCAATTTTGACCAATCACCGCAACTTTTCCGCAATTTTTACTAATTTTGACCAATCATCGGCGATGTACTGAACGCCGACCAACTTCCTTCTGTGTAGGAGACATAACTGAGATGAGGTGCACGGTGCGTTTGTGTGTGTGTGTGTGCGGCAGAGGCGGTGGGTCACGTGAGTGTGTGTGTGCGGCAGAGGCGGTGGGTCACGTGAGTGTGGGTGTGTGCACATACGGAAGTGTGTGCGTGTAAAAGCGCGCGCTCACCTGTCACACAGAGGAGAGAGTCAGGGTTGGGGTGTAGCCGTATTTTTTGTTGAACGCAAACCATTCATTCATCTTTCACGTTAATCTGTTCATCCTGCTGGTTTTCATGAGTTCCATTTCATCCTGCTGCGCTGTCATAGCTGTGTGCGCTCTTTTTGTAATAAATGCACAAAACGCATATCTGGATCTCAGCATATCTGTCACCATAGCCTCCTCTTTGTGCATCACAAATCTGCGAGCCATAGGACCCAACCTCATATTCTCGGCGGCTAAAAGGTTTGAGTTTGGAAGCCGCAACATTCTGCTTTACTTCCGTGTGACAAAACGAAACTGCGGCCGTGTCCCAGTTCCCAGAGCGCACAGCTCGGAGCGCGGCCCGAAGGGGGCTCAGACTGCAGTCAAGGAGGTGCACACTTGCTCAGCCCCGACTGCAGTCCGCGGACCGTTTAACGACTGCGGTCTTCGGACCGCGTGTTAACTGCGCATGGGACAAAAAAGAAGTGGGACAGCAGTCGTCGCGCCGGTGTTCTGTCGAAATGTGTGACGCACATGCCCTTCGGGCCACACTCCGAGCCGCGCGCTCTGGGAACTGAGACACGGCTTCTAATGGCAAAGAAACATGTCTGTGGCGCCATTTGCCCACAAAAATCACAGCAAAAGACCGCGCGAAACAGTTCCCCTCCTTGTAGTAATTTATTTTCGATGTTGGTAAGGTTGTTTTAGGACCATATCTGTGATCTCTGTGTCTTTGTATTATTCTTTGTCAGTAATAACTCTGTATTCAAAATATTACTCAATTTTAATTACAAAAAGCGAAAATCGCAACTATTTATCGCAACTTTCACTTCCTCCCGCAACAAAATCGCAACAAAAACCTTAAAGGGATATGCCACCCCCAGGTCAAATTTGGGCATCTCCCCACAGTCCAGAGACTAAAATAAGTGGTGGAAAGCGTTTTCCTGCTCACCCAGCCATTGTCCGAGTCTGTCGCCACTGACCGCCGCGGTATCTGCAGCTTCTCCGCCTTAGACTGGAGTCTAACGTCGCCAGAGAAAGATTTCGGCCAAAAGGAATTAATTTGCTCGATGCGTTTCCCAATTACTTTGTAATGCGCATTCATATCAAGTGCAAATAAATGTGCAAATCAACACGGAGAGCTTGACTTGGTCATTTTGGGTGGGAACTATTTTCCAGTGCGGAAGAATACAGCCGAATCACGCAGCACGCTGCCAGGGGAATCCCAGTTACGCACCGGGAAGGGAGTTCCCCTGTTGCACAACGTGGTGCGTGATTCGGCTGTATTCTTCCGCACTGGAAAATAGTTCCCACCCAAAATGACCAAGGCAAGCTCTCCGTGTTGATTTGCACATTTATTTGCACTCGATATGAATGCGCACTACACAGAAAGTAATTGGGAAACGCATCGAGCAAATTAATTCCTTTTGGCCGAAATCTTCTCTGGCGACGTTAGACTCCAGTCTAAGGCGGAGGAGCTGCAGATACCACGGCGGTCAGTGGCGACAGACTCGGACAATGGCTGGGTGAGCAGGAAAACGCTTTCCACCACTTATTTTAGTCTCTGGACTGTGGGGAGATGCCCAAATTTGACCTGGGGGTGGCATATCCCTTTAAAAGCACCGCAATTTTCATCGCAACTTTTTGGAAAAGCTCCCGCAAATTCAGGCATTTTAGCCCGCAACAATCATAAAAAATGCCCGCGAAATCCTGGGGGGTCTGATAAACTAAGCCACAGACCGATTTTCTGGGCACAAAAAAATAATAATAAAAAGCGTGAGAAATGCCATGTGTGGCGTGTGAGCGTGTGAATACGTCGAATTGCGTGTGTCACACTCTCAATGCGTGAGCCTTGAGAGCCCTCTAACTTGCATATTCCATGCATAGCTAGATTTAGCATCACAAGCTACCCATATTTTGTTGCCATACTTGGCGGGCTTGTTGGGCATACACCGGAAAGGACAGCGCCCCCTGAATGGAACAAGGCGCTCCTCAACAGTAACATGGGAACCAGGATTGTACAACAAAGGCAGAATTTCGACCCATTTATCCCATACATCTCTGATCGCAGCTAACTTGTCTTTTTCACGTCGACCAGCTCTTGTCGCGGTTGTCAAATCGGATCACATGAGATATCATGTGGGAAAAGTCTCCAGAGACATTGTGTCTCAAAAGATTGGCCTTCCGTTCTCTTAATTCCACAAAGTTGCAGTTGCTTCTCCCCTTGACCTCCACACTCCAGCTAATACCAGAATTCCCATGTAAGCATGCAAGTCAGTCTGATCCAGTGGCTTCCATTTCTCTTGAAATACACGCCTCCCCTATAAATTAGTCATGTCCAGTATAATCTTCTCCATTGGTGCCGATATAAAGAGCTGAAATGCTGAGTGAATATCATCAACTCGTGTGACAGCAAATCGTGTAGGACCAGGAGTCATTTTGATGACATTGGATGATGACATGACAGTCTATCTTGGCTTTGGTGTGGTGATGTTGACGTTAATATATAAAATATATTACCATCTTTAGATGCCCATGTCCCCTCTGTGGATGACTGCTGCATACCTTACGTTTCAGCTGATGGAGAAACTGCAGACTCGTCCTCTGAATCCTCCTCATCGGAAGAAAATTGACAATCTGGATAATCAATAACATTGTCCTCGGTCTCTGAAAGATCCTCTGTCTCTGAAATCTCTTCCTGTGCATCACTATCCCAGTTCAAAATCTGTACCAAACTTTCTTCAACTGTAAACCTTCTGGAGCTCATTGTTGGTGTTTGTCAAAGAGATGACATGAGAACAGTGGCAAGCACAAGGGCGAGAAAGTTCCTCCTCCACTCACACCTGGGCCTCTGGGTCTGAATAGTATCAAAATACAAATAATTGGGCAATCTAAACAAAGTACAAAGAGATCAACAGTTATTTACTCACATTAAAGTATCTCTTGTCAAAATGACCGACATCATCATCTTTGTATACAAACTCTGCAGACATTTTACTACGCATCAGAGTCCAGATTTTACACACCAGTTCATGGCCCAAGATGAGGAAAAGTCACAAAATTATAGGAAGAAAAAGAAAGGATAACCAGTACTTTGGTCAACATGAAAACTAAAATGGGTCAAATTCACCCGTAACATAAGGATTAAAAGCATTTGTAATGAAAGATGTGCAGAAATGTACAGATCTTCTCCCATTTATTTACAGTCAAATCATTCATGTGCAACAGTGCGTAAAACCTGCACATACCAAAACAATGTAACATACAGATAGTGTTTTAACATTTTTATTAATACACGTTAATTTAAAAAAAATAAAAGTGTTAATATAATTAAACAAGGCATGATAAAACCATGTGTGATTAATTAAACAACAAGGCATGATAAAACCATGTGTGATTAATAACTATTCAGTGGTTCAGTCTTGTCATTCTTTCTTGATCAACAGCAGACTTCAGAGCCAAAGCAGTGTCTGTAAATGACAGAAATACATTTAACACCCTTTAATTGAATATGCACCAAACACAATAGCACTCTAAAGTAATCCACAAACCCATCAACTTCTGTAAATAATCCATTATGTCTGGAAGTCCTGTCTCAATATTATAGGTGGTCTGCTGCATGGCCACAACCAGATTACTTGCTTTCTGGAAAAACAATACACAGCCTCCAGTGATAAATGCAAGAATTAAATAGATTTTTAAAATATAAGAGGATTTACCTGCAACTCTACATAAACCTTCTCTTCAAGTTCCGTTACTTGAGATATAGCATCATACACACTGGTATCCTCGGCAGACTCCTGATGTGAAAACAGTATTTAAGCCTTGTATGACACCGTTTTCTACATTAAGTGTACAGTTGTACCTCTGATGAGCTATCAGAAGTCCCTTCTGCCTTTACAGCTCCATTGCATTTGGAATTTCCATTTAGTTCTTTTACCCTGTCACAAGTTAAGAGCAAATGCACCAGGATGTATTTATAGGTTGATAGGAATTTTAAGAAAATTATTAGGCATTGTTATACAATTTTGCTGTACCTGTCTGCATATCGAAGTGTGTTCATTGTATATTCACAGGAGGCCATACTTGGAGACACCATGGCAATCTATGGAGGGAAAATCTGTTTAAAATTTTATTTTTGAGCCTTAAAAAGTGTGAACTTCACAAACCATGCAGGTCCTGGACTTCTCCCCAATGAAGGAATCTCTGAGGACCTTGGTCAAAGTGCTCATTCGAAATGGAATGTGATCACTGTTTTTTCCAAGCGAACGAATGCATTCCTGAAAAATAGTACATTCGAATACATACATTTTATATACTCATTTTAATATAGCAAGATCAAATATATCAGTAATTATTAACCTTGAGAGCCAAGAGACTGCGATTGATCTCGGCTGTCTCAACCAAAGTGGTGCGGTCATTGCTGCTGACGTCTGTGCCACGCTCGTTACCAGCCAAATCCACCAGAGAAAACTTGCCATGCAGTGTCGAGTTTCGATCATTACGACGCAGGACAATCTGAAGGATGGCGTGAGAGCGAGAGGAGTTTGCATTGGCTGATGTCTGCCCTGATGTTCTGTGGGGGAAAACAGGAGCATTTTTAATAGAAAGCATTAACTTGTATTTTTGTTTATATAAAACTAAACACATTGTAACAATCTGATATTTTGTGTTTAGTTCAGGGTTGACACATTTTGTTGTTTTTGTAATTGTTAACATGTTGTTGTTAATGTGCTTTTGTATGTGAACCTTGGTTGCTATGCCGACTGATACTGATGTGAATGCTCTGTTGTGAGTTACTGGTCAGTTAGGAGACTGGCTCTGCTGAGATGAGACTGCTGTTTTGTACTTGTTTTGGATTGGTTTGACGCTTACAGTAGCCCTTGCTTTCAGAAAATAAACAACCAGATGAACTTCAGCATATTTCCTCACACCAGAATGCTACAATATTTCTATAGAAGGTACAAGACAAGCATGATGACTTGTACCTGCATGCACTGCCCGTCTGTATCAGTTTGATGACTTCATCGGCTGAGTTCACATAAACTTCTTCCAGTCCCACCACCTGGACCTGCTGCCGCTCATCTTCTAATACTCTTAGCTTTGCCTTTTTGTTCAGCAGGTCATACACCTAAAATTAAGAGTGGTAGGTGGTAAGATAACATTTTTACTGCAATTTCATAAACAGGAATAATTGAAATTGAAACATACTTTGCCATTGTAGATCTCAAAGAAGCTCACATAAACACACAGGTCCAAATCTGTATACCTCCAGTGGTTGAGATAAGCAAAGACATCCTGAGCTAAAAGACACAACTAGTTTATTTTAAATGTAAAAGAAAAAAAATGACATTGCCTTATAACCGTTTTTATTAAGTTACTCAGACTTACACGCAAAAGCATAGATTCCTTTAGCGCTGTTTTGCTGCTTGCCGGAGAAGTCCCCTCCCATTGTCTGTATTCAAGATAGAAAAAAAAAAAGTTACAAATGTGAAATCTATAAATGTGAAATGAAATTCGTATGTCTTACATGAGTTTTTCCACTTCCAGTCTGACCATATGCAAAACATGTTGCCATACCCCCTTCAAATATGGACTTAACCAAAGGTTTAGCTGTAAACCTGGAAAGGATCAATTAGACTGTTACAATAAACTTATGACAATATCCAAATGTTAAATATTGATCAGAATTGATTACTTGTAAACCAGGTCATTAGTAGCACTCTCATCAAAAGAATAATCAAACTGGAAGACTTGATTGTCCAAATATTTGGTGAGATCTACTTTCTGTTTTGGCTCATGGACCAAAAGAGCTCCTTTGCCTGGTACAGACACAACATCTATCTCCTTTTTATTGATCTCTTTTAGAAAATAAAAGATGAAATGAACAAGATTAGTAAAAGAAAAAACTCAAAAATCATGTTTGAGATAATAAAACACATTCACAATGCACCTTGTTTGTTCAGGGGCCTTTTGCGAACACAGACACAAATCCTGTGAGACTCAATCTGTAAACAAAGGCATTTTAGAAAACTGTCTTAATGTCTTAATTAATATTTAACAATCAATTTACCACTTCAGAGGTTGACATTGGAGTTATTTCCAAAGTTTCTCTGAATTCTTGGATCATATCATAGAATTTTTGATTGGGCCGAGTTGGTTCTCCAAACTGAATTGTAAAGGAGAAAAAATTTAATGAATGGGACCATTTTACAGATTTATGTATACTTTCAACCAACCTTTCCTCTCTTTGGTTGCATTTCAGGTGGCTTAACAACACAAGACATGCGTTTATTGACCTTGCTTAGTTCTTTGGGTGCTACACTTTTTCTTCTACCTTAAATTGCAAGGAAAATTTGATAAGGTTATAAGCCTCTTTTCTAAAAAATGTCCTTTTTTAAATATAAAATATGCGCACACAAACTTACCTTTGGCAGGCTGGGGAGGTTCATCATTTTCTTTTGCAGCCTCACGAGCTTCAGCCAATGAAGTAATTGTCTTAGTTTCATTCTTTTTACGACGCTGGTTACAATTGGCTGCAATAGGAAAGCAGTAAGTATTAATGTCATGTACTGAAACAATAAACCAAACACAAATACACTTGCTTGTTACATCCTCCAAACAGATGACACACTATGCTGAAGCACTTCAAAAGTGGCAAAAATGAGGGGTTTTTTTTGTCTTTAATTGATGTTCCTCAAACTTTACATAACCCGTTTCCAAAAACTCACCTGCACTTATCGTGCCACCAGCAGGTGACAGGTCAGACTTGGAGGATGAGCCAGTATTTGGGGCCAATGTTGTAGAAGGGGCTGTGGCCTGAAAATGACAGGTCTGTCTGGCCTGAATCCTAACTGAAAGCAGAAACAATTAGAGTGTTATGAATAAGTCTCTGACCCAAAACATTAATTGACATGACCAATTAATTGGACAATTAACATGACTTTATCATCCATTTAAACCTGTTGATTAAAGAAGACACAATTGTACGCCCAAAAACATTTGTGAAAATGCACTCCAGACTCAAAGAAACAGGATGTGGAAATACAGTTTAAAATTAAAATGTAGAATAATGTGGATGAAAAAATCAGTAGAAGAATGTGAGCAATAAATTCCACACAATGTCCCTTTAATTATAAAAAAGATCAGGTTAAAACTGTGCCCCTAAAGCCCATATAACACATGCAGAAGATAATTTAAGAAAATATAAAAACCATTGGCACATTCAAGTTATATACAACCATTGCCAACCTTCCTCATCAGCTTTGACCACTGCAGGAGCAGAGGGTTTTGCAGAAAGATAAGCTGGTGAGCGAACATTATGATATTAAACAAAGGCATTAAGAACCGGATCTCAGTGTAGTAGTTTGTATACATACAAGAGGCAGGGGCTGGGATCCTGGATGACCGCAAGCGACCCTCATACTTCTACAACGTCATCAGTAACAAAGAAGAAACTGTTTAATGCATTCAAAACACTATGCTAAATAAAAGATAGAGGATTGTAATGTGTACCAACCTTATCTTGAGCAGTAGATGGTACACTTGGAGCCTTCTTGTTTTCAGCTTTAATTTCTAACAAATCAGGGTTAAGAGTGCACAATTCGCTAACTTCAACCTAGGAACAACAATCAAAAATATTACAAGATCAGTCTGTATAGTGTCTAGAGATGCTAGTTTCAGCTATAGCAAATATATGGTATGATGGATTGTGATTATTGGTTTGGCAAAAGGAGAAATTCAATTTGTCAACTGGACAAAAGGTTTATTTGGTTGAATAGGTTTCACTGCTCATCCAAGCTGCTTCTTCAGTTCTGGTCAGAGTGTACCACACCTATTGTTTACAGTTTCTGTTAGTTTGGTAGGCCTATTATATGTGCAGTACCTAACCAACAGAAACTGTAAACAAATAGTTGTGGTAGTTTCAGAGTAATTTCATTTTCTCCCTTCAGGCAAATATAGGCAGTGTCCACCTAACTTGGGAAATCCCAGGCTGCTTTCGTTCGTTCCAATCTGAAAGACAGCCTGGCGACTATGGCAAGCGAGCTCTCCCGATTCTGGGAGCCAATCAGAGAGCGGAGAGGGGTGGCAAAACGGTGACGCGTACTACGTGACAAACTGAAGCTTGTAGTTTGAACTGACATGATTGGCTATGGGCTACGTATACGCCAAATGATAGACATTTGTAACGCCCAATAAACGGCCGTTGGCGATCGTAAACCACACCTCTGGTACGAGATATTTCGAAGGTGGCTTCCAGACCATATCTCACTTGTGATATGGTCAGGTGTAAACCAGGCAAATGTCCACCAGCACTCTGACCAGAACTGAAGAAGCAGCTTGGATGAGCTGCGAAACGTATTCGACCAAATAAACCTTTGTCCAGTTGACAAATTTAATGCCATGGATTCTACCTGGACGACTGAGGGATTCTACACACATCTTAATGATTACTGGTTTATTAATTAAATACCAGCTCAATCCTAATGTGACATGTAAAGTTTAAAAAAATAATACGTAGTAGATTTTAATCAATTTTATGTTACTAACTTCTTTGCCCCTGCAGTTGCCCTTCTCCTGCCACTCCACCATAACAGTGCACTTGGCAGTATCAACAGTTTTGACGGTGGCCAAATGAATGCGACCTGAATGGTACAACAAAGCAGGTAGCGTTAATCAGAATGTGATCAGGAATAACAAAGGTATTATAACACACAGCACTTAGGAAGTACAAAATAAAGCACATTACCATCACTGCGACTTATGTTTACAGCTCGCCCGACGAGGTTTTTGTACAAACTAGTGTCCATTTCTGCTCCTTCACGCTGCGCTGTAAACGTGATCCAGCCGCGACTCTTTCTAGCGGTTTTATTAAAATATACGCTAGATATTAAATTGAACTGTTGGCTATTTTGTATTAAATTTCAAATCACATCGGTACAAAACCAAACTCACCCAGTAGTAGACGTTAACACCGCCTCCAGATTCAAACTTGTGATTTCCGGGTGTTATGACTCTGATTGGTTCGTGGCGCTCTGTCGTTTTTCCGGGTGTCATGTTGGTGGCATAGCGCCATCTCCTGGATCTTTTCAATAATGCCTGCGCGCTTGCACATCCGTTGTTTATCTACTTATTTGGGGGCTTGGCAGTTCAGTTTGATTTAACCTCCTGAGACCCGGCCCATTAATTTGTGTCCTTTATAGTGGACATAGAGTTAGCCAGTCTATCTTTTAATTGTTTTGAAACTCTAGTTTGTGGCTGCACTATGATAAAAAAAAAAAAATCTAAAAATGTAAAAATAAATAAATAAATAAATAAATAATACATAATATAGAAAAAAAAGAAATTAAAAGGGAGGCAAAAATTAAAATAAAAGGGGCGACTGTAGAAGCTTGTCAGAGATGTTGGTCATAAAAAAAAAATGTTTTTGTTAGGTTGTTAACTTCACGTGGATTTAACACCAAAATATCACTGGTGTCCATTACAGAGGACATATTATAAAATTATAAATACAAATTAAATGAACAAAATCTAAATGCTAAGGTGTTCATTTACCTCCAAATAGAAAATTTAAATAATAATAATAATAATAATAATAATAATAATAATAATAATAATAATAATAATAATAATAATAATAATAATTTAGGTACACTTTTTTTCTTCAGGTCCCAGGAGGTTAAACCTTGAAAAAACATATTCTTAACTGAAGAAGCAGCTTGGATGAGCTGCGAAACATATTTGACCAAATAAACTTTTGTCCAGTTGACAAATTGAATTTCTCCTTTTGCCATGGATTTATAGACCAAAGCATTCTATAATAGCGTTAATTTGTAGTTAATCTATTCAGCCATTCTTTTTTATCCCTCCAAAGCTCCTATATTTGTGTTCATGTCAGGTTTTTCTATTGGCATATACCTGACGAGTGAACATAGACACATGACATGACAATCAAAGGTCTAATAAACAGCTTGTGTTGAACAATTTTCCCCCTCACCACTAAAGGATGAAAAATAAACAAACCCATGTCAGTTGGCCGAGCCAGACCATTTGGTGGGTCTGTCTGTCAGTGACTGGGTGGCCCAGAGCTGCTTGGTGTGAGGCCTGGGATGGAGCCACAACTGTTTCCTGTGAGCGGCCCAACCCCCAGGACTTCTCCACAACTGGCTTAGTGGGTGGTATTCCCCTCCTCCTCCCCCCTCCCTCCTGCACCCTTCTGTGCCTCAAATGCTCCTGTTGCCTTCTGTGCTCTCTCTCTCTGAGCTCCCTTTTCTCTGCTTCTCATGCTCCACTCTGATCTAAGTAGCCTATTTTTCTTGAATACACAGACAGATCAACATGTTTTAATTCTTTCACTGTATGTTTTGATCAACTGCTTCAACATAGCCGGCCACTCACATTTACTTTTTCAAATAAAGCATTAAGCACAAAATCATTTATGTTATTTTTATAGGCTTCTGTTAAGGAATCCTGAAATCAGTTTCATTTCACTTAAATATAAGTCACTCGGCTTTCCATGTGTGCCTGTTGAGTGCTGACAGATAGCCTACCCTATTCATTTTATTTCACTTACTAGCTATGCAGATTAATTTAAATTCTCTGTCTCATACAGTTTATAAGAAGATTAGATTACAGTTCAGAAAACAATGTTCTCATAATATGAGATACCAATATGTCAATAGGCCTATAATAAGTCAATAGGCCACTAATAGCCACTGCTATTAGTGGTGGTTGATTTGGAAGAAGAAGAAGTGACTTTATTGATCTCACACTAGAGAAATTCCTGTCTGCATGAGAGAGGTTATGTGTTGGACCTGAGTGTGTTTAACAAGTGCCATTCTCCCAAAACATACCATACTACAGAAAATAAAGCATTTCTGAATCACAGATTGAAGAGGGACAAATATGACAACAATATTAGTTGTGACAGTAGGTTACAATGGGTTTCTTTTCTCTATCATGGGAAGACTTACATGAGATAGTCTTACAGATAGTCTTAGTAGTACAGAGCTGTTGCACTATACACTTTTGCCAGCAGAGAGCGCTATATCTTCTAACAGCATTCTGCATTAAATGCTTGTATTGGAAAACGCTACAGAACAAGGCAAGTTAACACAGCATGAATGCCTTTTCTTGCATCTTTTTGTGCATTGTTGTATAAAATAGAAAAATAGAACTGCATCAGTATGAGCTGCAAGAGGGATGCAAAAATCTGTGTTAGTCTGGAAGGCTCTCTCATTAGGCCATAGGCCTATTAGTATTCTTGGCATGCATGCCTCCACCAAAACATGCCATTGACCCATTTTGGTTTCTGGACGATCATTTAAGAAAAGCCCTCATCTAGAGCGCATTTAAGGTTCAATAAGTGGTTTATTCACCTTTGGGACCTGCCATAGTGTGCCTGCCTCAGGGTGCCAGTGGCCACCTATGTTTTCCCAGGTGTCTGATTCGACCTTTTTTTTTGTTTGGGTGCTAGTCTGTGTGGCAGCTGCTACAGTCACTGTGAATATCCACTGAAGAGTATTTAATTTGTGTTTTTAATTAGGCTGGTGACCAAGTTTGGGCAAGGGATGCAACTGTACCGTTTTAAGAGAAGACTGAAGTAAACAAATAAGATAATGAACCTAAGCTTCCAAGGCATGGCGCATGATGCAGCCTTTGTATTGGTGCTTATGTCAACATGATATCCTCTTTCTCTTTAGGGTTTAAGTTCATTACTAGTGCACGTTGACTTTAAATGCTTATGGGAAACCTTGCAGCAAATTAAAATACATCTAGAACACTGTCTATAAATTGCTCAATAAAATCTATTCTAACATTTGTTCCTTTCTAAGCATCATAAAAAGCTTGGATTGAGATACAGCAGGCCCACATATACAGCCTCTTTAAGGGAACACCAGTTGAAACCACAGACCATGAAAAGTGCAGAAATGTGTTAGTGTGCTTTGGAGATTAATCCCCAGAACCCACCAATGTTTCTTTTTTCCCCCTTTTTATTGGACCCTTTAGAAAAGTCATATGTTTGCTTGAACTGAGCAGGCTGCAACATGTGGAGCCCAAAGATCTCATAGAAAAACTACTCAAAGTTTAACAGAGATTTCCAGTACACCGCATGCACATATGAGAGGCAAGCCCCTTACATCACCCGCATTTACTGAGAAGTGATTAATACTTCCTTACCTACCATAACTATATGATGAACACAGCCAGAACACACAGCTAGATAGATAGCACTATAGTATTGTACTATTTTATATTAATTTTAGAGGATTATATGTTATGTTTTATCATTAGTTTACTTTCTATAATATGTTGTTCCATCACTTCTGCTTTTGTGCTTACTAATTTAGGCTATAACCAGGATTGATAGTGATGAAGAGCTTAGTATATTTTAAGTAATAATACAATTTTAACAAAATGAAAATGAACAATTATGGTGTCACTAACAAAATAATAGCTAACATGAACTAATTAGTGCTTTATAATGCCAAACTGTTACAGAAGGCTATCTTCTATAAAATGATATAGTTCTTTAGCAAACAAAAAATGTAATTGTCTTGGCCTGTCATGATAATTATTACTGTATATCGACTTATCAAGCTGGAACAATATATTTTTTGGGTTAATTATTTATCTTGGGGACTTTTTATTTACTCTTTCTTTTCTTTATTATTATTATTATTATTATTATTATTATTATTATTATTATTATTATTATTATTATTATTATTATTATTATTATTATTATTATTATTTTGTAATATGATGTGATTTTAGCTGTAGAGGGTTGAAAATGTAACTCCTACGGCTAATTATTGGTTGTTCTGCTAATTATTGATTGCAGCTCATGCTTTTTAATGATACTGTATATTTTTAAAAATGTTTACTGGGACTCTCATGCGTTGTGTCAGTGGCATAAAGTAGTTTATGACAACATTTCTCTCTAGTAGATTGTGCTTGAAAATGTGTTATTGTGACAGACATAATAGTTCTTGTCATTGGATCACTGTAGATCTTCTCTTCCTCACTTCTGTGCTGTGTTACGGTTTGTGATCTGCAAATGTGTTAATTCCATTGTTTGTCTTTTCCATCACGGAGACAATGATTTGGTAGACCTTTCAACAAACTATATTGCAAAACCGCGCTCTTGCATGGTGTCAATTATTGCTTATCCTGTACTTTGCCCCATTCGTTGTGGAATCAGTGGTGGCTTATTGCGCCCCAGCCTGGCCTGGTCCTCCTCCTCTTCTCCTCACCACATGAAATGGCTGTGTGTGCCAGCCTATAGCACTGAGCCTTCATTAGCTTTTACTAGCCCACTTGGATGTGTTTAGCTCTCTTTCTATGTGTGCATATGTTTAATTACTGCCCCCACGCTCCCTTCCTTTGGAGTATACCCCTCAATGTTCTGCCACCATATCATTACACTGTGGCTGCAACTTCAACTTCAGTCACATGTACAGGCACCAAAAGTGTAAAGAGGAGACTGGGCTTTTGTGGAGAGAAACGCTATTTGGTTTTAGTTCTTTCTTGTGCCAGCATATGCAGAATATAATGAAGAACGCAAAAGAGAAAAGCCTCTAACACAACCAAGGATGCAGCGCTCGCTTCAAACTGTTATTGTTCGATCTAAACACTCCACTTATAAACACAAGGCCGAGACTCATATTTAGCCCCTTCTGTAAACAGCCAAGCACAGAATGAATCAATTAAAAGGGCATTACGCTGGTTCCTGTTTATTTAAAACATGTTTACACTATACAGGGCCCTCCCGCCTGTCTGCGTGATTGCCTGGAACTTCATCCTCCTCCTTCTCCTCCTCTTGCCGCTGCTGCTGCCACCCCTCAATGGACCCGGTCACGGCCAAGGTATATCCACCACACACACAGTACACACTCCAGACAGAGATTGCAAACACATCTGTTATACTGCAGAGGGGTTTCAGTAAATATTGATCTGCTTCTTCCTCTGTTTCTGTGAGAGATGATTAGAAGATGTCTGGCGCAGCAGCATGCAGTTTGGACAAGTGGGCAATCACAGAGCAGCAAGGTATGGGTATACAATATAGGCTTGTTGTGGAATTCAAGACTGGACTAGCTTTGGTTATAACAGCATAATTTAGCATTTCCCTTATTTCACCATTCCCTTTCCAAATATAAAGGTGTCTATCCTACTAGCTAGCTATGGGCATTTGAGCGGCTACAGGCTTTTCACACCAGATGTGACAGCAAATGTGGCAGAAGACCTGTCAGAGGAAAGACTCTGAGACCTTACAGATGAAATGCTAGGAATGAACCATTTCATCACCAACTGAAACACCAGAGTGGAGTAAGAGTGAGGCTTTTCCTGTTTTATTCACCACACTCCCTCTGGATGCTGCTCTGATGCTACTGCACACAGAGGAGGGACACTTTTGGCTTCCTCTCCTCAAACTGCCCTGACATAGATCTGCTGACCCTACCTAACTAACTCCTGTTAAACTGCACTGAGACCTTTGAGAGAGACACAAAAGTGCAGTGTAAATGTTGCTGCAGCAAACCTTGAATTTCCCTCTGAAGTAGTAAAGTATCTCTCTCTCTGAGCATTGCTGATTAAAATCACTTTGTGTTGCCCCAATGTCAAAGTGAATCAATTAGTCTCAAGCAAATACAAAGGCTTTTTTCAGGAGCATGCTTGAAGGTTCTAGGTTCGATTCCCGGGCCAGTTGACTATGGTCTTACTAAGCAGAATGATGGATAGGCTTCAACCTTAGCATAGTAGGTAGTTTCCATACCTGTAAAACTTGTAACTGAATAATTTCATGGTAGATATATTTAATGCCATGCTGGGGAACGTGCAGGAGAAGCAATAGTAACTTCAGGCAGGTGGCAGATCCTCCACTAAAAACATTGCATTTTGTACTTTGAATAGTTTTAAATAAGGAATAAGATGACAATTGTCTCTAGTCTGAACTAAACTAAGACTATAACTGCAGGCAGTGATGGTAAGAATACTTTGAATATATACACTCAACAAAAATATAAACACAACACTTTTGTTTTTGCTCCCATTTTTCATGAGATGAGGAGGACTTAAAGATCTAAAATTCATTCCAGATACACAATATTACCATTACTCTCAAACATTGTTCACAATGTCTAAATGTGTGATAGTGAGCACTTCTGCTTTGCTGAGATAATCCATCCCGCCTCACAAGTGTGCCACATCAAGATGCTGATCTGACATCATGATTAGTGCACAGGTGTACCTTATACTGCCCACAATAAAAGGCCATTCTGAAATGTGCAGTTTTGTCTCACAGCAAAATGCCACAGATGTCACAAGCATTGAGGGAGCGTGCAACTGGCATGCTGACAGCAGGAATGTCAACCAGATCTGTTGCTCATGAATTGAATGTTCATTTCTCCACCATAAGCCGTCTCTAAAGGCGTTTCAGAGAATATGGCAGTACATCCAACCGGCCTCACAACCGCAGACCACGTGTAACCACACCAGCCCAGGACCTCCACATCCAGCAGGTTCACCTCCAAGATCGTCTGAGACCAGCCACTCGGACAGCTGCTGAAACAATTGGTTTGCATAACCAAACAATTTCTGCACAAACTGTCAGAAACCGTCTCAGGGAAGCTCAACTGCATGCTCATCATCCTCATCGGGGTCTTAACCTGACTCCAGATCGTCGCCGTAACAGACTTGAGTGGGCAAATGCTCACATTCGATGGCGTCTGGCACGTTGGAGAGGTGTTCTCTTCACGGATGAATCTCGGTTTACATTGTTTAGGGCAGATGGCAGACAGCGTGGGTGGGTGAGCGCTTTGCTGATGTTGTGGATCGAGTGGCCCATGGTGGTGGTGGGGTTATGGTATGGGCAGGCATCTGTTATGGACGAAGAACACAGGTGCATTTTATTGATGGCATTTTGAATGCACAGAGATACCGTGATGAGATCCTGAGGCCCATTGTTGTGCCATACATCCATGAACATCACCTCATGTTTCAGCAAGATAATGCACGGCCCCATGTTGCAAGGATCTGTACACAATTCTTGGAAGCTGATAATGTCCCAGTTCTTGCATGGCCAGCATACTCACCGGACATGTCACCCATTGAGCATGTTTGGGATGTGCTTGACCGGCGTATACGACAGCGTGTACCAGCTCCCACTAATATCCAGCAACTTCGCACAGCCATTGAAGAGGAGTGGACCAACATTCCACAGGCCACAATTGACAATCTGATAAACTCTATGCGAAGAAGATGTGTTGCACTGCATGAGGCAAATGGTGGTCACACCAGATACTGACTGGTTCTGAGTCCCCAGACCCCCAATAAAGCAACAAAAAAAAAAGAAAGAAAGCACATTTCAGGGTGGCCTTTTATTGTGGGCATATAAGGTGCACCTGTGCACTAATCATGATGTCAGATCAGCATCTTGATGTGGCGCACCTGTGAGGTGGGATGGATTGTCTCAGCAAAGCAGAAGTGCTCACTATCACACATTTAGACAGATTTGTGAACAATGTTTGAGAGAAATCGTAATATTGTGTATCTGGAATGAATTTTAGATCTTTAAGTCCAGCTCATGAAAAATGGGAGCAAAAACAAAAGTTGCGTTTGTATTTTTGTTGAGTGTATATTCAGTTATTAATATACCTTCATTAAAATATATTTTGCAGTGTCTACATTTCCCATCACTAATTAGAGAAGGTAGAATTGCACATGTGCATGCTATAAGAGAGATGTTTTCTATTTTTCTCACTAATATTGTGCAGTTTGAAGCCTAAATTGTGTGATCAAGTACTGCAATGTATGACGCTGAACCTGATGACGCTGTAGAAGCGAAACGTGTTGTTCGCTCTAAGCCCAGTAAAGGAATAAAAGGAATAAGAGTAAAGTCAAGCGAGTGTGCGGTAAATTTTTACTTTCCTGGAATACTGCAATGTATTCCATTGATTTTTAGAAAAGTAACTGTATTCTGAATACCAGCAAATGAAAAAGTAACTCTACCGTAATATGTACTCTAGGTTCTCATTACATATTCAGTTACTTCCCAACACTGGCTACAGGCCACATATCACCAGTGGTACCCAGTTACTCATACCACAATTTAGAAACCACTGCTCTATCGGATACAAACCTGCTTACATTTTTTTGATAACTTTGTATGGTATGCCTGTATGTAGGGTGTTTTCTTGTCGACTTCACAGCTAATTCCCCTATTCTTCTGCTCAGAGCTTAGTGCAAAAGTACAAATACACACACCACCTCCTCTGCACACTCAAACACACACTTTACTAATCAGCGCTATTGAATTCCTGCAACAATGGCCGCTCATCCCTTGGCCACCCAGGCTGCACACTCGCATGCACACTAACACCAGCATCACCGCGTCACGAGTTTGGCCTTTTGTTCTTCCATTGTGTTTTCTTTACTGCTATTCAAGTCACCTTCTCCCACAGGTCAGCAGCAGGCACTATCAGCTGCAATCTGGCCTACCCACAAAACGCATTGAAATTATATAATGCTTAATCAAAATGTTGGGGTTTCAGGTGACATAATCTTACCTCCTACCTCCTATCGCAAGCTCATTTGGAGTAAGTAGTGGTGTTTATAGCCAAAAAGGACAAAGCATGCAGAAGATAGGATCACTATTTTTGCCATTCCCATAACCTTGCCAAACAGACATTGTCAAACCATATCTGTTTGTACATCTTCTGCTTCTTATCTAATATTGTCTGTATATTGTACTTGTAATTCTTATATGTTGTGTTCAAGTTCTATAATGCATGCAAGTGTCCAAATGTAGAACCTTATCATTATCATTTGTTAGGGATTTGCCCCACAAACTGACCATATTAATCTTACATCTTAAAATCCTTTAAACTAACAACAATAACATCTTTGGGGTTGGGGTTGGGGTTGGCATCAGTTTTCACCGTTTCATGTTGGATAGGCCCAGTAATTACATAGACCATTAACCAGTTTAAAACATAAACATTTTGATAGTTGAAAACACATTTCGTGTATCAATTAACGCAATGGATCACTTGGAAATCAAAATTACGGTTTGAAGTTCAATTTTAAAGGGCTCATATTCTGATATTTTCTGATCTTTGGTCATAAATGTACCTGGAGTTGTGTTCTGTTTCATTCTCACATGTTTTATACACAAACCCTGCATATTTAGGCTGAGTTCTTCTCTCAAACAGAAAATACTTGTACTACTTACACCTTGTGATGTCATGTGGTGATACAGGAAATGCTCCACTGTGTCTTAAGCTCCATACACCTTCACTAGAACCATTTGGATAATAACAGCCCTAGAATTGCCCATTTCTACTGAACTAAAGGTGAAACAAAACATAACTCCGGGCAATATAACATGGATTAAAGCTCACAAGAACCAGTGCATAATATAGGATCTCAAATTGCTATGTTAAAAATGCAAATGTATTGATCTCACTATTGTAATATCCTGTCCATATCTGTCCAAATTTGGGTTTAGTGGCTAGACTGGAGGTATCAGATTCAGACAAGGCCACTCCACAGCACCTAACAAACGAGGGGCTGTGGTGAGAAAGTGAGGAATTTACACCATCCACCTTTCATCTACACAGGTGGGCCGACCGCGGTACATGCTCTTCACTCTGTGCCCAAGCCTTTAAGAATGTGCCGCGGAGGAGCAATGTGGGGCAGTTTGTAAGTGGCAGCAACAACTATCCAGCCAGTCATCCCAGGAGACCTCCAGCCGGGTTCTTAATCTAATGAGTTTTATATTTTACACTTGAGACAACTTTGTAATGTACAAATGTATGAGCTTTAGATAATAGTATTTCTGTATAACAATTGTACTAATGCCAGAAACATTTTTTGTTTCTATGCACAATTTTCTTCTTGAATTTAATATAACAAATTAATTTTAGCCCTAAATCACAACCTGATATTTGACCCTTCTGTGAGTATGTGTTATAGCAGTATATTTTACTAACAATTACCTTATCAATATTTTGCATAAAAAGTGAAATACATGCACAACAATGAACTTGCAGAGACCACAGAATCACGTTTGTCATTAAATTTATTTTGTTAGTTTAATTTCTATAGTAGGTGAGGAACAGTCACACAAACTTAAGCATAGTTTTCAGAAGTCACAGTGTTTCAGACATGGACAAGGACATTTTTTTTATTACAAAGAAGATGGAGGAATCTCAGAAGACTCCTCTTCTCTTCCTAAAAAAACCTCTGCTCTAAAGTGTTGCTGATCTCCCCTCACCATTGCCCCCATCTCACAAAGCAAACAAAACATCATAACTCTGCAACAAATAGATATATTTATATATAATATATATTTACTCTTTAAAAATAGAACTTCAGTCTAGATACTAGCATCTGTACAAACTACAAAAATAAAATTTTAATATAAATAATTTATATGGCATGACATTAACATTTTTGAAATAAACTACAAACCAATGCAGAAGCTCTCCCTCCCCCAACAAGTTCTATAATAGCTGTCTATGGTTAGGTTATGTGAGTGACTCTTGCAGGTTTAAATTTCACAACTGCACAGTAGCTAATTTACATTTTACACAAAAGCTGCCACTGATATGACATGAGTTTTCCCTGCATTTTTAACCTGGCAGTGATAAGACCAATACTGATCAATGTAATGCAATGCAGGCTTATGGACTGAAAACAGAAACAAAACAGAACACACAGCTGTATTATGCTACAACTCCCTTTGCATTGGATTAAGAAATTCCCTTTTGAAAAAATAAACAATGGAATACACAACTGTTACGCAAAAAGTGACAGACGTGAACTCCGCTTATGTGTTGAGCTTACAAAAACTGCAGAAATATACCTCCACAGCTCGTTCAAGTAGTTTCAAACAGCAGAGGACACAAGACAAGAAGATGGACATAGTATTTACAATAGTGTGATCTAACTAGTCTATGGTGTAGTAGACAATACAAACAAAATGACCTATGAGAAACACAATGATTGGCAAAACTGTGACAAACAACAAAAACACAAATATGGACTACAGAGTTGATGGGGGAGGAGATACTGCATTTTTAAGGCAAATCATTTAAAATTATTTTAAAGTGTAGCAGCAAAAAGAAAAATACAAATAGAGATAAAACACTGACCATGTATGTTCAATAGTCTAATATCTTAATAACATTTTCTGTGGACACTTTTTACATATAGCACATCTTATTCTGTACAATGTAGGGCCAAAAACACAAGTGTCCCACAAACAAATAATCTTTTACATCTTACACAAGAGCATACCCATGTTATACAGTACTCTTTTAAATAGCTTCCCTCTTTTTAGTATAAAATATATACTCATAAAATTATATAATTATTAAAACAAGGCCTTAGAGTCAGTCCTTGAAATAGATCCTCTCCTTGCTTTAGTGAAGACTATGTACAGTTGTCAAGGTGCAGAGCCAGAGAGGCGACATGGTGCTCAGTGAAGCAGCAACAAGTTTCAAACTCAATTAGAAAAGGAGACACGAGAGGGGAGGTGTCTAGCAATCTTTGGATGCTTGGATCCTCAAGCCACCTAAAAACAGAGGATTAAAACAGTGGTGAGAAGCTGATATAGTAATAGGGACAATGGCAAGTGAATTGATGATTTTAAAAAGAGGTTACTCACCATGTGTCTTGCCTTGCTGATGCTCCGTCTTGTTGTGTGTTGCTTCTAAGTCTTGGAGCTCCAGAGAGTCTCTCTTACATGAAGAAATGTTTGTTTTGTCACTGTAAGTCCTTTTAGCAGCATCAAAACAGTCCGACTCACTATCTGTGTCAAAACCTTCATGCATGTAGCCCTGATAAGCTGCTCCCGGTAAAGTTGGGTGCACAGCCACAGTGACAGAAGCAGTAGCTGTCACCATGGTAACAGGTCCCTGTGTGCCCTGCGTTGTTGGCAGGGCTGGGCCGGACCCTTTAGTCCTGTTGGGCAGTGGCCCTCTGTTGCTCTGAAGCCTGGGACCGCTTTGACTAGTCCTCCCAGTGAAAAATGCCCTGTTGCCAGGCAAAGGCTGTCCAGTCAGTTTATCTCCATCCCAGCACCCATGGGTTTGTGATGGCTCCACTCTTCCTGTGGTGTTCTCCTTGAAAGGCTTCACCACCTGTCAAAAACAGCAGTAGGTTAGATTTATATTTTCACATTACTTATTAAGTGTGCTTTTAAGTGAGTAGTTCTCCAACATACCGTGAGCTTGGGAAAGCTGGGGTTTGTGCTTGCTTCCAGCAGGATGTGTGATGTAGGTGGCACATTAGCATGAGGTGCAATGTATGCACTCCGGTCACAGTACTTATAATCATCTTCAATACCAGAGGTAGTAGTGACCTCAGAGTAGTACTCTGAATCTGAGGACTCAGAGAAGGCTGGTGGATGGGACATCCTGGGGTTGTGGTGGCCGGTGTAGTAGCCATGATGGGTCATTGGAGGAGGCATGGAAGGTTCAGGTGAAGGCAGCCGGCTGGAGTTATCCACAGGAGTGACCTCCGCTGGAGGCCCCATCAGAGACAGGAGCACAGGCAGCAGGACCAAACCATTCAGCATGCCTAGAACTGTAAGGATGGCCAGCACAGCAAAGAAGTACCTAAAAGAGCCAAAAAGGAGCAGGTTATGGTTGTGTTAGCACCACTATGATAACACCAATGCAGAAGTGTTAACCCACTGTAGCCTATAATGTTGAAGAAAGCTAAATAACCTAAAGCTAAAAACGCACATATAATTGGTACATGAGGAAGGAAAGTAGCTAAGTGGAAGAAGCCAGGGAAAACCCAGTGTTTGTGTATCAAAGGCAGGGGGTGGGGGCCAAATCTGATTCCCAACTAAAGTCCAACTAAAACATGCTTTGATGGCTTTGCTGCAGCTACACAACCTTCTGGTGCTCTGTTTTGGACTGTGTGTGCGTGCATCTCAGTGGAGCTCTGAGGAGGCCACGGGTGGAGGCAGAGCCACAAGAAAGCACTCCCCAAGAAAATTAGAGGACTCCACTTAAGCACTAACAGAAAGCAGAGCGGGACAGGGACATTGCAATGTTAACCACCAGCCAGACTTAAAGAGGTAAAGAAAAAATTATAAAAATGAAGGAAAGCCTAAATGGACAGGAGTAATAGTTGTTAAAGTGTTGTGGAATGGGGCTTCTGTCCACTAACACAACACTTGCCACTACTTAACATGACAAAGCTCAATGTTCAGGAAAAACACTCTTTATATTCACTACTGGTTATGATTTCTTTCCTTCACCACCATCCTTGCTCTAACCACAAGTGTCTTTCAGCCCCACACAGACATTCAAATTGCATGCCTAATCTATTGAAGCTGCCTCTGAGCACAAAACTCGAACAAAAGTCAGGTTTTATCATTGGCTTTCAGCAAAACACACATGCAAATAGTGTGTCCCAGAGACAGGGGGACCTCCAACAGCGTCTCACTGTTAGGAATTCTGTTGTTTATATAAACTGTAATCTTTTCCATTTGTGGTGAGGGTCTGGGGAGGCATGCCTATATGTGTGTGAGAAAGCCAGTGTTTACATGTCTCCGCATATGTGCGTATTTGTCCGCACATTTGTGTCCCTCATGCTGGAAGTGTGTATGAGAGAGGAAAGAAAGATCGGATTTGGAGTGAACCTCGCTGTTTATTCAGTGCATTACAAGGCCAGGAGATGTTTACAACAGTATATTTATGCTGCTCCCCTGCTCTCCAGCTCTGGCTTGCCCCTTTCACCTGATCACTGCTTCAGTGATGGCTAAACAGGACCTCCTACATAGAAGAACCTGTATTTTTTTCACACTCCACACAAAAAGTGTCCAACTTTAACTCCTATCTATTGTATCATAATATTAATACATATCATAACAATATAAGCCCAACCAAATGGTATTTATCTTCCTTTGCTTCTGTTTCTCTATGGAAAACTGCACAGTTAGAGTCATGGAGGCCTACTGCAGTGAGTGAGCTCAAGGTTGTGGTTTGGGTTTTTGGGCCCCGACCACATTCATCTGAAAAACATCAAGCTATTCGCCTTTTTCCACTCTGACCATGAAACATTGGTAGAACGCACACATACATTCATTCTGTTCACACATTCGGCCTGGGGAGGCATGTCTGTTGGTGGGCTCATCCTCGAGGCTGACCAGTTCAAATTTAGTCTCATTTTTTCTACCCAACATGAAGAAAGCCAAAATGAATGATAGGAATTTTTACAGATTCCCCCATGTGTAGAAGTAGACGGGGTGAATAAGAGTGAGAGACACCACCCAGTGGGTAGCAGAACACTTCCATGTTTACGAGCAGCTGCTACACACCCTTGATGTTTTCCCCATTTGTTGTGCTCCGAGGTTAAGGAGACAGCGGATGCATATGTGCTAAGATTGACAGAGCCAGGTGCATGTTTGTCACTGTGTGTGTGCATAAATAGGGGTATAGCATTTCCACCTGCATGCCCCTCTGACCCCCCGCAAAGCTTCCTAAGTGAGACTAGACAACTGGCACCGCACACCAACAAACAGCAGCAATGGCGCTAAACCAAAACAAAGTTTCCTCTGACATATGGACAGTGAGCTGGCATGAAGATCATTGTATCTTCCAACTGGGCATGTAGTACTCGTATTGATAATCTATACAGCATCTTACCTCATAATGAAGTCAAACTCGGATCCTGCCAGCATCAGAACACCCAGCAAAGTGGAGATGGCTCCGTCGACCACCGGGGCGAACATGTGTTCCAAAGCCACAGCTGAGCGCTTGTTCCTATTGCCAATCGCCGTCAGGAAGCCCTGTGGTGGAGGTTGTGCAGGGAATGAGTTGGAGACCTTGCTGATCACACAAAACATGCACTTGTGGGCTATAACTGGCACCCTTTTGGAATTTTGGGTTTTGTAGCTCTTTGCACATAAAATCCTTCCAGTGTGATGTCCTAAACCTCCAGTAATTCTTTTAAGCACTTCCAACAGAATTTATATTTTGGGAAATATTCCAAAATATTCCAAATGTCATTCAAGGAAAGAAAAACTCAATTATATTGAAAATATCTATTTGAGACCTACCAGTGCGATGTGAACGGTAAACTCCACTCCAATGCCAACTGAAGCAATAAGGATAACTACAGGGATGGCGCTCAGCTTGATGCCGATCAATCCCATAATTCCAAACAACTCCACAGTCATCATGGCCAGAATAAACACCTGACAAAGAGAAATGGAAAGACAAGGTTATAAATCAACAATTTATAGTAAGAATCTGACAAAGAATGGGGCTTATGGGATTTGAAACTACATTAATGTATGTAATGTGGCAGCCATTTTTCCTGTTCACCCCACATAGTCTTTGACCCAGTGCAGAGGATCCTGACCACACGGCTTCGGATTACAGACCCTAGGGCTAATACCACGGTCTTCTCCTCTCTCTCACGATTATTTTTTTCTTTTCTGTAAGTGACAAGAACCCCTATAACAAACTTAAAACAACTGAAATACAACCTTTTCCCACCAAAATTCACAGCTTTAGCTTTAGTTTTTTTAACACCTCCAATGTACAATGTAAGAGTAAGCCACAACACAAACAACAGCCAGTCTGCTAATTTGAGCTTTTGATCACAGCAGGGACTCTCTCACCAGGGTGCAATCGCATTCAATTAAAAGTTGCTTTATAGCTAATTAGTATACACGCATCATGAAGCTGTATTTCTGGTGCAGAGATACAAAGTTACAAAGTCTCAACTGCTTTTGATCACATTCTGTCTAAAAAGATTTCTTCTGGCAGCTTAAATCAAACACATTCCAGTTGGAAGTGGCTCTGTTGTCGTGCTACACTTATATTGGTGTATGTGGGGGCCCCGAGGTAGCTAGCAGCGGTCCCACCAGCTTGTGTGTGAATGAATGCATTTTAGACTATCCCTCACACACATGCATATATCCCTGATGGATGGGTTGAGTAGGCCAAGGTCGCAACTGGGCAGATCTGTTCTGTCCTCTTCCATGTGACAAAAGCTGCGGAGGGAGCTGGAGGTAGAGGCTTCAGGAGAGCAAAGCCTTTCCTTCACTCCTTTGCATTTCTCTTTCTATGGGCGACCCAGCCTGAATTAGAATGACAAAGGTCCTTGTATTTGTGTGTGCGAGCGGACTGGCCCTCCACAGAGAAAAAGGGGGCCCCCAAGACAGAATTATTGAGCTGTGCTGAGAGGGGAAAGTGAGACGAAGGCTGCAAGGTACTAATGATATTGTTGATGAAATGAGTGGATAGAAGTGAAGTGAAGAAAAGTGGACTTACAATGATGCCAGCGGTCCAAGGGTTGAGCAGGAGAATGGCACAGACCAGGAAAGTGCAAGCCAGGACAACGCTGATTGACAGAAGGAACCAGTGTCTAAGTCCAATGTACTGCTCCCAGAACAAGAAGGGGTAGCCGTTTGGGTAGTTGAACACACCCTTGCGACTGAACTCATCACAAATAGCCCGCACACTTTCGATGGCCTCCACAAAATCACTGGCCTGTCTGAGTCCATTCAGGTAAAATGGGAATTGGGCAAACTCCAGAGGCTCTGCTGCTGGAACTGCAAAACAAAGGGAAAAAAAAACAAGGTGGTTCATACTTTAAATGCCAGAAAATTTGCCTTAACAGTGCTTGGCAAACCAACATTAGACATGCGTTTTCAGTTAAGGCAGCTTAAGGCCAAAGTAATTTGTTTTCAGATGAGATACTTACTGCGCAGATTCTCCCCTGTGGTGTCATACTTGTCATGGATCCACTCTCTGGGATGGGGGTAAAAGTTGGCCTGGGATGCAGCATAGCCCAAAGGATCATTGCTGACCCAAACAGTGAGATAAATGTAAAAGACCTCGGGTGGGATTAGACCTTCAGAATCCACCAGTTGACGAGATTTTAACTAAAAAAGAAAAAAGAAATGTTTTAAGATGGTCAGAAAAAAAAACAATAACTACAAATAGATAAACCTTTGGTAGAAGCATACCTGGCTGTAGTTCAATGGATCTTTCTTGGACCCTGTTTGGATAAGAAGCTTGTAGGCCAGAGCTCCGTCCTCTGTGCCGTTGCGATAGCTGTCGGCTGTAATCCTGCCTGACTGCCAGTCTGCATCAAATGCAACCTGAAGCCCTGTGAGGTAAAACACACTTGTAAGACTGTGCCATTCATAAAAAAAACTATATTTTGACTAGAACATGTAAAGCAAAGATGAAATAGTCGCTGTTTAAGATTAAGTTGTTTCATCTCATTTTGCACTCAGCTGGTTGTGATTGACCTGTTCGATATTACTTCCTGCTGACTGGGCCTCTGACAACTTCTAGCCTGGGGAACTTTCACAAAGATAACCTGTGACCTCCCAGCCGGTCTACAGCACCACCCCAAAGCCCAGGTGAACAGTACCACTGAACTTTCACTCACCCTTCACAAATTTTCACCTTTGCACACTTATGCACTTATGTCCTTTGCCAAAAACCAGAAAACCTATTAATCGCAAAACTCTAGGGGAAATCAACATATTTCTTGACCTAGACATTCAAAAAAAACTAAACTGTTTCTTACCTCTTAGCCAGTCTTGGAAGTAGTGCAGCCACATTCGGGGTAGCTTGTTGTTGCTGTCCCGAACCACGTATTTCACAGAATTGAAGGCATTGTGAAGCTGAATGAGTAGTCTCTGTGAGCGGGCATAATCAAATTTGTCCTTTGTCACCATGTACATATTATAAAAAGAGAAGTACTTGAACTGTGCATCGATAAAGTCATACTCCTTAGTGTCTCTTGGCACAATGTCTGTGAGGTATAGTCCATCATGCACCATGGTGGTCCCATAAAGGCTTAGTCCAAGTAGTCCAAGGAATAAGACCACCACAATAGCTTTGCTTTTGGGCTTCAACAACAGAGGAGCATATTTGTCCCGGGCAAAGCTTGACAGGTTCCAGTCTAAGAAGGGCAAAGGCACACATTTTTTCCCTGATTTGGAGTCCTCCACTTGGGCCAGAAGATCCCGTGTGGAACTGGATGTGGGGGTGAAGAGCTGAGATCCAAAGGGGTCGGTGACAGTACTAGTTGGTGTTGGTGTTGTAGCTAAAAGACAAAACAAGATGATTAAAATCTGGTATAAAGTTGATGGATTCCAGTAACAAAAATAAGCTTTCCTTACCTTGTGTTTGAGAATTGTTGCAAACGATAATAGATGGGCTGGTGGATATCTGCGATGTTGGTGGAAGAATGGTGACAATGTGCTGTCCCGCTGCATCACACTGAGTAAACGCTTGCACAGTGGTAGTTATGTGAGTGCTCGTGGTGATGGTGGACCCTGTGGTATACTGGTGAATTGTGGAGCCCGTAGAGGCATGAGACTGCTCCCCTGTGTCTGACAGCTCATGGGGGGAGAGGTGGATGACACGATCAGAGCAAGGGCTGTACAGGCAGCACAGAACGTCCAGCCGCTTGTCTTCTCTGCGGTGGAGGTCCAAGCTGAGGATAGCGGGGAAGATGAGCAGCACCATGGCAAAGTTGAACACAACCACAACAGCCGCCTGTGGGAGACATATTGAAAATGTAAATAAATGCATGAAGTAAAAATAGTACGGCAAGAATATACATGAAAGAGGACTCTATATTACACAGTATTTTTGTTGCAAGTCAAAACCATCATCCAAAGCTTGCTTCAAACTCAGCCCAGTCTGTAAAGCTGACAATCTAACTAGCTTGTGGTTTCCACTCTGTGTATGTCTAGGGCATGCTTGTGTGTTAGCCAGACCACCCACAGATCAGAGCAAACCTCTTTGACGACCAATGATATACTATGTACTCTTCTACCCTCTTTTTGTCTATTTTTTAGCCTTTTTCTTCTTTAGATTATTCCACCTTAAAATACACGCACACAAATAGCCCTGTAGGTGCAGTGGCAATAAAAGTAGGAACAAAGAGTCTGAATAAATGTCACTTCCCTTAAGTTATCCTATTCATTTTCACAGCAGCCCCAGGCCCCTTAGTGGGTGATTGTGCTGATGTCTTTGAAGATTATGTGCAAAACATACCTGCAATGAAAACGCTCGTAGGGCAGGGATGGGCACAAGGGCGGCCATAAAAAATGCAATCATGTTGTTGATGGAAGTCAGAGCCACACTGGTGCCAGTGCGACGCAAACAGTCTCCTGTCTTCTCCTAGAACGTAAATACATGATTAGAGAAGAACACAAAAGACAGCATACATTAAAAGACTCTTAAAGGGTTACCTTAAAGGGGATGTTAGAGCTTGTTTCTGTAAAGGAGTGGGCTAACAGAAACATGTCATCTACACCGATGCCTAGAGCCAGGAATGGAAGCACCTGTGACAAAAAGGATTTATTAAAACACAATTTAGGCTTAAGGCTTATGCGTTCTTTGTCAGATATAGTTTGTAGATCTACCTGTGTAGTTGCAGCATTGAAAGACAGGCCTAGCAAAGAGCATAGACCCAATCCAGCTGCCACAGACAAAGCTACCAAAAGTACACCAGCAAGTCCCACAGCACCCTGGGACTTAGCACAATCCCAGCGCAGCATGGTCACACAGGCATAGGCCAGCTACAAAGAAAGCATACATGTAATGAAAACAATAATACAACACAAAGTTATATAAATAAGCACAAATGAAATGTAAAATAAAAATATCATCTAGATTTTCAAAATAATAGTTTGCCTACCATTAGAAGGTATCCACCAGCAACCCTGATGACACTGACATCAGAGAAGGATTTCATTATATCGTTGAGGGTGGTAGTAGAGAAAGCATGAAGGGACTGGCTGGAGTTAGATGGGATACTCTCATGGACCACCTAGTAAATCAACATAAATAACATTAGCAAAAATATACGAAAACAAAGTCACTACAGTGTATTGGGTTGCTAATGATTCCTTAGTGAGAGACCCATATTTTAACAGCTCCTTTGAAATGTGCGTGTGTGCTCGCTAGCATGTGTGAGAGTATGACAACTGAGGAGTAATGAGCACAGATGCCAGAGGTTGTGAGGTCAAAGGTGAAAATGGATCAGATGGCTTTGGAGGGGGCTTCTCTCTCCCCTTTGCTCCATGCCACAAATTGACCAACACTCCTCAAAAACTTTTCTACCTGTGAGCGGTTAGTCATCACCGCCAATCTCTGGCACACATCTGTAGCTGCTCTTTTAATGTGTCTAGAGTGAAAAAGGGGGCCCAGTGTCTTTGTCAATTTGAAGTTGTGTAACCCCCACTTCCACTAGTCCACATGTTGATGATCGGCCTCCCCTCCTTACTAGCACTGTGGTGGGTGTCAGTTATCAGGGCAACAGCTTGTTCCTATAACTAGGTCTCTGACAGAGAGAGATGACTGGCCTACCACACACATACGTATAAATAGTATATACCTAGTGCCCTGGAGTGCCCCGCGATTGGCTTTACAAGGCAGCTGAGGACTGATGGAATTCAGCTTTTAAATGTGTGTCCAAAAACAAAATGAGACTAGGAACCAGAAGTTTCACTCGCTTTTCAATCCCACACTTGGAAAAACATGTTCCATTAGGTCCTTTAAAATGTACGCACTTCAACAAATTTCCTCTGCCAGGACTCCAGGATGGCAGTGGCTTTTTCTTCATTCCAGTTGATGTCATGGATCTCATAGTCATCCTTGAAGTGCTCATAAAGCTGCTTCGGACTCATCAATAGGAACATGGTCTGGAGAGCCTCCGCACTGCAAAGATAAAGAGATGGTTTTAAAATTTGTAAATCTAAGCCCTGTTTGGGAGCTACAACCTCCAAAACTTGCAAGACTGTTGTTCTAGTGAATGACTATACGCTTGCCCAGCTTCTTTGGGTGTCTGTTTTTTTTCCCCCACAATTTTTACATATTGGCATACATAATATAGGCCAAATGCCTGCACATATTCATGTATATGTATATGTGTGCGTGTATTGCTGGATTATAATTTAAAATTGTGAAAAAAAAAACTGAATTGAATTGAGTTGACTATAGGCTAAAGGGGTCGTCTCCTCCACAAGCACATAGCCTAGCTGCCAGTGTATGTGCTTATAGCAGGTGCTATCTCTACTGTCAGTCTAGACCATGATCCCAGATGTCCTTGGGTTTTCTTGGCACGGCTGCGCTGAGCTCAAATTTGCAGGAAACTGTCATAAATTATATCTTAAACTAAACGTGTGGCTCTCTGCAGCAACAAGCAGAAATCCGCCTTTATTCTAAAACCTCTGTACTGGTTACAATCTGGGAACCTGACCAACCCTGTCACTCCATTTGTTTTGGTCATGTTTTATGTCCTTTCAAAGTAAATACATTAAATTCAGCTCTAGAGAAAAGTCTAGTAATAAGCCCTTCTTTAAATATTTCTTGAATTATATTTTTTAATTTTCATTGTAGTCTTACTTTTATTATTAATTCAATAACCAACCAAAACTAACACTTGCACACACACCTTAGCAGAGTGTCCTGGCTGTTCTTGACCCGCCCCCCCAGGATCAGCTCCTCCTGCCAGTGCATGAACTTCCTGCTGAAACCATGGCAACCACCCTGGAGACGCCCAGCAATGTCAGGGCTCTGAAAAGACGGGAGGCGGAAAAAAAGTCAGCCATTTCTGCCTGAAAACACCATATTCAACACAGCTTCATTTTGAACGTACCTCTCCTAGCTCCTTATTGGGTGCGCTCAAAGGGCAGTCCGGGTCTGAGGGGTCTAGACAAGGCCTGTTCATGTATGCATGGCCCACCTGTTAAGTAATGAGTATTGTTAGTTAAATAAACAAATGTGTATATGTAAAAAGAAGTAATCCAAGTAATTACTTGAATATAATAACTATTTAGTGGAAAAAGAAGTGACAAAGAGTCCTACCTGTGCTTTGTCTAATATCTCCTTGAAACCCTCCAATCGCGAGAACAGACTTAGCTCCTCCATGAGTTTGACTGGGTCTAGATTCATCCACTGGATACCTTGCATTCCCCTGTAGAGAAGAGAGGCACTTTTGATGAGTTTCAACCAAATGCAAAAATACACAACCAAAGTATACTCAATCACAACCAAAGAATGCGTTCAGTGCGTTCAAGGGCCTGCGGGCGAGTGGTAGTTACAGGGTAAAAAAGCGTTTATTATCCTGTTTCACGCTGGCACAATGCACAGGGAAGAGGCACAGTTGCACCCACTCCTCAGTGTCTTACACTAAGTCATAACGATTACCTCTGCCTCTGCAACATCTTGATAAGAAGGGAACTGAGAGCAGGGAGGGGGGTGTATCGAAAAGGTGACTACAAACTTTAGAAACTTTGCAAATGGATGGCTATTAAACTAAAACTACTGAAAAGGACCATGGTAAACGTTGGGTGAAGCCTTAGGTATGGTGACTCTCTTCCTCTCCTATCCCCACATACCAGCGTCCTTTCTGCCTCCACTCCAAAGACACACTCCTTTATCAGCTAGTTTGTGCATGAGTGAACCAGGGCCTTTTTTGTTTTTTCATAGATTGCCGTTCTTTGTTCCCTTACTCTTTTGCCTCAACTCTTCTGCCATCTTTCTACTTCACATCTATACCAGGGAAGTGAATTCACACTAGCCCCCCCTGTGATAAAAAGTGTAATTAATAAATCAGAACAGATGTTGAAGACTAGTTGGAGGACACGTGAATCATCAAAGGCCCCTCTACTCCCCTCTCTGCCGCCTGCTCTCACAGGCCAACTGGGAGACTGAAGGATGGGAAACATGGGTTTGTTTCTCAATGTGCTGGCTTGTCATGCAACATACCAATGTCATTTCTTGACACTAACATAAATAAATAGGTTGTTTGCAGAAAAACATCTGCTGTGATCTAAACAATTTAAATGAGCGAGTCAATTGAAATATCACTTCTCAGGCAGCAAAAAAATCTTTGAGTGACTCAATTTCTTAAAGAACTTTGTCCAACGAAAAGAAGCAGAAAAAAGCAGTCCGAAAACGCCCAGACTCCACTGTTAACCATCTTGTAGCTTCTCTCTGTCTTTCTCCAGGGACTTGAAGCTTGAATACTGCCCATTTTATTTGTTGGACAACTTAGGAGCTGGGAGCCTGGGGCATTACCATGAGAATGCTGAGTGTTAGCCGTGAGCGGACAAAGCTGCCCCCCCCCCCCCTTGCTCTAGGGCCCCTGCACTGATGGACACTCACTCGTAAACTGAAAGAATGCTTACCATTGTCTGACCCAAAGGGCTCCCTTGCCACCACCGCCACCACCCCCTCTTCTCTACCAACCCACCACCCAGCCATCTCTCCCTCTGGGTCCCAAAGAACTCTATTACTGAGTCGGGCCCTGTCATTCACTGCAGCCCCTGACACTACAACTGTATGTCTCCATCCTTGCCCATAGCCAAGCAGCTTTCTGCTAATTGTGAAATAAAGAAGGACTTACGGCAAGTAGGCGGAGCCTCCCTGTAGTTTGGCTCCTTCCCAAAAACAGTCCAGTGGGGTGATTATCATACAGGGGAAGAGCTTGTCAATCATCTGAAAATCATAAAAGAAAAAAAGGTTTAATATTGCTCATGTAACACCTTAATGTAAATCACTGATTTAAACTTACCCTCGAAATCATGACATTCTCAATAATAGGAACTCCTGATTTGTAGCATATTTTATTAAGGTCCCACGATCTAGAAAACGGCAATGTTAAGCATAGTACTCTCAGAATTCTTATCCCATCATCATAATGATTGTTTGATCATAAAAAGCACACTTACTTTCCAAACAGTGACACCTGGACTTTGCTAGCAGACACGGCGGCTTCCATATGCACCAGCAAAGCCTCCTGGGTAAGGATATTGGTGCCCTCCTCTTTGGGGGTCTGTATGAGCATCTGTGAGGTGAACACTGACTCCTCCCCTTGCTTCTCCCTGGTGTATCGCAGCTCCCGACTCACCCGGCTGCCAGCTGCAACACAAACATCCATCGGATTAGGAGATACATTTGAATAGTTGTACTTTTTGTTCATATCCCCGCACACTTCTACTAGAACACACACATTCATATGGAGCTACGCCCTTGGCCCTCACCAGTGTTGGTTTTGAAGGCACTTCACACAGGCTCAAGTCTGGCCAAGAGAAATGAGTAATACAGATTCTCATTGGTGCTCTCTGCCAAACAGATGTGCCCTGTTAGTTAGGAACACCAGCTTTCTGATGCCCCAAACCCTCTTTAGCACTTCAGTCAGAAGCAGCATTACTGTATCCCACAGAAACTTGAACTAATATGCTCATATAGAGATAGGCGATGGTTTAAAGAAAGTTTGAGGGCTATGTTGTGCTGTGTGGTAGACTCCAGTCCCCTAATTACAGAAGGTTGCCCTGAAAAGAGTTTGCCAGCCGGGGGGATCTGTGCCTGTGCCAAGTGGACATAAAACATGCCGCGCTGGATCACAGAGAGCCCGTCTGCCCCCTCTTGCTCTACCACTACATGACAATCCTGTACAGAAAGGGAGGGGAATAAAAAGTAACTTTGGAAACTGCTTAGTTCTAACCCCAAGACAGTAGTTTGCCACAAAGCATCCACCTTAAACTATGCTTAGCTGTCTTTCTAATAATTTCTTTCCCTCTTTCTGTGTCCGCGCGTGCACCTCCCCCAGCCCAGAGCAGGCTCCTATAATTGATGGGGAGAAAAGAAAAAACAAACTATTCAGCCTATGCCGCTTAAAGTGTGAGATCAGGTTAGAATGTGGGCGTTGGGGATGCAGTTCAATATTTCTAGGCTTCACTTTCAAGGCTTTAATTACCTACACAGGGTCTGCCTATATCAGGTCACCTCATTTGTTTGGACTTTTTTTTTTTTTTATGTCTGGCTAAGAGCATCCCCCCAAAAGAAAATACCCCAAAAATAAGACTTATTTTTTGTAGAGCATTTTGTAGAAGCTCACAACTAATATTGTAATGTATAAATGCTAAAAGTTAGAACCACCACTGCATGGTAGGATGATTATGATTTGTTCACTGACTACAGAAGGTACATCTGAAAAGAGAGACTAGAAATCTCATACAGAAACAACAGCCAAATGTACATTATTTGTTGGGATTTATTTGAAAGGCTGTTCACACTTATTCTCAAAGGGGAAATACAGTCAACTCACTTTGCTCACACTGTCAAACACACTAACAATGAACATGTTTTAAATCCGGACGAGCTCCCCAGGACTCCACTTGGTTTCCTGACTACACAGGTTTCTAATCAAAAAAGCCTACTACAAAATGGAAAGGCCTTCCACTTCAGACATCTGCTAAAACCTTTTTTGACATTTCGTATGTTAACCTCTGCAGTGTGGGGTTTTGATCCCAACAGGAATTGGGTGGCTCGGAGAGACTCTGGCTCTGTAATTACAGGCCTCCTGAAGTAAATTATAGCTATTTGTGTCTCGTTCCTCCCATCTGGACCACCCAGACTGCTCCCTCTCTTCTCTTTCTCGCCTTCCCCTTCAACCCTGGTCTGGCCCCAGCCGCACAGCTCTGAGCTCCCTGCTTCTGCTCTCGCTTTGTGCAGACCAAACTTCTTGCCTTATGAGTTTGGGTCTAAATTTCTTTTACTATCCAAGTTTGTCCTCCCTTTTCTCACTCGCTCTCACCCCCCTAACCCCGATCTGAGTATTTGCACTCCACAGTCACAACCTTAAAGAGACAGTTCCTGGAAATTTTTTCCCACCACTGAGAAGAAAGAGTCTTTAAGTGTGGAAAACAGAATTTAACACCACTGTGGTTGGTGATTTTACTAGATGAGTTGCAAAATACTAAACAAACAGTATTGAAATGAGAAATGCTTTTTGGGTGGTTCAGTGAACATGAATATTACAGGAACTTGTATACGAAATATAACGTATTGTATCGCAAGAAGGCCCTAAAGTCACAAACAAGATAAAATATTGAGGATGACAGGACATGACATAATTTAACACCTGCTTGCACAGTGTTTTTGTGCAGTGTGGTGCAGTGGAATGACTAAGTGTGTGTCACAACAAGTACTGCTTTCACCTGTTCACTGCATCTCAAGAACGCAGAATATCTTTTCTAAAAAAAATAGGTAAAAACAGAGCACATTAAATATTTTGCATTTGAATCAGATTCTTTTGAGCTTTTGTAGTTTTCTTCTAGGTTCAGGCCATACTAGGTCAGCACGGGCCACCTTCAAAGTTCAGTGTGGTAGATTAGCTGGATTAGGAGGCCACTGAAAGACCCCACGCTGGTATGAAGGAAGACCTGAAATGACGAAAGCTGCAAGTGACATCTGTTCTGGTACACACCATGACATTAGAAGAGCAAGTGACAAGTGCTGGCACCTACTATGACACTAGAAGTACTGCAAACTGCACTTGTAAAATGATGCATGCTCCATCGACCTATGGTTTCTCTTAAGTGTCAGTAATTGAGCTAAATGAACAAATGTTTGTGGTGCTGCTTCACAAAGCAGTCAGAGGCTGCAGAGGGCATCTGCCCTGGGATTGTCTGGCTGAGAGTCAGACTACACAGTCCTGCCCCGTGCCACTGCCGATTTCGGGCACAGCCTCAGAGCTGCCCCCAGCAGATGGGCGCTGCTCCATACAGCCCACAGCACTGAGCCACACTCAATGCACAGGCTTTTGTCATTCAACTCAATTTCTTTCAGAAGTTTCCCAACAAACAGTAGAATAAAATAAAAGGAGAGTTTCTTTTTCTTTTTTTCAACAAAAGCAAATGGACCAAAACTTTCCCAGCATGTAAGACAATGGGCAAGCAGGCTGTAGGAGGGTGAGGCTGGAGGCACACAACAGACGCTGGCACGTCTGTCTTACCTATAGAAATACATTGTACACATTGTGCACACTGTATCATGCGAGATTGGTCTACATTTATGTGATGTAGTTACTATTCAAACATGTGTAAATAAAGCATACTTTTGTTCCATGCTCCTCATCAAAACATGTCCATTTCAGTTTGCACTTAAAACAATGTACAAGTTGATACACAAGATGAAAAATCAGTTTCACTTACATTCTATTCAGATGTGCCAGTGGTGCTAGCCACCACACATAAATTTCCACCAGGGTTGGCATTTAGACACTTTCTATTTCCATATGTATAGGCTTGCCTCTGCTAATTATGCTAATCATGGGCAGTGTTGGCCACTGTGAAAAATAGTCACATTAGACACTCCACTGACCGCTAATACTGCTTAATGTGTGGTTGAAACATACATTCATCCCTGCCTGAAAGGCAAAATTTTTCCACGTTGCTGGTTGCATTCACATGAGAAATGAATTTATTGAGCCCAAGAACCATTTCTTTTTTCCCTCCCAAGTACCAAGAAAATGTTCAGTCTCACTCTATCTCTCTGTCCCTTCACTTTTATACTTTGATGGTGTAAAGACAGTGGCAAATGGAGCAGACTCTGAGGTGACTGGTGCTGCTTTATTCGGTGCACAGAAAAGACAAGGGTTGGACTTGGCCAGGAGAAGAATGAGTGTCACACTATTATTGATGATTGAAGTTTTCTGTATCCCTCTCTCTTACACTGCAGCTTTTCAGGAGTTATCAGCTTCTGTAACAACAGTATGACTTTAAGTGTCCTGACTATTGATGTCATCCCACCATGTATGACATTTAAAGTACTTTGTTGTTGTGATGGCCACAATTGTATAATACTACAGTACTTCCTGTGCGTGTAGATGCCAGGGTGTTCTGGTTGTCATCTACACTCTGTTCTGCAGAGTGTGTTTATTTGCTGGGGGTGGGCTGGCTCGGACTGTTGAAGGATGTGCTTTGGGGGCTGAGAAGGGATGTTTAGGAGCAGGACTTGGACTGAGCGATGGCGGAGAGGGGGTGAGATAAACATTTGGAGGTGACCCAGGCTGACTCTAGTCTTGTTTGTTCTCTCTACCAGTGAGGTCCTGGGCCCTGAGCATGGGGAGTTTATTTATCTAGCTGGGGCACCACTGTGCACTATTCACCTCCAATAATGCCTCATAGAGCTGCCTTTCTCTGTCTGAAGTGGGCCGCTGTGTGCGCTCACATGAATTATAGCATTTACCTGCTGTGCCGAGCCGAGGTTTGTTTAGAGTAACCACGCCAAACACACAAAGTGCCCACATGTGCATATGCTTATAGGCGCAAACTCAGCCACATTTCTCCGTTCTAATCAAGGTGATCCTCAACGCTCTTCCCATCTGCTAACAGTCCTGTCTGATTTCATTGCGAGCTGATGCAGATTGTAAACATTCAAGCTATGTAACTGTGTATAGTTCTGACCTCCCTCTTTACAATCCCCTTTTTACATGGGCTTTTTATGGTACATGTGGTGAGCCTGCTATCCACATAAGCCTGGTCTCCCTGCTCTCATATTTAGACAGCTTGAGTGTGTGTACACGTCTGTCATGCTTCACCTCAACTCTGCCAAGAAAGGATGAGTTTAGTTAATGTATGAGTAAACACCAGCACTTTCTCGTTGACGCCGTCACTCCATTTCATTCTGTTCTGTATTTTCTGTTAAAAAGCTCCAACTATTTAGACAATTACCCCACTGTGAATGTCATGCTTAGGTAGCTTCCTCTCTCCCTGTAAAAGTCAAAAGAATTCACTAACTGCTTCATCCTTTGGGGCACGAGAAAGTTGTTGTTTTTTACTTATAGCGAAAACAGCAGTTTAGTAAAGTGTCGGCTTGCAATAAACTTTCCAGTCTGTTCCTGTCCCAACCCCCAATGTCTCGCCTCATCCTCTTCTTCTTCCTGCACCTCTTTTTACGACCCTTTTTCTCAACTCTGGGACAATGCAGTCGGTCAAACACGTACACCAACATTTAGACTCTCTAGGTAGCATAACACAGGTTTGAGGTTTAGCTCAATGTGATGCCATACACACAAATTATAATATTCTCAAATGTGTATGAATGAACTGTTTTTTTTTCTCTTATGAAATGGTTGACTTAAATAGTTGGACAATAATGAATAAATAACAATTGTTGATTGCAATATAACTCTTGTTTCATCAAGTACATGGGTTATATAATGTAAGTTATTATCTCTTATTCACAGTTTTTAATGGAACGAAAAAGTAACTTCAGAGGGTGCTTTGATGATGCCTGTCCCATATTCTTCAGTTACTATGCTACAAGTTGGAAGTAGATCCTAATCCTCATGTCAGACTAAACACACAGATTTACTCCTCACCAGTGCAGGTGAGCACAATGGTGGCAAGTTATTTTACTTTTAAGGTGAGCCAACCAGACAGGCTTATGTCTGTATGTTTATTACAATCTATAATGCTTAACCCCAAAAACTGTGGTGCAATGTTGTAATAATCTTCACAAGATAAAAGGAGAAGTTCAATTTGTCAACGAAGTAACTCGGATGAGTTTTCGACCAAATAAACTTTGTCCAGGTGACAAATTGAACTTCAAATTGAACTTCTCCTTTTATCATGGATTCTACCTGAACGACTGAGGGATTCTTCACACATTCACAAGGTTTTGATCTTCTAGGGGGAAGGAAACAATTAAAAAGTCTTTTGGTGGCCCGGCTTCACAACATAAGGAAACAGACAGGTATCACAGTATAAACAGTGAGTCAGACAGACACAAGAACACACAGTCAGGAAATACAGACTGGCGGACAAATGGCTTGGACCAGGTGGCAAAGATGACAAGTGTGAGCGGCTGGAGTTGAGCTAATGTATGATAGGAAGCACATGCTGGGCTCTGACATAGCTTACATCTGGTTGGCTAAGGTTTCGCTTGTTTATTCTACACAGTTTAGGTGTGTAGGATTGTTTAGGTTAGATAGATTGGAGGATTGTGTGTATGCACAAAATCAGTCTTGAACAGTGAAAGGTATATCAAGATGTAAACAAAAGATACATGTAATTGCATTTGGACAACATTTAACTTTGACAAAGATTAACTGGTTTAACTTGCAATAGTATATATTGAACCCCCCCCCCCTTTTTTTTTTATTGAGCTAGAGATTATGCCAGTGCTACTAACTAACTAAAATAGGTGTTGTGTATCTCAGTACTAATCATATGGACAGAATTTTTTACAATAGTTTTTAAGAGCATTTGTCACACTTCGCTAACATCTTTGCGCAGTACTGTAGGTCATTCCCTGCTCTTGTTGCCTAGCTTATGTGCAATGGTGCATGCTATTCTGTGTGAGATAGAGGGGAGAACTAACCTCGCCTTGTTACCAAACCACTTTACTTTCCATTGAGGCCCTAGCAGCTTTGTCAATGGGCTATTGGTGAAAACAAGGCAGGCAGAAACTTTAGAAACACAGCCACAGCCTCTTAAAGGCACAGCATTCCTTTTTTTTTTTTTGCAGGGTCCCCCAACTGCCACCCTCATATCAGCAATGCTTTCTCAATTTTACTGCAAAGCAAGTATCCAAACTTGCACTCCTTTAAGACACAGAATGGTATGAAGTAAAAAAATCAATAAAAAGCAAAATGTTATGATAAATGTTCTGCTTAATGCAAAGTTAACACTTTAACTGACAAATGTTGTTTAGTTTTCAAATAAAAAAATCTACACATTGAATACTGAAGTTCGCAAACTGCTGAGGAGCTTTTGAAGTGCACTAAACAGGTGGGTAAACTTCTATTTTTTCTTGTGAGGTGGTAGTGGTGGAGCTGAGGAGTAAAAAAGGGTGGGGGGTTGAAGGAGGTGGTGCCTACTTGCCTGCCTTGCCTCTTGTTGAATGGAATCCAAGAATAGTTAGGGACCACACAGAGAGTAGAGGGAGAGAGAGAACGAGAGAGGGAGAGAGGGAAGGGGGGAGGGGCCAGAGTCCTCAAAGATGGCTAACCATTCACACAGTCCATCTGCTGTGGGGATCAAGCCTGGGGGTTTAAATGGATATTTGTGTGTGAAATGACAAATAAAAAAGCTGCCACCACATGATAAAAATGTTAACTTGAAGGAGAAGTCAGAGATGTGTTTGCTCATTAAGAAACCAGTAGACATGAGCAGACAAGATTATGTTGTGGAAAAAAAACACACAATATACTCTCAAAGACACGCTGTTTTAAAAGAAACCACAGGCTCTATCTGGAATGTGCATGAACTAAAAACAGCGCAAGGAAGCTCTATGCCAATCAAGATCAAACAAGGTCCCATAAATCCTTCATCTTGCCTCTGCACTGTCAGTCACTGAACACCTAGTGCCCTCCCATGGCACACATCTGACACTAACATGGCCACCCTGCAGGACTGTCACTCAGACTCTATTTATCACCAGCTAGGCCTATATACAATACATAAGGACAGATCAGCATGTTTACATCACAACCAAAATTGCCAGGGCCAATAGAACCCCCCCACAAAATAAGAACAAAATTTCGCTCACCTTCTACCCATAGTTGTTCGATGTCCGTTTCGATTGCTGCCACCCTGAGTCCTACAGAAAGTGCTCCGAATACTAAGAGTCCGATAAAGAGGACTTTCCCACAGTGCCTCTGGATGTGGCATCCCAGCGAGAAGAGAAGAGCCTGGAACCTGGCGCGGATCCATAGGGGAGCTTTCTGACCTACAGCTTTACCCTGTACCAGAGACAGAGGATAGTGTTAGCACCAAAACATCATCACCGTCATGCACTCACATGCAAAGAAGCTGTAATGCCAGTGATAATATATTCTATGACACCATTACAAACCACCGCTGCCTATGATACACAATACTGTTTGCTTGAACAAGTAGTAGGCTACTTGCAAAGTTAGAAGATTTACAAAAAAAACTTAAAAATGCACATTTCAGAGCTGTAATTGTTATCCAGTCTTTGTGTAGAAATTGGTAGGCTATTTTTTGGTAAAACCAGACATTCTACCTGCATTATAAATATTTTTTGTGATATTTTTATGTGAAACGTGTAAGAAGAATATATAAGTATAATACTCTTATCTAATATAAGCATTTTACTCTACAAAGTAGAGCAGGTCAAATAGGCTACTTTAGATTGTTTATAAATTAATTGTAGCCGACCATACAACTGTAGCACTATAGCACTGAGCCTTCAGCAGGACTATGTTTTAGTTCTATCAGTGATGAGTAGCGTCAGAGCCTAGTTCTGGAGTCCATCCCTAAACAGTGCTGCAAATGTCAGTGCAGCACAAGACATTGCACTGGTGTTGTGGTTTCTCTCGAGCAGCGCTGAAACACGTCCAAGCATCCGGGCGGTCCAAAGATGCTTTGTCAGATCAAACTCAATCAGTGAATTCCTTTTACAGGACCCACCACATTTCCAAACACTCAGCCCTGGGCCAGTGCGCTCTCTGCTGCTATGTACCCAGCCCCAAACGCGCACGACCTGAGAGTCGTGATTATAAGAAAACTTATATTATGAGCTAGTAGGACATCACCAGGCACCTGGCTGCTAAGCCCATGGTTAATTTTGCCATCTAAAGCGTCCACATTACTGTCCTTTCACTTTACGCAGAGAAAGTGGCTGCATTCCGTTGTAGTTCACTCCGGAGCTCCGGTGGTCTCAGACCCCAGACGGAGCCTAACCTTCCCACATGTGCCTCGTCTCACACTTTAACAAACTTTAACTACATGAACAACTATTCACTGGTAATAGCTACTGAATGAAAGACCTTTTAACAAAATAGGCATAACCATAAGCATCTTATCACCTTAGAGATCTGTTTAAGTGCGAACGCGGCGTGGCAGTAGCTGGGTCTGCGGAGGAGCTCTGTGCTCGTAGGCTGCTGCTGGGAGCGCGTATAACTCGGGGGTAAATCTCCAAACACGCTGGCCCCTGGGACCCCGTGATCCGAGGCCATAGTCCAAAGACTGGAGGGGTAATACTGCGGGTAAAGCAAAGCGACGTATAGGAACGCAACGAGTTCACAAAAAATAATCCGACATAGGAGGGGATCGCATCCAGCGACACCGGCGACAAGTTGGAAGAACGCTTTCTAGTCTTCCTTGGAGCCAAAGAAGTCTCGAAACTCCATCCCAACATTATGCGCCAAAATCCGTAACGATCCTCCAGTCTTCATTCGCCCTGGTAGTGTGAGAAACAACGCTCAGACAGGCTAGCAAACTCGTAGTAGAAGTTGTAGTAGTAGCGGTGTGCGTCTGAGTTGTCCGTGTCAAGTCTAACTCCCTTCTCGTAGCGGTAACATTTGGATCTGTTCGCCTCTCGGCAAATCCTGAAAAGGGAGGTTTGATGGAAAAGTGCTCCGGCTCCCATTGGCCAAGGAAGAGGCAAATTACTTTGCAAACATCGCCTATTATTAGCTGCTAAGCAACAGCTCACCAAAGTGGAGAGAGAGGGGGGACCACCCAGGCTGCTGCTGCCTGGGCTGGAGGGAGGGGCTGAAGGGGAGGGAGAGAGGAACTCTTTCAATAAACTCTGCACACACACACACACACACACACACACACACACACACACACACACACACACACACACACACACACACACACACACACACACACACACACACACTGTCGCCAGACCCCCAAGACGTCACACTTTTAATATTTTTCAAACATTATTTTTATTCTATAGAGTAGGCTATAATAAATGCAATTGCATCAATATGTTTCATTCACTATTCAAATGAAACTTTCCAATTTGCTTGTAGCAGGTTAAGAATGCTATATGCTTTATGTGACAAAATATAACATTTTGAAACATGCCCAAATTGAAATGATCCTAACTAAAAGCCTACAGTGTTGGGGCCTATACTGTCATTGCCCTGTAGGCAGCTGTGTGCCAAACAACAGCTGTACCTTCACCCCATGTGGCCTGAAGCTAAAGTAGGTTGATAGATTTTCTTACACCTTAGAAAACCCATGCCCCTTGCCCAATAAAAATAAGCTTGGGTATATTAGTGGTTTGCTCGTGAATGCATATTTTTACAAACACCTTGAAGGCCCCTTATCTGTGCAGACTTTTTGGAAAGTTTCCACGTTTTGCCATGCATGATTTCATGAGTTCAGAAGGTGCTCCGCGTCAGAACTCAGAGTGAAAGAAAGACAGTGGACATATTGTTTTCTAATCTCCCTCTAAAGAAGTCACAAGTGTCTTGGTGGTGTGCTCCTGTAAGCCCAGACCTTATTGCCCCCACTCAGGACAGTATAGAGGTGAAGAACAAACACTTTGAGCACATCAGTTGTTTCTTACCTAAACATGACGCCTGCAGATCACTGGCAGGTGTCAATACAAGGCAGTCTGAAGCTTGGTGTGAATCTGGCTCTTAGATACATTAACAGTGGGTACACAGTGGGGATCACAGCTGACTGTTGCTGCATCCATCATCCTTGTTTATATGTGACAGAGTGGAGTTCCACAGTAACAGCCCATATTGTAGCCTTTAGTCTCACATGTTTGAGTTGGAGATGTGCAATCTCAAATTCTGCCTATGTAGTAGTAACACATAATCACCCCACTTGTTTATTGTTGTGTATTAATGATTATTAGCCACAAATGTCTTAATGCATCCAGATTACCTAATTACTAAACTTTTAAAATTGTAGGACTACACTATAGCCTAAAATCTAAATTAAAAAATAGGTAATTTTATCTGTCTTATTAAGTGAAGAACAACAATTTTAGGACACAGTAGATAATATATTTTACTGAAAAATGTGTAGTGTGTGTGTAGTAGATAAGTTCAGGTGAGGGCTCCCGTTATAATTTGCACTCTTACCACTAGGGGACGCTAAAATGTATCTACTGATCCTATTATAATAATTATAACGTTAGATATAAATAGTATTTTAGCATGTTAGTGTGTATGTGTGTGTGTGTTGGGTGGAAGGAAATGTGGGTTGTTTTTAATCACAGTAAAGCACTTTATGTTACATTTTTTTTTAAAGTAATTTGATTTGATTTGATTTGGAATTTAATTTGAAGTAAGTAAAATAAGATTGAAGACACAGTATTAACAACAATTTAATTTTGTGTGCATCTGATTGTCATGCATACTCAGATTATCACACATTCAAATTCTGTGGTTTGTCATTGTGTATTGACGGCGACTTTAAAAATGTATCACAGCAGAAAATACGCACAAATCAAATATACACAAACACATATCAAACGTGGTCTATAATTGAAAACACTGAACATATTCTTCATTTCCCTTTCTTTTTAAAAAGACCTATATTCTGCTGTTTTCTGATCTATGTTATAATATCAAAATAATAATTTTTTCCTCATCAAACATACCTAGAGTTTTGTTTCATACACGTTTAACACTGCATAGTTCTTCTCTCAAACTGAAAACACTCTGTTCCACCTTGTGATGTCATGTGGTAATACAGGAAGTGCTCTACTGTGTTTTAAAACTCCATACATCTTCACTAGAATCATTTAGATAATTTTAGCCCTGAAATGGTCCATCTCTACTAAACAAAAGGTAAAAGGTACCTATTAACTTGAAAACTACCACTTTATGACATCACAAGGTGGAACAGTGCATTTTAGAGACGTAAAGGAATGAAACAAAACACAGCTCCAGGTATGTTTTTAAGGAGGTAACATTATTTTCACAAATGATTCAATTTTGCATAATATAGGACCTTTAAGTGGATCCTCTTCTTCCCCTTTCACCATTCTAGTCTGGCGCTGTACTCTTTGATGTGGCGAGGCTTACTGTACTCTGGACCGGACCGGGCAGTTCTGGAGGGGACAGCAGCTGGAAATAGGAGCTTATGTGGAATGTGAGGAATTGGGTTGTGTGGTAGGGGGCCCCTTCAGTCCTAACAAACTCAGGGAGGTCCAGGGCCTGGTCTGGAGGCCTTGGATAAATAAACCAGCGGAGATGACCATGCACCGTGCAGATAGCTGCCATCACACCGCCCCAAAGTCTAAACACTCACTAACCACCGTTTCTCCTTTTTTTGTCCCATGTCCTAAATGCTCTCCATGCTGTAACTTTTATAACATGGTCTTGTATTGTTTGCAAAGATTTATGTATTGTTTTAACTATTTAACATTTTCTGGACAAAAAAAGTTATTGAAATGTTATAAGAATGATATTCAGTATTGTGTTTTAAATTACAATAGCCTATATAGGTGCATTCAGTCTTGCTCAATCACCACAATAAAACTGGGACTAAACCTGGAGTTAACTTGGACTAGATCAGAATTTAACCAGGAGACAATAGCTCAGTTGGCACGAGCGTTTGTCCACTGTGGTTCAAATCCCAAAGCTCTTGACATAAAAACATCATTGGTTGAGCGTTCAAATCCACTGACCCACAGGTTGTTGGTGTGATTCCACAGATGAATATTGTCGTTTCCTTGGGTAAGACACTTAACCCATCTTGCTCCTAGTGTCTGTGTGAATGGGTGAGTGGTTCCTTGTTGTAAAGTGCCTTGAAGGTGGAAAAGCAAAGTAAAATGTCCCCTATATTATAGTGACACTGTGATTGTTTTTTTGTTTGTTTGTTTTTTTCTGTTGATTTTGTGTTATATAAAACCAGTTTAATCACGTTTAGGTGTTTCTTTCTTTCTCTCCCCTGGGCTTTCCACTCTATCTACAGGTACACAATTTTATTTTTTTAAATCATTAAATAAAACAGTGCAAAAATGACTCAGTGTTACATGAATAAGTCCCCAACCACCGGTAAGTGGCCCAAAACCGAGCTGCGGGCCGTCTGGTACTGAGCCCCACAGGAAAATAGTATAGCTATAAATGGGGTTTTACTTATTTTATTCTACCACCATATTTATGTGTTTTACTCTGAAAATATTCTGCATGCAATACTTAACCTGGTAAATAGCATACATAAGTATACAGACCTTTTTTTTCAATGTATGGTTAAGAGTTGTATGAATTTTGCACTATTATTACTTGCCCTGCGCCCTTCCACCAATCCCTGGAAAAACTAATATATTTATCAGTCTTTATAAGAAAAAAGTTTGGGGACCACAATGTTATACTGTTAAAACTACTACCACTGAGGTAAAAGTTTCAGATTGAGATATTATATGATGATATTTCAGGCAAGCTCATTGTTTTTGTATTTAAAAAAAAAAACAACATAAAAAATGCCCTTCAAGTCAGAATTCATCAGATGTCTTTGTCCTTTCTCTGCAGACCTCTGTCCCTGCTCATCTGCTTCTCCACTCCTTTCCTCCACCAGCCATTCGTTCCTGGAGTTCATGTCTCCCCAGTGGCTCCGTGCACCAGAGCGTTCATCCGTGCATGCGTGGATCTGTATGGGCTATAGGCAGAGCTGCAGCAGCACTGTCCAACATACACACAGTCCAGGCTGAGTGAGGAAGCATTTATTTATCAAGCATAGGCCAGAACACATTTGTATGGGATAAGGAACAAGTGGAAAAAATAACACTCAGACAAACTCACTAAAGACCTAAACTTGAATTGAACTAGATATGCAGTAGTACATCCAGTGCTGTCACACTATTTATGATCAGCACTGACAGGTGTTGGCATAAAGAATGTTAACAAATGTGTACATGTTGCTTCTCTGTTTCTGAATTCTTAAATTTTACTGAGGGAACACATCAGGTATAGTCCAGTATATCACCTTTCACAGACCTTTAGACAGGATCCTGGTTAGAAGTGGTAATTTCAGTGACATGCTGCTATTATTGTATACACATATAACTCAGTTACAGTTAGACAAATACAATATACAAACAAATGACTTATATTAAGGGTGGAGACAATATACTTTCTCAGACTTTAAATACATGAATGCCTAATATAACATTGTCTATATCTTGTGATATTTAGATCTTGTGGCAACATGATATAGTCATATCCCTCACCAGTATTAGTAAAAGTGAAAATGTATGTCATTGAAAGGAGATACTTCTACTTCTACTGGTGCACATAACTTGCAGCTGAATGGTACTAGTGCTATGATCATAAGCCTAGCCTTCCATAGTTCAACACAGCCTCCCTCTGATCACTCCCAGTGATGCATTAAAAATAAAGTTATACTTAAAAATGTAATTCTTCAGTAGTAGCACAATGTGTATACTTGCTGCTGGTAACAAATATTTCATTAATTTGGCAAGAGTTTACACACGTCTTTACAGTCATTGTTGTAGACTTATGTAGCAGATTTGCCAGTTGTGTCAGTCATATATTAGTTACTCCAACTTCCTTGCACATTTCAAACTGCCACACTACTGATTGTACAGAAATAAACTAAGAATGTCTATAGGAGTAAAAAAAAAAAGTTCATGCCATAGTTTGAACATATCCTCATGGCTCCAAAAGCCAAATGGAAAGTGCCACCCACGTTCTCACACAAGATTAATTATGATAATGCATTTCTTTAGCCCTTTGTCATAGTAATGAATGGTGGGCTTTCTGCAGCAAAAACACACAGAACACAGAGAGACACAGGCAGAAACACACTCTTCACACAAGTCATTGTTGGTGCGATCGTGAGCAAGTTATTGTCCCACACAGTTAGCAGGTGGTAGAGCAAACTCCAGAGCTTCCTTTAAAACAACCCTACAGCCTATGTTTATGCGTGTACTGTTGTGACCACACTTTACACTTATATAGATCTACTTTTTCACTCACAATTCAAACTCATAGATGTTGGCATGTTTCTGACCTGTTTCAATACATTGCCTTTTTAAAAACAAATTCTATTCCAGTTGAGTAAGAAAAAATGTGCTTATTTTGTACAAGTGGAACATTATTTTATATTATATACATTTTGTTGTCGCGTCATGAAGCAAGATATTCTACATAAGTAAATATTACATCTACTGTAAATAAGACCTCAATACAATTTCGAAATATATATATTTATTGCTTTCTTCTTTTCACACCACTTATGACATTAAATGCACAATGTCTCATGTAAAGTCAACCAATTACTTCTTTTGTTTTACCATTTAAGCTTTACCATTGCTCCCAATCAAGCCCCCCCAAGTCAATACACAGTGAATGAGCCTTGTGGGGGACCTGCTGCTGCTACATGGCTTAGTCCGTGTGCAGAACATGTCCCCGCAGTTGTTATCCCCTACACATCGCCCTGTCTCCAAACACACTATTGTTGGCTAAGTCACATAAGCAACTGTTGCATCTCTAAGGCTTGTAAAAAGGCTTCTGTGTGTGTGTGTGTTCGGATGGTTAACACGGTGGAAGCTGGTGCATGGGTGATCTTTATAAGGTAAAAAAAAAAAAAAGGAGGGTGGAGGGGTGGGATGGTTCATTTGTGACCGAAGAACACAGAAGACAAATTGAGGAAGTGTTGTGCTAATGTGAGAGGTCAGGAGTATACACACACGCATAGGTTTGGGACTGACTACTTCTTGGGTGGGCTCAAGCTCGCTCTCCTCTTGTGTGTGTCGTCTCTGCGCTCACCCACGATCAGCCCTGGAGCCATGGAGCCACCCAGAGACTACCAGACCCCCCCCACCCCACTTACCTCACCCCACCCCCCACCCAAGGGACTCCACACAACCTCCCAGGGCATAGGCGAGTGTCCACTGCCCTCCTGAGACCTGTTGACTCCTATATGATGGAAGTATTTCACAGGATGTCCAGTTCATCAATTCACCTCATCCATCAAGCTAAATCAAGGTGTTCCATCACTCTTTAGATAAGACATGGACTTTGCTGCTGACTGCTCTGTGACTGCAACAGTTTCTCCAGTAAAAACAGTTATCTCTTGAGACCCGTTTTAATTTCACATTTGAGAGATTTGCAGAATATGAGAGCAGAAAATGACTGCACTGAAAGAAAACTGCTTCTTGAGAAAGAAATAATAAGATAACATTTTATTTACTGGGAAATTTAAAGGATTTGTTCCGTTTTATGCTGTATATACATGAAAGCATCTGCAGTTTTACACGAGATCTATTTTGCTAATCGTATTATGAGCCTGAAGTCAAATTTAAATATGACCACTGTGTTGGCCTGTCTGTAAACTGATTTTAGCACTGACTAAAACATCCAGTGGTGCTGGGAGTTTGTATGGCATTATAAGAGATGCAAAAATAGTCAAGTAATAAAAGGAAACCAATCAAGACTTTATCCAGACTAGGAAATGTTTCCCCAAATGCAGATGTGCCGTTTTTGCTGAATGAATTGTTCTTAGCACTGAATTCCTATTGCATACGACTCAAATGTAACTGTAAACACTGTTAAATACTGTATATATCTTATTTAACTTAAAATATGCTGCTTATCTAATAAAGGAAGTGTATCTGAACTGCAGGTCTGGTTCAGCTGGTGGTGTTGCGTTGCTCCGACTCTGGGGTCCCTGTCCAAATATACAGCGTTTGAAGCGCACACATGGCTGCCAGATCTCATCATGAGGTGGAGGCAGGGGTCATAGGTCAGGACCACTGAAAAGGTCGACATGGCCGGGACAAAGAGCACAGACATCCTCCGTTGCACTTTATACTTTTCCTAAACCTCCAACGCTCAGTCTTTTTAGTCATCTGTGTACAAAAAACCTGCTCCGTGTTTAAAAGGGCTCTCCAGATCATTAAAATCTTTATGGCATACCGTCCTAAGTCTCACATTCTTAGGTTTCTGGCATGTCTTTAACTGAAATCTTGTGCTAAATGCTGCCTGTCTTGTAAATGTCCAGGTTTTAGTAACACATGCTTTCTGTTGGTCCACAGTTGGATCACTATAATGACATGATTAGCTCAGAGTGTTTGGAGACTTTAGGCACAGACTCCACTAAAGTGTTTTCACAGGCAGAGGAGGACTTAACATAATGAGACAGCTAATCAAGTCTGTGTATCCACATGTATGATGTACACCTATGTGTTATGAGTATATTCTTCAAACAACTGCATTATTGTGTCAGTGTCGATTTGATTTATAATTGGAAAAAACACAGAATATTACATTTTACAAGAATATGCCTAATAGTTATTGTAGAAGTATAGTATTTATAGTGAGAGGAGACATTATATTTTCAGTATGTAGGGAGTAGGTTTTGAGATTAATCATTAGGCTTTAGTAGCTGGAGCTTTAGTAGCAATGTAAGTAGTATTAGAGTAGTAGTAGTAAAGTAGTATTATTTTACTTTTACAGACCACAGACAGATCAATACTGTTCAATACAGCTAGTAATTCCACATGGTACATTTAAAGGTTAGACCAGGCCATGGCACCTTTATACTTGAAACCTTCATATAAAAGGACTATCTCAAAAGGTTTGGTATTGAGGTCATGATGATTGAGAAATATATAAAGTTGTGATTAACTGCATGTTAAAATAGTATAGAATCTCTAATATATTAAAGGATACATAAAGAAATATCCATGGCTGAATTCCACTACTGCAATTGAAATGTGTACAAATGTTGTGTAAAACATAATAACACTTATTTTCATGAAGGGAAAAACCTCACAAAACCTGTTCACTGTACACAGTAGACATTACATTCAGACCTAATGATTAATATGAATGCTTCCCAAGGTCACAGCCAAAGGGAAACACTTAACAATAAATTACACAGGAGTTCTATGGCTCACATAAAACATCGCGGCATCATACGGACAACCCCGTCCTCATCTCCTCGCTTCGTGACTCAAGAACTTCAAACCTGTAATTTAAGAAATGTTTTGCCCAAGGAATGCAATAAATCCTGTGACAGCAAAGGGGAGCAGAAAGGAAAAGAAGAGAGGAGAAAAGCGCGAGTTTCCGCCTGCGTGTGTGAGTGCGAGGGTGGGGCGTCCCTGTTAACTGATACAGAGTCAAGCTGGGTGGTCTGCGGCCTACGCATGCACCATTTCTGTGTACAAATAAACCTCATCCCCCTTTTATGTAGTGCATTGTAACCCCGCCCACTGCTCGTTTCTCAGCGTATCTGCTCTCCACATCGATGCAATTTAACACCAACAGCAATTACTGACACTGCCAATTTAAACTGACAGGCAACTTGGATTTCTGTAACTGGAATCAGAAATATAGTAATAACAAAAGCAATAAGGAAATAGTTTTGAATATCCGGACTAAAGATACTACCCCTCGCAAGAGAATCAGTTTAATTAGATTACTTTGAAAACAAAGTGTATACTCATTCATTAGAATTCTCCCAAGGGCAGCACAAAAAAAATGCACAAATGCATATACATACATACATATGATAATATATGACAAAACCACAATCAAATATAATGTATGAGGTCAGGTTTTATTAAAATGTAGACACACTGTACAAAGAACCCATAGCAATGCCTTACATTCTATCTTCTGACTGGTTAATTGTTTAGATTTCCATCAGCTGATTAGTTCCCACGATGACCTCGTTGGTCCTCTCAGCTAAAAAGTGACAGATACATTTAATTAATGACAGAAAAGAATGTAGTGGTTTTCATAATAATAGAATATCAACTGTACTACATAGTCCAATGAATCCCCCTCCCCCACCAAAAAGCCACCTTTAAGCATTGCACTGCATTTTTTAGTGTGGCCCACACAAAGGCCTTCCCAATGATATCCATGCACACAGGAAAGCCTATACAAAAAAAGTTATTTTTTGGAAGAAAACTAGAACAAAGAAAAAAAATCTAGAAGACTTGATACTACATTAGAGCCTGAATGATATCGATTGGCCAGTATTATCGGCTGTTATGGGTACTTGTAGATATGTCGGCTATTCCAAATCTTGCCAGTATGGGCTGACAGTCCACGTGGGCATGTTATACCTCGTTATAAAGACTCTCAATAATATGCCAATTTAATCCTACTCAGACAGATAAATGTTATATGTGGCGCCACATACCAGAGTCATGTCACTTGACGTGCTCGTTTACATCCGTGCACAACATTGAGGCGCTGGCTTTAAATACGCTTGTGTTTGATCATATTAACTAAACATATTCTCATATTAACTATAACTATGCATATACCCTCTGCATATACCCTCTGCATTGGTAGAGGAGCTGAGCAGCCCCAGTGCAAGAAGGAGCGCCACAGCAGCTCCTTCATCCCCACTGCCATCAGACTGTATAACTCCACGATAAAGTCCAGACATGGAATATTTTTCCATACTTCCTCAGTTATTGTTTTATTATTATTACTGTATTTTATTATTACTTATTTTATTTTTTGCCTGCATGCAATTTCTTGTTCAAACTCTCTTTTGCACTAAACTGCCTGGAGCCTTTGTGGCAAGTGAATTTCTCCTGTGTGAGATCAATAAAGTCTCATCTTATCTTGTCTCATCTAGTCATATTAACATATTAACTATACATGTGCTCATATTAACTATACATAAAAGTGAACTTCAGTGCAGTTTAGGCCAGCGACAAAACTACTGCATGTTTTTATCCAAGTGAGAATATGTACGATCATTTTGAGTCAGGATTAAAAGGACCTGTGATCTGAGAGGTGCCTGTGTGAGCAGTGAATGTTGCAAATGTGTCGGTTTTGAAGCTACTTTTCGTTCTTTCTTTTTTCTCTCTCAGTGGTTACCGCTTAGCTGCTGTGACCTACCACACATAAACAGACCGTATACATGTTACTAGACCTGCATTGATATGTAGATGAGCTGTGAATAGAGGTGCGAATGGTCCTCATTTACGCATATAATTAATTACCACAGCACGCATGCAATAGCCACTTAAGGCTAAGCGGTACTTTGTTTACAGGTAAGAATGCCATGCAAAAATCCCATTAGGCCTACTTACTGTCTTTAAATGTCTGTAAAGAGGCAAAATAACAGTAAATGTAGCCTAAATAAACCCAACTTAAAATCTAACAGAGTCAAAGCCAAGATTTATTATTATTACTTTTTTATTATTACTTATTTTATTTTATTCTTGCCTGCATGCACTCTTTTTTCTTGTTCAAACTTTCTCTGCCTGGAGCTACTGTGGCAAGTAAATTTCTCCTATGTGAGATCAATAAAGTCTGATGATCAGATGAAGATTTACAGTAAATTTTAACATCACTAGATATATCGGCTTTTAATATCGGTTATCAGCAGCTCCAAAGTCTATTATATCAGTATCATATTGGATTAAAAAAAAATCCATATCCATAGCCAGGCCCTATACTACATTATAGCAGGGGTCAGGACACCAAAAATCACTATGCAACAGAACTGGAACCCTCAAAGCAAAAAAAAGGGGTTCTTGATCATAATAACATAGCATTTATCGATCAAAATACTGTATCTATTATTTTGATTACTTTGACCTTCACTTTCACACAAATTCTGACCGCTCTGTGAACCACCCACCAAGACACAGAAATGGAACTGAATCTGCGTCGCCTGTGTATCGTTCTAAATCTCAACGCGGGCCTCTACACCCTCTATCACAGAGCACCGCTGCTGATCCAAAACAAGCGGTGGCACGGCGTAATGTTCCATCCACACAGACAGCTTTTAGTGAGAAGGAATCTGCAGCTACGGACCCTGACGACAAATGGAGCATGGGACAGAGGTGGGGAGAGAAAACTTCTATTTTCCATTAGTAATAACATTTGTAAAGCAGTATGTTTGGGGATGTTAAGTAATCAAATACCTTTAATTCACACTAAGCTGTAATAAGAATACTCGGAGAGGCAGTGACCATGGTGCAACAGGCCCGTAACAACACTGCAATAGGCCCGTATGAGTAACTGTAGCCGTTACACTACTGGTAGTTGAGTAACAGTTCGCTACTACAATTGAGACAAATATTCTTTAAATTAGATATTTAATGTGCCTTAAAGTGCTTAGTGTACTTTGATATAATATAACATTTTTCATCAAGTTAGAGACAAACCCAAGCTTTCAAGAACTGCATATAGAATGTCTATGGAGACAATTACCAGTATAAAGCCATCAGATCATGTTAAAAAGTCAACAGTGATGTAGCATCTCTGTCCTGTCCATATGAATCTTTATTACAAATACATGTATGTGAATTAGGTCAGACAGCCCAGAGGAGATGTCTCACAGTATCCACACCTGACACTAGTGTGTGTGAAGGGGGGTGAGGCCAACTGTCAGGGTGGTCTTTAGTTGCTGGTGGGCGTGTAATGCCTTTAGCAGCCTGTAGTCCACTACAGTAGGTGATGAGAAACAATCAGGGTTTTATTTTAATATGCTATAAATCATAACAAGCCTGTGGATTTCTGGCATTCAGTGTCCTCTACTAGTTTTAGATTGTTTATACAATTTTATGTCAATACAGTGGTACCTCACCTTACGAAATTAATTCATTCCAGAAGTGGTTTCGTAACGTGAAAAATTCGTAAGTTGAGTAGCTATTTCAATGGAAAAAGCCTGATTCGTTCCAAGGCCCCGATCCAAGTTTTTTTTTTTAATAGTGTAACTTTTTTATAGTGTAACATTGTGTTCTGCGTGTTTCTCACATTTGTCTCTCGTTTAAACACTCAAACTTTCATAGATTTTCAACAAAATTATTAACAGTGATGTGTGGGGGGGAAGGGGGGAGAAGACCGCAGTCTTCTCCCCCCTCCCTGCGCTCTGACACGTGTGATAGCGCACATGACCCGGTGCGGAGCTGACAGCAGGTCTAGACCAAGGTCTAAACCTGGACTGGACCAGGAGTAAACCAGGACTAGACCAGGTGGATTAAAGCGCTGCGCGCGGGTCTATTTCCTGGTTTCGTTTCGAGTCATGGCTGAGGGGAGCAGCGAGGAGGGGACAGCACGCAGTCTGAGCGCATGAACGAGACCCATGTGGTCTAGACCACCGCGGCTCCTCCTGGTTTAGTCCAGGTTTAGTCCAGGTTTAGTCCAGGTTTAGTCCAGGTTTAGTCCAGGTTTAGTCCAGGTTTAGTCCAGACCACCGCGGCTCCTCCTGGTTTAGTCCTGGTTTAGTCCTGGTTTAGTCCTGGTCCAGTCCAGGTTTAGACCTTGGTCTAGACCTGCTGTCAGCTCCGCGCCGGGTCATGCTGCACTATCACACGTGTCAGAGCGCAGTCTTCTCCCCCTCACCCTTCCCCCCACACTTCACTATTAATAATTTTGTTGAAAATCTATGAAAGTTTGAGTGTTTAAACGAGAGACAAATGTGAGAAAAGTTTAAATTGAGTCTGAGAAAAGCGTATAATGTGAGTGGCTGAGCGCGCATTATTTGAATTTTTGAGATTTCGCGTTTCGTAACTTGAATTTTCTTTCGTATCTAGAGACAAAAATTTACCGTGAAGGCGTTTCGTAACTTGAAATTTTCGTTTGTTGGGTCATTTGTAAGGTGAGGTACCACTGTATGTCTATGTTAATAAATCTATGCATTTTATTGTATGGTTTACTTCACAAGACATAGTTGTACATTTTAGCATAAAACGGTCATGCTTTATCTTAAAACATATTAAAATGAGAATTTAAATACTGTTCTCTGCTTTTCCGCTTTTACATTGAAATAATGTACTAATTTGTTATTTCTTCATCTTCATCTTCTATAAAAAATATCACCATGTCCAGTATATTCAGACTGGACTTCCAAGAAGAAAATGCATATTTTTATTTTTATTTTCTAACATAAAAAAAGAAAGATAAAAGAAATCCCTCATCATTCACATCATTACCCAGTCATTTTGGCTCATTAAATACTACCTATGCCTCCAATGTTAACACTGGCTGCAACTGTTTCAGACATTTTTGGAGCAGTTTAGCTCAACCTCACACTGTTGTTACTTAAAGCGCCCTGTTGTTCACTCAATTAGACTGCTCAGTGTGGTGGCCGTGCTATACGTGTGCATGTGTGTCTGAATGTGGCTGCGGGCCGCTGCTGTTGAATTCCGGGTGGTCCTGTTCTGGCTCTGCTCTCTAACCTCTCCATCAATGTAACACACACAAACACACACACAAACACACACAGCTAGCTTTGGGGACAAGAGGATTAAAGTTTTTTTTTTTTTTAAGTCTTGGACAAATCTCTCTATCACACAGTCTTGAGAATTAAGAAACTCTCAGAGTTGACTCAAATGCTTGGCATATTCAGATACTGCACACATTCACCATACACCTTTTGTAGTAAGGTCTAGCGAGGACGGATAAAAGTAGTAACAAAATATGATTAATTATCTCTATAGTCGGTACCGTTAGGCCTGTCACGATAATAACTATCGACTTATTGTTCAATATATGAAAGCTGGAACAATATATTTTGTGGCTCAATATTTGCCTTTTTCTTTATAAGAGTGAGACATTTTTGGTAATTTTTTTTGCAAGAAGATTTGAGCTGTAGAAGGTTGAATTATGAACTGCTGTGACTCATTATAGAAATGAGTGTTGCATTCTGCTATATATTCTATATATATTTTTTTTTTAAACAAATTTTACATTTAGAATATGTTTGAGGATAATTCTGCTTTATGGTTTAGTTTCATTATAATGGCTTATCATGTATATTTACTCGGCAATAAATTGCACTTCAAAATTTATCGTGACAGGCATAATTAATGTAGTATTTACAGAAACATCCCTGACTGGAGCACTAATTATAAAGCTCTCAAATAAATTTCAATAGAAAAAATTACAAAAAACAATAAAACATCATGCTGTGTTACAGTCTTACATTCTGCATCAATCCGTTGTCCATTTCCCACAAGACAGTATTTGAGGTCAGCTCCTCTGCCAATCACAGCATTACTGCAGATCACGCTGCCCTGGATATTACACCTGACAAAAAAAAAAAAAAAAAAAGTACAATAATGTTACAAATAAATTCATCATTTCTTGTTTTCTGTGTTTTTCTATCAAATAATTTCCTCTGAGTTTTTGGGCCCAAACCGCCATTTGGGAATCATTGCTCTTCAACACTTGCCAACTTCGGAAGTAAACTGGAACATTTAGCTACAAAATAAGCCCCTGCACCTGCCCAAATATCCTGGTACAAAATGGTGAGCTAAACGTCCATGTTAATTAGGATTAATATTTCACTGGGATAAGTCTGGTAGACATTTACTGGTTTGGTTAACAGCGTGTTCCAAAAGTGCCGCTTGTGCTCTGGTTCCTTAGAGAGTTGGACCTGTTTACTGTTCACTCTGTTTATGCTTTTTGGGTACACAGCTCTGAGAACATGCACACTGGGAACGACCCACTGACTGCTACACGGCCTTCCACTGTTTGCTACACCAAAGCAGGGGTCAGCCAGACCCCTAATACAGATTCCCCCACCTATCGGGAAACCTCAAACGCACTCAAATCCGTTGACGTTAGTGACATGAAATTAACATATATATTAAACAACAACAGAAACCTAGGCTATGTGAATGTGTGTGGGTGTGCTTGAGTTTTGCTTGGGACATTTTTGGCTCACACTTGCTGTACCACCTGAGTTGGCGCTGCTGACCCACCATGCATTCTTCCATGCCGCCAAACCATCACCATAAAATTCTTGGACTGGACACACAGAGCATCTTGTCTGACCCTCAAGAATGTGCCCGCTTAAGTGAATGTCTTGCCCGTGGAGTGACGCACACTCTCTTGGCCCGGCGTACGCCCCACACATAGACTGCACTTGTATCCATTCTGTTCAGTGGGCCTGGAGGGACAAGCTGGTGGTGCTGCGGCCTTGCGTGGAGGTGGTGGTAGTTAGTGACGGGAGATTACACGATTCAGAGTTTTGCAACATTACAGACAGCGCGGCATAGAGAGAGAGACCACCAAAGAAGCTTCATAGCTGAAACACCGCTAATTACTAACACCAGGACTCCTCCCTGCCATGACCCCCCCTCGAGCCTCTCTCACACACGTCAACCACCCCCCGATCCCAGCCCACCCTCCCCTCGCTGTAAAGCTGACCCCGACTATCCCCCTTCCCAAACATGCAGCGCTTTGTCAACAAGCTCTGGTCAGCTCCAAACAAAGAGAGCCCAAATGCGAGGGGTTTCTGCGACATGGCCGGTATCTGCTAATCCCCTCATACTAGCTCTTTCTTTCCCTCTTTCTCCTTCCTTCTTATGTTCTCAAAGAAAGAAAAGAAAGAATTGCAATTTCTTTTCGTGTGCGCCTTTCCTCCTTCTCTCGTTCTTTCATGGCTTTGTGTGGTGCACCTACATGGGCATCATGAGGGTCCCCATGCAGACAGGCTGGGGTCCCTAAAAAGGCTTAAGAGGAGACAGAGAGACAGACTGGACACAGGGATATGGCAATGAGGACTTGATGGAAAATGCAAGAGAGATAAAAGGGGGAGAGTTGGAGAGCAAGTTCTACATCAGATATTGATGTAAAGATTTGGTAACCAGGGACGCAGTAATTCTGAAGCAACTACAGCCTTGTATCGATTAACTAATGTCACAACTATACCCTATGAAATCAAACAAACAAAATAAAAATGGTCAAAGGTCAATGTCCATATTTTCAAACACATAATCATAAGTTTCCCTAAAATCTATAAGATGAATTCTTGGCATGACAGGATATATAAAAAGGTGTATTAAAAAGGAGAGAATCATGGTGTTCAGGAATTATACATGGTAACTTATTACAATAAGTACATACAATATTGAAATGCCCTCTGGAAGTAAAAAGAACTATATCAAAATTAGCTCTTTTTTCACCCATACAAGTGAATTACACTATGTTTTGACAGATTTCTTTTCATAAAAAAATTTCAATAGGCTTTCAGTTGACTGAAAAGTAGGAAAGTAGACATTAATGCTAAAAGATAGACAGAAGTTCAATAGCATTTTGAATGGCAATGGTACTTCCCAAATTCCAAAAGCAGCAGGGATCCTGGCACTAGCAAGTAAATTTGAGGTTAAATGAAATATATGGATGTTGTGTGATTCAGTTCACTAGCTCCGTGTTTGTTTGGAAGTGGTCTCTGGCTGGTTGCACCCCAATAGATGCATTGTTAACTCAGCGCTCCCTGTTTGACCCCATAGAAAAGGGAAAACAAAACCCGGTACACCTCCCATCAACATTCACACAATTGGTGATGGGACACAGAAGATGTGTTAAAAATTGAGTTCCTAAAATCAGTAGATTACACATTTTGAGTACTACCCTTACCCCTCTTCAATGGTCACATGATGCATGATGATGGAGTTGGCGACTTTGACCTTCTCTTTAATCGAAGTGTAGTTTCCAATGGTGGCCCGCTTGATCGACGTCTTATCTGCAATCTGGCATCTCTCTCCAATTATACTGTCTGAACCCATCTAAAGAACGCAAAATATATAATGTAAATTCCTTTTCATATTTTATAATAAAACCACGTAGGCCACATATTATTTCAGTAGACGTTTTGGGGGGATTTCATTTATTTCAGGTTGGTTTCATTATGTTTTCTTAGTCTGTCAAATAATCTGTGCCATTTAATGAAATATGAATTACATACCTGACATCTTTCAGAAATGACAGCAGATTGATGGACTGCTGGCTCCTCAAACAGCTTTGGGGCCTAATCAACACAATGCACAGAAAAAAATAGATTTAGAATGATAAATGAATGATTTCATGATGATTTTTATAAAGAAAATGGACCAAAGCCACATCATGGGTTCCAAAAGATACAATTTAAATATATTTTAACACATTTTTCAAGCCTATTGTCACTACCATTTAATTTTAATTTATCATAAGTGAGTGAGTTAGGGAGCAACATTACACATGAAATTAACATGTAGGTATGGTCAAATGATTTAAATAGCTGGCACTTTCAGGAAAACTAACCAGTCTGTTTGCTTCAATGTAGGCAGCTAGAGAGTTGACCCGGAAGCATAGGCCCTGGTCCATTATGTGAACGTAGCAGCGCAGCTTCCCGCCATGGTACGCCTCGCTCATGTCCCCTCGGTGGTCATTCCAACAGGAGCGCTCCAGAGCCAACTGAAGCAGACCCTCGTCCCGGGATGAGATTAGGAGCTCTAGACAAAAGCACATCAGAATAATAGTTTAGAGATACTTATAATATTTCTATAATATATAATTCTAATACTGTAATATTTGCAAATATGGCTCACCATGGTTGGCTACGTTGTCAGTTTTCTTTTGGCTATGATCATCCGTGTCATCTTTGATTTTTGAACTGTTGGTAGTTTTTGAAAATTGTTTGCGCACCAGATAAGGCACCAACTCCCCACGAATTGATGAGATAGATCTAAAAAAAATTAAAAAAAATAAAAAAATAAATAAATGACTCACTTTTTTATTAGGAAACAATACACAATATTCAGTCTTATCTTAAAAGTTGTGGTTAGGACACCATTTATATCAGGTAAATAGTACAAGTCACTATTACAATTACAAAAATAATAGAAACACCCAATAGAAATAAGGCTATGGATCCAATTTCCTTTTAGTTACTGGGTACAAGTAGATAAAGCTGAGCAATGCTTGTCTTCCTGTGTATTTCTTTGACTTAATTTCTTTTCCTCTGCACTGAACTTGCACCCCTTCCTTCTAACTCCCAGCGTCTTTTAAAGGGAGATTAGAATTTCCATCTGAATGACAAGAGAAAAACAAGAGTCTGTCTATTTCTATCAAAGAGTGAGAGACATTTGCAAACAAGAGAGAGGAAGGAAGAGAGAGCGCCAAGAAAAAGAATATAGCAAGTTTCCACACTACTTTCATATTTGTATTATTAGTATTACTCAAATTGCAATTACGTATTGGACAGTTCCAACTGACAATGCTAATACTTATATTGTTACTTAAGTGAAACTACTGAAATACTTACAATTCTTACAAATGCAAGAATCGTTTGTGTGTAAGTTCCAGTTGCTATACAACATCAAAGGTATCACAGGTATCAAAGGTCTCAGTTAAGTTTAAGAATTTTATTGTCTTTTATTGTATTATCTGCTGCGTTTTCAGATGTTGCACAAATAAAATATTTTCAATCACGTCACTAAGACTTGAAGAGTACTGCTGTATTACATTTAAAGTACAGCAGGTAGTGTGTGAGATGGCTTCACTTTGAGGTTAAAGGCCTAACTGCCTACCTCAGTGGCACATAGTAAAACAAATTAACACCTCGCTGGAATATCCTGCTAATAGGACCTTTACATACTGTGAGCAATGGTAAAGTAGCAAACCTGCGTTTATGTATGAGGCTCTGAGTTGTATAGTCTTACAGTAAGTCAGAAGAGTGGTAGTGGACAGCAGGCAGAGCTGATGTGTTTTCCAAGTGTTAAAAAAACACACTGATTCAAACAAGAGAAGACATAGAATCATCTGATTTGTGAATGTAATAAGTAAGAAATTATTTGTAAGAGGCTGACTGCGTTGTACCTCAAGAAAAAGGTAAAATATAGTATTATTAAAACAGTAACTTACTTGTTTTCTGTAAGAAAGTCCACCACAGCCTTTTTAAGACAATAGAGATGAGCGTCTTCAAGACCAGTTTTGATGTGCATCCGAGGATGTCTAAGAAAAAATTAAATAAAAATTAAATCGAACACAGCGCCTGATAGATCTGCAGTTAGAGATACATATTGCTGTGTGCCCCTGTTGCTGTATAGAGTTTGTAGATGCTCTTCATAAGAAATCACTTAGCTCGTACTTGGGGGGCTATTTTCTTGAATGTCTTTAATGCCTAACATTTTTATTTTGTCTTTTGTTTGCCTCTCATTTACCAACCCTCCTTTTTAATCTTCCCTGTGCATGAACATTTGATAAAAACCAGATGACATCCAAGTCTTAAACTAGTGACATCTGTCTATTGTCCTACCTCAGCCACCGTAGATGCCGCCCAACAGAGCCCCTGTTATGAGCAAGCTGCTGGCGAGACAGGTTTATGTTGACTTGGGGGGTGCTACACATAGATAGACAATAAGTCACGGTGGCGCTGAGTTTGAACATGTGACATTTATGAAGCGAGAGCCAATGAAAGCCATTTCGACCTCCAGGTTTCCATAAACAAATCAGTCCTCACCTCTCGGACCTGCCCTCCTCTTCCTCTGCCCTCCCAATCATTACATAATAAAAGCAGCAGGGTGCACTCCATCAGGACACTGCCTTAACATGCTGTTGCCCATTTGCTGCTAATCACAAACACCATCCATTAGTGTTCAATAGTTTGGACATGTTGCACCAGTTTAGCAAGGTGATGTAAAATGTCTGCCTTTCATTACTGGAGTAAAAATGCTATACTGACGAAAAACAAAAGCATATGATGGTCACAGTTGACAATGAAGTTTAAAAATTGATTCACCAGATGTAAAAGAATTAATAAGATAAGATAAGATAATCCTTTATTTGTCCCACAATGGGGAAATTGCAGTGTCACAAGGCAAGTTTCAGAAACAGTTGGAAAAAAAGAGCATGCATAACCCCTGGCCTGGTAGCAATTACAGAAGGGTATATTGTCTATAGGCTCATATAGCTCCACTCAAACAGTGAGATACAGGACGACATTCATACCATACTCTAAGCAACTGTACAACAACTCAACCGTATGTAATAGATAACCTTCTGTCTGTTTCTTTATTGACCTGCTTTCCTTATATAATTAGCCTTTTTTGACACAAGTCTCTTGGCATTTTTGCGACTTATTTAGAATTTATTATAACCATTTATATTTTTGCTCTTTGTTATAATATATTGTATTGGATGTGTGAGCTACTCCAACTAATTTCCCTTGTGGATCAATAGTTTGTCCAAGTCTATAGCTAGACGTACAAAGACACTGAATTAAAAAAGTAAATGAAATAAATTAATAAGATATTTTTCACATTTGTGGGTCATTTCAGTCAATACCGACTTTAGGCAACCAGTCTCAAGGTACATCAAGGGCAGTACTATTGGTTAGAAAGTAGATATAAATCACTATACTATAGCAAGCAGCAAATGTCCATCTCTCTCAAATTTTAAAAAGTTGTACAATACAAATTCCTACACAATTTTTTCCATTCCCACCCATAAAATCTCATTCATCATGACCACTGCTTGGTCAAGTGACACAGAAGGATTGCTCAGTCATACGCATTTTACAACCAGCTGTTGAAAGCTATACATCAAACCTTGTGTGTGTTCATCATAGTAAACTTATTTTATTCAAAAGCATAAAACCACATGTGAATTCACTGTGGACACGTACTCTGCAGGTGATTCGGAAATGTAGTTATTCTTACACCATTTTCCCATGTGTTCAAGTCGATTTATGGGAATACTCAGCAGATGATATAATTGTGTGTCATCTATTAGGATATTATTGTGCAAAATCATCCTTTAAACATTAACCAACCAAAATTCCTTCATCATTATCTTGTATTTTGATAGATTCACGCATGTTTCAATAATAATGTATTGTTCTACATTCAAGGCTTAAAATGTGTATTGTGTAACTTTTCTAGTGGAGGGCCAGTCACCTGCTTCTTTCTATGGATAACCCAGACAGACAATGTTCCACAGTATAAACACATCTACCTTACATTTATTAAATTACAGGTGGTTTTACAGCTCAAAAACAGGCATTCTGATTGCCTCTCCATGAAGACAGAAAGGTTCAGTATCATACTGTAAAACATTCCAGACAAAGCAATAATAAAGCATCTGACAGACTCCATCCATCCATCCATCCATTTTCTTCCGCTTATCCGGGGCCGGGTCGCGGGGGCAACAGTCTAAGCAGGGACTCCCAGACTTCCTTCACCCCGGACACTTCCTCCAGCTCCTCCGGGGGGACCCCAAGGCGTTCCCAGGCCAGCCGGGAGACATAGTCCCTCCAGCGGGTCCTGGGTCTTCCCCGGGGCCTCCTTCCGGTGGGACATGCCCGGAACACCTCCCGAGGGAGGCGTCCAGGAGGCATCCGGAACAGATGCCCGAGCCACCTCAGCTGGCTCCTCTCCACGTGGAGAAGCAGCGGCTCTACTCCGAGCTCCTCCCGTGTGACCAAGCTCCTCACCCTATCTCTAAGGGTGCGCCCAGCCACTCTGTGGAGGAAACTCATTTCGGTCGCTTGTATCCGCGATCTCGTCCTTTCGGTCATTACCCAAAGCTCATGACCATAGGTGAGGGTAGGAACGTAGATTGACCGGTAAATTGAGAGCTTCGCCTTTTGGCTCAGCTCCCTCTTCACCACAACGGTCCGGTACAACGACCGCATCACTGCCGACGCTGCACCGATGCTGCACTATCTGACAGACTGACCACCAGAAAAGTTACACAATGCACCTTTAAGTGCTTAGCAAATTTGTCACCTACACCCACTGTACTTGTGATGATAAAAAAAAAAACTCAAACTTGTAGGGAGACCTGGCCTTAATACAAATCTAGTTTTAGTTAGTTGCTGGCAAGAGTAAGGGGTTTCCAAATTAGATCATGTTTGTTGTAGATTATGTTAATGAAATGATTCTGTAAGATATGATAAAATTATGTTGGATAAACAGATGTATGGAAGTACAAAAATTGACAGATGAAACTAGCATCTCACATTTGTTTTGTTCCATTAATTGCAGGTTACTTTTACAAGCTCTCCTATTTCCCAAACATCTTCTATTTCCTCCCAAATACAGCGTAAAAGAGACAATAGTTTAGTGGCTCTGTAGGCAGTGATTCATGTATCAAATTAATGACTGAAAACCATCTTTAGTAACGTCTCATTTGGTTTTATCTAAACCCTGAGGCAGAACATAAATTTGACACTGCACTGTTAATATGATCATTAGCAGGTTTTCCCTCAGAGCTACGAGCACTGAAGCTTATTTAATAAATCTTGTCAATGTTTTTTTCATAGTTTATTAGACTGATACGATAACAGATTTTGAAGCACGATATAGTGCTACAAAGAAATACTGTGATAAACAATACTGAAACTACTTTATATGTCTGACACAATATCAACCAACCACAATAATTCCTGTAAACAATTTTAAATATACTGCATCATTAAAAAAAACAGCAGTAACAAATAGAACAGCAGAATGGATCAATAATTAGCAACAGAAGTATTTATTCTATATTATACAGCTCAAATTGTACTTATCTTACATAAAAATGGCAAAAATCTCACCACTTTTGCAAAGAAATTGTACACACGATAAATACTGAGGCCAAAAACATATTGTTCTAGCTTTCATATATTCAAATCCAAATCCAAATCCACTTTATTTATATAGCACATTTTACAAACGTAGCCGTTTCCAAAGTGCTGCACAGAGATAAAAACATAAAGAATACATAGTATGTGTGTATAAGTAAAATCAAATTAAAACAGCACCATAAAATGACAATATTGAACAATGTCGCTAAAGTATTCATCATCAGGCCTAAGGTTTAGGATTCTAAGATTATGAAGTAAATCGTATTACTTTGTGGTATGTGTTATATATGGTATATGTATCTTGTGAGGCTGCAGTGACTTGGTGTTTATACAGACATTTCCCATCAAACATTTAAGGTTAATGTCAAAACAAATGCTGCAAAGCAGTGCAGAGAAGAGCAGGATTAGAGATGTTTCAAACACAAATACACTGTAGTGATTGCATGAAAGCTGGTCCTTTAATTCTGACCATTAAACTGCTAAACATTAAACTAATTATTTTCTTTTTCCTTTGCACCAGGTTAGGCACTAAATAACAGGTCACAGCAATACCTCTGGATCTGTGTTTAAAAGACCAGTTCCTTAGAAGAGGATACTGTCAAGAGCATACCGAGTTTAGCCAAAACTGTGTGCAGGATGATTAGAGCCAATGCAAGATATTAATAATCAGAGGGTAACATGTGATGTATTTCCTTTCATGTCCATTGGAATTACTGCATGTAACATACTGTATATATTTTTTAATTTAACTTAAATGTGAAAAGTGTACATTATCAAAATGTACATATTTTTAATCATACGTTGAATTCACAATCATTCAATTATTTACACAGAAAGTGGGCAGATCAGTGTGCTTAAATGGAAGAAAAATAAGAGATGAAAGATGTAGCAAGTTTGAAATAGGCTGTTACGAATGCATAAATGTAAAAAGCCCCAACATGCAAACATCATGATGCAATTAATATTTTCAATTTATTATGTATTTTATGTGATTGAATAATTGTACATAATTGCAAGATTATATTAACTGTATAGTCCTAAGAAAAGGACATTAAAAAAAACTTATAATTTCTAGGTCAAAGCATAATAAATATTTTTGAAGTAGTGTTTGAACCAATAGCGGTATATGCATGTGTCGTGCATGTGTAGTAGTGATCCACTTGATGGCTAAAACAGTTGGATCTTGTAAAGTGACCTCCTGCTGTGTTTAAGAAATTCATGAAACTGTGGAATTTGATTACAACCTTGTGCAATAAATAGTCATGTGTTTGCGTTTCATCTATGTGTGTATATAAATGAATTGAGATAATTTATAGGATTTTCAAAGTGAGCCAGACATGTTATGCTGTGGGCGCTCTGTATCCATAACAGAATGACAATGTGGTGTGTTTTTTCTCCATCACTGTCCACCTCCAGGTCATGTTCAAAGCCTCTTGGCTGTTTGTAAGCATCTGCATGTAAGTGTGTGCATATTTGGAGGAAAACCTGCATGCAGCTGCTCGCTCCCCCCTCCGCTTATTGGCCAAAATTTACAGTGGCTTTGGCTCCATGAAGTATTTATGAGCTTCCAAAACACCCGCTCTCACATACACAAGAATTTCAGAGAGAACATACCTAGAGCAGAATTCCTATGACTAGAATCCCACACACAAACTGTATAAAACATCTCAAATGATAGGTACCATTACAGGCTGGCCATGATACTGAAAATAATATTTACAAAAGAGCCATATTATTTCATTTTATATAGTGAAATAGTTATGGCAAATTATCTAAAAGCAACAGTTGGTTTATTTGGATATGTAGAAGTCTGGAGAAATATTTACTTTTAAATTTAAGGAGTAGTAGACTAGCAATACTTTCTTTGCAGGTTTTGGCTTCATATAAATCATATCCCAAATGAATATGAAATGAAAATAAATATAACGTGCTATCAAAATACAAATTGTATATATTGTATAAGTACAATCTATACAAAGCGACAGATTTGCACACCATTTATTTATTATAATTCTGCAGTCATGATGTGGACTTTTAATGTGTGTGGATTGTCAAGTTCATTGTCTCATATTTTTGCATGTGTCAGTCTGTCAATGCTGTTTTACTGAATAATATGCTTTGCTAGTATGATGTGGCTTTTATTAAAGTTTACTCATTTACCAATGTCACTGTGGTTTTTAACATTTTGTGCTTTGTCTTGTGGCTTTCTTAACATCAGCCTGCAATGAGAATACGGATGCCAATGGCTAAATCTGCCATATTTATATTGGTTCATGTTAATTATTATGCACTGCCCCATTTAAAAAATGAAATCAATTATTCATTTCTTGTTCACACCCACCCGATCAGACTTACTTTCTCATGATAGATTTCCTGATCGACAGTCCATCCTCCAGATCTGCCTCGTTGGCCATAAAGAGCAGCCTCTTTCCTGAATGATCCACACCTACAAAGTCCCTCTGCTCAGCTGAAAAATATTAATTCATAATTAAATCAGACACTTGCAAACTGCACCAAACCTCCATGAAACCTTCCAATCACTACCTGTTTTCTTCTTGCCCTTTTGTCCCGGGACCGTCTCTGTGAACTCGTGTGTCTTGCTCATTAACATAGCCATGGTGGCATTGTGGGCACGGAACAAGTCGACCACTTCATGTAGAGCCACATCAGTTATGAGGTCACAACTCAAAACCAAAATGTCCGTCTGGAGGGGAAAAAAAAAAAACAGCTTTATTGCATTCTATTGATTTTGACATCCAAGCCTCTCAGTTACACACATGTTGTAACAATGCTTTAAATAAACCACTGTTTTTTTGTTGTTGTTTTTTTTAAGTTGGAGAACAAGAGGAGTAATTGTTCTTGGTCAGCGGTGTAGTATTACTTGTACACAGGCCAAACTAAAGCACTAGCATACACACTTGTAGGCTCTGCGTTACACTTGCCTAAACAGACTTGACAGTAGGCAGTAAATCCTGTCTTCCTCTCCTGTTTAAGGTATGCAGGACTGCTGTAGTGTCATTGAGCAGAATTTTCTTTCAGAGTAATCACAACATGCAAGTACAATGTAGAAACATGATGGGTTCAATCTGACCAGTGGCCATATTTGATTTCTGTGCTGAATTGCTGACAATATAAAGGGATAGTGCGATTTTTAAAAAATGTTAATCTGTATGGGTTTCCTTCTAAAAGTTACGTGCGGTAACACTGGCTTACCTCTGACAGTTTGCGCTCAGCCCGGTTCTGCTCGCGTTCTGGAGCTCAGGTAATTAGGTCCGGTAAGTTCGCAGGGACTCGTAATAAAGCTTGTTTTTCTTCTCAAAACAAAACATTTGTCCGAAAGGTGATATATTTGCGTACCAAACAGTTGTCCACAAAAAAAATCCAGCAACGTAGTTAGCATTCACATATCTCGTCTCAATTCGTATCACTGCTCTTATTACTTATTATTAGCCTGTTAACCTTTAGCGGAAGTGAACGACGGATGCGGTCCGCTGTAAGGGGAAGATTACGAGTGAACAGGCAACAGGCAGCTAATGTGAGCGCAGTGATACGAATCGAGACGAGATATGTGAATGCTAACTACGCTGCTGGATTTTTCATGGACAACTGTTGGGGATGCAAATACATCACGTTTCGGACAAATGTTTTGTTTTGAGAAGAAAAACAAGCTTTATTACGAGTCCCTGCGAACTTACCGGACCTAATTACCTGAGCTCCGGAACGCGAGCAGAACCGAGCTGAGCACAAACGGTCAGAGGTAAGCCAGTGTTACCGCACGTAACTTTTAGAAGGAAACCCATACAGATTAACTTTTTTTTTTTAAAAACGCACTATCCCTTTAAGCATGACTCAAAGTCTATAAATGATGTTTTAAGGCAATGCAAAGTAAAAAAAAAAAAGTTTACTAATAAGAAGAATGATAAGGTGAGCGCAGTCTTTACTCTAACTGGCCTTCACTGATGCTTCATTTCAGCATGTATCCGTGTTTACACTTATGTGTCTGTGTGCGGTATCCATCTGTCTGTGTGGAGATCTGAGCTGTCAACATGGAGACTAATCCCACCATTAGTGCCAGATGCCCAAACGCTGAAGTGAACAGAGAAAAAAGACCAAACTGTAGCATCCTTCATTCCTGGAATGATGACTACTGCTATTAATGTTAAAGAAAAGATTTTAAGATTTTATAAGGGTCAAAGTTCATGCAGTTGACCTATAGTGCCAACCCAGGATCATAACCTGGTCTGAATCTGGCGACAGGAAACAGCCGCGACCTCAGATTGGATGTATGTCTGCAGCAAATCTACCAACACTGAGCCTCTGGGACCTTTCAACTCTTCCCTATCACACACTGAGAAGCACACATGCACGTTCCCACACAGGCAGAGGCGACAGCAGAGTAGAGTCAGCTGGAGAGCCACAGACACTTTGGCCTTTCAACAGCCACCATCCCCGGACAGGTCAGGACCACACACGCGCAAACAATCCCACCGGCTCTCCACCATGGGCTACGCCAATATGACTATTTAAAGATTTGGGCTAAATTATAGTTGTAAATCTATTTGAGGAACCTGGTTATTCTTCGTCAGTTTATTATAATAATAATAATAATAATAATAATAATAATAATAATAATAATAATAATAATAATAATAAATACATTAATATTTATTTTCCTTGTAAATGATCACGATTTTGACGGCCTAAATGTCAACAAAAAGTCTCGCATGGGGCTATAGAATCGACCGGCCCGGTGAAATTTTTTTGAAAATGAGCATCACGACAATGTCCAAACCTGACTCAACAGCGCCGCCTAGAATCGGACAAGCAAAGTCTGTCACAGGCAAATGAAATTCGGAACAGCGATATAGAACAATGAGACAAGCCTAAAGATGAATTAGAGCACGCCCCTTTGACGAACAGGAAGTCAGCCATATTGGATCAAAAATTCGCCATTGTTTTGACTTGCATGTTGGCAAAAAGAGTCCCTTGTGTATGGTCCAAATGAACTTAGATTTGACATGTAACATCTACAGACATAGGCTCACAGTAATTATCTGTATTTTTTGGGATACTCCTAAAGTGCCAGGATCATGGCAGCAAAAAACACCTTCATTTCCTATTTATTTAATAACATCTCACGGCCTGATATATGAACTCTAATAAAAATGAACACTATAGCGCCCCCTACCTACCCTCCCCCCCAAAAATAATTTAAAAATTATTACACAGACATCATGCTGAAATCTGAATGACTAAGGCGTGATTTCAGCCCGATTATAATACACTATAAAATATATGAAAAGTGTAAAATATAGCAACCCCTACCATAAACATGAAACTCTACATTACTGGATTTGTATTAAATTCTATGCATGATTACAAGCAGAAAATATATTACGGATATGAGGCAGTTTTTATGGTTAGCCAGCAGGGGCGCAAATGCTCCCCCCAAAAATACTTAAAAATATCGTACACGCATATGCTTAGGCCAATCGTGCTGGAATTTAAATCACTTATACAGGGGGTCCTCGGGTTACGACGGTCTCGGGTTACGACGTTTCGTGGTTACGAACGCGCCCCCATTAAAAAAAATATGTATATATTACGCGTCATTCCGTCTTACGCGGTGTAGCGTGGTAGGAGATGTAAACAAACGCGAACGGCGCGCGGCGCACGGCGGAAGAATACGCTCTGTTGTGGTTGTAGGGAGAAGAAGACAGCCTCGTGTGCGTGCCCAATGTGGGCGGAAGTACCTGATGTGGGCTCTGATCTGCTCCTATGAAAGCGGCAGTGATAACCAAGCAGCGTAGTGGTCTAATTATTGAGATGGAAAGGTTATTGGTGCTTTGGTTGGAAGATCAAAGGCAAAATCCGGCTTACGACGAAATTCGGGTTACGACGCGTCTTAAGAACGGATCAACGTCGTAACCCGAGGACCCCCTGTACACTGCATGACCCTTCCATTGATATGTCAAACACAATTACAGTATCAGTACTACAGCGCCACCTGTAGGAATGCAGAAATTTCGTTATGGAGAGAAAAAAATAGCTTTGACATTAATTCTTGAAACTTGGCAGAACATTCACTGACATGCTCCTGATCATAAAAGGCAAGGAGACATATGTACTACTTGTTATACTTTTTCCTCTAGAATCATTCACTTTTTAGAATTTCAAAAGCGCATTATGCAGCTTTTCTGGTGGAGGGTCTGTTTTCATGCACAGACTTAGTCTGACAGTGCTCTTGATCATAAAAGTCACGTGACATATGGCCAAGTTTCTATAGTCTGCCTCTAGAATCAATCACATTATCCAATTTTAAAGGTACACTATGTAATTTTTCTGATGGAGGAGGTTTCAGTCTGGGAGGCTGTTGGGAAGAGAGAGTAGCATATTGGGGCAGTCGCGAGTGCCTGGTGGTTGCGTGGGAGGGGCGTGCGCACCAGGGTGAGGGCCATCATCTCCGTCATTTCGAGTGGAATGAAAAGATACAAAACGCAATTGCAATTGGAGTGTTTAGTCTTTGATTTCAATTTGGGTTCCCAGAGATTCTCAGGGGGTCCTCAAGTTCTTAGAAAAGAGGTTAAAATAGATGTGATTTGTGACAGAGAACAACATCTTCCCAGATTTTAAACTCTGATAATTTACTTTCAAAGTTACAAGAAATGTAATATAAATTCAAAACAGTATAAATTCTTAGGTGCATTTTCATGTTCTCTCTCATTGTAAAATTAAAAGATACCATGTAAATATCTTATAACTAAATACTGTACTGTGCCTATTGTACCAGGCCCAGCTGCATTTGACTTGCATCATCAAAACCAATTCTTAAGGTGGAATTGAACATGTTTTTCTTTAAGAAAAAATATTGAGAATGCAGACACATACATGCTGCCAGTTGATTAAGCCCAGTGATAAAAGTAGTGGGTTTAGTTGTACAAAGAGGGGTTTACTTTATTCACTGCTGAGGATTACAGCGGAACAATGAGAAATATCCCTCCATTCTTGAGTCTGTTAAAGGAGAGGAGAAAATAAAATATGTCACTCATAATCTCTCTTTTCAGTAATGAAGAAAGATGACCTCCTTTGCTTAGCTGGAGTGTACACTGACTCCTGTAAGCATTTTGTTTGAGAGGTTACACCAAATCCCTTGGTGGGAGTGGGTTTATGTAAGGAGATGAGTGAGCAAGTATGTCTATACTGTACTCATGCATCAGGTTGACAGTTTGAGTGATTTCTGCGCTGGGATTTGGCAGGCCATGGTTACGGTGCTTCACTCGTCACCCTCCAGTGTGTCAGAGAGTGTAACTCAATGCCTCTAATCTAACAGGCTGCTCAAAGGATTAGGAACTGGCCTATTCTCAATAGAAGCATGCTGGAGCTAGTCCGGCCTAAGAGTGTACGTGTGTGGGGTTACGCTACGCAACTATTCAACAAAACAATAATAAGAATGTGAAGAGACCCATTCACATGGCACAGAGAAAATATTTAACCCGCCTGTCACAACAAAATGTGGCATTTTAAGCTTTTGATGAATCCTTTTTAAAACGAAAAGGGAGCTGAACTCAGGAGCCATAGCTTTTTGTAGCATCAATATAAACAGTTTTGGTGGAAAAGATGTGAGCAAAAAGACCCCAAATATAGTTCAGCCAAAAATCATCAATATTTAAGAGTATACACATAAATCTAGCTAGAGTGCTGAATTGATAAACTTTTCAAAATCGACTATGGTCTGTCCAATGTGTGGCATATACAAAAAGGACAATATAACCTCGCATATTCAAACACAAATGTTGCACAGATGTACACTGACTAGGGATGAAAATAAATGGTGCACCGGGTAAACTGGCAACACAGGGAGTTTGAGTTTTAACCATGACCTCATATGTTTATAGAGAATGGGATGAAGGGAGGCATGGAGGGATCTGCGAGCAGGAGACGTTCTGGAAATTGGTACCGGGGTCATGGATAGCATGTCAGTATGGGGGCCATGCATGTCTGTGTGTATTTAAAAAAGGTGAAATGAGGCACTTCGACAGCCCTGGTTGTCCAGAGAAGGAAACAGCATGCCTCAGTGGTCATCAAACATTACACAAAATGGACACAATGACCCCTTTTAAATCTTTGGTTTTCATTAGTTACTCGTCTTTAACTTTTGCCAAACTGCTACAACACTAATATTTCATGTACCATTTATCACAAACCCTTTTGAGCCAGTAATGTGTGCCATTGATTTATTCATACCTTTATTTTCTGTTGGATGTGCCTAAGAGCGTCTGCAGTGCCCATGTCTCCATCTTCCTGGATGCAAACCACATCAAGTTTGATTCTGACCTCTTTTATCTTAGAGTCTGTGCTCATCATCTTCTGAACTTCTTTGGTGGTTATGACTATCACCTCTGAAAACATGAAATAAATAGTTACAAACTTTTTAAAATAAATCTCCAACTAGGTCTACTGCCATTTATAAACTCAAGTAAGTTAACAGTATTACCAGACATCTTTGTGCTACTAAAACAATGCTGGGTCCGTCTGGTTTAATGAGCTTTGTCTACATAAAATGAGTTCTACTGGGCATTTGTGTGCTATGGCTCTGTCAGCCTAGTAAACCCAAATTGCAGGGCTTTGGCTAGTTGGCAGCACACTGTAAAATCTGGCCACACAGGATGATTATGTATAGCAAAGGTACTTTTATTTAGGGTAGTCAGGACCTACAGGCTCTCATAATAACAGCCCTGTTTACTAGCAGAAATAGCGCACAGCAACAAATCCCTTTATATGACCACAGATCCTGAACCTTAGGCTCGCTGCACCAAAAAAGCAGAAATGTGGGTGGTAAATCCAGACAGGAAATACACACCTGACACTGTCTTACAATGTGATGACAAGCTGGTTAAAATGGGATTTGTAATAAATGGATTCATTGTTGGGCCGATAATAAGTAGGCATAATAAATAGGCATAAAATACAATATTGATCTGACATAACACAACTTATTCAGAAAAGAGAGTAAGTGTCATAATAATTACTGTATCAACTTTTCATTCAATATATGACAGATGGAACCATAATTTTTGGGGTCAGTATTAATCCATTGTATCTTTTCTTTGCACTAGTGGGACACTCTTGGTTATTCTATCTGCAATATGATAAGATTTGAGCTGTAGAATTATAAACTTAGATTATAAACTTATTACTAAAATGTTGCATTCTGTCATTTCTTTTTTGCAGCTCATGTTTTTTAATTGCAAAATACTTTTTGGGGGATAATTCAGCTTTATTTGTCTATATTTTCTTCAGCAATATCTCGCACTTCAAAATGTGTTACTAGATTTTTGAAGGTCTGACATTATTATGAGGCTGCAAGGGCAGATGAAAACATATGCAATATAACGTTACATCCCTTATTATGTATGCTTTCAACACAGTTTACTACCTTAAAAACAGAATATAAAAATAAAGGATATTTAGTGTGTTTTTAATACAATAACAAATTATTAATATCTATTTTTATTCATTTTTAAAATCATTTTCGCTTTATGCATTTTAACACTTTTTATTTATTGTTTTTATTTATGATTTACGGTATTTTATTTTATTAATTTGTCTGTGCAGCAATTTGAAAACTGTCATGTTTATAAAATGTGCTATATAAATAAAGTGGATGGACTGGATGAAGTAAAGATGATGTAAAATGACTACACAGATAAAACACTTTACATTTAAGGTGACTTTTGTAGTCTAGATCAAATTGCAATTACTTAATTTTGCTTGTAATTGTCAGGATTATTAATCAAATTAGGTTCATTAGGTTTTATGACATATGCACTTCATTTTACTTCAGGAAACTGTAGAGAAAAATCACATTATTGTCATTAGTCAATGTAGTTTTTATTTTATTTTTTACATTATAGTGTGCGACCTGAATAATCACAATTATCAATTAGCCACATAATCCTTACATCTGTAATTAAATTTTATTATGAGAAAAGTGAGCATGTCTAGAAGTACATCTTGCTTAATTCTACACTATTAAAAAAGACAACGTAATACCTTCAAAACCGACTCTTTCCAGTAAATTGAGAGGGTACCAGATAACTGGCTTGTTGCCTACGGGTAACATAGGCTTGGGAGTGTTGTACGTCAAGTCGGTCATGCGAGAGCCCCCTCCAGCTGCCATCAGCACTGCCTGCAGCTCCATAATGTCTGTTGAAACAAAAAAGACAGAGCTGAATTGACTAAATAGCCAATAATGTTTTATTTCATTGTTGTGAAGAATAGTAGCAAATTAATAAATCTGATCTATGGTTGATTTAGATTAAATTCCAGTAACAAATCATCCTATTTTTCAGTACTCGAGTCCTTGCAGGCGAGACTCTACACACATACGGATGATGCAAACAACACACTTGACTACACAATACTTAGATCATTGTTGGTGCATACCGGTCAGGCTCGCCTCGAGTCCAAGAAACCAACTGTCGCTGGAAATGACAGCGACTGTAGCGCATGGATGGAACTAGTTGCTACTCACTGTTGTTAGCACTTCGCTAACATTTGTCAGAGCGCTGTAGCACACCGCTTTCTTGCACTGAACCAATACAAGCAAATAGATCGATATATGAGGAAATTAAATTCCGATTCCAGAAACCATAGCTAAAAACAGAAAGTCTCCTCTTGAATGCCTGACATAAATCCGCTAAGTTCAACTAGCATGTCCCGTATGACGATGACACCTGAGTGCGTTAGTGAAATTGGTCCGTGCAGAAACTACACTCTTTCATATCAGGTTCCGCATAGAAATTTAGCAAAACAGGATCAGATAAAAGGTAAGGTAGCAAAAAAGAAGAAATGACTTTATTGATCTCACACAGGAGAAATTCTTCTCTGCATTTAACCCATCCTGTTATTAGGAGCAGTGAGCAGCACATTACTGCGCCCGGGGACCATCTCCATGATCTTCTTGCTTCAGTTTGTTCCTGACCTCAGCTGGAGAATTTTACCTATGGTGCATGTTTTTGGTTTTGGAACAGGGCGTCATGACTTAATGACATTTCTCAGTTTTACTTGTATTATGATGTAACCAGTATGTTATAAGTACACACAAAATGCAATGAACTTGAACTCTAAAATCTTGTTGTCTCACTTTGTTTTGCATTTATTATTAATTTGTACAATAATTATTTACAAAGTACATATAACTTGTTTTCAATAGTAAAATAGTGAGTTTGGTTTAGTGATGCATTTATAAGATTGCCTGCAACATAGGCTCTAGCAGAGCGTTGCTCCATTACAACATGTTTTAGTGTTTCCTCTAGTTTACTACTGTTATTGCACTGGAATTACTACTGTTGCACATTTATTTTTATCTTAACTTCAATGCACATTCTATTGCACATTACCATTTCACTGCTGTATCTTCCATTGCACATTTTTGATGCACACTGCAAATTTTTGGACATCTGTAAATAGGTATTTATTTATTTATTATGTTGCACTGCTTTCAGATTTTAGATCTTAGATTTTAGTTTTAGATTTTTGTCTTGGATAGTTTTTGTTGTTTTGTCTTATATTGTATTTTGTACACTGTCTTTTTTGCACTACCTGGCCAGAGAGAAACAAAATAATTTCTATTATTTCATAGACCGAAGAAGTCACTGTATTACAACAAAAAAAATCTGCATTTCAACTATATTAATTTTAGCCGCCCCCCATTTGTATTAAATCATATAGGCCTATAGAATGTTATGATGTCATCTGAAACCCAGCAACAGGCTGACACAAAATTCATTTGTGTCACGTGAGCTACAACACTTTAGACTGAAGGGAACAGATCTAAAATACAGAGTCCTAATAAGCTCTGACTACAGACCCCCCTCCACACAGAGAGACACACACACACACGCACACACACACACACACACACACACACACACACACACACACACACGAAACATGGTGTGAACAGATTAGCAGCCACCCAGCTTCTCTTCCATTCTTCAGGCTTGAAAACTCCCAATTCACAGAGCTGAGACGTAACAGCAAATTGAGCTTGGGGAATGCGGCTTTGGTTTTGTTTGCTCTGGCCAGGAGATGAGCTTGACTGCTCGTTGCTGCTCACTGGAAATCAGAGGGAGGAAGCACAGTGCAGGAGAGAAATAGACAAACAAGCCTTTATTTAAGAGCTAAGATAAAAATCACCCTACAAAAATGAGATGATTAAGGTTTTTTTTGTGCATAAGTTAGGAGAACTGTTGCTATATGGACTTTCTAGTTTATGTTTGTATCCCACTAAATGTTCATATTTGTTTGTATGCCACTGTATGGTATGCCTGGATATTTGTTTTACTGTAGATTGAAATAGTGAATGACCTTTATATTGCTTTTAGCACAAGAGCAGCCATTCTTCTGTTTTTCTAGCTAACTACAAAACTTTACAAGGTGCTTTTGGTGTGCAGGTGGCATCCCCTCTCGCTCATCATAAAATAGGGTTCTGGGCTGGGAAACCCACTGACTCAAAACACTGCACCCCTGTTCACCATTATGTGCATAGTTCCCAGTTTTAATTGCTTATCACATTTGACCTTTGTACTTTCCATTGAAATGGATGAGTTGGTTGAATCTGTTTTTTATCCCTAATGGTAGATTATTATTATTGATACACCACAAAACCATAAATTGAAATTACTGTTTCAAAATTAATGCCTTGTGTTTCACTTCAAAGCAGTACAGATTCAGTCCTTAGCTGTTTTATTTAGCTGTATTTTTTCCTGATTAAGTCTTCAGATTAAGCCAAACCAAAGTTCTAGCATAAACCATATAGGTACACTAACATTTTTGTTTCACTGTCCAGCACCTGCTTGCCCCCTTAGAGATGTTATTGCTTTGCCTGGAATGTTCCACAGTATGGCTTTTCTATCTAGAGACAAGCAGGTGACACCACCAAGCCAAGTTACATGTCTGATCTGTGGAGAAGACCCCGTTCACAGAAAGAATTCATGTTTTTAAGGTCATTTTGTGTAAGAAACTCACCTGTAATTTAATACATGTACGATAGATGTTTTTAATGTCATACTGTGGAATATTTCAGGAAAAGTAATAACTTCTCTATGGAGACAAGTGTGACTGATCCCGGACAAGTTATCTAGTGCATGTTTAATAGTGAACATTTTTCACAATTTGTCTTTGTTTCTTAAATTGAAAAGCAGAGCATATAGGTGTAGTTGCAGAGTTGACTTCAAATGGAGCCCCATGGTTTTGTCTGATTTTCCCCTTCCTCTTTGGCCATGTCACTGAGTCTTGTAAATCATTCTCAATTCACTGCAACAAGCCAGTTGGATTAGCTTGGTTTAGATCATAAACATTTGCAGCTCGGACCACCCAGGGAGAGAGCAGAGCAAAGCTGGGCCAAGCGAGGGACTGTGTTTGAGAGAGAGAGAGACACGCACATGTGGATGTCTGTTTGAGTATACAAGTTTAGAGGTGGGCATATACACTGCGCTATACAGTGGTTTGTGTTTGTAGCACGTCCAGAGCCAGTGTGCTGGGGGGCCGCACTGGTGCCATGGAAACCAAAACAGATCTGTTCAACTTGGGGTCAACATGTGCAAGACATTGATTGAGATGTATTGCTTATAGGACTGGAAATATGTAAATGAGAAAACTGCATGAATGTATAATTTTGTTTGCTCCTTTCAGATATTCTGTGGTTTCACTACCACAGTAAATCACATGTCTTGTAGTGTGCATGGTCTAGTGTGGAAATATGTTATGGATGCCCTCCATGATACAGCCTGGGTCACTGACAAATGGCCATGTGAGTATTCTTGCTTCCTACAACCCATTTTTGTCTGTGGCAAAAGTTAATTATCACTGAAATAAGAGATTGAGCTATAATTTTCAGATGTTGAAAAGAGTGCAGAGTACTGTTAATTTGTTCACGTCATCATTCAATCTTCTCCCATTCAGCTTGTCCTTTATGGGGTATCTATCATATTTGCAATGGAACACTACACAATGGTTCCCTTTTTTGTTTAAAGTACACTCTAAACCTTGTCTTACGTGCCAAGTACCCCCCACTCGGGTACTATGCAAATACATCTGTTTTCTACTATGGTCAATTATCGGGTACTGTGCAAATACATCTGTTTACTATGGTCAATTATTATTTTGCCTTTCTTTCTGAAAATCCTCCAGAACATTTTCAACCATGTAAAATGCTACAAAAAATATTCTTTATTCAAATATTACAGAAATCACTCCAAGTGCCCCCTGGTAAGTACTTGTGTATCCCCACTATACTGTACTATAGTATTAGTATAAGTGGCATGCTCTTAAGACAAAATCTGCTGTTTTTGTTTTTTCTGGATTTGGAACTGGAACAAACATATCCACTTGCAGATGGCTTTCTGGTATTTCATTCTTGACAATAAACCATCAGTTTATTATGCCTCACTATTTGTGACTCACAGAAAGTCTGTTTAGAGCATTGTTCAAATATACTGAAATACAACCACGAAAACAGACCATAAAGTTCCACATAACAGTGTATTTTAAAACTAGCTACAAATATTGCCACCAACCCAAACATCTGTGTCCTGAACCACGTTTTCCAGCGACTTCTTACAAATAAGTGGGATCTTTTCCCCTCCCTCTATCTCCCTAAAGTTTAAGCGTCTGCGTCACCAGACCTTGAAATTCATTCTTTTGCACTTGAGCACACAGATGGAGTAATTCTCTTCTTGTTGGAGGGTTTGTGGGAGCCAAGCTGGTGTCAGAACCAGGAAATATCTGGGTTGGGTTTTTGAGAAGCCCAAGTGGGAAAGGTTGGGCAACTCCCTGCTTTGAAGCACTGGCATGGCATGTTCCTGCACAAGTTTGTCTCATCTTCTGTCTGTTTTAATAATGCTGTTTGTTTATATTTGTCATATCCATATCCATATGAAATGGTATAGATAATAATTACATAGCAGTGCAAATAATCAGAATGGAGGATGAGATGAAAGAAGTGGAGATCTCCTTGCAGGACACACACAGTTCTTCTTGTCTTGTGTGTGTCGGCACATATTTGGCCACACTGGTGAAGGGACCTCCCAGACAGTGGTCAGCTGGTCAGACAGACAGTGGCCTTTAAAAGACATGTGAACACACTCAGCTATTTCAATACAAATATACAATCACTGAAAAAAAATAGAACAGACATATTTAAACATCATATTTTTAAGCCAATGTGTAAAGTCGAACCAAAATAATATTGTAGGTTTTGTAGGTTTGATTGTCATAGTGAAAATCAAATTTGCAAAGTAATAGTTCTTTGCTTTCTTTGAGGTCAGGTGGCTCACTGTATAAGCTTCTATATTATACAGCCCTATGCATTTGAGAGTAGAGTTGAGACTGAATGTCCAAAATACAGGATTTAAAAGATGACATACATCTAAAATACACTTTTGGCATATTCTTTGAAATTGGTTGATTATTTGATTCTAAATACAAATTATAAATTATTATTTCAGTGGATAAACACCACTTCCACGGTCTCACTGGAAATGAGACCAGTGGTACTGTAGAAAAGACAGACCTACATTTGAAGGAAGTAGCTGAACTGAAGATATTCATATGTTTTAAAATTCTGTTCAAAGTGAATATTGTAAACAACACCAGTAACATTTGAGAGAAATGTTCACTTATAAACTAATTTAAAAATCCCATGAATTTCAAAACATTTTTGTAGAGGTCTTAATTGCAGGTACAACAGGATATTTCTAGGGGGATACTCTATTCTATTCTAGGTTTTGGAATTTGAAAATGGGATAAACTCTAATTACAATATATTGATTTGATTGAGATATTGTGCAGCCCTTGTTGGGGGTTTCTTTGAATGCCATAGTTTAGTTAGTTAGTATTAGTAGTTAAGAGTTATATTCCAATATGTTATGTCAGAATAGTTTTAAAATGTAAAATACAGAGAAAATGTTTGTAAAAGGATGTTGTAATACCTAATAAAAGGATGAGAGGACTGAAGAGGGATTGTGGTTTCCAACAGATTTAAAGGTGTATTTTATAACTGTTCTGGTAGAGGTTCTGATGATCTGTATTGCTTAGCTAAGAATGTTTCACAGCATGGCTTTAAACTTATGAAACTTATGTAACCCAATTAAGAGAAGCTGATGATGTCACAAGGCCAAGTTACAGGTGAGATCTGTGGAGAGGTGACCCCTTTAACTAACTAATTAACTAATAAATATTTTCCAAGTTATTTCAACAATAAAAAACCCAATGAAATAAATGCCACATAGATATATTTTATGTCATACTGTGAAACATCCTAAGCTAAACAATAACATCTCCATGAAGACAAGCAGACAGACAACAGAGAAGACAACCAAAAAATGCCAATTTAGGTTTTTGTTTTATCTCCATCTCAACAGCAATACTTTTAGTGCATTTTGAACTTTTTCATTATATTAGACAAATATTAGTCGTTTGTCTTTCAGTCTGTTTTTTTTTTTTTTTTAAACTCCCATGCCACTTAACTATATACACTCCACGAAGTCTGCCTTTTACCCAAAATCAAAGTTGATAGCGTTCCAAAGAGGAATGTGTGAGACAATCTGTGTGGTCCTGTCTGCACCTACATGAGGCTGAGGTGGAGGTGTTTGTCTGTGTGAGAAGTGTGGTGCTCTGTGCATGCCAGGCTGTGTTTAAGGGGAAGACAGGAGAAAGGTTGACCTCCAGAACACCTACATATTTGTATCTAATATTAAGAATTCAAAACAAATTACAAGGTCAAAGTGTTGGCCCTGCAATAGGCTTACAAAGGACCGCTTCCAAAAAAGAATCAACTTCAGAATAATGGTATGACATAAATACAGTTAATCAAGCTTTGTTTTTTAAAATGATTTGTAGAAATTTCATAATGGAAATATACCATAAGCTTTCACCAGTATCCTGACTGATGAACTACGCAATATAGCTGTAGCTGACAATAAGACTGCACAATCCTCCAAACATGTAACAATAAAATAATCAGACATTACATAAAACATAATGAACATTAGTAGATTTGAAGGCTTAATAGTCCTTCATTTGTCTAAGGCCTTACTCATTTAACAACATGAATGCACACAAACCATACATTTTCATATGTAAAACATACTGTGTACATATTAACTGGTTATATAATAAAATAGCCAGCACCTAACTGTAAAGGCATTCGAACAAGAATCAGGCAACACTTTTCCAGCATTAACAAATGTGTTTAGTGTTGTTTCCCCAAGGACTGTACTCCAGGCACTATAAAGTACATGGAAACAGTTGTTTGCAGTTAAAGACTATTAGACCACTGCAGACACACATTCATGTGGTCTCTAACCAGACCACACACACTCAACAAATGACATGTCATTTTCAACTTATATTTGGGGATAAATCATAGCATGATGTGACTGTTGATCAGATCTGTCTTTCAAAAGTGCTGTCATTTTACTATAATCTTTCCACTTAGTCTAATTACATGCAGAATGCTCCTACTTTACCTTTGCCTTTTTTTTTTTTTGTCCCTGGAATTTTGAACATGTTGTCGAATCTGAGAGTTGACACAATTTTCTTGTATTATTCCTCTCGAGTTTGCTCTGTGTTCCTTTTGCATTCTCAGTGCATGTTGTTGCATGCACATATACACACACATCTGGGGCAAATGTTATGAAGGTTGTGTTTTGTGAAGGCACTGCAGTTGCACATTGGAGCAAGGATAAATCAGGGCCCCTGGACAGCAGTGAAGACACTTTTAGAGGCCTCCTTAAACCTACCGCCTGCACTTTGTTCCCATATGGCAATATTCACATATGCTGCAGGAGATAGTAGAGGTGTACACAGACGGTCATTTTCAGTACTGGCTATCAAATTTTATTCTCTGTTCTGTGGGAGGAAATAGATTTGTGTAGTATATTAAGCACACTACTGTCTTGGTTACATTCAACACTACACCAAATTTTAACATTCAAATACTTCTTATTCTTACATTTTTAAAAGGTTTTCACTAGTTTATGGCAAAGGAAATCTTCTTATTCCACAGTCAAAGCTCACAAGTATAGAAGGGTAAATTGTAAATGATTACTTTTTATATAGCGCTTTTCCACTTTCAAGGCACTCAAAGTTCTTTATGAACCACTCACCCATTCACACATTCATACACCGGTGAACCCAGACACTGGGAGCAAAGTGGGTTAAGTGTCTTGCCCAAGGACACAACAACAGCATTCATCTATAGGAGCTGGACTCGCACTGGCAACCTGTGAGTCAGTGCATCTGACCAATGACAATGACCAATGACCAATGCTCAACCAATGATGTTTATGTTGAGGGCGGGATCAGTGGACAAATGCTTTAAAACTGAGCTACTGCCACCCCAGAATGTCTAGAATGGTGAAAAGGAAAAGTTTGGACATCATAATATTGTATAAACATGATGCAGGGCAAGTTTTCATTTGATGACTTGTTGAATGAATAGTTGCTAAGAAGTAGTTGCAGTAGGCTATTATCTGTAGTACAACAGTAGCATAAAAGGAAATTGTCAATAAGATTTTAGTTAATACACCAGGATAAATACCTTAAGGTTTTACTTGTGTTTTTGTACACATCACTTTGCTATTTCAGAGAATGATGCACATATGATGCAATGGTATTTTTAAAACCAGACTCCATACGCACATATTTAGTTTTTGCCACTTAACCAAATAAGGCCATTTAAACCAGTAATGAGTCTAACATTTACATGGAAGTGAACTGCAAATGCTGTGGTCATCTGTGACTGCCTGCTTCTGTCATTATTTAAGATGAAGTGCAACCACAAGCACTATACAGGATTTGTTATTTGCCCCAAGGAGAAGGACTTTAGCCATGTTTCTTGTGAAGTCTGCTGTCTGATGGCGGTCTGGGATTGAAGTCCAACCATTTGTTAAGAAATGGAATCTCGAAAAGGTGTAACAGAGCGAAATACATGGATCACGCAAGATTTACTGTATGCAGATGTTAAGCTATTGCATGGTAACCTCTACATGCCACCTCATATAACCCTGCTCTCAAAGGCTGCAGCTACAGTAGAATTGTATTATTTCTCTAAAGTGTGACTTCACTAATGGACTGGTAAGGCCTTTATCAATCTCACTGCCGCACTCCTTTAAGTACTGGCTTAACCTCTTTCAAGCTTATTTGGCCTCAGAGTTTTTTCTTTTCTTTTCTTTTTTCTTTCTTTCTTTTTTTCCACTTTTAACTGACCCAGTGAATGATCGCCATCTACTGTTTGAAGTGGGGTACAATGTGTAGGCGCGTCATGATAATTTTATTACAATATTGTCATCAGTTGGGGGATGTTTCAGAGATGCTACTAAAATGTAAATATTAATCAAATAAGACTATTACAAATAAGCAATTTAGATCACAAAATAATGATATGTTGCAGTATATGGTTTGGATTGGGTTATGATGTATTGTATTGACCAAATAGGGTGAACAATTAAGTTACAATAATATTTTTTTAATTAATAGTTATATTTGAGCATTTAAGCATCTCTTTGTCCTTTCTATATATAGTATATATAATCTATACATAGTAATATATTTAGTTGCACAATGCATGTTTTTTCAGCCCTAAGTCGTTATTTTACCATTCATGAGCTATGTAAAGAGTATAGAATGTGTGCATGGGAGTGGGCTACAGAAATCCCTGGTGCTTAATGATAAAAAAAGTGTGTCCTGTCTTCTGCGAGGGGCATTCTCTCTGGACATGATGTGAGTGACCTTGTGCCTTTCAGTCTTTTCACTGTGGGTGCTGTGCTTCACTGGTGGATGTCACAGTGTCACCCACAGAGCCATGAGATGGTTAGGTGGCGGGCGGGGACAGCACCCACTCACGGCACCCACCCCGTCTCCCTCCTCATAGCATCCTCACACACAGCCAAGGCAATGCAACCGCCGCCCCATTGTGTATCTCCTTAACTCCCTCCCTTCCTACATAGGACTAGCCCCCCCTCCCCAGAAGTACCCCACTCACTGGCCTCAGCCCTATTCTCCAGTTGTCATGGAGATAGCTAACAAAGCCATCACTTTTACCAATTTCCTCAGAGACAGGTGCTGGCACAATGACTGCTTCCTTACTGGTTGAAAAGGGACGGGGGCAAGAGGGGTGCATGGGAACTCCGGGCGGACACTCTGAGGCCTATCCAAGTGTCCTCCTCCCCGGGACCGGCCCAAGAAAAGAAGGCTAATTTGTTGTCGCTGTGTTCCCAGGGAGGGGGGAGAAAGAGAGAGAGAGAAGTGAGGGAGGTGGAGAGTGTGTGTCCAGAAGGGGTGTCCAGTGGTTTGCAAAACAGACCGCCTAATATTGCAGCGCTGGCTTTCTCCTGCCAATGAGAAGAGAGGGGCTTCTCTTCATGGCCCTGGTCCCTTTATGTGGTATTGCTTCTCTCCATTCGACCCCTTACAAGAGTTTGGCTGCAGAGACAATTGCCAGTCATAGCATCATGACGGCAAGATGTTTCAATTTAGCTGGCACTTTTTTCACTCTTTTGTGTGTGTTTGTGGGTGCTGATGTTTAATGACAAATGAGGTTTTAAACTAGTTTTTAACAATGCATTTATTTGGTGTCAATACAGATACGTTAATATTTGTGCATTTTGTTCTAAAGGAAAATGTTTATTTATTGTTACTATTTATTGTTACTTAAACTGTATTTATTTATTTATTTAAACAGGGACAATGACAATTTCTATAAGAAGAAGTTACTTTTTATTGATCTCACACTGGAGAAATTCTTCTCTGAATTTAACCCATCCTGTTATTAGGAGCAGTGGGCAGCACATTACTGCGCCCAGGGACCATCTCCATGATCTTCTTGCTTCGACTTGGTCAGGACCTAAGCTGGAGGATTGTACCTATTGTGCATGTTTTGGGTTGATGGGGGAAACCGGAGTGCCTGGAGGAAACCCACCCAGACAAGGGGAAAACGTACAAACTCCACACAGAAAGGCCCAGGCGACCCGGGGATCGAACCCAGACCGTGCATGCAAACTCCACACAGAACACACACAGAAAGGCCTGGGCAACCTGGGGATTGAACCCGGAACCTTCTTGCTGTGAAACATGAGCTTCACAGCAATTATTACAATAATATTATTATATTATTGCAATTGTCCCTGGACAAGATGCAAAATTCTACTGGATTTAAAAAACAACTTTCATTTTACTCAAAAGTGCTTTTTATTCATTCCACCCACACTCAGTGGTGTTAGCTACTTCTCTGCCACAAATACCCTATGGTAGACTGAAGCAAGGCTGGCATTCTGCACCATTATCCCCCTGCAATGATACAAGGACACAATGACAGTTAGCATTCATCCACGCTAGATTTGACAAAAGGATTTTAAGATTCAGTTTTGTATTAAAATTGCAGGACAGAACCTTTTACTCTGGAGAAGTAAAATGGAAAGTGTGTTCTAAATATTGCATTGAATTATATTAAATTACAAACTCTTTCCTAGCCACAATATTGTAATTTATATCATCATGACAACTGTACAATTGTAAAACGCACACAGAGCTTGTTTGTCATATACACAACAACACAGCACAACAAACACAGACGCATTACAGTAGACATTACAGTTCACTCTGCAGGGCCTGTGGTTCAGAAATGTGATGGCCGAGGGCATCAGGCTTCTGCTGAAGTGGGCCCTCTGGCACCTGAGCGCCCTGTACCTCTGTCCTGAGGACAGAGTGTGAGGTGTTCCTGTAGTGGATGAGTAGGGTCCTGTGCAATGCGTCTCAATGGTGTCCAACAATATTGTAATTTATACGTCTTCATTTGACATCATGACAATTGTACAATTGTAAGTTCAATGAAGGACAAGTGATTCTGCATGATTCTTTGCCAGTTGCAGTAACTTCCAATATGTTAATGCCAGCTCTTATATTGTAGCACTTCCTATTTTGATTCGAATAGGGCTGTGCTGATGTTGCCTCTCCTGCATTTTATGGCTACTACCACTAAGGGGCACTGAAGACCTCTTTACTCTGATGCCATAAACTGCAACACTCACTCGTGACTAAAGCGTTTCAGATTCAGGTGCAGTTCAGACATGAAGTCACAGACAAGTGGAACTGAATGTGTCATTAGGTATGGTAAAATGAATGATGAAAGACAAAATTTGCCAATATTATAATGAATTGAATGATGAAGACATCCATGGAAAGCATACCAATGTATTGAGCCACAGTATTTCCAGGTAAATAGCTTACCATTCACACGTCAATGTCTAGTAGTCTATATTTAAAAGAGAATTGCCAATTTGGTTACCCTGGTTGTATGGCTATAAATATTCCACTTCTAGACAGTACTTGGCATCTCTCACTTTACCTTAGATTAAGTCATGTGTCTGGAGAGGTGTCATTTCCCCATCTAATCTAATTATAGGTCAGTAAGGAGAAACCCACCATTCATACCATCACTACGGTGCTGTATTTAGATAAGCAGGTCCCATGGGTGTTCCTTGTCTCAGCTTCACTTCCTGTAGCTGTACAGTCACTTGGCAAGACAAAGACTTTACATTACTGATCCACAAGGGAAATTACAGCAGCGCACACATCACAATATAATATAACAACAAAAATCAAAACTATAAAGAGTAATAATAAATTCAAAATAAGTAGTAAAAATGGCAGGAAACAGGTGTCAAATAAGGCCCAATTATACATGATGAAGTATGCTTTTGCCAAGGTACAAGAGCTCCATACCAGTAAATGTCTGTTTATGAGTACAAGGTTTCAAAGAACAAACACGTGAAAACAGTGAAGTTGATGTAATTTGGGATTTTAAGATATCGATCAATCAATATATTTCAATGACAAATGACAAAAAGTAGTGAGCAGATTTTAGATGTTTCTTATACACATGAACCATGACAAATAATAATAAACCAGCATAGATAATACTGACATTGGCTCTGTGAGTTTGGAGCTTTAATCTCATGCACAAAAGATGTTGAATAAGATTCTATGGCAACTCCTGAACCAAGAAAGTTCCTATAAAATTGTATGTGAAATATAGAGGTTATTCAGCTTTTTCAGTTCTGATACCATTGTTGATACTACTGAATACTGACTTAACAATATTAACGATATAACATATATTAAGATAATATATAAACAATATGAACAATATTGATACCAGTGTAGGGACAAAAATTGCACTTATTTCCTACAGTTAACATCCAAGGGTTAACATTTTCACACCCTAACCATCTCACACTAGCCATCATCACACATATAACTGTGTACCATTAATTACTCAGAATGTAATGTAATGATCAGAAAGTGATTTATTTATTGAGATTTAATACAACAGTGTCATAGGGTGTGGAAGTGTTTCATGTTTGTCAAAGGAACTGCTTCAAGACTGTTTTCATGATACGTATAAATGCTTACCTCTAACAGAAGAATGATGGCCTTTTCTGTCCTTTAGGTGGAGCCATTTCATTGGACATCGCTTCAGACTTCCACCCTCTTCTTCCTCTGTCTGGTTAGAATCAGGTACAGCCCCTATACTTGGCTTACAACATTGAATGGTTTACTACAGTCTACTTCAAGTGTGTTACATTGAAACAGAACCAGTGCAGGGCATCTGTCTGAAGCATCTAGATCCACTGTAGTCCACTGGGTCAGCTGAAACTTGGCCGTATGCCGTCCCTCACCAGTTATGATCTCATTACGCCTTCTGCATTTTCTAGCTTGCATTTTAATGCGGCCTAGATACAGCTTGATTACACAAACAATTACAAACTCACTAGATCACTGTTTGGGATAGGCCTAGCAAGGGGAATCTCAAATTTAAATCCCTATCCAGGGATTTCAGCATGATAAAAATGTGAATTGTTGCCATAGTGTTACGACCCAGCTCTGCTGGGAAAGGGAAGTAACAAAAACCAAGGTGGAAAAATGGTATAAAGTATTTTAATTAACAGGAATGTACAAGGTAAATTTAACAAAAGGGTGATCTAAAATACATACAAAACAACCTAAACTAAGAAACAAAATAACAAGATTGACAAATGACAAGTTTTGTGTCAAAAACAGGTCATGTAGGTCTATACAAAATAAAACACAAAAAAAACTAAGGGACACAAAACAAAACTAAATCACGAGTGACCCAAAATAAAGTCACATAAACCCATAAACAGGATGAAATAACAAAAAAAGACACAAAACAGAACTAAACTCAACTAGTGTCTCACACACAAAGTCAGACACGTAGGCCTACTAATACAAATCAAAGTGACTGACACGAAAGAGACACAGAAGACACAAAAGACAACACAAGACACACAAGACACACAAGACACACAAGACACACAAGACACACAAGACACACAAGACACACAAGACACACAAGACACACAAGACACACAAGACACACAAGACACACAAGACACACAAGACACACAAGACACACGACTGGCCACAAAGGCCAGATGCCCGTACAGGTGCAGGGGATCTGCTTAAATAGGGGGAGGCGGCTACAGGTGAGGGAGAATTGGGAAAGTGTAGACATGCCCCACCAATCAGGGACCAGGGCTCTCACAGCGGACATCAGGAGGGACATCCAAAAGAAATTAAACGCACACAAAACAAGTCAGAGAACTGGACGCCTGGGGCCATAACAATACCAATTGGCAATTAACAACCAAGAGAAAATTATATCTTTCGAAGGGGAAAATGACCTTAAAGAATTGGCTATAACAGGAGGTTTATGAATAAAAGTTAGACTAAATGATTGATGTGTGTAAGTGACCATTGTGTGGATATACCACATTTAACCTAGATTTATACCACATTGTGGGGCATTAAGTTTGCTAAGACATTGATTCAGGTCACGAAGTGCTTTGAAAATGGAGTGCATATATACTAAATGCATATTGCAGATAGAACTTCTTTGCTTGTAAATTGGCAGTGTGATAAATGTCCAGATGCATTTAGCAAAGCTATAAGTATAAACTTGGTGATGTAATCGTCTTTTTATTTATAGGTTTTTCTGGAAAGAATGTGTATATTTTTGGTTACAGTATATTAATGGAAAAAATGTGTCTAGCAAAAATAGCCTTGAAGGTTTATTTCTGGGTGAGGATTTTCTTGTGCAAATGCAACTTTGTGTAGCCTTCCCTAAAAGTTCTTAACCCCATTTTGGTGCTAAAATAAGAAGGAGCTTGCTGGAAAGTTCAGTCTTATTTCAGCCATGTTCTTGCAATAGCACTCACGAGATAACGGCTGCACAGATTGAGGCCAGTGTGAGCAAATCAATATAGGCACACGCTGATTTATATGCCAACAGGAAGTAGGAGACTGGCTGCATGATGAGCACTGAAACAGGAAGTCTTTGTTGTCTGGTAATTTGTGAGAATTTCACTGCAGTACAGCATTCACTGCATTTGAACTTTTGGTGCAGTTTATCTTTGAGTCCATGACTGACTTTAATTGTTCTTCTTGTAACTGAGTGAGTTTCCCACACTTCCCTGCTCTTAATAGGTAACCCTAAATATTGAAGAATGGTTCAAATGCAGAAGATACTTTTCCACTGGTGGTACTTAATATTGGAGGTGGTAAGTGGAGGTGTCTAAATTAGCCAAGGGTTCAAATTACTGACCACCAGGACCAGATTTTGTTCCCATGAGACTGGACCAAAAAATGATGTCTGTGATGTCTGTTTTATTGTGAGTTTTATTGTAAGTTCAACAGACCTTGCAGTTCCCTAATGAGTAGGATCCTGATTTTTCTCTATATTTCATCCTATCATTGCATTTACACCTTGACAATATCTTCTAACATGCAACAAGACTGAACAAATCTTCCTCAAGCATTCCTATGACACCTTACATTATTGCTGTTCTACAAATGCCGTGGTACATTAAACGTCTCAACATGCCTCCTCTGTTTCCTCTTATATGCCAAAGAGTTGGGATTGGGCTGGATTGATGAGCTTATTCTGCCTGTTCCCTTTACTATTCTCCTCCACTGCTGCAGAAAATAGTCCCACGTCTGTTGCTAAATTGTTTACATGTGTACACATGTGAAGTCATACCAACAATAATGGACTGATAGCTAATGAAATGTTGCAGACTCACATTTAACAATATTAGAAATGGCCTGTTGCAATATAGTATCATGCCATGTCATTTGCTATATTATTAAATTAATAATAAAATACTCCTCTCACACTCCATGTTGAATAATTCCTCTTAAATTGTGGTTATATAATGGAAGTGCATGGGCAAATTTTCTCAAATGGCTTTATCCAAATGTATTAAAGGATTTCAACAATGCTCTCGGGAAGAGTTAGACTGCCAGTTTACACAATACTCCATCTGTGGTCACTTTCAGTTTTTGGTGGCATTGTTTGTACTGTATTTATATAATAAACCTTTTTTCTTTTCATTCCCATTTACTATACACTGACATTTTAGAAGCTAAACAGAGCAGTGTTACTAACTCCAGCCACAGGGGCAGTAGATGAACTTACTATATTTAATCGACTTACCTCTAAACTTAAACAAGATGAGTTACAGACTGGTTTTAAATTTGGCAGTAATTTTCAGCTACACATTTAGAGGAAATTTGGCTGTGCATTGGTATCAAGAAAACATCTTAGTATTTTAAGATCTCTATATTTGTATTGGCAATTGAAGGACTAAAGCAACTATTTCTGTCCATCTGTTGAAACCTTGTTTAAGGTTAAGCAGAGGTTGTTTGAGCAAACAGATGCATATTGTCTTTTTGAGTTAGCCAAAATGACTAACTTGAATTACAGTAATTATCATTTCAAGTCAAAACTATAGTTCATTCTAGCCTAGTTTATTTATGAATCCCACCATAACAATAGCCTGCCTGCACTGTTTGAAATATCAAACCCACATCTATAGATATTCTCGATATTTGTGAGACAACAGGATGTGCTCTCTTTGCGAATGTATCAGATGCTAGAGGATGTTTATAGCTTGGCGCTACTTCTTTGTTTTATGTTTTCCTCCAAATCTCATTGTTTCTGTACTGGCCTTGCTCTGATCTTGGAAATTTTTAACATTCCACCCATCTGTCGCTCTATCATTTAGCTGGCATCACTGCAGCACTACACCAGACCCAACACATGCAATCCTAAAAGCACTGCAAAATTCCCCTTGACGTTCCATGGAAGCTCAAATAATAATGAAAAAAACATGATGCATAATTAAATTCCAAATACACAGAAAGCAAAAGTGAGAGTTGTGTGGGAGCGGTTTTATAGTGTATGGTTCATGGTTCATTGTGGTTTGGTTAAAAGTCAAAAGATAAATATTGTTGCGTAGCGAAACATAGTTGCAACGTCATAAAGTTTCCACCTAAAGGCTGTTTGTCTCTGTTTGGTTGCAGGGCTGTGGTTGGGAGCGCAGGATGTCAGGGGTCATAGACATACTGTAATTTCCCTTGCATACATATGTTGATCAACCTCTACTCTATACATTCTTTAATAACTATTGTATGACCTTTTCCCTGCTGAAGTTTGGTTCTATAATATTGACAAGTGTAGGCTAATTATGAATCATCTTGGATCTAACTTTTTTCGCCCCCTTTTTTCCACCCTTTTAAAGGTACACTGTGTAACATTTACAGTGGAGTCACATTTTGTCTCCATTGCTTTGTCTAGAACATTTCACTAAACTATCTATCACGAGACAAACAGGTTACAGCACTACACTACATTACAAATCAGGTCTGTGGAGAGTCGCTCATATTCACAGAAGGAATTATGGTATTTTAGAGCAATAGAAAAACCTGCAATGAATAAATTCTAGAAGGATATGTTTAATGTCATACCATGGAACATGGTATGAAATTAAGCATTGAACAATATGATAATAACATAGGAATCATGATGTGATTTCTGTGACAGTATGCCATGTGGGTGAATTCATCATATTATACCGTAATTCAGTGCTCTATGCTCAAACACACATATGCTGTCATACTCTGAGTGAGTGACAGGCATAAATAACCAATTGCAGAAAAGTGTGTACAGTACTATCAAAAACACCAGATGGCTATAGTTACCTCTAAAATTGTGATATACACTCTAAGATTGTTATGAACTGTTTAGCTTATCGCTCACTCCTAGCATTAAAGGGGCCCTACACTGTGAAAAACAGGGCTAGTTATTCACTGTGATGAGTTTATAAACAGTGATGGTAAAGCTAACAAACATTAGCATGCTAACAGTGCACTGAATAAAATGGTCTATAGATGCAGACAGCACACAAACACATTAAAGGGCCTATATTACACTAAATTCATTCTTGAAGCCATGTTATAATGCTGTTAACTCCTCAAAAACATAAATGAGTTCATTCAGTTTCATTCACACATGTTTGAGTATTATTAGTCAAGTTAACAACTACATTTTACCTTTTGTTCAGTCAAGATTGGCAGTTCCATGCACCTTCTAATGAAGGTGTATAGAATTTAAAAATACAGGGGAGCCTGTATTACCCCATGACATGACAAGGTGAAGAGAGTGATTTCTGTCAGTGATTTCCAATCAGACTGAATTTGCAAGGTTTGTCTATTAAACATGTGTGAATAAAACAAACAAAAAAAACTACAGGTATGTTTGTGATGAGGAAACAACATTAACATAGATAAAAAATAATGTACTCTAGCCCCTTTAAGAGCTGATTTTACAATGTATCTTTACTGGGGCAAAACAGATTTCACTTTATTACATTAATTTACACTTCATTACCGAAACACGGAAACATTTGCTAACACAAATCTTGATCTCACCGGCCATTCACTTTCACGTGCAGTATTGTTTACTATCAAATGATAGAAGTTCCAAAGGTCATGCAATAGAGTTTTACAACATACCTGAATAACACAGCACACCCACACCATGAGACCACTTCTAATCTGCACTTCCCCATAGATATTTACAACCCCCCACACCTCTTTACAAGAACTGTGTAGTGAATGAGCAATGTTGAGATAGGTAAAAAGGGACGGAGTTTCCTCGTTTCACCCAATATGAGTCTATTCATGGCACTGACGCAAGCACAAAACAAGTCTCTCTGGCACACTGACACTGCACTATACTGCACTACACAGCTGGCCCACAGCATTAACGGTGACGAGTGGTGACGACAGCTACGGTGGTGCTGTGGCATCTAAACTCCCTCTCTTTATCTTTAATCTGGCCTCACCATCCATTACTGCATTCATTTATTTTTCATTAGACCTTAAAAGTACCACTAACAAATGGTTTGGGTGGATTTATAGCCTACGCTGGATTATCCTGGGTCTTGCATAAACTCCTGTGCTATGGTATACTCTGACCAAAAATGGTTTAGTTGCAAGGATATGTGTTGCTGTAGAGATTTTCTGGTGTTCTGACTTATACATTTAACTACTTAGACCATGGTCATTTTGTTTGGTTTTGCAGCAAGGCCTATATGAAAAACTAAGAATAGAAACTTTAATTTAAAGGTGCACTTGTGACTTTTCTAGGTCTGCAGCCTACATGGTGATGTTATAGCCTTGTCTTTCACAGTAGAGCATTAAGTGTATCTTGCATGCCTGCAGGTGTTTTGAAAAGCAGGCATTTTTGGCCCACTTATCTCTATGGAGATAGTCATGGTGATTATGTTTAATGCAGTACTGTGGAATAATCCTGCAAAGCAGTGACATCTTCTTGGAAACAATCAAGGGGCAGATTCCACCAGAAAAGTTGCATGTAGTGCACTTTTACAGCATTCAACATGTTGTTAGTTTTAGGCAGGATAACTTAAGGCAAGATAAAGTCATTACTTTGTGAGTGAAATGTCAGTAATGTCATCTTGAACACTATTTGGATCCAGTCTCTACCAGTGCAAGACAGCTCCCATATCTGTCAGCAACACAAAGATCAGCTCCATTCAGTAGATAGCGGAACAATTGATTCTTCCTCATTTTGATGTCTATATATTCTTATGTTTTATTTCAAATATATCCTCCTGTACCAAAATTATAGAATATATATCACAGTTACAGTATTTTTATATATATATATATATATATATATATATATATACATATATATATACATATATATATACATATATATATATATATATATATATATATATATATATATATATATATATATATATATATATATATATATATACATATACATATATATATATATATATATATATATATATATATATATATATATATATATACATATATATATACATATATCCATCCATCCATCCATCCATTTTCTTCCGCTTATCCGGGGCCGGGTCGCGGGGGCAACAGTCTAAGCAGGGACCTCCAGACTTCCTTCACCCCGGACACTTCCTCCAGCTCCTCCGGGGGGACCCCAAGGCGTTCCCAGGCCAGCCGGGACACATAGTCCCTCCAGCGTGTCCTGGGTCTTCCCCGGGGCCTCCTCCCGGTGGGACATGCCCGGAACACCTCCCGAGGGAGGCGTCCAGGAGGCATCCGGAACAGATGCCCGAGCCACCTCAGCTGGCTCCTCTCCACGTGGAGAAGCAGCGGCTCTACTCCGAGCTCCTCCCGTGTGACCAAGCTCCTCACCCTATCTCTAAGGGTGCGCCCAGCCACTCTGCGGAGGAAACTCATTTCGGCCGCTTGTATCCGCGATCTCGTCCTTTCAGTCATTACCCAAAGCTCATGGCCATAGGTGAGGGTAGGAACGTAGATTGACCGGTAAATTGAGAGCTTCGCCTTTTGGCTCAGCTCCCTCTTCACCACAACGGTCCGGTACAACGACCGCATCACTGCCGACGCTGCACCAATCCGCCTGTCAATCTCACGCTCCATCCTCCCCTCACTCGTGAACAAGACCCCGAGATACTTGAACTCCTCCACTTGAGGCAAGGACTCTCCACCCACCCAGAGAGGGCAAACCACCTTTTTCCGGTCGAGAACCATGGCCTCGGATTTGGAGGAGCTGATCCTCATCCCAGCCGCTTCACACTCGGCTGCGAACCGCCTCAGTGCACATTGGAGGTCCCGGTTTGATGAAGCCATCAGGACAACATCATCCGCAAACAGCAGAGATGAGATCCTGTGGTTCCCAAACCGGATCCCCTCCGGCCCCTGACTGCGCCTAGAAATTCTGTCCATAAATATAATGAACAGAACCGGTGACAAAGGGCAGCCCTGGCGGAGTCCAACATGCACCGGAAACAGGTCCGACTTACTACCGGCAATGCGAACACAGCTCCTGCTCCGGTCATACAGGGATCGAACAGCCCTTAACAAAGGGCCCCGAACCCCGTACTCCCAGAGCACCCTCCACAGGACCCCACGAGGGACACGGTCGAATGCCTTCTCCAGATCCACAAAGCACATGTGGACTGGTTGGGCAAACTCCCATGCACCCTCGAGCACCCGATGGAGAGTATAGAGCTGGTCCAGTGTTCCCCGGCCGGGACGAAAACCACACTGCTCCTCCTGAATCCGAGGTTCGACTATCGGTCGAATTCTCCTCTCCAGCACCCTGGAATAGACCTTACCGGGAAGGCTGAGGAGTGTGATTCCCCGATAGTTGGAACACACCCTCCGGTCCCCCTTCTTAAACAGAGGGACCACCACCCCGGTCTGCCATTCCAGAGGTACTGTCCCCGACCGCCACGCGATGTTGCAGAGACGTGTCAGCCAAGACAGCCCTACAACATCCAGCGACTTGAGATACTCAGGACGGATCTCATCCACCCCCGGGGCCTTGCCACCGAGGAGCTTTCCAACCACCTCAGTGACTTCAGCCAGGGTGATGAGTGAGTCCGACCCCGAGTCCCCAACCTCTGCTTCCTCCTCGGAAGACATGACGGCGGGATTGAGGAGATCCTCAAAGTATTCCTTCCACCGTCCGACAACATCCCCAGTCGAGGTCAACAGCTCCCCACCCACACTGTAAACAGTGTTTGTGGAGCACTGCTTCCCCCTCCTGAGGCGCCGGACGGTTTGCCAGAATTTCTTTGAGGCCGTCCGATAGTCCTCCTCCATGGCCTCTCCGAACTCCTCCCAACTCCGAGTTTTTGCCTCTGCCACTGCCCGGGCTGCAGCACGCTTAGCCCGCCGGTACCTGTCGGCTGCCTCCGGAGTCCCACGAGCCAACAAGGCCCGATAGGACTCCTTCTTCAGCCTGACGGCATCCCTTACTTCCGGTGTCCACCACCGGGTTCGGGGATTGCCGCCGCGACAGGCACCACAGGCCTTACGACCACAGCTACGGGCGGCCGCATCGACAATAGAGGCCGAGAACAGAGCCCATTCGGACTCTATGTCCCCAGCCTCCCCCGGAATCTGGGAGAAGCTCTCCCGGAGGTGCGAGTTGAAGGTGCCCCTGACAGAGGGCTCTGCCAGACGTTCCCAACAGACCTTCACTACGCGCTTGGGCCTGCCAGGTCTTTCCGGCTTCCTCCCCTGCCAGCGGACCCAACTCACCACCAGGTGGTGATCGGTTGACAGCTCTGCCCCTCTCTTCACCCGAGTGTCCAAGACACGCGGCCGGAGGTCAGATGACACGACAACAAAGTCGATCATCGACCTCCGTCCTAGGGTGTCCTGGTGCCACGTGCACTGATGGACACCCTTGTGCTCGAACATGGTGTTCGTTATGGACAAACTGTGGCTAGCACAGAAGTCCAATAACAGAACACCACTCGGGTTCAGATCAGGGAGGCCGTTCCTCCCAATCACCCCTCTCCAGGTGTCACTGTCGTTGCCCACGTGGGCGTTGAAGTCCCCCAGGAGAACAACGGAGTCCCCGGTCGGTGCACTGTCCAGTACCCCTCCCAGGCACTCCAAGAAGGCCGGGTACTCCGCACTGCTGTTCGGCCCGTAGGCCGACACAACAGTAAGAGACCTGTCCCTGACCCGAAGGCGCAGGGACGCGACCCTCTCGTTCACCGGGGTGAACTCCAACACACAGCGGCTGAGCCGTGGGGCAATGAGTAGGCCCACACCGGCCCGCCGCCGTTCCCCGCGGGCAACGCCAGAGAAATGGAGAGTCCAGCCCCCTTCAAGGAGTTGGGTTCCAGAGCCCAGGCTGTGCGTGGAGGTGAGGCCGACTATATCTAGTCGATAGCGCTCAACCTCCCGCACGAGCTCAGGCTCCTTCCCCCCAGCGAGGTGACATTCCATGTCCCCAGAGCTAGTCTCCATGTCCGGAGATCTGGTCGCCGAGGCCCCTGCCTTCGGCTGCCGCCCAGATCTCTCTGCACCCGGCCCTTATGGATCCTCCTGCGGGTGGTGGGTCCACGGGAGGACGGCCCCACGTCGCTCCTTCGGGCTGAGCCCGGCCGGGCCCCATGGGGAAAGGCCCGGCCACCAGGCGCTCGTTCGCGAGCTCCCACCCCAGGCCTGGCTCCAGGGTGGGGCCCCGGTGACGCCGATCCGGGCGACGTAACTGACCTCGATTGAATACTCATCATAAGGGCTTCTGAACCGCTCTTGGTCTGACCCGTCCCCCAGGACCTGTTTGCCTTGGGTGACCCTACCAGGGGCATAAAGCCCCCGACAACATAGCTCCCGGGATCATTCGGGCACTCAAACCCCTCCACCACGTTAAGGTGGCGGCTCAAGGAGGGGGTATACATATATATATATATATATATATATATATATATATATATATATATATATATATATATATATATATATATATATATATATATATATATACATATACATATATATATATATACATATATATATATAATCAAGAGATGAAATGGATAGCACAGGTGAAAGTAGATTATGGAAAATGTATACTCGGGTGGAACATTTTGAGGTTCAGTGAGGTGCAGGCCATAGTTGTATCAAAAGGTCATGCAGACCACAGCTTCTTGAGGTTTTCTCTCATCAACATGTATGCATTTGTTGCAACATCAACTGAATATGTGCACACAAAGGCTGTCCCACATTGTTGGGTGTGTCGTGATGAATGGGTTTGCGCCCAGAGTCCTCACCTACTTTCTCTCCAAGAATGTGTACAACAGTGTATCACATAATTTCATTACTGTTTATTTTAAGGAAGTAATTCATCAATACAATGGCCCACTTACTAACTAGAGCTACAGCACAGCATGATACACAGATTTTTAATATTGCTGCTAAAGAATCCTGTGTCTTGGTCCAATTTCAAAAGATACTGCCCCAGTCTCATGTGACTGACAGCTCAGCAGTCTTCAAAGTCTTAAACTGTCTTTCCAAAACGTCTCTCACAAATGCAAAAAAAAGGGCGTAGTTGCTTGCAAATAATGGATTTTATTGCTCATATACATCATATGTCTTTGCTCTTTCAAAATAGTAGTTTTCAGCAAAGTTATCTATTGAAAATGATTGAACATTGTGTACTTTCAAAGAGATGTATTACTCAAATCACCACCCAGTTATTTGTCAGTGCGTTAACATTCCATTATTCATTCATTTTTCAGTAACTGTTGATGAGTTGCCCCACAAAACTGCACTGGGGCAAACTAACAGAAACCTGCGTGTCCATTAATAAAGCTTTTTTTTTTTTTTTCAATTCTATTATAGTTTATAAGAACAACCAATCAAACCAATCATGTATAATTTTTTCTTCTCTAGAAAAGGATTATGGTCAAGTTAGAAAGAACAGTTTATTATAAGTAGGATCATATATGGCTCTCTGTTTCAATGAAATCAAAAAATACTTTTTTTCTCTTTACTGGTCAAAATCTAGTTATGAAAAGTGAAACAGTTGACCTACTATATTAGTTCCCCTTAGACTGTAATTCTCTAGTTCTAAACACAGCTAGATTAAGCATTTACGTATGATCCACTGTAATCGCACAGAGAACAGCTTTGTTTGCTCACTCAATCCCTTTATGTAACAGTCTAACCATTTCTATACTTTTCCCCTTCTCATTTATTAGGCTGGCTCTTACCTGTTTGAGTGGTTTTATTAGCTGGTCTTTATATCACTACCTGGAAGCATTTCAAAGTGTAACCTGCAAGCCTTGATAAGATCTCAGCCTTACAAATCAGCAGCAGTAATATTATATTGTTGCACGTGATTCAAGAAGAATGTGGGGGGAGATATATACTGTAAAATCAGGGAACATAGAGGGAACTTCCAGCCAGTTTGATTTATTTCAGATAAATAATTATTGTGTCCCAATGCCCACAGTTCAATTCCCAGGTCTGAAAAATAACAAAATACAAACTCAAGTCACAAGGGGTCAGTAAAAGACCAAAACAATTGCTATTGAATCTAGTGCCTTGGTAGAGGTATGAATAGCCTTTATTGTCTTTGCATTGGGAAGTTACCTCAAAACTTAAACTTATTAAATGGTACACAACACAAACTAATCGCTATGTGTTAAAATGGGATTTTAATTTTTTTTGTGGGATATGTCCTTAGTGTAAAATTATGTAAATATAATAGGCCTATTCAATATTGTCCAAAAGGGGGTGCCCAGGAGTTACTATTTTGGGTCAAGAAAGGACTGTGTGACAAGTTGGAGAACCCAAAGGCAGGGTATGTAGCCTCTTTTCATTCTGGTTTAAAACTACAACCAACTGAACCTGGGAGGATTCAGTTATTTTAGGCTTATCTCCAACTGGTCATTGCCATAAAACTGGCAACACAAATGTGGGGCTCATTCTGCTTTCTGACATTAATAATAGCCAAAATACAAACTGATAACAGGAGCAACTTGACTATCATGTCCACTGTTTTTGTAACTAAGAATAAATCAACAGTAAATGCAATGTTGCATTTGTACATGTTAACCTTGTATCTGGGGACACACGCATTATAGAAAGAGATAGTAGAATCACGTTGAATCACATTGCACACAGCCTCTACAATGACTAATGTGCTTAACTGCTGAATATGCATCAGTCTGTATAAGTTATGTGGCCGACACGTGCATGCTCCTACTTCTCATGCACATGTTAAACTGGATTATGAGGGGCGTCTGCATTTCAAACAGTCATGGCCCCTCAGAAGTGTGCCTTGGAGCAGGCAAGCAGAACAACAGGCCAGATTAGTGAGTGAAAAGATGCACTCCTCCCCTTTCCACTCTGAGCCATGAAGGAGAGCGACAGATGGGGCTATTCTTTCTGACCATGTCCCCATTCACAGCTGCCCAGGATATGGGTAGCTGAGGTGGGCTGTGATTCAGGCCTTAGGATAGAGGTGGTGGGGGATGCAAGCAGTGGGAAGCCCCGGGGTCACGCATGCTCTGGATGAAAGAATGGGTCATAGATTTAAAAGTGATAGGAGGTAAAGACTCTCCTACAAGTGATATTTTAGATTTTAGAAGTTTAATAATAATAATAATAATAATAATAATAATAACAACAACAACAACAACAACAACAACAATAATAATAATAATAATAATAATAATAATAATAATAATAATAATAATAATAATAATAATAATAATAATAATAATAAAACTACTGGTTCAATTTGCTCCTGCATTTGATTGTCATCTGCAATCAAATCTGTTAAATTTGACTTTGGAGTAGGGTTTGTCATTGATAGCTTATTATGCTGTTTTTGCCCATTTCTAACCAGGGACTGATGTCGCATTTGATTTCAGAAAACACATTAAGGTTTAGTTAAGGTGCGCCTTATTCTCCCCATAGGAAAATTTGTCCTTTGGATTTGATCCATCCTTTATGCACAGAAAAGAGTCAAACCCTGTACTTTCTTGCTGTTAGTCCTTATTTTCCCCCAATAATGCATTATATATTTTTTGTTATGTTTTTACCCAGATTCAAACAATAGAAACATTCAGAAACACATGATTTAAGTTGAACTCATACACTTTGCATGCACATTATCTATTTACATAATATTTATATTCTAAAAGTTTTTCTACCCAGGCTTTACAAAATATATGGCCTTGATTCACCAAGTGGTTGCATAATTCTTCATAACAATCAGTATTTTTCTCTATAGTTCATTGAAAATGCATTGTGGTCTTTAAAGCTTCCAGCAGAGCTAAATTGCTTGAAAACACTAAAGTAGTTTAAACGCATGTGGAGCTATATCCATATTCATGAAGTGTGTCTGTGTCTGCTGTCCTGTTTCTCTGTCCATCTGCCTCTCCAGCTTGACCCCTCAACATGTCTGTCTCTAATCAGGCTTTTGTTTTGGTTTGCACAGCACGCATTAGACCTGTCTTGCTCAAGGGCACAAGCAGAAACAGTGTAACTAGCTCTGATTATCCCATCTGAACTCTCAGCTTTCATGTGGTTTCCTTGTGCATTCAGGTCATTCCAGTCAGCTAGGATCAGGAAGCACAGACCTTTTCTCAATACAGGGATTTCCCTCATGGCCCCGCTGGACAAGTCTTGACATGTAAGTGAGTTAACACACACACACACACACAGCTAAAGCACCTCTGCAGATCGGATGGCGGGGAAATTCTTTAGAATGATGTGGGATACTTTTGATGTTTTTGTTTAGCCTGCCAGCCCCTTAAGAATACTAAGAGAAATAAAAGAGAATAAAATGAGAGAGTAAAATGACAAATACTACTTCCTATCACAACTGCAATATCATCACTCATACTGCTGTTCTTAGAGGATACTTTTACTACTGCTACACCTCAGTTAAAAAGAAAAACACAGTGTTAAGAATAGAAGTTAAAACAGTTTTCTATAGTGGTCATTTTCCAACTGTAGTTGCCTGTAGTTATTACAGCTCTGTGGAGAGGCAAGCCCACTCACAGTTAAAATGCATTCTAAAGTATTTTTGACAATTAAAGGAAAAGTAACATTTTTTTTTTACAATCTGAGCCTTCTTTCGGCAATAAAACAAGTAGTTTTACTCACCCATAGCAGTTTGGTGTCAATTGGAGTGGTATCGCAGAAGTTATGTTGGAGCCGTTCTGTTCTACTAATGATCCCGTATCCGTTAACATGGTGCTCGTATCATATGCTTGGGGCACTGATTTGCGGTGTCCAAATAACACAAACTTTAGCACTTTTCAAATCACAGAAGATCGCTGTGTCAGCGTAGACTTTTAGTGGATTCCAAAACGGCCTGAAACCCGATATCCAGCTATAGTTTAATTTGATGACGTCATCAGAGAGGACAGTGCGCATGCGTGAACTCAGCTGTTTTGTAAACACCGCTAGTCCGAAAGAAGCTAACACCGCTCTGAACTTTACTTTTCTGTTGCGATATCAGGTTTCAGGCCATTTTGGAATCTACTAAAAGTCTACCCTGACAAAGCGATCTTCTGTGATTTGAAAAGTGCTAAAGTTTGTGTTATTTGGACACCGCAAATCAGTGCCTTGAGCACTCACGCTAACGGATACGGGATCATTAGTTTAGTTTAGTTTAGCCTTTATTTGAAGGGACAATGTACAGAGACATTAAGTTCATAAAAACAGAGATGTTCTGCACCAGATTATAGCTAAATAGCTAATTTCCATCTGCAGTCCCTGATTTACATGATTAAAAATACAATACAATGAATAAAAATACAATACAATAGAACAATAAAATACCAATAAAATACAATACAATAACACTCAAACAATCTCAGTAAAAACAAAAGTTCATAAACTCACTCTCTCCCAAAAACTCGTTCACACACAGACATAAGCACATCTCATTCACACACAGACATAAGCACATCTCATTCACATTATTTACAGGAACATTTGTCTTAAGCAAGAATAAGAAGGTGCTGTATTGGACTTAAATAGTTCAGTGCTGGCAGGTCTGACTATTCCATAGCCATTTTTTAAGTTCTGTGGTGAATATTGCATAGTTTGTTTGTTGTTTCAGTTCCGTTGGGAGATTGTTCCACTCCTTTATTGAATTATATGAAAAAGCTGTTTGTGCAAATGAGGTTTTACATTTTGGTAGAACACAGTGGCCCCTAGAAGAAGCTCGTGTGACTCTAGATGTCACCTCTGACGTGTACTGAACAAAGTGCTTAAATGGTGCAGGTGCAGTGTTATTTAAAATTCTGTGTACCAATCGGATTGCAGCAAATCGTTGTATATTACTGAAGCTGAGCAGTCTGTATTTCTGTAACACATGGCAGTGGTGATGTGATCGTTAGTAGAACAGAACGGCTCAACATAAGTTCTGCGATACTGCTCCAATTGACACCAAACTGCTATGGGTGAGTAAAACTACTTGTTTTATTGCCGAAAGAAGGCTCAGATTGTAAAAAAAACCTTAATTTTCCTTTAATATAACTGCAGTTGAATAATGCAAGTCAAGACAAATAAGTTTAATGGTACAGTGGAACATTCCAGGCAAACTATAACATCTCCATGGAGACAAGCAGGTAGTGAATCCTCCACCAAAAAAGTTACATAGTGCATCTTTTACTTACTGTATTAAGTGCCCTGTTAAAGATGAATAATTTTTGTGGGTGCTGTTACTTTTTGCTATCTCTGTACTTGAACCTCATTATACTCTGTTTTTCTTGTTATTTGTGGTGACACAACAGCTGCTGCCAGGAACTGGAGGAAACCATTTATAAAACCTGTGCTACCCCACTACTGCAGAGCCCAGCAGAGTACTTCACTGACCTGGATTATTCAAGGTAACCCAGCATCTGCAGTATTTACAATAGCAAAGAATGAAACACATTTAACTGTCTATAAAAGCTGCATCACTTCAGTTTTTGCCTTTTAAAACAGCCCAATGTTTTAGTTAGAGACAGACATGAGTGACAGAACCATAAAGCATACACGTTTGTTCACAAAAAGAAAGTATGAAAGCAGTACTATCAGTAACGAGAAGTGATTACACAGTGGAGTACATTATCAGTCACATCCCAGCCATGTGAGCTAATCCTCTTTAGACCCAGTTGGTTTATGCTTTCATAGAGAGAGCTAGTCTCAATGCCAGAGATGTCTGTATTCTACCCAATAACCTGTCTATGCACCTGTAGACTACGTTATGCAGTCTTATAATACCTCTTGATTCTTCTGCCTTTTTCATTTTAAGTAGTTTCAAAAGGAACATGCGTTGTTCATTTAAGCAATCATTTAATCCAATCCCCAAGAAGAGTTTGCTGAAACAGGTGTAATTGCTTGTATTTTGGTGGGCGTTAGAAGTGAATTACTCTGTATTTAGTCTGGTTTGTTTAATATGATGCCATTTGCCCATTATTATTTAAGCATGATTAAATCCTGGTTTCCAAATAACTTGGTCCCATAAACAGTGGCCAATACAGGGTTAGTTCTGTGTTCATGTAATGGTACTATTGCACTTACACAAAGCTTTAGCGCTATAATACTCAATATTATATTACATACACACATACACAGTACTGAAGATAGTGTCTTTGCACAAATAAGCAGCACACAATTACTATGTGCCAAACATAACTACATTTTCCCCCTTTAATCGGCACACTGACTGCTTTTATCTATGTCAGACCTTTATCACCAACTCTATAGTCAGTGACCACAGTACTGTCCAAAACACCCTCTAGAAATGCCCTTGCCAATGGGCAAAATATAATTTGAATAGACATTTAATATGCCCTGGATAGCTTTTACAGTAGTCACTATTAAGCACATAAGTAGTTGGAATTAATTCAAACTGATTTGGGAGCCAGCCAGGTAGCGAAGCTACGTGAATTGTCTGGGGAGAAAGAAGTCTTTGTATTTTTGCTCTGTGACCTTTGACCCCTGTTCCTAACAAAGCAAATGTAAATTTTGGAATAATCCATGTGGCTTTTTAACAAAACATGATCACCTCATGAACACTTTCTTTCTGTGTCCTGCAGAGCATGGCTGTTATGTAAGGTAATATTTTAAATGAGAAAAAGAGTGTTTGCTCTAGATTACTTACCTGGCCAGCCAAATGATATCTCTCTGTATTTCCTATACACCGCGATACCATTTGGACACTCTCCATCCACTCTCGCTCCTCCGGTTCCAAACCGACTCCGCGATTCTGATTCGTTCAAAGATGGTGACGTCAGTGCACCCGCCTTTGCCCGCAAAGTCACTCTTAGGCAGCGGAAGTTCCGCCTCAGTTTTGAATCAAGATGGCGCAATCTCTGATTGGTTCACTTAGCTGTCTGTCTACGCGCAACCGCAGCGTATTCTGTGGATCAAACGTTACCAGACTCACTCGCTGGTACAGCGATGAGTCATGGATTCTTCCAGGCAACTAGATTACAGGAACATCAAACTAAATGTTGTGTTACATAATCTTATACAACACAACATTTCCTTGAGACAAATTACACAGTTAAGTAAAAAAAATAAAATAATTCACCAACAAGGTTAAACTCAGTAGTACCTTTGTAACAATAATGCTTTTACATTCCTACAGAAAATTTTGATTCTTGATTTGGCTAATAGTTTTAGAAAATTCTAGAAAATTTAAATTGAACTGGAAGGCAGGTTAAAATTGTATAGTAGAAATTGCTGTTTAACTGTTGCATATTTGTTAAACTGGTCTATGATTAATTACATGGCCTATCCACATAAAACAAAAATAGGTCAGTTCAGGATAAATAAATAAAAGCCTCCTTTACAGGGCCTTGGTTTGTACAGTATAAGGCAAGCCAACAGGTGATTTTTCAACCTCAAAAACCTGATGTTGTTGGTTGAAAAAGCAATAGATTGATGTAACAACTTTGTGGAGCCTATCCCAAACAAATAAAGATCCAACATTTGTAGATCATATAGATGGCAAGTTTATTTGTATAGTGCAATTCATACACAAAGTAATTCAAAGTGTGTAGATTGTTATATTTCTTTCAACGAATCACCCATAGAGTTAAGCTACCCTCCATCTGGAACTATACCATCACTCTTGCATTTTAGAACACAAACAGAACTATAGTCTGTTTGCGTTCTAACAGACCTGGCATAGTGAACATTTTTTGTGACACAGGAACATGCAGGAGCAGATCTTTTGTTCTTCTTCCTTCTTGATGTGCAAAAGGATCATCAAACAGGCACTCTCCCCTTTTTGATTGGCTTTCATCCTGTAACTCCTTGATGCTGGCCCCATTCCCATCTAGTGCAGCATTTGTAGTCCATCCAAGGATAACACAGACCCCAGACAAGTTAAGACTCACTTATTAATATTGAGAGACTTACATCACATAAAATATTCTTTGTCTTGGCCAAACAACACAGGGAATCTTCCAGTGCTTTGGGGAAAATGTGCTAATGTATGCCTTCCCCTCATCACTCCCAAAAAGTCCACCAATGGGAATTACCTGCAACTGGGATTCTGCATTTCGACAAAAAACATTATTTTAGTCGCCTATCCAGACCCTTGGAACTATTTCCAGAATAATAACGCACTTTCCACATTCTTCCAGTGCACATAAGAAGAAACAGGTGCTTTTTGCCTGGTCTGCAGATAGTTGTTGTTGTGTATTTTCACAGCCTTTTGTAGTAGGGTGTCAACCTTTTTGTCATGTCAAGGATAATATTGTAGATTTTAGCTTTGCATCCTAAAGGACTCATATTACCGTATTTTCTGATCTTTGTTATAATATTGCTTCCTTATCAAAAACATATCTGGAGTTTTAACTCACAAATCCTCCATATTTGGGCTGTTTTTTACTCTCAGACAGAAAACACCATTGTGTTTTTAAATTCTATACACCTTTCACTGGATTTGAATAAAAATGGGTTACACAAACATGGCTGATTGTAAGAAAACACAACTCCAGGGATATTTTTGAGGAAACAACATTCTAACATGGGTAGAAACATGGCTAATTTTTGCGTAATATAGGACGTTTAACCTGTTGATTCTTGTTTTTATTTAGGCCATGATCCTAACAACTATTACTAATACTACCTCTTCCACTATTTTGCTGTTTTGGTTGTTACTGGTACACTGGTAAACATTTTAATTAATAAATACAGTGAAGTTAATTCTGCTACAGTTAACCACTCCTACTATTACTTCAACTGTCACTACATTCTTAACTAACCGCAACAACCACCACAACCACCAACCTCAACATTCCTGCTACAATAACTAGATCATACTCCGTATACAGTATATCAAAAAGCTTTTTAGCTGTGAGACAAGTCAAGTCAGAAATTATTTTAGCAAGCATACAAATGCAGAAAAGTAGCATTCTGTATGACTTTTTACACTAATCCCATTTCCTCTCAGAAAACAGCTGGTTTGTGGAGCACATTCCTCTGGCTCTCTTCCTCTATCTTGTCTCCTCGGTCAGGCATGCGTGGAGGACAGGTGTAGCCGTAGTACTTGCACACATGCACACACAGACGCAGGCGGGATGGGCTTCTCAATAATGTCATTCAGAAAGGTTGAATGGGAGTCAGTGGGGGCCCCTGCTCAGTGCTGTGCCTCTTCTTGACAGACGAGCAGCCGGTGCTTTGTGCAGCACCCAGGGGCCTGGATCCTTCAGTGTAGAGGAGGAGGCAGAGCTGAGGTTTATGGAGATCTTAGCTGCGGCAATCAGCCTGGCCTGTCGTCACATAGCAAAGACGGAAGCAGCGGGAGGGTTAGGGAAAGTGGTGGGGACATATGTCAAATTACTATTCAAGTGTGTTGCTGCAAAGGACTGGTAAAGGTTGTAAACAACAGGCTAAATGCACATTTTATATATACTTCAACTCATCTCAGAGCTTGGATTAACAAGTCACAAGGTACCATAAGTGTACTTACCAGTGTACTCGTTGTGTCAGTGTCAGTCTGGATAAAGAAAGGTGAAATCAAACAGAAAATATCAATCAGAATATTTATTTAATTGTAATTAATTGCACAGTTGTATATATGATTTCAGCTGTGGCTACACATCTACTGGTAGCTCAGAGGGACAGAACAATAGTGATCAGAGCTGACCTGTCTTTATTATATGTTATTTTGATTTCGGAAACATATATTACTTTTACTTAATATAGAATCCTACTTTAATTAACTTGGCTATATTCCTTTACCATCTACGTAATGCTATTATTGTAGTGTTTGTTTGTGTTTGTTTTTATAATACAGAATAATACTGCTTTTATAGTTAATGGTATATGTTTCCCTTCAGTGTTTGCATTAGGGCAGTGTGTCTGGGCTGGGAGGTCTGTTGTAGATCCCACCTGCTAGGACCATACAAAGCACTGCAGCGTTAGCTCATCACAATAGCCCAAAGCTGCTGCTCCTGCTGTTGTCCTGCTGGCTGAGCTTTCAAAAGTCTTTTCAGACCAAGGGCCAAATTAAATACACATTTTTCTATTAGGAACTCTGGCAGGGGTCAGATGAATATTAATACATAGTTTAAGTATCTAGGGGCTCAATATTATGGTTAGTTTTTAAGGTTGATTTTAGATTTGTTTTTGCTACTTGTTATACTTGGTCCTTTACAAATGTTAAGGTAAGAACTGTTAATCCTTGGCTGAGGTAACCAAGTACAATAGCATTTTTTTCTAGAACTTATTGTACTTGGGCAAGAGCTGGTGTCACCAAACGATTGCATACCATACTAAAAGCATTTTATAGTATTTCCACCTATTGTTTTCAATCAATCCTCCTTTTATATATTCTACAGATTGTAGAACATGATTTGGTTTCAGGCAATCAGGATCACCTGATCGCACCAAATGTCTTTTTTATAAACATAATTAAACCATCATGTTTGCAGCCACAGACTTGAGGATGAGTCACCGCATTTGTGGAACAGGCTAAAAGCATAGAATAGCACTGTAGACTAGCCCCCACTGGGAAGCTTTTGTTTTATTAAAGATGTGAAATATTTAGCTCCTCTGCCTGTGTCTGAGGCTTCCTACCACAATTTCAAAAGCTGTGCAATCTGTCCGATCAATACAAAGAGAGCTACTTGGCATATTGTTTTCTCTGATGCAATACTTTAAGAGCTACTGTTATGTATTAACCTTTTAGGATGAGAGGAATCGTAACACAAGAGATGGCTGCATAGTTCATAACTGTCAGTCATATGAACAAGCTAAGACCATTAGTCTACATTGTATTCTCTACATTGTGTGGAGAATACAATGTATATGTATATAACAAAATAATAATAAAAAAAAAAAAGCAAAGCCATACTGACTTATAATCCATTCATTATTGTGATTTTGAGTTTGAATATGCATCATCAGCCAAATCTGTAAAGGCCATGGCAACCGTGTTGTAACCGTTGTTATGTAGTCGCATCACATCTGAGCTGTGACATCACTGCAGTGCTAAGCCCCTCCCACAGCCCCCCCCCACACACACACACACATTCATCTGTCTCTCTCTCTTGCTTTCTGCTTCTCTCTCTCTCTCTCTCTCTCTCTCTCTCTCTCTGCTTCTCTCTCTCTCTCTCTCTCTCTCTCTGCTTCTCTCTCTCTCTCTCTCTCTATCTCTCACTGATCCACTCTTCTACTTGGTATTCTACCACTCACAGGGACAGGGCTGTATTCCCAGAGCCACTACAGATGCGAGAGTAAGCATGGAAGAGGAAATCAAAAGTATGAGAAAATGTGTGATAATTAGATAAAGTGTCATGGGAAGCAGTGTGGAGAATGCACAGAGCATTTAGAGAAGGCTTGTTGGAACAGATGGCTATTTGTGCAGTTGGAGGCTCAGCTGACTGCCTGTAAAGGAAACTGTTATATAGTTATTGTATCTGTCTTTCTTTGTCGCTATGAGGCTTGGCACAGCAGAGCCAATGTGCCAGGGGACACATGACGCACACTCCATCACTCAGTCTCTATTCAGTTCCCCATTTTTCACATTGTTTAGCCTGGGCTCATATGACAGCACTGTACATTGTTCCAAACACTGGACCTATGCACAAAACACTATCATAAATATTAAGTGTGGCGTCCTTGCGATGGAGAATGACAGCTCACACAAGCTATATGAACTGACTTGCAAATGTAGCACTGTGACACATTTCTTTTTTCACGGGAATTAAGAATTAAGAAGTGGCGTTTTCACGGACACACCGTTCAGTCTTTTAGAACACTTTTAATAACTTTTAATGTCCCACTTGTCTAGATGATACAGCACGATTCTGGTGAGTCTGGGTCAAAAACCCTAGGAGTTCGTTAAAATACGAGGACAGGAAAATTTGCCTTCGACGCCGGGTCACATACTCCTGTTGGTCGCCTAGCAATGGTGTAATATACTTTTTTGTTCCTCTTTCCATGATGCATCTGTGTACCAAATTTGGTATGGCTACGACAAAGTGTTTACCGGGCGTCCCATTGGCGAGGACAGATGTTTGGCCTGTTGCCATGGCAACACGGGTATAGCTATAGACGTAATGAATTTTGATTTTCCAGCAGGCACTGTCGAGCCATTTTTTAAAGATTTTTTTAATACAGATTATTTGTAAATTCATTTTTTGGCATTGTTTTTTTGTGCAAAATTTCGTGAGTTTTCGTGGGAAATACACGGAACCTGAAAAAAGTGTATAGGAAAATAATAATAAGAATAATAAGAATTAAAGCCGCAAGCGGCGTTGGTCGGGACCTCGCACCTGCGTTTGTTCGTCTTAATGAGACGCACAGCCATACCAAATTTCGTGTGCCTGGCACAATTATCTCACTTCCTGTTGGGCGTGGCCATGACGTTGTAGATACGTTTTTGGTTCGTCTTAAGGAGATAAACGTCCCTACCGAATTTCGTGTGCCTGGCAAAAATGGTAAGCCATATCGGACACTTTTTCCTGTTAGGGGCTCAGCTAGCGGTAGATTTTTGACAGTTCACTGGCCTGTCATATGGGGGCGCTATGTCAGACAGCCAGTTATTTGGCATGAAAATCTTGGTATTCCTCATGTACATTACCCTGTGAAGTTTTAGTCTGAGGAAGAACTCCAAATGCAATAAAAACCTCCCATTCATAACTCATAACTCCCATTCAATAAATACCTAACTTTTTCAATCCGCCGTATCGTCATATTACCGCCTATTTGAAAATCCTTCGCAATTTTCACCAAAATTTAAGCCCATCTGAGGTACGGTGTAGGAGAAGTGTTTCAAATTCCATTGTATGTCAAATACCACAAAATCACACAAAAGGCCAATTATCTCACTTCCTGTTGGGCGTGGCCATGACATTGCAGTGAGGCGTTTGTTCAACTTATTGAGATACACGTCCCTACCGAATTTCGTGCGCCTATCTAAAACGATAGGCCAGCCCCCTAAGACAACGCGCTAGGGGGCGCTATCGAGCTCCTGGGGGTCATCGGGGGACGTGTCTTTTTGGAGGCGTAACTTGCGCCCTACGTGATGCCCATGCAAAGTCACGTTCGTTTTGAAGCATGGGAACATGCTCAAAATTGCCCAAAAGCGTGTGAACCTGAACCAATTTCCGGTTAGGGGGCTCATTTGCTGTACATTTCTTACAGTTCACCTGCCTAACACAAGATGGCGCTGAGTGTGCTGAAAAGATAGAAATAAAGAGGAGGCAGTGGATTGTGAAAAGAAAGTGTATTTATTCCAAAAATTGTTGTGCACACGCTGTCAATTGCCTAGCAACGCACCTAGCAACCTTTGATCTGTCTTTGATGTGTCTGTTCTGACAGGGTCTAACCCTGTCAGACCCTGTTAGACCCTGTCAGACCCTGTTAGACCCTGTCAGACTCTGTTAGACCCTGTCAGACCCTGTTAGACCCTGTTAGACCCTGTCAGACCCTGTTAGACCCTGTTAGACCCTGTCAGACCCTGTTAGACCCTGTTAGACCCTGTCAGACCCTGTTAGACCCTGTCAGACCCTGTCAGACTCTGTTAGACCCTGTCAGACCCTGTCAGACCCTGTCAGACTCTGTCAGACTCTGTTAGACCCTGTCAGACCCTGTCAGACTCTGTCAGACCCTGTCAGACCCTGTCAGACCCTGTCAGACTCTGTTAGACCCTGTCAGACCCTGCATGTGGCCTACATGCTGAGGCCTACATGAACCTTCGGTGCTTGGCCCCACATTGCTGCTTGCAGCTATATCAGATCAAAGGTACAAAGATCAAAGACCTTTGATCAGGGCGTTGCCTAGCAACAAATACCTCCCATTCATAACTCATCACTCCCATTCAATAAATACCTAACTTTATCGATCCGCCGTATCGTCATATTACCGCCTATTTGAAAATCCTTCGCAATTTAACATCTCCAACGTCTTAAGATTATGTTCACCAAAATTTAAGCCCATCTAAGGTACGGTGTAGGAGAAGTGTTTCAAATTCCATTCTATGTCAAATACCCCAAAATCACACAAAAGGCCAATTATCTCACTTCCTGTTGGGCGTGGCCATGACATTGCAGTGAGGCATTTGTTCGTCTTATTGAGATACACATCCCTACCGAATTTCGTGCACCTATGTTAAACGGTATGCCAGCCCCGAAAGACAACGCGCTAGGGGGCGCTATCGAGCTCCTGGGGGTCACTGGGGGATGGGACTTTGTGTGGTCGTACTGGCAGCACTTTGTGATGCCCGTGCAAAGTTTCGTTCGTTTTGAAGCATGGGAACATGCTCAAAATTGCCCCAGCGTGTATGAACAAGAATAATAATAATAATACGGAAACAAAGCAACTTCAATAGGGACCTCGTCCCCCTTCGGGCTCGGTCCCTAATAAGAAAAAAACAGAACAATAACAATAGGCCCTACGCTTTAGCGCTCGGGCCTAATAAAAAAATCCTATCTTTGAATTGTGAAGTCCTCAAAAAGGTGCCTGTAATGGGAAGTTGAAATCCATAGGTCCTGAATAAGGCTTTTATAAAACTTTACAGTGGTAGTGTTATATTTTTATCGTAATACTGTATATTGGTGATGGCTTTATTGATACTTTGCAGTGACATCACGCCAGGGCTGTTCTACATGATGTTCTATGGTCGAATGTTACCAGATTCAGAGAGAGTAGAGCCTACAGTTTGAATCACACCCCCAGGGAATGTTGATGACATTAATGCAATGAATCAATAACGTGTGTTTAACAACGGTGGATAATAGTCTTAGAGATAGGTTGAAGAGCTCAGTCACACGGGAGGAGCTCGGAGTAGAGCCGCTGCTTCTCCACGTCGAGAGGAGCCAGCTGAGGTGGCTCAGGCATCTGTTTCGGATGCCTCCTGCCTGGTTCCGGGCATGTCCCACCGGGAGGAGGACTATGTCTCCCGGTTGGCCTGGGAATGCCTTGGGGTCCCCCCGGAGGAGCTGGAGGAAGTGTCCGGGGTGAAGGAGGTCTGGGCGTCCCTGCTTAGACTGTTGCCCCCGCGACCAGGCCCCGGATAAGCGGAAGAAAATGGATGGATGGATGGATGGATAATAGTCATATATTAAGATACTAACCAAAACAATGAACTTTACATCCCAATATGACATATGTGCCATAATGGCTGATCTCCAAACAATGAAATTTGCAGTACTAGTAGTAGTAGTAGTAGTAGTAGCTGTTGTATTGATGGTGCTTGCAGAAGCAGTGGTGTTAATGTCAGCTACAGTTATAATGATGTACTTTTACTTTGACTTGAGAAATATTTTCATCCATAACAGTGCATATAGAATACAGAATCACAGTGGCAAGACAAGGCAAGGCAAGTTTATTTGTATAGCACAATTTGTACACATAGTAATTCAAATTGCTTTACAGAATAAGAAAGACATCAAAATCATAATACAAAAAAATCAAAGCATAAATAATCAGCATGAAATTAACATCAAAAGAGAAGAGTGCAGAATAAACCCCTTTCAGTCATATGCACAGCAAAAGTGCAATGTATAGAAAATGCATGTAAAAAGTGAATACTGAATATTTATTGTGCTTGTGTTTCAATATATTGCTATAAAAAGATGAAAAATGCACCATTGTTGAAAACGACTATAACCATTTGTTCATACAGTGACAGGCCTTCAATATGAGATACTATGGTCTTACTTGATTGAGATGCGCTGTAGTTCAGTTTCCAGTAAAGAAATTTATATTGGCAGACATGAATCATCCTAAACCAATTTACATTCTGTGTGGATCCTTTTGACAATCCATCCATGACGTACTTCACCATAGAGTGTATTGATTATCTGCTTGTTATTTTCTCTGCCCACTCATGCAGAAGAGAAAATATTGGTTCAGCTTGTTTTGTATGATTTTAGGTTTGATTTTTAATGATACAATTTCTAATACACAAATTTAATTGCTTTTTTATGAGCGCAGACAGAAGATAAAAGAGTGTAATAGGGCCACAGTAGGAAGAATGGTTTGGTCACTGAACCATGGCTAACAAATTTATAGAATATAAAGCACTGTGATTTTTTTAACCTTTTAAAATGTCAAATTATGTTTGAGATGTTTTATTTCTAGCAATGTAGGATTAAGGCTGCTGTTCTGGTACCTGTACTTTGACTTTGGTGCGAGAGGACACTCTTGGCTAAAATATTTTAGTACATTTTTATCATTCAAAAAAACAAAAAAAAAAACTCATGTTAAAAGTGCACTGTGTAACTTTTCTGGTGGAGGTTTTTCCATTATGTTATTGCTTTGCCTGGGATGTTCCACAGTAGGGCATTCAATAAAAATATCTTGATTTTATTCAATTATGGGTGTTTTTATTTATCAAAACTACTGCAAAAACATACATTAATAACGCAAGCAAGCCCACTTCTCTACAGATCTGACCTGTAATTTGGCCTGATGATGTGGCCTGCTTGTCTCTATGGAAATAGTTAAATTAAATGCCATACTGTCGAACATTGTAGGAAAAAACAACACCTACATGGAGTCAAGCAGGTTTCGGACCCTCTACCAGAAAAGTTACACAGTGCACCTTTAATATCTGATGTAGGTCTATTGTTTATTGATACAAGTCTAATTTTAAAATGTTTTTAAACAGTGTGCTGAAGCTAAAATTACTGCTGTGTATTTACATTTGTGCATTTCAGATGCAATTTTCTTAGGCACAGTTAGCAAAATAGTATTCACTGTGCAGTACATCGGCTAAAGTGATAATTACCCATAATTATCCAAGGTGAAATAAAAAAAGAAAAGTCCAAATTAGTATTAAAGTTTCATACTGTAAACATATACAATATATAGCTTTTTCTGTTGCTATGAACCTTAACTATGAACTAAGGTGCATTTGCAGCATATAGTGCATTGAAGTTCAAATTGATTACTGTAATCTCTAAGGTACCTATTAGCCATAGGTTAAAAGCTAAATAAAAAGCTTACGTCAGATAGGCCTATCTGTGCACTATGTGGAGTCATGACAGACACTCACTGACTAATGTGCAGCTGCTATGGCAACCTACAGGAAGACAAATGTTTTTTCTTGACTTGTCCTAAGCATTTTGAGCGTGTTACACATATGTATGGAAAATGTTGCATAATGTCTATGAAAACATGTTTTAATAAGTAAGTAAGTAAGCAAGCATTTCACAGTTTAATATAATGTCTGTTTTATTGTCAATGTTGTGTCACAGGTTTGTGATATATAGTAAATATGAATACTTGTATGCATAGAAGATTTGTGTTTAAGTGTTTTTCGGTGGGCACTCTTATGGCACCTCCCATCTTCTAGCTGCCCCTACTATTACAAAACTTCTGAGAATTATTTCACAACTGTCTTTATACTACTGCTACAGGAACAAACCATCCTGTTAAGTTCCCATGTAAGCTTCAAGGCCTTCGAACATAAAAAAAATAAATGGTGTGAAAGACTTTATTGATCTCACAGAGGAGAAATTCTTCTCTGCATTTAACCCATCCTGTTATTAGGAGCAGTGGGCAGCACATTACTGCGCCCGGGGACCATCTCCATGATTTTCTTGCTTCGGTTTGGTCAGGACCTAAGCTGGAGGATTTTACCTGGAGCATGTTTGGGCTGATGGGGGAAACCCATCCAGACACAGGGAGAACATGCAAACTCCACACAGAACACACACAGAAAAGCCTGGGCAACCCGGGGATTGAACCCGGAACCTTCTTGCTATGAAGCATGAGCACTCAGCCACCGTGCCACACAGGCATATTGCTCTGTATTGTACAGTGGTCTATTTCCTAAAAGGCTGGGCCCTGTTCCAGACTAATCTGTGCAAATCAAAATGATGAAATGGATTTTGTAGCCAAGAGACATTTAGTATTTCAGGGGCACCCAAGCCACTATAACAAATTGCATGCTGGATAATTTATGAGAAGATATCTGTTGGAACAATTATAGCTTTGGTGTATTCTCAAAGCTGTAAAGGCCATTATAAAACTGGATGTCTTTTTTCATACTGGTGTTGCTGTTTTCTCTTTCTCTTCTTCCTATTAATAGTGTAGTAGTAGTAGTAGTAGTAATAGTAGTAGTAGTACTACTACTACTACTACTACTAGTAGTAGTAGTAGTAGTAGTAGTAGTAGATATGAGGGGTCTTGTACTTTAATTAATATCAGTATATACTATGTATTTGTTGTAAATATCTTCAAATTTAAATTGAAACTATTGGTCTATGTAGTAACTGATTAACAAAATCTATGACTACAGCTTTTGTATTGTGCATTGTGTATTCATATTTATTTACTGCAGTGCTATTTATTTATTTATTGGTTTATTATATGGTACAAACTAGGGTTTACTGGGATTATAATGTCTGATGGTTTTGGTATTGATGATAGGTATTGTGTCAGTGGCATAAAGCAGCATTCAGTATTATAATATATTTTTATATTTTCTTTTATCAGTATCAGAGTTCAGTGATACATAACCACTTACCTGTACAATTTCTTATTTTGTCTGGCTGAAGGTTGAATTCTGCCATCCACTTGACCTCCTTTTTTGTGTTATAACTTCTTATTTTAGTGAATTTGTACTTCTATTTTGCAAGTATATGACCCCTCGTACCTCCAGTGCGTCTCCCAAGGTGTCACTGTGGCTCATTAAAAGTGTGTTTTTGCACACGCTCCCTTGTGACCCTAAAGTTGTCTGAGAGAGAAGCTGAGAGGAGTTCACACCAGCCGTGAGAATACATCACACACTCTGCATGGGGCCGGTGGCCGGTTAGCTCTGGAGGTGCTAAACACAAACACACAGCTAATGTGGACCCCCACAACAGTGCACCCACGTGTCGTCTACTCCTCATAAAACAGTCAGGGGTCCAAGAGCTATTTATGCCCAAGAACCAGAAGTACAAACCTCAGGGGAAAATACCTTCTAGTTCATTCTATTTCTTTAGAATCAATGGATAGTCCTGACATAAGGTTTGGCATAGGTTTGGCATAGTAGGAGTCAGATCACTTTCAGTCAAAAGAACTTTGTCAAATATGTTGCATCTACTTACCAAACTAACATGCTGCATCACTGGTTATAATAACATTTATTTCTCCCACAAAGGAAATTCCATGTGTTGCAACACAAAGGGAAAGAAGAGCAGAAGTAGTAAATGTTGTAAAATAATAATACTATGGAAGTATAGAAAAACTAAGTCTACAAAACTTTTATAAAATAAGTGGCAATGACTATACCTATTAAGTGCAATTATATATTACAAGGCAATTTACATGAGGCCCATGAATGGTGGAATGACAGAAGAAAAAAAATAATAATGCAGATTTATTAAATGTCCAATACCTTAATTTAAATGTTTATAATATTTAATCACATCAAAATTCTAAGTAAAACCAGCTTGTCTGTGTCTGTTTCTGTCATATGAAAACATTTACCCTGCTACTCTTTGAACAGCGCTTTGTAAGGAGGAGGATGAAAAAGCATAGACCTAGTTTTCTGGAAAACACATCTGAGACAGAGGAGGAGGAAGGGGGTGGAGGGAGGAGGCAGCCGAGCAGCTGTAACAAGAAAGCAGTAGGAGGACATTCACCACATTATTTAAGTGCTACTGCATGTGTCTGCTACAAACCACTGGTATGGTTCTCTGCCTTGTCCAAGTAAAGTGTATATCTTCCTCTATAAAGCAGAGGAGATTATTTAGCTTAAAGGTCCAATATTATGCAAAATTGACTCTTGTGAACTTGTGTTAGAATGTTGTTACCTCATCAAAAACATGCTTGGAGTTGTGTTTTGTTTCATTCACACATGTTTGAGTAACCCTTTAATCTGTCTACATCTCCAATTTTCAAAATGCTCTGTTCCACCTTGTGATGTCATGAAGCCGTAGTTTTCAAATTAACAGCTACCTTTTACTTTCTGTTTGGTGGAGATTGGCAATCCAGGGCTGAAATCATTCAAAAGATTCTACTGAAGGTTTATGGAATTTACAAATACATTGGAGCACACTGTTACCACATAACATCACAAGGTGGAGTGTTTTCTGTTTTCTGTGAGGAAAATGCAGGATTTGTGTGTTAAATATGTGTGAATGAAACATAACATAAGTTAAGGTATGTTTTGATGAGGAAACAACATTATAATATAGTTCAGAAAACAAATAATATAGGCCCTGTAATTCTGAGCAACATACTGTATGAAGAAGAAGAAGTGACTTTTATTGATCTCACACTGGAGAAATTCTTCTCTGCATTTTAACCCATCCTATATATATATATACATATATTAGGAGCAGTGGGCAGCACACACATTAGGGCGCCCGGGGACCATCTCCATGCTTCAGTTTGGTCAGGACCTAGGCTGGAGGTACCTATGGTGCATGTTTTTTGGGTTGGTGGGGGAAACCCACCCAGACACAGGGAGAACATGCAAACTCCACACAGAACACACACAGAAAGGCCTGGGGGACCCGGGGATCGAACCCGGAACCTTCTTGCTGTGAAGCAAGAGCGCTAACCACTCAGCTACCGTGCCGCCATGTATGTTACATAATGTGCCACAACCAGGACTTAGACTTAGACTTAGATGGAGATTTCACTGTAAAATATGTATTATTTATTTATGTTTTCCTTAGGTCCAATTTACTGTTTATTTTATTTATTGTGGGTTGTTTTGCATTCATAGATATGGGTTAACATATTGTATAATTTCATTTTACCGTATTTTCCGCACTATAAGGCGCACCTAAAAGCCTTCAATTTTCTCAAAAGCCGACAGTGCGCCTTATAATCCGATGCACCTTATATATCGATCAATATTGGTTAATCATGGCTACCGTAGTCAGCCACTACTGTAGCTTCTATTCTATGCGCCTATATATATGAAAACAGTTTTAAAATAGGCCATTCATTGAAGGTGTGCCTTATAATCCGATGCACCTTATAGTGCGGAAAATACGGTATATAACAAATGATTAGATCAGATCAGATAGTATGGTCCTGTTGAAACAATGTATGATTCCTGGCCTTGACACTGTTCAACTTAAAGTATTTTTCAGTTTGTTAATAGCAATAGCCTTGTGTATTTGTAGTTATTTGATTGACATACATAAATCTTATAATTTGTCTTGTTAGCAGCTATTATCTCTTGAGAGTGGTGTAAACTAATGGACACATTGGCAGTCAACACAATCTGTTTGATCTCATATTAGCTGCAAATCAAAGCCCAACCCTTCTCCTAGGGATATGAATCCTGATGTACTGTGGGTGAGTCATCGGCACACACTCTTATGAGTACGATTAGAGGGTTGTCGCATCACCATGGCAACACTTCCGGCTCCACTAAAAACCTCATTTCTGCCCCGTGTCCCTGTGTTAATCTGTATGGAAGTGGGTGGAAGGTGGCTGTAATGTCACACTGGCCCATAATTCTGAGACAGCACTAGTATTTAAAATGTGTCATGGGGGCAGAGTGGTGAGAAATACGCAATAAATAGTAGCAGATGTGGGAGACATTTGGTTGGGGGTACTAATTTTGAAGTGATTTTGACACATGTGTATAATTATAAACATGATATTACTGAAAAACTGCATTTGGCTAGGAGCAGATTCATGTGATAAACAATGAGGCCAGTTACATGGCTGAACACACACAGGGTCACACACTGCTAAGAGCATTTAGGATTCAGAATTATTAGCAGTGGCGGCAGGAAGGTATTGTACTTACTAAGACATAACATCTGCCTTTTTAATAATACAGCGTTTCTCCTTAGGGTTAGGGTTATCAAAAAATAAATAAATCAATACTCTCACAGATACTAAGCAATACTAGAATGATCAAAACCAAAGTACTCGTACTGAAATAGGACCACAATGGGCATTTAAAATGGTTTTGATCTTAATCAGAACTATTGCTAACAAATGTGAGGGTGAAAGTATATAATGACAACATTTTTGGTATACACGTTTAGCTATAGATCTTGTGTCAGGACGGTGGGTGAGCAGAAAACCATGAAGGAATTATGCATGTTATTTTGAAGTTATTCAAAGAAACACCATCACTTCTGAGTACTGCTGTGTTTGTAATAGCAGATGACCATGAAACATGACATGATATTCACATGTGTACATACTTATATCTTGAAAGGCTCCTGCTTGTTTGTTTATGCTGTGGTGGTGTTTTGCTTACCCAATGGAATGGTAGCACTGTTGTGGATGGGTAACATTCAGAAAATATCTCCCATTCACAAATGTTTTAGGGCATTCTCTATAATGTATAAAAAGTCTATTCTCAGCATTGCCTTAGATTGTTTGCGTCCTAGAAAACTGCATTATGCCCTTGAGTCATTCCATGTGATACAACAACACAATATATATATTTAAGTATAAATGAAGTATAAATTGTAGGTATCTGTACTTTACCTGTAGATTTTAAAGTGGATACTTTTTACTTTGACTTCACTACATTTAAGAGCTGGTATCTGTACTCTACTACATTTTTGAACAAGACTGAAAAGTAAAAGTATTTTTATGATAGTGTGAGACCTGCTGAAAAGGCTGTGGGATTTATTTTTAACATGTTCATAGTTTGAACAAGTACAAATGAAAACAGCTCGAAAAATGTAGTTGTCTGTTGAACAAAATTCAGCACAAATCTGTATCTGTAAGCTTTATAACAAAATCTGCACAAAATACATTTACTTTCATGTGATACTTTTTTCTTGAGTATTTTTGCTCCAGTTTATGTACTTTTTCTCAAGTAATAAAATTGAGTACTTCTTCTGTCACTGCTTGAATTTAAGGTCATTTACTGCTCTTAGCAATTTTAGACCTTTGTCTGCGTGTTTGTTTATCAGTCAGACTTCATGCTCATGTCTCTGTATAGATCTCCTGATACAGCCCAGAGACGTGTGATTTATCCAAGTGTGATTCAAGCGGCTGAGTCGACATTACAGAAAGCAGTAAATTCCACAACAGCCAGTCTGAACGATCGCACTGGCAGGAACACATTAATTAATGACAAAGCTTTACAGGCCTCAACACAAACACACATACTCACACACAAACTTTGGTGCTAAGAAGAATTTAGCAGGATTTTTTCTTTTTGTCAGAATTTGAGTGTTGGTTACAGGGAAAAGGGCTAGAAAATATTTTGGATCTTGCCACAGCCTCACACAGACTGCCACAGACCCTTCTCTCTCTCTCTCTCTCTCTCTCTCTCTCTCTCTCTCTTTCTCTCTCTCTTCCACCCCCTCTCTCTCACTTTCTATATCTTTCTTTTTCATATCTCTCTTTTAAAGAGCAACTTATCAGAAAAGTTACAAGCGCAAATATGCTTTGTAGTCTAGCAGTCATAAATGGCAGGAATGTAAACTGGAAACAGAAACAGACCAGGCATTTTCATTTGATTTCTCTTAAGTGTTACAATGACACGTTGCTGGGTGAGCAACAAAGTGACGATAATTATGCAATATTTTGTGACACATAAGTGTTGATTCAGACTGGTTATGGCTCATGATCAACACTAGATCCTTCATCCCCACCGCCATCAGACTGTATAACTCCACTATATAGTCCAAACGTGCAATACCTTTTTTTCATACTCTCCTAGTTACTGTTTTATTATTATTATTACTTATTTTATTACTTATTTTATTCCGTTCTTGCCTGCATGCACTTTTCTTTCTTGTTCAAACTGTCCCTGCCTGGAGCTACTGTAGCAAGTAAGGCCCTGTCTGCACGACCACGTTTTTTGGTGGAAACGGGGAAGATGGTGTTCATTTGGGCCTGTCGTCCACACGGTGCCGGCGTTTTTGGAGGGTGTAAACGGTGTTTTTTTAAAACGGGTTCCAGAGTGGAGAAGTCGGAGAACGCCGGGGGTCGCGTTGTCGTGTGGGCGGCAAAAAACGCGACTTTTGGGAAAATGATGACGTCGCGATGCCGTAATCATCACGTGATCAGTGACCAGAAGGTAACCCTGCGCACAGTACGCAGGACACACGAGTGTTTGCCAATTCAAAGCTAAACACGTATTTTAAAACTGGAAAAATCCCGTCAATGAAAAGGCAGATAGTGGACAATGAGGAGCACATACCAATTTGAGGGTGTTGTGTGCTGTAAATAAAGAAAAAGAGCAACCATTTCTTGTCTTTTTTATTGAATGAAAATGTACCTTTTACAAACAGGCACATGAAGTATCACACACAAAAATATATGAAAGCATTTCTGTTTTCTTTACACAAATTCACACAACTATATAGCTGCCCGTTGGTGATGGTCCCCGGTTGTATATTCTCGCAGAAAAGCCAACATAATGTCCGAGTATGTTTAACATTCCCGTATTAAGATCCAAACAAGCATTTTGCATAAATAACACGAGCAAGGTTAACGAGAGTTCTACTTGTTAATGTCTATCTAATAAAACGATAGCAAGTAATACTAACTATCGATTTATAGGCAAAAACTCTGCTCACGCAGCGCAAATCTTCGTTCTGTGGCGTCTGTCTATGTTAGGGACCGTCAACATTTTCACATTACCGGAGTGAGTCCCTGCTACATTGGTGGAGCAGGGGGACAAAATAAATTTGCGTTTGTTGACGGTCCCTAAAGTACACGTGTTTGCTTGTTTGCGGAACGTTGCGGAACGTTGGATCAGTACTGTACAACTGGGTTAAGACAAACTATGCTGAAATCCATGGAAAAAGTCAGGTACAGGGCCTTTATGTTTGTGAATGTGAAACTGAATAATACTAGATATTTATACTTTTCATTATGATTGGGTTATGAGTTTATGACTTTCATACTTCCCTTAGCATTTTCACTGTAATAGTTTCTAACCGCCTTTCCACTTCCTGTTTGTCATTCCTCCTTATTTAAAGTGCCACCAAAATCTGTTCAAACAAATTCCCCTAGATTTACCATTGTATGATTCTTATGAAATTTTCCAGAAGGGTCTTGTGATACAACCAACCATAAACATTGTGTCAGCTGTAATTAAAAAATAGTGGTCAGCTATAGCTCTTACACTAGAGTCTATTTAACATGTGATAAAGATCATTTTGCCCTTAGCTTGTTTTTATCTGCCCCTATTATTAAAAGTAGAATGTACTTTATAGTAGTATTATAACATATAGTTAAGGATGATTTCGGGAACTATACTTTTACTTAAATGTCTTAGCAGTATTTTTTACATGTAGTTAGGCACTACAGTTGGGCATCAAGTGATATTAATAATAGAAACCGTAAGAACAATAGCTTTAGCAGTAACAATTGATGGATAGACAGATTCTATGAGTGAAGGCCTCAAAAATGTTATATGAAAATGAAATGAAAATGAAAATGCTTAAACAAAGATATAAAGAAATGATTATAGCTGTATAAGTATGCAGAAGAAGGAATTTAAGTTAATGTGTTATTATGAACTTACACTAAAACATTTTGTAATGCAGCTAATTATTTTTTGTCGGGTGTAATGTGACTTATTCTGGCAGAAGCATGATTATTGCCCTAATGGCATTGTAAAAGGGGGTGGTGACAAATAAGTGTTTGTTTCTCCACAATCCTTTTCAGAATTATTGATTTGAAGACTAATGTATATTCATATTCGTATTTGTATTCATTACCTTTATGTATCTGTTGATTATTGTTGGAACATATTGTAATTTATGATTTATCATATATCCAAATAAACATAATATTATTATTATAGATGGATGGATGGATGATAGATAAATGGATAGATAGATAGATAGATTGATTGATAGATTGATAGATAGACAGACAGAAGGACAGACCTAGACCTTTACACATTTATTGGTTTGTCATATCATCGGTATTCACCCACACATATCTTACAGATAAATAGATGAGATAAAGCTTGACTAGACTACAGGAGGAAAGGAAAGCAGTTCCATAAAGCTTTGGGTCTTTCCAGAGAGAGGACCACACGCCCACACGTACGCCTCCATAAGTACATTTCCTTGAGCACACATGGCCCTGATAAAAAACTGTTTGAGTACAGGGAGCGTGCACCAGGCCTGGTTCACAGAAGGTGACACCTGGGACAGCCCCACATCAAACACAGGGGGAAGACCGGGTAGGACTGTTACTGAAAAGAGATGTTATGGTGTCTCCCGTCACTCACTGCTTTCTATAATGACAATACTTTATGTATTCGTTGTACTTAAATAAAATGTGTAGTTATGGAAAGTTACAAAGTACGAAAGTAAAATTTTAGGCATCTGTATTTAATTTTTACTCACTACTTACTCACTAGTTTTAACTGGAGTAGAAAGTACTTTTCATTATAGTTTGCTGAAACGGCAGAGGGGTTGTTTTTAGCACATTCATGGTAACATCCTGCCTAAAGGATTTGTGTTTTTGGCTCTTTGATATTAATAAAACTAACCAGAAAAATTAAAGCATAGATTCAGTTGACCAATATTCTGTGAATACTTCAACACTTTTAGCTTTTACTTAGATTTTCTGTCTGTCCTTGCTCCTGTATTTGTAAGTGACAACATTAAGTACATGTTCCGCCAGTGAGTATGTATTAGAAAAAAGTGTAGCTGACATACAATACATAAACAAAACAAAGGGTATGCTTCTATGCTGTTGATACAAGGATTGCACCCACAACTTTTTAACTGGGCAGAGCGCACAACAATTTAACACTTGCATTTGTAATTAATCAACAACATAATGCTTTTGCTTCCTGTTGAACTATTTTAGCTTCCATCTGTTGTATTAAGGTCAATCATAACACAACACTGCATACTCACAGCCAATAGTGTTAGATATTAGAAAGATTTGTGGTACCACATTAAAAAAAACAACCCGGCTTTTAATCTCATTTAGTACACTGGTTAAAGATAAGACTAGGCATTCTTACAAATCTCTTTTTTGGCTCCAAGATGTCTGGAGACACCATTGTCTGTTGTGCATTTTCACCTCAGATCCAAATACCCCTGTTCTATGGCCACAGTAGTTTGCAGTACCGTGAAACTATTCGTGAGCTTGGCACAAATCGGTGTTATCCAAAGCACTAAAATGTCATTATCCTGTCTTCTCACAGTTGTGGATTTCCCCTTTTCAGCCTACTATTATACTACTTTTATCTGCTATTATGAGCTTGGAAAGGCAGACAGAAGATGTTCCACTAGGCAAACAAAAATATTTCTACTTGTGTACCTTGCAGATTTAATATTCTGAAACTGAACTGTATTGACTTGCTAAGATTTGCTGCTCCATCATGTACAAACTTTATCAATCTTTTTATAGAGGTATCACATGGCAGAGAAATTAATGTTTAAAAGTCATATATTATACTCAACTGACTCTTGTGAGCTTTAGTCCATGTTATAATGTAAAATTCATAGTATTGTTTTTTGTTTAATTCACACATGTTTGAGAAATCCTGGTTTATTAGGCTGTCTACATCCCCAAAGCTTAAAATGCGCTGTTCCACCTTGTGATGTCATGTAGTGGTCATTTTCAGGTTAACCACTCCTTTTACCTATAGTTCAGTACAGACTGGCAATTCCAGGGCTGAAATCAACCAAATGATTCTCGTGAAGGTGTATGGAGTTTAAAAACATAGTGGAGCACTTATTGTGAAACACAGTACAGATTTTTCTATTTGAGAAAAGAACTCAGACCAAAATATGAAAGGCTTGTGTGTGTGAGTTAAACAAAATACAACTCCAGGTTTATTTGTGATAAGGAAACAACATTATAACATAGATCAGAAAATAGCATAATGTGGACCCTTAAAACCTTTCTTTTGAACCTATTTTGCTGTGGCTACACTATTTTCATTTGCGAATTTGTTTATACATGTCATATGATCTACAATGTGGGAATCCCCCTGTTATCAGTCAGCCTGCTCTGGAATCTCAGTATGTTTTGGTTAGGCCACATGTTAAAAAAAACAGAAGAGAAACTAGATGGTGGTCAGTGTGTGAATGCTGATAAAAGTTAAAATCTGCAACGCGACATACTGGACTGTGAATGATCAGACAATAAATTGTGCGTGAGCTTTCTCAAACAAACCTCTCATACAAATAGACAGAGGACAAAGTGAAGCATTGAAATGTGTGAGCAGTGGCCACAACATGCTGTTATTCTGCTCCAGACCTACTTGGGAGAAGGTGGGAGGCCTCTCAGTGTTTGCTTTGTGGAGTTTGAGGACTTCAGAGAATGTATGGAAGAAATGAAAACCATTTGGGACATTTTACTTTGGAAACGCCTGTGTCAGATTTCAAGACGGTGCATACTAATAGAGATAATTGTATATACAAACACAAAATGATTTTTATTATTAAAAAAGCAACTTACTTATTTCCTTATTTCTTACTTATCACCACTAACATCAGTACCCTGCAGGGCTGCGTCCTCAGCCCCATCCTCTACACCCTGTTCACCCACTTCTGCGTCGCATGCCACCCTGAGAACATCATCCTGAAGTTTGCTGACGACACCGCTGTGATAGGTCGTATCACAGGTGGAGACGAGGCGACCTACAGGAGGGAGGTGGACAGTCTGGTGACATGGTGCAGGGACAACAACCTCACCCTCAACACAGACAAGACCAAAGAGATGATAGTGGACGTGAGGAAGGAAAGGAGACCTCATCAGCCACTGTTTATCTGGGACCTTGAGGTGGAGAGGGTGAGCACCTTTAAATACCTGGGGGTCCACATCAGTGATGACCTCACCTGGACACTCAACACTACACAGGTGGTGAAGAAGGCTCAACAGCGGCTGTTCTTCCTGAGGAGGCTGAGGAAATTTGGCATGTCGACCAAAATCCTCAGCAACTTCTACAGCTGCATCATTGAGTCCATCCTGACCAGCTGCATCACTGTGTGGTACGGCAGCATTACTGTGAAGGACCGCAAATGCCTGCAGAGAGCGGTTAAGACGGCCACAAAGATCACTAGGACTCCTCAACCCTCTCTGCAGAGCATCTACCATCGCAGAGTCCACAAGAGAGCTGCCTCCATCATCAAAGACCCCACCCACCCCCAATATGGACTATTCACCCTTCCACCTCCAGGCCGGAGGTAAAGAAGTGTGAAAAGCAGGACTACTAGACTTAAGAACTCTTTCTTCCCAACTGCTATCAGACTCTTGAACTGCTGAGCATTAGTCCCCCCTCCTGGACATTGATTGACCTATACTTTGCACATGAGTAATTTGCACTATTATTGACCAGCTGTTAAAATAATGTCAGATTACATCTGCACATGTAACTGCTCGAATGTTTACACTTCCTGTTGCACTATATCAACCATGTTTACACTTCCTGTTTGCACTATATCAACCATGTTTGCACACTGTTTTACTACTACTACAGTTGCACATAAAACTAATGTTGCACATTATCTGTAAATATGTACATAACACCTACACTGTAAAAATGACAACTTGAATTTGTTCAGATTACTAGGATTTTAGCCTTCATAGACAATAAAACTGCCAGTTGCATCGTACACTGTCTCAAATGAGTAATTTCAACTCACTTTTGTAAGTTTCTTTTAAAAAGATGATCTTAATTAATATTTTGAGTTGACATGATATACAAATTCAAGTGGACGGTAGTTTGGGCCAGGCCAACTAATCTGCGCATGCTCATTTGGAATAACCTGCCGTTGGAATCTGCTGCAACAGGGTAAACGGAGGAGTTTATCAGGGGTTTTCCTTGGGTTTGGCTTTGGAAAAGAAACGTCCACCATTTTCCCCCTCAGAAGCGCCGGCTGTCTTTGCAGAAAACTTTGTCATAAAGAGACTAACGAGTCCTTTTCTCAACATTGATGTTGACGAAAACTAAATGAGACGTTATTTTATCTCCTCTTCGCGCATTATTTGTAGTTTTAAGATGGTAAAATAGAAACTTGAACTTAAAATGAGTAGCTGGCGTGGGCGGCAGTAGCTCAGTTGGTAGCGCTCTTGTCTAGTGATCCAGGGGTTGGCAGTTCGAATCCCGCTCTTGACGGGTTGACCGCGTGTGATCCCAGCTCACAGATGAGCGCTGCTGTTGTGTCAAGACACTTAACCCCACCTTGCCTGTGGACACTGGTACCCCCCCATTGCAGAAGATAATATATATAATAATATAATGAATGATTAGCTGGCACAACTTTAAAAGCTTAGTTGGCATTACTTTGACCCAACTTAACAGCAATACTTAAAAACTTAAAACTCAAAAACTCTGTACAGCCGGTTGCCTTGAAAATTTGAGTTGAACTAACTATTTATTTTTTACAGTGTAGCCTATATTTTTCATAGTGTATATTCTGTAAAGATTGTTTCCATTTGATTATATTTTTTACATGCTTCTCTATTTATTTAAATTTTTTGCATGCTCTTGGCATCCAGGGTGGGCAACAAAGTAAGAATTTCATTGTACAGGGAGTGTACAAGTACTATTGTATTATTATTATTATTATTATTATTATTATTATTATTATTATTATTATTAGTAGTAGTAGTAGTAGTAGTAGTAGTAGTAGTAGTAGTAGTAGTAGTAGTAGTAGTAGTAGTAGTAGTAGTAGTAGTAGTAGTAGTAGTAGTATTAGCAGTATTATTATTAACTATAAACTATTCCTGAGCTGTGTCAAGTCAAGGACACTGGCGCTAGTTCAAACTGTTAAACATTATTTTATTATTTTTACAACAGCTTTTAATTACAGCCACCCTCTACACTCAACATGCACCAATTATCGATGTTCCTGTTTTTGTCCCCGTGGGTCATATGATCACTTGTGATCATGAGTGTGTCTTTTCCTCAAAGATCTCATTGAGTAAAGGGCCATGACGGGTCATTATCACATGTGGAGTGGATGACACCATCGTTGTCAGCCCAAATTGCCTACTTGGCAACAGTATTCAGAGAATAGCCCTTTTTTTCCGATTTCAATTCTTTGCTTTATGCCAAAAAAGAGAGTAAATAATATTATTAATCTAATATATGTGTATATTATTTAGACTAAAACTTAGACAAACTTCATTGATCCCCAAGGGACATTATTTGGACATATTTTATAATAACAAAGAGCAAAAAGATAAATTGTAATAATAAATTCAAAATAACTAGCAAAAATAATAAGAGACTGGTATCAAAAAGGTAGAATTATATAAATGTATATGTACATGTAAAATACAGAAATATTGTAATACAAATATATCTCAGTTATATACAAGAGGTTGTAAGTATAAACAGTGCAAGATGAATAATGATTGACATTGGGTTATCTGTGATGTAAGGGTGTTGCACAGTTGAAGTGTGGTATGAATGTAGTCATAAATCTCCAAATAACCAAATAACTCTATTATTGGGTTACAGCAAAATGGTCAATACCTTTCCCACTACACCATTTTTGCACACTGTTGTCTAATACGCTGTAATAGTAAGTGCCAGTATTGAATCCCCCATTTACCAAGATTACCATGTGAAATCCTTTAGCAAAAGTTAATCTGAGGCTGCTTCACTGTCTGCAGGCCATCTGTTTCCAGACTGAGGGTGCTTTTTTGTCCTGTCAGCAGAGTTGGCTTGTACTGAAGACATTAGTAGATTAGTGCACAAGGTGTCTCCACATAATTCAAGGGTGTGGACAGGCTGCTCCCAAAATGAAAACAATGCTGCATCATTTAAAATAGTGTTCAAGAAAAGCACAAAACAGTGAAAGTACTGTATTATAGTAGTACGATGTTATATGAGAAATATTATATTGTCATGGGAAATCACACTGGAAATATTTCAGCATATGTTCATATGTTTAATGTTATTGCAATAGCAATTAACAGGTTCACTCATCAAAAAGTTTCAAGGCAAAGTGCATTGAAGAGTTTTTCAAACAAATGATGTCAAATTCATCTGCAAATAAAAAGTCTCCAGTGTTATTTGATCCCATTCTGATTAATTCAACTTAGTAGTATTATAGTAGTATAGTGCAGTATAGTGCAGTATAGTATAGTATAGTATAGTATAGTATAGTATAGTATAGTGTAGTGTAGTGTAGTATAGTATAGTATAGTATAGTATAGTATAGTAGGCCTATAGTATAGTATAGTATAGTAGGCCTATAGTATAGTATAGTATAGTATAGTAGGCCTGTAGTATAGTATAGTATAGTATAGTATAGTATAGTATAGTATAATAGCAACAATTCTTTTCTCCTTTTTTGTGATTCAGTTATACCTATATACGGCAGTTGAATTAATCTAAAATAGAATGAGAGCAGTATGTTACAACACTGTATAAATTTCCACTTGACAGAATGGAAAGATATCACCATGTAGACCGTGGAGGCGTTGTTTTGTCCTGTTTGTTTCTGTGTAGGCACTGTAAACGGCTTCCTTTACACCTGACAAACAGGAAGTGTGTGTAACATAACCAGAGCTAATCTTTCCACGAATGTCAACCCCCCATGACTTTTAACTTCTAAATATAGACTTGTTTAATAGTTGTGTTTGGTATTGTTCATCTGACACTATGTGAGAGCATGCGTTGTGAAAACATCTAAAGGGCAGGAAGAGCCCACCAAGGCAAGTTGAATCAGACTGGTTCAACTCTTGTATTCTACAAGAGTATATTCTACTCTTGCCATTTAGCAAGGCTCTTCTCTGACAGGATGTAGCCAAATTAAAATTATTTGTGATGAAGATTGAAATAGTAAAAGTAAGAGAGTCTAAAATACATATTGATACTGATGCCAGAAATAGTTAAAACCACAGTGAACTGACATTTTGTGTCAGTTTTTTTGGGAACCCAAAAGTTCATTTGTGCCTTATCTTCTGTATCATATAGCTATATCCTATACGAAACCTGCTGAAAATAAAATTATGTTGGCCTATATTAATATATTTATAATATAATATATTAATATATTAAGAATTATTGTAGTTTTATAAGCACTACTTTGCCATTTACCAAAAAGATTTATTTTCAAATACTGAAAATAGGGACTCTCCTAACTGTAAAATAGGGACTCTCCTAACATAATGGAATGCAAACAATGACCGATCACCAGACAGTCACAGGTTTGGGACAGCAACACAGTGAAGTAATCAGCACTCCTTCATTCACTATTGGAGATTTTGTTTTATACCTTTATCCCAATAAGAATCATTATTCCAGGAGTTCCATATTGTATAGACATGGAGATTCATTTCTGGAAAATAACGTTAACCTTCACTATGGAAAAATACATATTCCCCAATTACCTAATCATGGCATGTTCTTATCTATTCTAGTCTATTCAGAGCTACAGGAAACTGTTTGAAGAGCCTTTACAGATCAATGACCTGGCTGTATTTGTGTGTCTAAAAGATGTCTCCTGAGGGACGCATCTCATCAGGGTTCAAGAAGTTGAAGGGAAACAGTAAAATGTCCAAATGCAGGAAATGAATGTGCCGCCCTGAACAATGCACTGGGATGGGCTACTGTGGCAACATGTCATGGGAAAGGAAAGAGCCCAGGCCAACTCAAATGACCCAGAAAAATGCTCCCACTAAAAAAATATAGACAATGATATAAAAGATATTTAGATTTTGTAACACCAAAAGGAATAAACTTATACTGAGATCAAATTAAGATTCATGTTATAGTAGTGGAACTAGCCTATGAAAAGATTACTTGAATGTAAAAGGCATGAACTGTTACTTAAATGTGCATCACGTCACTTATCTGGTAAAGAGTGCGCCTCCTGCTTATTTATGGACAGATATTGCTTTGCTAGGAATGTTCCACAGTATGGCATTAAATGTATACATCTGGCATTTATCCATATTTTTTATTGCTAAAATATACCATGGAGATAAGTGTGCCTACCGTGAGCGGGGGTTGCCTCCTCACAGATCTGACCTGTATCTTGGCTTGGTGGCATTCAATGCTTGTTTCCATGGAGATGTGTTGTGACTGTTATTTCAGCATGTGCTGGACCCTCCACCAAAGTTATCTATAATGTTACTATTAAGATACTTGCAATTGTGCAGTTATTAAATTTTTACCATGACTTCTTGTAAAAAAAAAAAAAAAAAAAAAGTTTACAGATTCAACTCCTATTTACAGGCCTGGCTAGAATTCAGATGGGGAATTACAGCACAATGGCTTCTCTACATGCACATGAGGGGGCTGGGGAAACTGAGAGAGCTCTTGAGAAAACACCAGTTACTAATTAAATGAAATAGTGTGACAGCAGTTTAAGATGTCTGCCTGAATTCCTCTCTCTCTACTGCCCCCCACCTCTCTCTCTCTCTCTCTCTCTCTCTCTTTCCATTGCCCCCTCTCTCTTCCCTTCTCTCACTCCTCTCCCTCTCTCCGCGTCCCCTCTCTCTGTCTTCCTCTCCTCTGTTCTGTCACACTCTCTTCCTCTCTTCCGCCTTCTCTCTCCCTCATTCTCCCTCCCCCCACTTCTCTCTTCATCTTTTCCCTCTTCTCACCCCCTTTCCTCATCCTCGTGTGTGTCCTTCCAGATGTCAGATTTCCGGGTGCAGTTATGTTGAGCATTTTATGTTGGTTTCTGTCACAACGGGAGATACTGCGGTTGATCATTAGCAACGATGAATAATGACACTAACACTCAGCAAAGCGCGAGTGGGGAGGATCAAAAGATGTAAAAGTACATAAATTAACAGGGAATGGACATGTTTTAATTTGGAGCAGTCTGGGTAACAGAATATACAAGACTGAAAACTGCCAACACTATAATTAAATGTTTAAACTATTGATTGTCTATTATTGTAGGGCTGTCATGATAATTACGATATCAACTTATTGTTCAACATATGAAAGCTGGAAACATATTTTTAGAGCTGTATAGGGGAGAGTAAATAACTTGGTTAATTATTGGTTCATTCTATTTATTTGTTGCAGCTCAGGCCTTTTAATGATACTGTATATATAATTTGGTTTAATGGGATTATGCTGTTTGGTGTCAGTGCCATAAAGTAGTGTCATTCACATATATATCGGTCTGATATATCGGTCCAATATTTGAACTTTGTAACATATTGGCTATTTGCGTTAAATCTCCAGCAGTGGCTGATATTTTGTTTTACCCATAAAGCTTTATTTGAACACAGAGATAACTGCTGAAAACATGACTACACAGCCCTAATCCAAAAATGTTTTGTCCTCTTTTGTACATTAACAAGGTGAATACATCTCCTACTGTATTGTCTTTAAAAACAACCCAAGAAGTTAATACTACACAGCCCTCTGTTTGTGGTGAAAAAGGGCTGTGGTGTGTTTAACATAAATGTAAATTACATAATTTGGAAAAAATAAATTTGGCAGAGCTTATCAGCCATCAGTTGCTCTAGATTCTCAACAATTGGTATCAGCATCAGCCATTAAAAAAAACAACAACAACATATAAGTCAATCTCTAGTTTCAATACTATTTTTTATCACAATATTTCACTGTAGCAATATATCATGCTTCAAAATTAGACAGACCTAGGTAGACTCATTCACTTTCTGAATACAGAATGAATAAGATAAGATAAGATAAGATATGCCTTTATTAGTCCCACAGTGGAGAAATTCCAGTGTTGCAACGCACAGATCAAGAACAGCAGGAAAAAGTAGCATGCAACAGAACAATATAATGAATAAATAATGGCCTAGGATAATTTAAAAATAGACCTAGAAATAGACTCTCGAGTATAGCTGAATATTGTAGTGCAGATAAAGTTGAATGACATGTTAACAGTGTTCGTTGTACAGTCTGACAGCAGCAGGAAGGAAAGACCTGTGAAACCTCTCCTTCACACAGCGAGGGTGAATCAGTCTGTCACTGAAGCTGCTCTCCAGAGCAGACAGAGCGTCCTGCAGGGGGTGAGACTCATGGTCCAGCATAGAGGTGACCTTAGCCAGGACCCTCTTTTCCCCCACCTCCTGCACTGAGTCCAGAGGACAGCCCAGGACAGAGCTGGACTTCTTGATGACCTTGTCCAGCCTCTTCTTCTCCCTCTCTGTGATGCTGCTGCTCCAGCAGACCACACATACGATGTCTGACCAAGATAGGGGAACTTTAATGTATCCTGGGAACAATTACTAATGCATCCTGTTGGCCATTGTTCAAGAAAGATGTGAAAGATAGATCCAACAATAAAAGTTATGCCATAATCTGTAATGATTAAAGCAGTTTAAAATATTTATATGATAAGATAGAATAATTTACATCTGAAGCAATAGTTTTAGTATTTTACTGGAATAAATAACAGTAGTAGTAGTTGTCAAAGTAGTGACAAATTAACTACATAGTGCTAGAATGTGTTCACAAGGCAGAGAATGGTTTAAGGAAGTAGTAATATATTTATATTTGTAGAAGTAATACCAGCGGTAGTGGCAATGTTAATGAAGAAGAAGGAGAAGTATTGGTTTTAACATATCGAAGTGGTCATAGTACATGCATGGATGTAACTTAGGACCACTTAAACTAACAATAAGCTTGTTTCTTTCCTCCACAGTTCAAAGCAGTGGTCAGTCAGTCAGTGCGGATCGAAGAGCTGCTGTGTTGGTGAATGAGGATCTCCTTTGTGCTCCTAATGGGCTGCAGAGGTCAGGTCGTAACATGGAAGCACACACACTTTCACACACACACTTCCTGCTGGACCAAAGCAGAATGGAGTGGTGGCTGACGTAAGTAGTAGCATGAATTCTCTCTCAGGCAAGGAACGTGACATCAGCTCTGAATCCCGCATCCATGATAGAGCAGAGCCAAGGTAAAAACACAGACAAATACAGCCAGAATAGTCACGAAATTATCAGGCTGACTGGGTTACCATCATCCACCACTACCTGCGTCACTTCTCCATTCACTGGTGATATAAGAGTCACCACTGTTACTGTGCTGTTCTGGGGCTATTATCTGGTTATTAAACACAGGCTACAACAACACTGTGAATTAGTTTTATTTTAGAAAGCAAAACGGACTGTTTAGTGCAGGGAAACTGAATAGGTAGAATAAATGGGTTTAATTTTGAATATTATATTGTCACTCTTCAAAGAATTTGTAGTGAAATGTTAAAGGTGTAACTTTTCTGGTAGAAGGTCCATCACCAGCTTTCTCCATGTAGATGTTATTGGAATGTTCCGTTATATGGCATTACACTTATTTATGTCTACAGAGTTAGCAGGTCAGACAAAGTTTCATGTCAGATCTATGGAGAAGCAAGTCCACTCAAGTTCAAGTCCTTAAAAACCCATGTTATTGAATCATACTAGGACATTCCAGACAAAGCAACATCTTCATGGAGAAAGGCAGATGACGGACCCTCCACTAGAAAAGTTACACAGTGCACCTTTAAACCAACAGATTTGAAGATGTTTTTACTGAAGTTAGTGATCTCAGAAATGATTGTGACACTATTGTAAATGACTGGTATTTACTAGTAGTTACCCAGCAGCTGGGGTTCCTCCACAGCTCTTGTATTTACTTTTCACATTGTATCTCTACATTTTCTCTGTGACAGTTAGCTGGTTTACTTTTTTTTTTTTTGACACAAACATTTTCCTTGGTTATTACTGGTCATTAAAATTGTCTAGGAAGAGAACAGTTGTATTATTATTATTATTATTATTATTATTATTATTATTATTATTTTTTTTTAAGTGAATGGAGTTGACAGGCCAGACAACAATATCAGGCTCAGCTTATTTAGAAATTTTCAATTTAGGTATTAATACACTTCAAGTGAAAATCAAATTTATAACAACAAAGCTATAATAAAAATCACTACAGCTGAATGCGTGGGGAGTCCCAAATGCACAGATGTGTTCTTCCACAGAAAACCATGAGAGCGCTCACTGTGGTTACATGACATCACGCTGCAGTTGTGCTCATAAATCCACTCTGTCCATGTCCCATCCAATTAAGTTACTACAGGAACTATAAATCCACACAGCATTGTAAATTTAAGTGCCAACATGCACGATATGATTAGGTAATTAAAATAAAATTCAAAGAAAATAGTGAGTTTAACAGGATCATTATTATACAAAGCATGTCATTGTTACCTAGTTAGCTTGTCACACAAATCAATATGAATACCATGTTGACATTAGAAAGAGCCTCAGGCATAAAAAAAACAAAAAAACAAAACAGTAATATCATATTTTGTAATTTAGGCCCATGAACTCTATATTACAAAAATAGCCTTATTAATGTCATATTAATGTTTCCCTGCCCTATCTCTTTAGCCTTACATGCCTTAATGTTGTGATGTCTTCTTAAACCAATATTTTTAAATATACTGTTTAATGCAGAACAAACATAAGAATCAGTACAGTAGCAGAGTAGGCAACACGAGTGAGAGCTATGTGCACAAAATAAATAAATAAATAAATAAATTAATTAAAACAAAACATTTTTTGCACCTTAATAACAGTTTGTTAAAATAAGAATTACTGTAGTGCAGAATTTCAGGGTAAACAAACTCTCTGAGCCATTTTAAACAAATCTTGGCCTTGGTCATTTCTCTCTGTGATTAGTTTGTAGATAAAACATCTTAAAACATAACGTGTGTCATATAAATAAATGAAAAAGAGCCAGTCTTTTGAATGACTCTTTGACATGAGTGGATTTAAAAGATTTGGATCCCATGTAAGAGCTGAAAATCCCATCACTAATTAGTAGTACTTCAAAGCTGGTGGGGATACGTTGAGACATGCCAGAGAGTGGGAACCCCTATAATCATACACCCCTCAGTCTGGTGATGGATGGGTCATATCTTTAATCATTATAAGTTAATCAAGCTGAGGTGAGGTGCTCGGACCTGAAATTAATTGAAATGGTAACGAGAGAGACTGAGAGAGACTGAGTGTGAAGAAGATGATGACTGTGCTAACAGCAGCTGAAAAAGCAATCACTGGCTAACTGCTGAGTGAAGCTGGCATGTGGCCAGGAGGTACACAGTCCTAGATATGATGCTGCTCCTAAACACCCACTGATTTTCTGCTCTACCAAAGCAATGCAGCACATTTCACTGGCATCATGAACAATCTCCAAGGTTTCCTCTCAACTCCCCTCAATAACATTCCTGTCATGGAACTATTTTAAGTCTTCTTTGCAGAAAACCCAAACAGATGCTGCTCTTAAAGTGTTACATAAACTAGATTTCATTAGAGGTGCTGTATTAGTTGAAAGTCAAAGTGTCATTGTGACTGGGAATTTATGTGCCAAATGCAAAATTGAATTGTATAAAGTGAAACTGAATGTATACAATGAAAAATAATTCCCATTCAAACCAATAAACATGCTAAATTCGGACTCCCCGTCCTAAGCCAGTTTGCTCAATGTTTAATCTTTAAAGGGCCCTTATTGGGATACTTTTTGATCTCTGGTATAACATTGTTTCCTCATCACAAGCTGCCTTGAGTCGTGTTTTGTTTCATCCATACATGTCTAAAACACAAACCCTGCATATTTCTGCTAAGTTCTTCTCTCAAACAGAAAATGCTCTGTTCCACCTTGCAATGTCATGTGGTAATACAGGAAGCACTCCACTGTATTTTTAAACTCCATAAACCTTCACTAGAATCATTTGGATGATTTCAGCCCTGGAATTTACAATCTTTATTGAACTAAAGGTAGGTAAAAGGTAGCTGTTAAGTTAAAAAAAAATTACCACTACATGACATCACAAGGTGAAACAGAGCATTCTGAGCTTTGGAGATGTAGAAAGCCTAATAATAAAGGGTTACTCAAACATGTGCAAATGAAACAAAACAAATCCAGGTATATTTTTGAGGAGGTAACAACATATGACACTTGCATATACTGTATATTTATTTATCAGTTTTTCTGATTTTACTACTTATAATTATGTGTTTGGGCAAAAGAAAAAAATTAGTTTGAGTATATAAACTACTGACAACATTTCCCCCAAATTCCAAATAAAAATATTATCGTTCAGAGCATTTATTTGCAGAAAATGACAAATCGTAAAAATAACAAAAAAGATCCATGTTTTCAGACCTCAAACAATGCAAAGAAACAAGATCAAATTCATTCAAAAACAACATAATACTAATGTTTACACTTAAGAAGAGTCCAGAAATCAATATTTGGTGCAATATCCATTTTTTTAATCACAGCTTTCATGCGTCTTGGCATGCTCTCCACAAGTCTTTCACATTGTTCTTGGGTGACTTTATTCCACTCCTAGTACAAGAACTGAAGTAGCTCAGCTTTGTGTTTGTGTTGGAATTCAACAGACGCTGGATTGGAATGGCTGTAATACATGTAGAGATGCTGATTTCAGAAAAAAATGCAGTGGTCTCTTATTTTTTTCCAGCGCTGTATATATAACATACACTGTAGATTCTCACTGAAGGCATCAAAACTGTGAATGAACACATATGGAATTATGTATTTAAAGGTCCCATGGCATGAAATTTTCACTTTCTGAGGTTTTTGAACATTAATGTGAGCTCCCCTACCCTGTTTAAAAAGTTAAAAGTGGTTAAAAGTGGTTAAAAGTTGCGAAATGTCTAAACTGAGCATTTGCGATCCTTTTCTGCGTTACAAAAAATCGGAGCTCAAACGGGCGATTTTGAACAAGGCACCTTATTGACGTCAGATCGAAAAAAAGAAATGCAAATGCAGTTCCACCCCCGTCTGTCTGAACTCAGCGTCTCTGTAAATCACGCCCAGAGAGTTTGGACTGCGAATGCGCTAGGCAATGCGAAATGCGTTTTTTTATTTGCCTGGAGGCACGTCCGAGTGTTTCTAGGCTCGGAAGTCCTTTATCTGAGCCTCTGGACCTTTGAACAGCAGTGGTTTAATTTTATTTTCTGTGGAAATGTGTTTATTTTTCAATGGAACGCTTCAAATCTCTCCCCCGTGCAAAAACAAGGAAACGGATCAGCTGAGGGCTCAGAGCCGAGAGCGGAGAGTTTGGCCACGCCCCCACCCTCTACTATAGGCCAGCTCTTTTCTCCTCATTTGCATTCAAGCAACAACGCCCATTATGGAGTGTTCAGAGAGAGAAAAATTACTCTTTCTCATCTTATCTCTGTTTCTCATGCACTGAGTGTTGATTTTGAAGAAGGATTCATTTACAGTATTAGGGAACCATTAAGGAGCCATATAAAAGCATCAAGAAGTACCATGTCATGGGATCTTTAACCTAAACGTGTGGAATAACTGAAAACATGTCTTATATTCTAGTTTCTTCAAAGTAGCCGCCCTTTGCTCTGATTACTGCTTTGCACACTCTTGGCATTCTCTTGATGAGCTTCAAGAGGTAGTCACCTGAAATTGTTTTCCAACAGTCTTGAAGGAGTTTCCAGAGATGCTTAGCACTTGTTGGCCCTTTTGCCTTCACTCTGCGGTCCAGCTCACCCCAAACCATCTCGATTGGGTTCAGGTCAGTGACTGTGGAGGCCATGTCATCTGGCGCAGCACTCCATCACTCTCCTTCTTGGTCAAATAGCCCTTACACAGCCTGGAGGTGTGTTTGGGGTAATTATCCTGTTGAAAAATAAATGATGGTCCAACTAAACGCTAACCGGATGGGATGGCATGTCGCTACAGGATGCTGTGGTAGCCATGCTGGTTCATGGTGCCTTCAATTTTGAATAAAACCCGAGCAGTATCACCAGCAAAGCACCCCCACACCATCACACCTCCTCCTCCATGCTTCACGGTGGGAACCAGGCATGTACAATCCATCTGTTCACCTTTTTAGGGTCACACAAAGGCATGGTGGTTGGAACCAAAGATCTTAAATTTGGACTCATCAGACCAAAGCAGAGATTTCCACTGGTCTAATGTCCATTCCTTGTGTTCTTTGGCCCAAGCAAATCTCTTCTGCCTGTTGCCTCTCCTTGGCAGTGGTTTCCTAGCAGCTATTTGACCACAAAGGCCTGATCTGTGCAGTTTCCTCTTAACAGTTGTTGTAGAGATGTGTCTGCTGCTAGAGCTCTGTGTGGCATTTATCTGGTCTCTAATCTGAGGTGCTTTTAATTTACGATTTGTGAGGCTAGTGACTCGGATGAACTTATCCTCAGCAGCAGAGGTGACTCTCGGTCTTCCTTTCCTGGGGCGGTCCTCATGTGAGCCAGTTTTGTTGTAGCGCTTGATGGTCTTTCTGACTGCACTTGGAGACACATTCAAAGGTTTTGCAATTTTCCAGACTGACTGACCTTCAGTTCTTAAAGTAATGACAGCCACTCGTTTCTCTTTACTTAGCTGATTTGCTCTTGCCATAATACCAATTCTAACAGTTGTGCAATAGGGCAGTTGGCTGTATGTCAACCTGACTTCTGCAGAACACAACTGATGGCCCCAACCCAATTAATAAGGAAAGAAATTCCACTAAGTATCCCTGACAAGGCACATCTGTGCAGTGAAAACCGTTTCAGGTGACTACCTCAATAAACTCATTGAGAGAACACCAAGGGTTTGCAGTGCTATCAAAAAAGCAAAGGTTGGCTATTTTGAGGAATCTAAAATATAAGACTTATTTTGAGTTATTTCACATTTTTTTGTTATGTACATAATTCCACATGTGTTCATTTATAGTTTTGATGCTTTCAGTCAGAATCTACAATGTAAATAGTCATGAAAGTAAAGAAAACGCATTAAATGAGAAGGTGTGTCCAAACTTGTACTGTGTGTGTGTGTGTATATATAATATATATATATAGTTAAAACATTATTATTCCACTTTCTCCACGTAAAGTATATCTTTTAAAAACATTTTTCCATGGCATGCTAGCCTGGGGTACATTTACATTTCTGTGCTTGTCTTTTAAAATATTCTGTTATTATGCCTGTGTATGCTAGACAAAGTGCTATCTCACATCCATATCATTTACACCTGGGAGGTAAAAAATCTGGCTCCATGATGTAGTCAAGTGAACGTTGCAATTAAAGTTGAGGCATCAGCATTTTTGGGTTTTCCAGCAAAGCAGACCTATGCGATGAGTCTCTCCTTTGCTATGCTTTTTCCTGACCTGAAGAAGAAGTGGAAGGGAAGTTTGAGGATATGTCTCCCCCTCTTTCTCTGCTCTCCGCGGGGGTCACACTGGGACTGCCAACTCAGCGCTGTCAGTCTGTCTGTGTAGAGGTTAGTCTGTATGGGCTCACACAAGGCCTGGTGATGAAAATAGTTTATGTGGCTACTGATGCCACATTTATATTCACTGTCACTTCCTTCCTCATTCATATAGTTAATATATTTTATTCAGTGACACATTACTAGGCATCGATTAAGTTTGAGCCAAATAACGTTGAATTAATATGCATGTTCTTTAAACATGTTGAAGTATTTGTATTTTCTTATTTTCTGAGTAAGTATATTTCTAGTAGTAGTAGTAGTAGTAGTAGTAGTAGCAGCAGTTATGTTAATGGCTGTACTCCTTACCCACCTCTTGTATAAAGCCAAGATATATCAGTGATCAGTATATTTTGTATATTTCTATATTTTATTTTTACTTGTACATATACATTTGTATATGTAATCATCCCTTATTCGACAGCTTGCTATTTTTGCTACTTCTTTAGAATTTATTATTACCATTTATATTGTTGCTCTTTGTTAATAATTTCCCTTGTGGATCAATAAAGTTGGTCTAAGTTTGTAGTAATTGTTGTAATGTCAGTGATAGCTTTAATAAGAACACATGTACATGACTGGTTTACCTAACTAGATTTCAGGTATTTGTTCAAAATCAGCGTGACTATTACTTATTACTTCTGTTTGGATAGAAACGTATGGGTCCTTATTTTAATATTCATAGTTTGACACCAAACAGTATAAACAAATATATACCAATAGTAATATTATTTTACTTGAAATTTTCCCACCAGTTAAACTTACACGAGTTACACTTCTGAACTTCCTCATGAATACCATTTCACCTGTTTGAGTCATCATTATAGAAACCTGCATCTCTGTTAGACATACAACAGATTTGAACTTGTTTAGCAAGTGACACAATTTTTAAAAAATGTCAAGTATTTATCCAAGTGTTGAGCACTACATCTTATGCATTCACTGGTAATGCAAGTCAGTTATCAAGCAGGTTTACCTACTTTCTTCAACCATCATTAGAATTACTGAAGCATGATTCATTGCAATAACAAAGCATGTCATCTGTGTTCGACTCCTCTTAATACTTCACACAATCTGTGCTTTAGATTCATTCCATGTTTGATTTACACAAGTTATTCATGCTGCCATCAGGGCCACTGTGTCAGAGAAGAGCAAAACAACATGTGTTTTGGCTTTCAATAAATGTTTATTTAATCCCATCTTCCCATTACATACAAAAAGGTGATCGGAATTGAACATTTCCTTGTGTCAAGACCGCTTTAAACATTTGCACAATAAATAAAAAACATGTATAAATAAAAAATAAATAACAAGACAATATGTGCCAAAAATAAAGACTCTTCTGATATTGGCAGATGGCTTTTTGAAAACACAATACTTGTACATAATACTTTGCATTCCAGGTCACAGTTTTTAGGATACAACTCTGGGTCAAGAAAAGCAATGTAAACCGATAAGGGTTACAGTACAGTACAACGGAGTACAATGTTTTCTTTTTTTTCTGATATAGATATTACTGGGATATACATTTAGGATACCAGTCAATCTAAAAAGCTTATACCGGGTATGAGTGTAGTGCTATGGGGAGAACTTCTTTACAGTACAAGAAGTGGGCCCCGCTTGTAAATCCCATCTGCCGCTTGTATCCAGCTTGACATTCACAGAGTTGTTATTGCACTATACAGACATCCCTCCGAAAGGCACTTTATATCTCACCCCCTCCCTCCTGTCATTCCCGACCAACAGCACACGTTGCATACACATTTGGAACGCACTGTGATTTTAAAACTGAAGCTTTTAAAAACTTAAGATGCTTATCAGGCTAAAAACAAATTATAAAAATGAGTGGTAGTTTAAAAAAAAAAAAAAAAAAAAACTTGCCATTTGGATGAAAACGTAAAGAGTGCAAAATTGTGTTGATCCCATTTACTGTGTACCGCTTTTGTGAAACTTATTTATTTCAACTACCAGCAATTCCTTGATTAAAAAGTGATGAGCCAAGTAAGACGTTTATATTACTAAAGGCTGGGAATGGTCTGGTGCATGTGAGGTTGTAGTGTGAGACAATGGTAGGCTTTTAAAATAAAGAACAAGAATGCGTGTGCGTCAAAAGTCCAACAGGCTTGTTTCCAACTGAGGGTAGGAGGGCCTCTTCGCTCACACCACAGCCCTTTTCCAAAGCATCTGCTCACTAAGACAACTCTTCCAGATCCACGCTGGACTTCTCACTGTGGGGAAAGGCTGTCCTGCTGAAAGGAGATCCCACATCTGATGCAAGTGATGGCAGAGTCTTCGTGCTTGATGCCTCAGGAAAACCATGCTCAATGTACTGGGAAAGCCTGGGAGCTACATGACTGGCTGGTTGCTTTTGATGCATCCATCCAAGAAGCCAGTGGGGTTTGGAGTGAGAGAAGTTGATCAGACATCTGTCAGTGAGGGAACCATTTTGGGCCAGTTCAGGTATAAAGACCATAGGCAAAAACTGGCTAGGCACAACCCTTTCAGGAAATGTCCCCAAAGTGAGGTCTGCAGTGTGTTTTCACCCTTCACATGTCAATGCAATAATGAGCTGCCTAAGCATCAGTCCAGGTGAAGATATTGCTCACTGTCCGACTGCTCGAGTACAAAGTCCTGTCCTTGAGGGACACCTCAGAACAAAGGAGAGCCTCAGGCATCCATGTGATGCTGCAGAAGCTGCACCACATACCTCAGTCTGTGCCGGAGCTCTGAGGAGCAGCCCAGCTCACTCAGCATACTCAGTGGGTACGTGTACGACACCCGCTCCCGGCTGATGTAGGTCAGCAGGTATGAGTCATCTGAGGACTTGCACAGGATTATTTTGGTGTGGTCTGTGTAGAAGTTTACCTGTAAAAACGATAGTGCTCATTTATGAAAGTGTTGGGATGCACAGATAGATTAAACAAAATATAAAATGTGATTCTTACCTGTAGAGTGCCATTGTTGAAGAGCATCACAAGTGCATGGTCAGTCTTGACCCACTGGAGCAGTAGTGGAGGTGGACCAGAGACGTGTTCCTCACAGTGTAGATCACCACCCTAAACATTTACATTGGCATCAGTGTACTGAACCAAACAGGGATTTGATTAAATGACAGCATTTGACAAAACAAGACCTACCTCCATGAGGTTCTGCTCCATGTAGTTGGCCATAAGTTCAACAATTTGTTTCTGGCTGCGGAGCTGCTCTGGTAATGAGCTTGCAGCAAAGGTGAAGTGTTTGTTGTTTGTCAAGCAGTAATGCACTGTCCTGTTTGAGAAAAAAATAGCCATCAATAAGGATGATCAGCATGAAGAAGAATGTACAGGATGTTAAAAAGACACATACTTGCGTTGGTCACAGAGGCTGAGGTGTGTTCCTTCATTAAACAGCACACCAATATTTTGGTTGGATAGTTGGTATCCAAAGCCATATTTGTTAGAGTAGTCTACCCATTTGGTCACCCACAAAAAAGACTGTGGCCTGGAGAGGCAGGGTGGGTTTCTGGTAGCTGTAGAATAGAAATGGCACATTAGAAATTGATACTGTGCAAATATTGATTTAGTTCACACTAAATAGGTTAGGCTGGGCTTCATGGGTTTTGTACCTGCTGGCATGTTTGCTAAGCAGCCGTTCAGAAGTTTCATAGCTGCTTCAGCAACAGCTGCAGGAGTCAGCACATCCTCACATGCTGCAGAGACAAAGAAACATGTGATCCTGTTGGCATGAGAAAACTCTACAATTATGCTTTTCAGGAGGGATTTCAACTTACGTTCAGAGCTGCTGGCCATGGTGCCTTTAAAGGAGCGAGAGATGGACTTCCTGGATTCTTCCTCAGCAGGAGTCTGCTCCAGGGGCACTGAACTGACCAGCTGACCAGCGGGGGAGGGAGCCTGCAGAACAAATCAACATTTAGCCCACCAATAGCACAAACCAACAACTCAACCATGAAACATCAGCTCTACAGGATTAAGCATGAAAAAGGGCAAAGAAATGCATGAAAAGCTTGCAACTTCGTACAGTGACTTGGGTGTAATCATATTTTTCAGTGCCCCATTCACCTCTGCAAGGCAATAGAGTAAAATGTCCAGGACTAACCTTTTGATTACCACATTGTTCTTACAACATTCTAATTAACATCTTTTCACTACAATCTCATTCTAAAAACAGCAAAAAAAAATTACCCACTCAGTGACTACTTTGTGACATTTGGCATTGGTCTATTTTTACACATCTCACTTGTGATATGATTACAAAAAACAAAAAGTACATACCTCATTGGGTCCCACTGTTTTGTAGCTGATCTGCCGATTGATGGAACATTTAACAATGCCAGACACCAGCTTTGAAATGTCCTTGTCATCTTTGTCTTCGCAAGGCATCTTTTCCACTGCAATGCAGACACACCAACTTTATTACTTTAAATCATGGAGACAGTAGGACAGGACACGGTGGCATAGTAGACTTGAGGCAGTGATCATTGCTTCAGCTTACCTTTTGCCTTCTTCTTGCCAAATAGACTCTTGGCCATTTTTGTGAGGAATTTCTTGGCAGGACTTGGCGGGTGGAGCTCTGGCACCATCACACAGCTGCTGGGAGGAAGTTTATCGGGAGTGTAGCCCTGAAGGGAGAAAAAAAAAAAAAAAGTTGAACATGAGACCCAAGGCATAACCAGGAAGCATTTGAAAAAACATCAGAAATGAAATGTGTAATTTATCCATACACATTTAGCATTTACTTTGGTGAAGAATTCATGGTTGAGAATTTGATCAAGGGTGAGCCTGTCACTAGGATTCTTCTGTAGGATGCTAGAGATGAGCTTCTGAGCAGAAGGGGACAGCGTGGAGGGAAGGTTATAGCGCACTTCTTTTATGCATTTGTAGGTTTCCTTTAGATCAAGGGTCTCAAATGGAGGGTTACCACACATGAGAGTATACCTATGAAGAAAACAAAAACGTATTTAGCAAACAAATGTATAGTTCTATTCAGATATTTGTTAAAAAAATAAATTAAAAAGCCAACTTACATGACACATCCAAGTGACCAGACATCAGATTCTGTGCCGTGCCCTTGTCTGTTGAGAACCTCTGGGGCCAGATAATTAGGAGTACCACAGATTGTTCTATAGAAAAAAAAAACAAAAAAGGTAAATTATTTTTTGCCAATAACTCATTGCTTGTATTATTAGCATTCCTTCAGCATTAATCATTTCATCAACCGCCACTTTAAAACCAGTTGAGTCAGGTGCTTAGCAGAAAGGGCAGATAGGACAAAAAATGTGCCTTGTATTACGCAATTAGAACTAGGCAAGCGAAAGAAACTGATACCTGTGGACTAGTAAATTAATCTTTTCTTTAAAAAGATCCTTACTTTTTTCGCTGCTCAACAGTTTCTAGTTTTGCAGCAAGCCCAAAGTCGCCTAACCGCAGCTCCATGTTCTCATTGACAAAGAAGTTGCCTGAAAAAGAACATTCGTCCTGTCAGCATTCCACATATTGGCCATAAGTCACAGCAGATTCCAGGGATGCTTTCATGTGTTAACGCATTGGACTGCTATGCCATTCGCTCCATACTCACCTAGTTTCAGATCTCTATGCAGGATTCCTCTGCTGTGGAGGTATTTGAGGCCAGATATGATTTGTCTGAGGTAATACCGCACTTCTGGTTCTGTCAGTGTGTGTCTCGCCTTCCAGATGTGTGCCAGTGACTGCAGAGAGACAAGGCAATGGGGAAACTGTCATATCTAGAATGTGACTGTACTATGCTCTGTGCATGCCAAGCACTTTGGTTTTATCATGGTGCCTATACAATTCACTTGAGCAAGATTAAGGATGGTTATGTATACATAAGGGAGACATCGTCTACTGTTGGGTCTTGCAGTGACTCACCTTTCGGCTGCATAGTTCCAGAAAGATGTAGATATTGTCTTGGTCTTCAAAATGATGGGAGAATTTTACTATATGCTTGTGTGAGAGGGATCTGTGCAAGTCGATTTCATTTGTGATCTGTTGAAAACCTCATGAGTTAGTCTGCTTCCATTTAAATAATACAAGTAGGCCATTTAATTCATAATGCACATTTGTGTACCTTGTCTCTCTGATGTGGCTTGGACACCCTGCTCTGTGGAATCACCTTAACTGCGTACATTTTGTTGTTGGAGAGGTCTGTCATTTCGTAGCATCTTGCAAAGCCACCCTTTAAAAGAAAAAGAAACTGGTCAACAACACATGCAGCAGGTAGAAAACCTGCATTAAGCCCCCATCGAAACAAAGCTCTGAATCCCAATGCTTCTGCATGATGGGGATCCACACAGAAAAGTCTGGAAGCACCATGTCAGACAGTATCACACGTAAGACCAAAATGGTCGAAAAATGATGAAACCACCTGACTGAACAGAAAGCTTACAGGATCTTTTGTAACCTTGGGCTGCATTTGGACCTTCCCAAATGTCATTAGGGAACATAGCGTTTATGGTTTTATCGAACAGCTCGAGCTGCCATCCATACGTAAACGCTTGCGGACATGGGGATGAAGCAGACAGGGCTACTGCATTCATTAACCGTGAAATTGACTGAGACGTTCCCAGCTCTGCGGCAGGGGCAAAGAACAATCTTGGCTGCGTGCCCGATGCAGTATGTCGATGTAAATGCAACATGTTGATGTTACCCGATTCATACGTGAAAATGCGAAACCAAGCCTTCAGTTTCGTAAATGAAACTGTGGCGCTAGATGTAATGGTATGTTAGACACATAATTGTCTATATAAAAGGGCATTCAAAAATTTCATTGATGAAAATATGAATAGTATGGTCGTGTAAGGTGGTGCCAATCATGGGCACACCTTGCGTCTGATTCATTCAGCAGTGACGCGCACACAGCATGGAGAAATCAGTTCTAACACGAGGTCACTGCCTTTCCCCGCATTAACTACACACCTGGATGACGACTGTCGATACATTTGGAATCACACAAAGCAGGTACATTCAATATATTGCCTTTTGAACTAAAGATTATTTCCAACATCGAGCAAGCAATACGTGCGTAAAAAAATATGTATCGTACCTTTCCCAAAAGCTTGCCTTTGCTGTAGCATCTTCCAGATTTAGGGTCCGTGATCACTTGAGCGACCTCAGGTTTGTTCTGTTCGCCCTTATTTCTACTCGTTTTTGCCGGGGCTGAGGACTGTGTGGGTCCGCGCTCCGGAGCAGGCTTCAATAAATCCGCATTCATGTTGTGGCAAGAAATACGCTGTGCTGCCGAAAAACAACCGGTATCCATGAAGCACAGCAGTGCTGTTGTCAGTCAGTCAAGTGTCCGTATTTATCCCTTTGGCTTCAGTAGTTACTAGTTGGTTAGGTTCGCACTGCTTCGGTTGCCTCAACCAACTGTATCTCTGGTGCGTCTGGGAACGACTGTCAACGGCTTTATAGCTACGACGTCACGAGGAAGGGGCGGGGTCAGGCTGCGCACTGGTGGAGAAAGTCCAGACATGTTCGCATCATCGTCATAAAACAATAAACGGAAAACGAAGTGCCAATAGAAATGCGTGTTCAGGTGAAAAAAAAACTACTTTGGACCACTGTTTTACCAAAGTGATAGGCTTAAGGACTGCAATAGACTGGAAACTAAACACCCCACAATGGGTCATCTTTATTCCCAGTGGGTTTATTGATTATCACAGTGATGAATCGCCCCTCTGAGCATAGCAGTGCAAAATAAATAATAAGACACCTCTATTACAATCATATTTATAGTAACATGTATCAAAGGTCTACTTTGATTTTTGCTGCCCCCTTCACATTCTGGCGTGCAAGTTCAGATAGGGTTCAAAATGCCCACCATTCATTCCAGCCATGCCCCTTGATCATTTGATGAGACGTTCTAAAAATAGTATTGCTGCTGTGAGGGATTGCCAGTAAACATTTGCTCATGGTCTGTAGCTTACATAAAAGACATCATCTGTTTGGTTTAGTTGAAAATGCACAGTGCAACGTGTAAAACATCTTTGCCCTAGTATCCTGCCAGTTTCTAGGTAAATCTGAATAGTAGATGTTGGAACAAGACTGCCACCTGCTGTCACATTCAACAAAAATGAATTTTGCAAAGCGCAATGCTTTCGGTAAACGAACCAATACAAATATACACTGTAAATATAATCAACTTTTATTATTTCACAGGGTATTTTTTTTCTTTTTTAAGAAACAACACAATTGAGTTTAGACATAACAGAATATTGGTAATGTCAGGCATTAACTTAACATTACATTTAAGTTTACAATTACATTTATATAGAACATATTACACAGCCATGTGGATTCAAATTTTATGGCAAACTTACCTCCATGATGACAGCTCATTAATATATATTTTGGAATGATGCTTGTGCAGCCATTTTTTAAAGGAATATCTTAATCTATTAAAGGAATGACAGAAAAGGAAACACACAAATGGCATCTTTTGAGTGCAACTATAGAGAAATGCATAACACTCAGTCTGAATTTAGTTAAGATGCCTTCCTGTTCATATTAGATCTTTATATGCAATATTAAGTATGATGATTGATCTGTGTGGTATAGGCCTGTCACAATAATTAATATGACTTATCATTCAATATATGAAAGCTGAACAATATTTTTGTGGTAAATATGCAAATTGCAATGTAAGGTTTGAGCTGTAGAAGAATTATGAACTATCGCTCATAGATAGAAACTAATTTCTTAAGTCTTTCATTCTGCTGTTTATTGCAGCTCATGGTTATTGTACTTCTTTTTTACACTTCTGCTTTATGGTTTGGATTCAGTATTATCGTTATTATGTATTGCACATCAAAATTTGTTATCGTGACAGGCCTAATGTGGTAAAGGCAGTAAGAATTCTTGGTGTAGTGAGTTTAATCTATACATGTTCGACCCTATGTCTCACTTGATGGTACAGTGATGGAAGAGGTGGGATTCAAACTCAAAAGTCCATCATGTCTGGAGCCCCTCCTCTTATTTTCTTCTCCTGGGATTCTGACCAGGCTTTGTTGATCGTTCTTTTCATCTCATCATCTCCTTCATCGTAAATCTTCTTGAGCATGTTCATCAGGCCATCACTGGGATCTGAATTGTCATCCATTTTTGGTTTGCTATTGAAGAACAAGAACATAAAGTGCTGTTAGGGCACATCTTTTGAGCAGGATATCACGATGCCATGGACTCTCACTTACTCTTTGTCTTTTGACTGCTTTTCTACTTTTGTTAAGTAGTCCCACTTTTGTGTGGACTGTTTCTTGCACATTATCAGAAGCATGTCTGTTTTTATCTATTAAAGAGAAAAACATCTTATTTGGTGACCTAACCATTCATTTAATGATTTAACCGTCACTGTACCTCATCTATCTTAAATTAGATCTTACACTACCTTTTTATAACAGTCCTTCTCATTGATAGGGTGTAATAGGCTTAGGATGGTCATCTGGTGGTTCTTTCCATCAAGTTCCTTTACCAGCACTGAAAATGAACTGAAAAAGAACAAATATGATTGAACACGGACTACAGTACATTGTCTTTGCAGTTATCTTTGACAAAAAAAGCTATGGCAGCTTTTAATGAAGAAGACGACATCCTTTATTTATCCCCGTAGGGAAATTATTTCTCTGCATTTGACCCAACCTTTTCAGGAGCAGTCATGACACCACATAAGATAAGACTTTATTGATCTCACACAGGAGAAATTCACTTGTCACATTAGCTCCAGGCAGGTTAGTGCAAAAGAAAGCTAGAGCAAAAAAAAAAAAGGTGCATGCAGACAAGATAGTAATAATTCTAATAAAATAAGTAAATAAGAGAATATAGAAAAACAATTGCACGTTAAGACCATACAGTGGAGTTATACAGTCTGATAGTGGTGGGGATGAAGGATCTGTGGTAGCGCTCCTTCTTGCGCTGAGGGTGCCTCAGACGGCTGCTGAAGGAGCTGCTCAGCTCCTCTGAAGTCCAATGCAGAGGGTGAGGTGTATATAATAACACCACATTGCTTTTGGCAATAACTCTTGTCAGAATATAATTTATTTTTGTAAAATATCACAACATAGAGCTCAAATGTAAATCCTAACAGCGTGTGTACATTTGCTGGATCTAGACAAGACGTTGGAACAAGGCTGCCACCTATTGCTATCATATTAACAAAACAGAATGTCCACACATGAATGTACTGTGGCTCAGATTTTTGTGAAAAGATAAGAAACTCCACAGTTAATTTTAACAGGTACATACAATACAGTTCAATAGCTCTTACCAGCTACTTTATTCAAAAACAAGTGTTATTATTAGTTCTTGAAAAAGTTTACCTTTCTGTAAAAGTGACTTCAACATTTTCTGATGGAATCTTGTGCACATCTTTCAGTGTGAGGTAGATTTTCACAAATTTATCAGACTGGTCCCACGCTGCAGAAGAGAAACATTCTTACTGTAGTTTTTAACCATGACACTGTCCTAAAATGTAACTAGGGGAAGATTACACTATACCATAATTTGTGATTTTGACTGTGTATGCCACTTTAGATGCTGCTGAGGGATTCACATCTTTTCTGGCAAGTTGCTCCTTCTGTAGTTTTTTGGCTGAGAGATCTTTCTCCACTTTCTTTATCTCTTGTGTCAACACATCTTTAACCCTCTTTCTCTCAGCCTTCTCCAAAAGGGACCCAAGTTCTGTCAAGTCTGCCTCCAACTCATTGATCTGCAGGAAGTGTATAATGAAACATTTAGAAAAGTTCATAAAATATTAAGGATTTGTCTGGAAAATGTTAGGATTAAATTTTTTTTTTTTTTTTTTAAACAAGACTGCCACCTACTGTTAGCCATTCTTTATTTTTCATAAGAGAAGCCTCATAGCGCTACCCTATTGCCATCTAATAGCGTAGTTCCTACGTAATGAGGCAATTTAACAACATTTGGAAATAATCTTACATTGCAAACATTTTAATTCCAGTTGGTTTAGCGTTAGACGTATGCAAGGCAACGGAACAATATTCATAGTTTCATGCTAAAAAGATTATCATTATTTTATTCATTAGCATAGCACAGCATTAACTGTTAATCCTTTTAAAACACCTGGCCACACACGAAAGTATGTGAGGATATATATTTGGTATATTATACAAAAAACAAAAACATAAAATCCACATAGAAGTTTAAATTGTTAGTTTATTTCTCGCATTAAATATCTCTCATTGATTGGCGGCGATTCTGTTATTGCTAGAATCTTCCAGCCGACTTAGGACGGACTATGACAGAGCAGACGTAACCCGGTGATTTTGAAAGTAAAACTCAAAGTGAGAATGGGATTGTCATTTTATCATTATTATTTTTCATTCACTACTAACTGTTACGTGAATGAGAATTGCCCCAAAAACCTAGAGTTGATTGAATTAGAACCCAGAAGCTAGCTTGTAGCGGATATTTGACAGTAATGAACATCCGTGCGCTCTGATCAAAGGACATGAGTACCATGATTTGCCTCATCAAAAACTCAGTGAAGTAAAGCAGAATCCGCTTTACCTGCTCCGTTAGATCCATTATCCTTCTTTATTTTAGTGACGGTAAAGAAACGTCCTGTTTTCCAACGCAACGCACGCGCCGCCCAGTCTTCTTCTAGTTTCAGCTTCTTTTGGCAACTCAACTAGTAACTCAACCATATACTGCCACCTAATGGATGTGCCCAAAGAATAGTGACCGCAATAGAAGAAACTGCAGTGCTTTTACGACAGCTTTTAACTGGACTGAAGGCAATTTCAGTACAATAATTTACACCTCACCCATAACCTCCCATTGTCAGTCATGCTGTCTGTGTATAGTAAAAGGAGAAATTCAATTTGTCAACTGGACAAAGTTTATTTGGTCGAAAACGATTCACAGCTCATCCGAGTTGCTTTGTCAGTTCTGGTTAGAGTGCTGATGGACACTGCTTATATCTAGCTGCAGGGAGGAGATAACTACACTGAAATTATTCTGAAACTAGATATAAGCAGTGTCCATCAGCACTCTAACCAGAATTGACGAAGCAACTCAGATGAGCTGCGAAACGTTTTTGACCAAATCAACTTTGTCCAGTTGACAAATTGAATTTCTCCTTTTACCATGGATTGTACCTGGACGACTGAGGGATTCTTCACACATCTGTCTGTGTATAGTTTACATGTTCCTCTCAACTGAATACAAGCCCAACAGGTAAAATCTCGTAGCTCAGGTAGGGTTGTATTGAAGCAACTCACTGCTCCTGACAGGCTGCCCCATTGGCACTGAAGGATGGGCCAAATGCAGAGGACAGATTTCCCAGGGACAATAAAGTGTAGTTCACAGATTATTGCACTTAAATTCAATGAACTTTATTAAAAATGAAAATATATTTACAAAGAAGAGGATATAATATATTATCTGTGGCCATATTATTACCCTCCATTACACCGACTGTCCAAATGTCAATAAACCACAATGAGTTGGCGAGAAACAAGTCTCTTAAATATTTGTAGTATCACCATCTCGCTCTGAGAATACCAGACATCTTGTTGTGGTCAGCTAAATCACGGAAGACGATTCGACTAAGTCTCCACCTTCGTTTCACACCTCTTGGCCTTGAAGTCATTACACACCTATTGCGTATCCGCACAGGGCAGCTGTCCCTGGGTAATGCAGCAATTTCCTTATCTGCCACCTCCTGCAAAACACAACAAAAATCCAAACATGTAATTATGTAACTTTTCTGGAGCAGGACCACCACACACTTGTCTCTAAGGAAATGGCATTGCTTTGTCTGGAAGGTTATTACACTCATAATTGTCCAGGGGGTAAGCACATGAGGCAAAGTTACAGGTTAAATCTGTGAAGGTGTGACTCCACTCATAGTAAGAATGAATGGTAAAGAATGAATGTATTTTTTTCCCCCATAAACCTCCAGTAAAAAGAAGCAAGATACGTTTATATATACTGTTATAGCATTCAAAGCACCCTCAACCGAGCAAAGCATATCTACCTTCTAAAAGAAAAGTTGCATAATTCACCTTAATCAGCAAGTAAAGATAGTGAATTTATTTTATATGTTTCTTTTAGATTGGAATTGTATTTATATGCAATGCAATACAGTCAAGATCATGACTTGTACCTGAAGTGTCTTTGGCAGGATGGTGTTTTTTCTGACAGCATTGATCCGCAGTCTCTCATCAGCGTAATCAAAGGCCATTTGTCTCCTCTTCACATCTCGCAGCATCCTCCAGTCGACATAATAGTCTCTCACCTGCTCCACAGCCGCCCAACAGCCCCTCAGGACCTGCACAAAAGACATTAAACTTTTGAAAGGGCACCACAGACGCACAATCAATCCGTTTGGCAAATTTTCGATATTGTTTATTGATGCTTGTCAGATTCTAAAACGTGATTATATTTCCAGATGGGGGCAAAACTCCCTTTTCCCTATTATTAACACAGTACTTTGCGCTACGGTATTATTCAAAGCTCAACATTTTAACAATATTCATTTAACCCGCCAAATATCTACATTAATGTTATTGGCCAACAGAATGTTGTGAGGGCATCAGACACTAAAAATTAGGCAATATCTTCGCATTATGTTGATCAGAACTCAAGTATGTCCTTCTGCTGAGATAGCAAAGATGCTATGGGACAATAGGTACAGCAACATAAATGTAAGCCGAACTTTTTGGCAACTGCGCCGACAATGGCCGTAAATCATGTTACTAATACTATAAATAATGGACAAAGAAAATACACAATGTTTGCATACCTGCTTTGGAGCAAGCAAAGTAGAATAAAGGGCATTTCTCCCTAAACATGCTAAGCTGCGGGTCGCCATTTTTGCGCCAGCCTCTTCTTCGTTTTACCGATTTACTGATGTGAGATGCACCTGGCGCCTCCTAATGTCCAAATGCATTACAACAACTTTTTCACTTGGCTGTAAAACTAGGGGCGATTTCTGTCTCTTTTGTAGGCTAGGCTTTTCAGACAGGGGGGGTGCGAGTGAACGATTTTTCCCGAGGAGCAATTGAGGCGCTTCAATTGCTTGTGCGAAATGCCGTGTCAATGCGTGAGACTTGAGAGCCCTGTATGTTTGTCTAAAGAGCAAACTTAAACTACAAAGCAAATAATGAGAGTTATATAAATTAAGTTATTACCTGATGGTTCTCAGTTTGTTTTATCATCTCCTGTTCAGTCGCTGTCCTTATCACTGAGCGCGCACTGCGCTGTCAACAGTCTGCCCAACAACAGAACAATCTATTTTCTGATTGGCTGAAAAGGGCGCAGCGCCTGATATCTGAGATTTTTTCCGGGGAGCGTGGTGGGGGGAGCGGGGGAGTTTTTTTTTCGCTGAAAACGTGCGGTGCCTGCATAAACTGAGCCACACAGACCGATTTTCTGGGCACAACATTTTTTAAAAATTTCAGCGTGAGAAATGCCATGTGTGAGCGTGTGAACACGCCGAATTGCGTGTGTCACACTCTCAATGCGTGAGACTTGAGAGCCCTGGAAGACTAATTACTATATGCAGATTTTTGTTGCAGAATGTAGTTCAAGGGCTTAGTCACTAATGTAAACGATCAGGTTTTGAATATTTCTAAAACTTAAAAAAAACCCTTAAAAGTCCGTATTTTGTTTACAGCAGTTAATTACACTTTCGTGCTATAAGTTTGTATGAGAGAGATCAAGGTTTTAAAGCAGGGGTCTTCAACGTTTTTCAGGCCAGGGACCCCCCTACTATGTATACAGCATAGAATTGTGTTTTATATTAAATTGAGCTTAGTGTCATGTATAAACATTGCTACTCTGTTATGGTACATCCAATACAAGGAAATAATACACAGGTTAATACTGTATTTTACACTATAAAATATAAAATTATATTATTTTAAAGTGAAATCAAAAGATTTCGCGACCCCCCCTGCAGTACCCCCCCTGTTGAAGACCTCTGTTTTAAAGCATAGAATACATAGAAGGAATATAAATTACTATCTGCAGTAAATGTCAAATCCCGTAGAGGGCAGCAACCTACCACAGAATGGAGGCACAGCTTTTACTTGACTAAAAATCTGAAGATGTTGGACATGGTGGTCCGAGCCTAAACTACTATTATATTGATGTTGATGCATTGTTTTATTGAACATTTGTAGACAATATGAATGTGTGAGGTTTTCCCTAATCAACGAGTTGTTAAGGTATGGGGTAGGCTTTAAGTCTGCAATAAAATTAATAATTTGTTATCGGTGGATCTAGTTAAATGCTGAATGATACAGTGGATCAAGTCCCCTATTAGAGATGGAATAAACAGGGTGTTCTTTTGTAAAATTGCATTGTCAACTAGATAAAGTTAATAGATAGGCCTAGGTATACTTTTGGTATTAAATTTAGGACACAGCTTAAGTTAATTAGTCTGCTCATTGTTTGACAAAAAATGTTGACAAAATGCCTTGCAAAACATGCATTTTTCCTGTGCTCTCCACAGACCTGTAAGTGTTAAGGTCAATGCTGTAAAAGAACAAGGGGGCAGGGGGTGGAGCCTCTGCCAGAAAGTTAAACCTGGCCAGCCAAAAAAAAAAAAAAAAAGTGCAAGACTTGCTTGAAATCAAGCTTTGTATGATTTTTAATATGAACCACTATTTTTGGATCTTTACTAGCATGTTGTCAGCAGCATGTTGTCAGCATAATTTATTACTGACATACTGCAGACATGTGAAACAAAAAATAATTCTTTACAAGCATGTAAAACATTCACCACCAAATCTCCTGCAGGCCCTGATGTGAAGAAGATGGCTGATGTCTTCTCTTTGATGGAACGGAGATCCATAAACTCCGTCTTTGAATTCCTCGCAGTTATGTGAGAAGATATGAGTCTGCTGGACCTGCAGCGTTAACACCACACATGAAATATAAGTTAATAAAATTTAACTGTTTGGCCTCGGCACCTCAAGCTAAATGTTTCTCTGTGGGGACTCTCCCAGTTCACATGAAGGATATAATCACACAGAAGTATTCCTTTGGTCACACAAATATTTGACGGCATTCAAATGTTTTCATTTTCAGCTGCCTAAACAGAATCTTAAATTTTTTTCTAAATCTTAAAATCATAATGTTGAATTGTCTATATAACCTGGTACTCTTTAAACATATAACATATGTTATGTGTTAGAATTTATGAGAGAGTACGGCTCTCTCTGACTTAAATCATATTCAGACATATATACATATAAATGATGTGAGTCATATACCATGGCATTCTCCATGGATACCTAGCAGACATTTATTTAAGTTGCCATATCAAGCCAAATAAGGGAATGGTCTTATGGTCAGTAGGAGACATGAAGAAAACTATATTCTACATAGTTTTCTATCATAGTTTTTTCCACACATGGAGCATTTATGTTAATACTTTCCCAATAATAATTTCTTCACTAACCTACAGCTGTTTCTTTGACAGGTTACTCTGATTTTTATATAGAGTAACCTTTGGGGGTTACATTGTATGTGAATAGAATACTTGTTACAATAACACAACCAGAAAATGTGTTAGTGGACAACCTATACTGAACTCAGTGTTGGATAACAGATTCCAAAAGAATGAACGCAAGCATAAAATAAAAAAAATTGCCACTCATTCTTTTTAGAGTGATGATTTTTCGCTGCTCTAGATTAATATATATGCATACATACATGAATACATAGGGTGACATCAGGTAATTTGAGCCATCAGCTAAAATGAGACATTTAAGGTTTGAGCATCCTAGCTCTTTAAATCTTAGCAGCCAATGGCTGCAAACTATATCAAATGCATGCTACAATTGTACTTGATAGAAAACAATACATTTGATTGGTGTATGGTTGGTATGGTGGGCGGGACAATGCCACACTTACATACTGCTGAGGAGAACTGTGAGGTTAGTGGCCTGGCAGACAATTCTTTCTTGAAACTTATAAGGTTGATAAATCATTAAAAAAAAATTTACTTTCAGCTATAAAAAATAGGCTAAATGCATGTTGTGTCAGCCTTTATCAGATATGATGCTGAATTTTTGAAACTATTTTTCATTTTTTTGGTGGTGGCTCAATTTACCTTAATGTACTGAGGTAAATTGAGCCATGCACCTCAGCTAAAATGAGCCACCTTCAGAGTTAGCTTTAGCTAATATTTTGATGGTATAGGCTATTAGCATAGCATTTTGATGACATGTAGACCTGCTTATCCACATCTTCTGTTCTATTTATCCCTCCTGGATATACTTTTGGGTTCAATAAATCAATCAATCAATCAATCAAACAATATTTATAAAGCGCTTTTCATACAAAATTGTAGCATAAAGCGCCTTACAGTGGTTAAGGATTAGAAGATTGACTTTTATTGATCTCACACAGGAGAAATTGTTCTATGTTTGACCCGGGGACCAACCCCATGATTTTGTTATTTAGTCTTGGTCAGGCCCTAAGCTGGAGGATTTTACCTATGGCGCATGTTTGGGTTGGTGGGAGAAACCGGAGTGCCCGGAGGAAACCCACCCAGACATGGGGAGAACATGCAAACTCCACACAGAAAGCCTCGGGCGACCCAAACCTTCTTGCTGTGAAGCATGAGTGCTAGCCACTCAGCCACTGTGCTGCCAGAGGGAAAAACAACAAAAAAACAAAACAAAAAAACGGACAAACAAACAGACGAACAAACAGACAAGCAAACAAACAAACAAACAAACAAACAAACAGACAAGCAAACAAACAAACAAACAAACAAACAAACAGAGGACAAACAAGCAAACAGACAAATAAGCAGACGAACAAACAAACAAACAAACAAACAAACAAACAAACAGGTGGACAAACAAACAAAAGAACAAACGAAAGACAAGCAAACAGATGACCGAAGTCAATCAAAGGCCAAGCTAAACAGGTGAGTCTTGAGCCCACTCTTAAAAACATGAACGTTCTCTGCAGCCCTGAGCTCCTCCGGCAGGCAGTTTCATAAACGAGGGCCATAGTACTGAAAAGGCGCCTCTCCGTGAGTGTGTGTCCAACAAAGTACTAAAGTGCACTCTCACACCCACGCACGCACGCACGCACGCACGCACGCACGCACACACACACACACACACACACACACACACACACACACACACACACACACACACACACACACACACATATTATGTGATGTTTTATTTTGTGTGTTAGAATTACTAATATGTTTTTATGATAAATAAATTAATGTTTTGCTTTGCATTTTTGGTGGCTCATTTAAGCTGGTAAATGGCTCAATTTAGCTGACCGGGTGGCTCATTTTACCTGAACACTGATCGTTAAAAAATGTGGGACAGCTGATGTTTTATAAGCTGTAAAACCTAAATGATTAAATTGTATACAATAATTCAACCCTAAAATATTAAAGATTGTATTTATTAACTAAAATAAATATAAACCAGTGTCATACATAGTTTTTTATGAGCTTCCTAAGACATTAACCAAAATGTGGCTCAAATTACCTGATGTCACCCTACATACAACATGCAGTAAAGGGATACACAAACATGGATACCCAAATCCCTACCCTTTAGTTACATATACTTTTACTATATGTTCCTCTCTGTTGGCGATTAGAATGGCAGCTTGTACTAACAGATTTTTTTCAAGCTCTACACAATATTACAGTGAATGGGGCAAAGTAATTATACGTGCCTTTAAAATCTCAGCGCCTACCATGAAACCGCACTGAAATGCATACAGGTATAATGTAACCATGAGGCGCTTTCTGGACTTTGTCATAGACTAAAATAAATAATTCTTCTGTACACGTTGTAATGTTCACAAGGAGTCATAAAGTTTGGACATGGCATTAGCAGAAATATGAAAGATATAGTCACATTGGTTACAGTAAATGTCATGTAATAAATCATATAAGAAGCCAGCCATTCAACCATTCACAGCCTAGCATGTCAAGGTATGATTGTGGAAAATTTGACGAACCTTTAACTTAATAGGAAAAAGGTAAAACAATAAATATGTAATCCTTCCCAAATAAAAGTTTAAAAAGCCATGTCTTAATAATACTGAAAGACTGAAACCACTATGTAAACTTTTCTTTTTCCAGAAGAGCATACTGTACTTACTAGATACAAGGTAATATACGTACAGCTACTAATAGTACCACTACTTGTTCTCCGTAAATATGCTATAGTAGTGTATAGCAGTACCACAAACAATAGGCATTTGAGACAATTCTCTTGCAATTTTGCTACTTATTTTGAATGTATATTTATATTTTTGCTCTTTGTTATTATATGTATTGTGACGTGAGAGCTACTGTGTCCAAATGATTTTCCTTGTGGATCAATAAAGGTTATCTAAGTCTTAAGTTTAATTTATTCAGAGAGGATAAAAGTTTGGTGACTTGTTTCTCCCTGACTTCAAGTGTGTGTCTAATTTAGAAATGCAAATGATCTTACCTCCCAGCTAAAGCATATTGAACTGCATAATAATGTCAGGGGGTGAATCAGCATGTTCCACATCAGTCCAGGAAATCCCTCCTCCCAAAGTCATCATTGCCCTTTTGACCCTGATACAGCCCATTAGTAAGAGGTCCTGACCTTATAAGGGCGAGGGGTTCAGGCAGCTTTTCGGGTTTCAGGAATGTCTAGTATTTCCCATAGAAAACAGGTTAGAATATGGTCAGGTTTAAGGTGACGATAAAGTGGTTACATAAAGTCCATATGTCAGCCCTTACTGTTTAAATCTATGCAGGTCAAACATTAATTAGTATACATTTATTATAATCTGATTTGTATTTATTTATACATTTGATTGGGACAGTCCATGGATGATATTATTATTTTCGCTTTACTTTCTGTTACCGCCGGGATATTATGCCTGGATTCAAGATTTTCCTTCCTTGTAATCTAATCTGATACATTTATTCACACTGACTCATAGTAAAATATCTTACAAATTAAAAAAATAAAAAGTCTTTGGGGAGGCTGGATCAATGGTGGTGTAAGTGGAAATAAACTAAAAAATAGTTCAGATAAAGAGGGGAACAGACACATCTGGGATTATACTTAGTAAGGAGACCACCAAGGTATTGGGAAACACAGCACACACTTTGAAAACAAACCCATGTGACCCTGGAGAATCTGTTGGTGGGTAACTCAGGGTACTGTTTTACAAAAACCCAATCATGTTCCTCAAACCACTGATTTACTATGTGTTGACACATATAGTACCGTCACTAATGTTACTAACAGAAAACTGACACATTACATGATACATCATTACTCTACTGGCACCACATCTGTAATTATAGGCACCGTACCCTTGTCTCAGATGTATAATGGAAAGGATCTTGCCTAGAATTATTAGCTCAGTACTACATCCATTGGGCTTTGTGATTTTCTATGCTTCTACTACATGTATATTGTAATTAATTTTATTGAAAGTATTATAGAGTAAGACTTCCCAGCAGCCCCTAGTTTGTGTTTAATATGAAAATGCAGTAGCAGTAGTTGCTGGTGATGTCAGACTGTGCACTGGAGGTCATGACCTTTAGTGGTGAGGTCTCATGACTTTAAGACTGGTATCTGCATCAGACTGGAAGCTCTGAACCAGCTGCTCATCTGAAACATAACTACTTTATTCAGACTACTCAAAGCAATGCAATATGTTTAAGACACATTGCACAAATCCACAAAAGGATTTGTTGCTGTCTTAGTCAGTTAGTCTTTATTTATAGAGCCCTTTACAACACTCAAGGTGACCAAAGTGCTTTCTAATAAAATCAACAGTATAAAATATGTAAAACATTAAACAATGAAATAAAACAAATTGTGCAGTGTTTCACTACATTACTGATTGTTGAAAGCTAGTCTAAATAGATAAGCCTGGAGCCTGGATTTAGGGTTGATTGATTGACATTAGGGCCCTTTTGAGTTTGGAACGGACAGGTGTCAAATAAGGAAGAGCAAGGCCAATAAGAGCTTTAAAGGTCCAAGATTAAGCAAAATTGACTTGTGAGCTTTAAACCATGTGATAATGCTGTTTCATCACCAAAAACATACCCAGACATCTCTTTTGTTTCATTTACACATGTTTGAGTAATCTTTTATTATTTGTCTGTCTATATCGCCAAAATACTCTGTTCCACCTTGTGATGTCATGAAGCTTTAGTTTTCAAGATAACAGCTATCTTGTTTTTGGCAATTCCAGGGCTGAAATTATTTAAATGATTCTGGTGAAGGTGTATGGGGCTTAAAAACACAGTGGAGCACTTCCTGTATTACCGTATGACATCACAAGGTGGAGCGGATTTTCTGTATGAGAGAAGAACTCTCATTTGTGTGTTAATCATGTATGAACAACAAAATGCAACTCCAGGTTTGTTTCTGATGATGCAACAACATTATGACATTGATCAGAAAATAGCGTAATATGGGTCCTTTAAAGGTCTCATGGCATGAAATTTTCACTTTCTGAGGTTTTTGAACGTTAATGTGAGCTCCCCTACCCTGTTTAGCCCCCCCTCCCATGGTTAAAAGTTGTGAAATGTCTAAACTGAGCATTTGTGATCCTTTTCTGCGTTACAAAAAACCAGAGCTCAAACGGGCGATTTTGAACAAGGCACCTTATTGACGTCAGATCGAAAAAAGAAATGCAAATGCAGTTCCACCCCCGTCTGTCTGTACTCAGCGTCTGTGTAAATCACGCCCAGAGAGTTTGGACTGCGAATGCGCTAGGCAATGCGAAATGCGTTTTTTTATTTGCCTGGAGGCACGTCCGAGTGTTTCTAGGCTCGGAGGTCCTTTATCTGAGCCTCTGGACCTTTGAACAGCAGTGGTTTAATTTTATTTTCTGTGGAAATGTGTTAATTTTTCAATGGAACGCTTCAAATCTCTCCCCCCGTGCAAAAACACGGAAATGGATCAGCTGAGAGCTGAGCGCGGAGAGCGGAAAGTTTGGCCACGCCCCCACCCTCTACTATAGGCCAGCTCTTTTCTCCTCATTTGCATTCAAGCAACAACGCCCATAATGGTTTGTTCAGAGAGAGAAAAAATACTCTTTCTCATCTTATCTCTGTTTCTCATGCCCTGAGTGTTGATTTTGAAGAAGGATTCATTTACAGTATTAGGGAACCATTAAGGAGCCATATAAAAGCATCAAGACGTACCATGTCATGGGTCCTTTAAGAGCTAAGTGAATAAAACAACTACCTAGTTAAAATAAAAACAATTTCTTATTCACAAGTTCACCTTCCTTTAAGTATATTCTCCTTATAGGACATACAATTTGTGACCATGTGGTTAACAAAACATAAAGTCTAATTGCAGTGAGCTCCAGGAACAGGAGACAGCCTTAACTCCCCACCGCCCACAAGAGGACTGCTGTGTGTACAATGTGGCAAAGGCATCAAAGACACACAGGACCTTGAAAGTGTCTTGTAACATCAAACTTCCATATGGCATTAGTTTATTTTTCCTTAAGTGAGTTAGACTTTATCTGCACTGTGTCCCTATAATCTGATTCAGCATCCACCAAAGTCACACATGGGAGAAAGACCAAACAAAACAACCTACCAGACATTTTTAGCATGATGCAAAATGCAGCACAGAAGCGTTGTCTAATCAGATTTGGCTAGTTTTGTAAACACTATGCCACTAAACTAAGATAGAATGTATAAATTATGCAAAAATGACAGGATTAAGTTTGCCAGTTTAATGTAACCTAATGACCTGCAGACAACGCGTCCCTTAAACTGATTTCCTAGGCTAAATTCACAAGCGCTGTTTGGATAGCCCTGTCACTTCTCATTCCACACCAGACTGTGTAACTCCTGTTCACGTCACATCAGCTTTTAAAATCAACAGTTCCCAGATTTACAAGGAAACTGCAATCAGTGAAGTTTGGCCTGCCCCCTAAAGCCACTTTGTAAAGATTAAGTACACCATATGTTTCAACACACTCCAGCTCAGAGTTGGGCTTAATTGACGTAATGTAGCTCTGGCATTTAGTGAGGGTAAAATGAATGAATGCATAATAGCGTGTAACATTTCTGCTTCAATGTGCCAAGAAGAAGTTTTAGTAGCAGGGAAGGCAGCACTATTATAGTGGCTCTACTAACAGTAAGAAGTATACGCAACCAAAATATAAACGCAACACTTTTGTTTTTGCTCCCATTTTTCCTGAGATGGACCCAAAGATCCAAAATTCACTCCAGATACACAACACTACAATTTCTCTCAAACATTGTTCACAAATCTGTCCAAATGTGTGACAGCGAGCACCTCTGCCCCACCGAGACAATCCACCCCACCTCACAGGTGCGCCACATCAAGATGCCGATCTGACATCATGACCAGTGCACAGGTGTGCCCCAGACTGCCCACAATAAAAGGCCACCCCGAAATGTGCATTTTTTTTTTTTTCTTTATTGGGGGTCTGGGGACTCAGAACCAGTTAGTATCTGGTGTGACCACCATTTGCCTCATGCAGTGCAACACATCTTCTTCACATAGAGCTTATCAGATTGTCAGTTGTGGCCTGTGGAATGTTGGTCCACTCCTCTTCAAAGGCTGTTATGGACGAAGAACACAGGTGCATTTTATTGGTATTTATTGAGATACCGTGATGAGATCCTGAGGCCCATTGTTGTGCCATACATCCATGAACATCACCTCATGTTTCAGCAAGATAATGCACGGCCCCATGTTGCAAGGATCTGTACACAATTCTTGGAAGCTGAAAATGTCCCAGTTCTTGCATGGCCAGCATACTCACCGGACATGTCACCCATTGAGCATGTTTGGGATGTGCTTGACCGGCGTATACGACAGCGTGTACCAGCTCCCACTAATATCCAGCAACTTCGCACAGCCATTGAAGAGGAGTGGACCAACATTCCACAGGCCACAATTGACAATCTGATCAACTCTATGCGAAGAAGATGTGTTGCACTGCATGAGGCAAATGGTGGTCACACCAGATACTGACTGGTTCTGAGTCCCCAGACCCCCAATAAAGCAAAAAAAAAAAAAAAAAAAAATGCACATTTCGGGGTGGCCTTTTATTGTGGGCAGTCTGGGGCACACCTGTGCACTGGTCATGATGTTGGATCGGCATCTTGATGTGGCGCACCTGTGAGGTGGGGTGGATTGTCTCGGCGGGGCAGAGGTGCTCACTGTCACACATTTGGACAGATTTGTGAACAATGTTTGAGAGAAATGGTAGTGTTGTGTATCTGGAGTGAATTTTGGATCTTTGGGTCCATCTCAGGAAAAATGGGAGCAAAAACAAAAGTGTTGCGTTTATATTTTTGTTGAGTGTAGATACAGTTATGGAATGTAACAAAGTAGGAAAATACTGTATTTAAGTATAGATTTTAGGTGTCTGTACTTTACTTAAGTAGATTATATAGTAGATACTTTTTACTTTTACTTCACTACATTTGAGAGAAGATATCTTTCATTTTAACTTTTTTTTTTTTTTGACTGGAAAGTAAAAGTATTTTTTATTATTGTGTGAGACCTGCTTAAAAGCCTGAGGGGTTACGTTTTTTTATGAAGTTAATTATTGGAGCAAACAAAAATATACAAATACAACACTATACAACACTACTAAAAAAACGATTTAATTGGTTCTGTCAGCACAAATCTTTATCAAAATCTATACATTTGAAGCTTTGCTAGATCTTAAAATTTGTGTGATTTATATTTTACTCTTACAGTACATTTTTAAATGGGTACTTTAATACTTTTACTTAAGTAGAATTTTCAGGTGATACAAGATTTCTTTGCTGCAGAGTGTGATATTAGTAATAAAGGTCACTCTATGAAATCACTTATTGGTTAAATTAACAGATGCAGTAGAAGTGGCCTGTTTTTGGCTAAGGCCTTATCACCAAGTGTTTAAGATATGAAAAAAATGCCAAAATTCTTTCTACTAGCACACTTTGCTGACATTTTGTGGTTGTTTTAACTAGAAATATATGGGCCTTGGGAGGAAGAGTATTTATCTTGGCTGCATGTAGAAACAAGATAATAAGAAAGAGTTGTAGCTCAAGTGAGAAAGAGTACAATAAATAGGATCAGTCAATAAATAAGTCAGTCCCTCTTTTGGCGTTGCTGGCAAGATTCCTAATTCTTAACAAATACACTGCCTGACAAAAGTATTAGGACGATTGTGTATTTCTGAACTTTCATAATTAATGATAACAAGACGTATTGGTAATGACATCAGATCAATTTATTGATATATTAAAGCAAATTTCATCATGTGTAAAGGCATATTATTGTAAAAATGGGGACTCATCGCAGTGTAGGTCTAACTCAGGTCTAAACCAGGACTAGACTAAGACTATTGTTCTAATACTTTTGTCAGGCAGTGTATGTACAACTCCACAGTGTGAAGTGCAGATCTGAAAAAGGGCAATTTGGTTGAGTTTCTTTGTATCATTTGTTACATTTGCTGTATCTCATAATGTTTTTCGTGTGTCTGTGTGTTGTCATTGTAATATGATGGGAAATTATTCGTCCATCCGACAACAGATTACACTAGTCTACCATTTTGGCTCAGACAATTCCTGTGAGGCCTGTGTCAGTTTCACATTTAAAACAATATGAATAAAATTCACACCACACAAGCCATGATTCTCCAATTATTATCCATAAAACACCATAATCCCACTGGGGTTATCCGCTGGAGATTTAACAATAACATACATAATATATTTTAGATCACATTCCATAAGTCCTATGTCAAAGAACAGTCATGAATATTATTCCTATGAGACATTATAAAATTCTACCCACTGTGAATTATCCAGGCTGCTCTATTTATTGTGCGGCTCAAACAAAGAGGCAATGGCAATGGCAAAGTACCAATACATGTAGGCCTGCCATGATAATGACTATACGGACTGATCATTTTATATATGAAAACTGCAACAATATATTTTTGGACTCAATATTTATTGTGTTTGCAGTTTCTTCGTGAAAGTGAAGAGATTTGGGTATTTTTTTGTTGTGATATTACAAAATTTGAGCTATAGATTGTAGAATAAGCTAATGCCTAATTATTGGTTCATTCTGTTATTTATTTTAATGATACTGTCTATTTAAATAATGGTTTACTGGAATAATCGTGCATTAATGTTATTGCGTCAGTGGTATAAAGTATTTTCAATATTTTTGTTTATCATCTCAGTATCGTTCTTCAGAATTTTTTTTTATCATGAAATATGGCATATGACATATGACATATTCTCACTGCGCTGTAAAGAGGCGCTTTATCAATACATCTGCAATACAGTAATCCCTCGTTTATTGCGGGGGTTAGGTTCCAGAAATAACCCGCAATACGTGAAATCTGCGAAGTAGGACAACTTTATATTTTACAATTATTACACATGTTTTAAGGCTGTAAACGCCTCATCACACACATTATACACTTTTATCAGACTGGAATTAACATTTTCTCACATTTCTCTCTAGTTTAAACACTCAAACCTTCGTAGATTTACAACAAAATGCATTAATAGTGAAGCGTGGGGCGGACACGTGCGCGCGGACACATGCGCGCGGACACGTGCACATGGATATGCATTGTTTTGGAACAACATATCCATGCCATGTGCGAAAGCCGAGTGGAAAGCGATCTGGATATCATTTTGGACAAGACTCAAGCCACCGCTAACAGTGCCGAACTGGCTGACATGGTTCACTGCTCCGAAGACGCCTCCACCAGTCCTCACCACCCGAACAGGTACGAACACTTCAGCGAGGGGCTAGGTCTAAAGCCCCGATCAGCTCTACCATGAGGATTTTCCCCCACTAACCCGCGCACACAAGGGTTGGTTGCATTTCACCCCGGCTCCAAAATCAGACCGCCCCGGAGTTCGGGGCATGGCTATCAATGCGTCGCCAATACTCCACAGCTCTCTAGGACGGGGTCGGGTTCATCCGCTAGGCGTGAGGGGTGAAAACCCACTGTCTCCTCTCTGCGCGCGAGTGTCCTCCCCCGCTGCGGCTCCCTCGAATGTGGCTCTCCCCGCTGCGGCTCCCCCGGCCGCACGGTGTCCGGGCCAGGCCCGTCCGTGTTGATTCTTGGCTCTTCCATGGTCCGGCTCGTGCAAGTAAACAAAGGCCACACCTCCTGTCACCCAGGTGCTCTCGTGAAGGACATCAGCGACTCTGTTCCTACCACCCTGCGTGACCATCCCTGGTCTAGACCTGGTTTAGTCCTGGTTTAGTCCTGGTTTAGTCCAGGTTTAGACCTGGTTTAGTCCTGGTTTAGTCCATGTTTAGTCCTGGTCTAGTCTCTTAGCCAATCAGGACGCAGGACACAATGTTACACTGTAAAAAAAATGTTACACTATAAAAAAAAATTGAAAAAAAAAAAATTTGAAAAAAAAAATAAATCCGCGAAACAGCGAGGCCGTGAACAGTGAACCGCGATAGAGCGAGGGTTCACTGTACTCAGACTTGCAACTTTCATTGGAAATGGACATGATTCAATAATGGAGAGACATATGATCAACATATAGTATTTACTGATTTGAATCATCATAACATCATAACATATCTGTCAATAAATTGAATGAACAAAATCAAAATACCACCAAAGAAGACTATTTCATATACTGTATATTATTAAATTCTGCATTGACCTAATTATTTTTCAATTTCATACATTTCTATCACCTAACTTTCTTTATCCCAGTGCCTTTTCTGTAGGTATAAGTCATAGTGTAACTGAATGTGCCCCAGATTCACTTCTTTGTGATAATGGACATAAGTGGGTACAAATAGTACTGAAATCAAGCTTATTATAAGATCTATGCAGACTACTCACAATCAGAGAGAGACAGAGACAGAGAGAGGGAGTATTAGATCCTAAAACAAATATTTGCTTCTGATTTGTTGACATATTTATTCTAAATGTATTTATTCATATAAAGTCATATATTTGTTCTAAGGTTAAGGCTAAGATAATCTACACATGGAGTGCATTGAGTGGGGAATGTATAAATTCAACTTAAAGTAACATTTTAAATCAATCTTGGTCACCCCTATGTCATTGTGTCTTCGATTAAGGCATGTTCACCCAACATGCATTTATATTTTTGTTTTTAGTAGTTCAACAAAAGTATTCTTTTTATAAGGTAAACAAAAACACAAACTGGGGTACGTCTTTTGTGTCGTCTTGAATTTCACCTGAACAATCCTGCCTCCTGCTGTCCCACAGAAAAGTGACACCATAGATATATATTTAGAGAGAAGCAGCCGTAAACTAGCTACCAACCTTGACCCCTAAACATTCTGACTTCAACCCTGAGAGATGGATGATGCTACGGTATGTTAACTGGGTATTTTGACTGAAGAGAAACCAAAGTGATTTTCAAAAACATGACTGGTAAAATATCTATTTGAGTTTATCTGTTAGAAAGTGTGAACAATTTGTTTTGCTGAGGCTCAAAGTGGTGTCTTTTGACAGGAGTAAGTGGAAGTGTTTCAGAGTGGTGAGTGCAAACTGAATCAAAACTTTTAGTTTTAAGTGCCACTCATCCAAAACACTCACAAAAATATAGATCTAAAATATGTTATTTTTTAGGATGATTGAAAGCACGATACTTACCCTGTTCTTGCCATTTACTATTTGCAACCATGCTTTTAGTACTCACACTCAAACTATAAACATACATATTTGTAATTTTCAATAATAGTGTAAACATAGGAAACACAAAATTTGAAAGTGTCTGTTGGGCTGTCTGCAAGATGAGAGTTCTGCACTAAATTAGGCAATATGTCCTCCTTTGCAAACAACACAATATTCTGTTTCAATTGAATATAAAGCCTGCTAACACTATAGTTTACTTTAGACTAGTTTTATTGAATACCTCTTGAACTATAATTATATTAGGGTCTGTATGTATATATGAAATCCAACTTAATCTTGGTTGTTAGACCTGGTTTGTTTTAAAGGAGATCTGAAGGACATCATTAATTCACAGATATTTTAATAAGTGCTATTGTGTTACTTTTTGGCTAAAACATAAGCAAAAAGAAATCCCCTACCCACATCTTCAGTACAGAATCCACATTAGTAATTATGTCCAGTGAGAGAAAATGTCATTTACAGGCTTACCTCTTGTTTCAGTGCAGAGGGGCAGGGGGAGGAGACAGGGCCCTCCCAGACGACCTGCCCATGGCCCATAGACACCGGGACAGCCCTGCTCACATAGGCACTCAGAGTCTGACAGAGAGCAGCCAGGGAGGAAGGCAACAGGTGGTCCAGTCCTTCGGCAACAGTTCAGCAAGGCTCAAGGGTACGAAAACTTTATTATCAGAAGTTATTTCACTAAGATGCATTTAGAGAGTTTAAAATAACCAATTAATTGTTAATTATTTTGCGTATTAACTACATTGTTTATTGTAATTTTTGGTTGGCTACTAAAAGGTTCTCTGTGTTGTGGTACTTCTCCAAGTGGTAGTAAAAGCAGTAGGCTATAGTAGTATAGTAGTAATAGCAGTAATAAGTAGTAGTAATGAGTAATAAAGACAAAATTACTTGGTGGTATGGCTTTTTAAATCATGAAGAGTTTCGCTGGAGCCATGATGTCTCAAATGGTACTGAAATGACGGTTTATAGATCTATAGTAACTTTTTTTTTTTTTACAACTCTGGGACAGATTTTATGGCTTAATGGAAAGAACATTTATCATATAGAACAATATCGCGTTGAAGAATGGGAACATGGTTGCTCTCCAAGTTGTAATGAAATGTATTTAGTTTTATTTTAGAATCTTAATCATTACTGTATATTGTGCTTTCCCTTACCATTTTCACTCCTCATGATCTTCCTCTCCCACCACCTCTGCATTCTATCACTTTCATTTTTTACACCTGAACTTTATCAAATGTCACACTATTGCATTATATGGCATATGAAAAACCAGTGGGAGTAAGGGGTTCAGATTGTAGTCGATGAATAAAGCAGATTTTATTATTATTTGAAAGGGTCTGATATGGGGGAAAGAAAAATCTGGAAATGGCTGTCAAGTGTGAATGATGTGCTGAACAGAGAGGGTCGATATCACATGCTGTTCTACCTTCACAAAACCACAGAACGTTTGTGAAGTGTTTTCATTGTGCGCTGTTGAAATATTACTGGAAATGTTAACTCTGTCAGCTCTGTTAACTTGAGCAAGTAATTTTTATTTTTTAGTACTCCTTGGAGGAGCTTTTCTGGTTTGCACATTTTAACATTTAAGCAGTATAAGATGCATATTGTCTACATAGTTTACTGAATATTAAAGTACATTTAATTTAATTGCCACAGATATAATACAATGCCATGCCAGTAATGACTGGAGATACACCGATCCACTGTTTTCAGTTCTAATACAATATCAATACATCATCACAGAGACTGAAAATAGCATTTAGTTTCTTAAAACACAATTAGAGTATAACAAATCAGATCCAAATGTCTTATGTAACTTTTTATCCTTCTAGTAACTATATAAAATTGATCGGTACATAAACTTTTTACATAGATGGTCAATACAGTGGATTATTTAGATGGATGCATTTAGAAACCATACCTTTAATAAAAATCTTAGAACATTCTCAAAACATCTGCATCACAATGCAGTGCGCTGTTATTGAGGTTATAGTAGAATTCCTTGAATTTAAAATGAACGCCTATCATCAATTGGGGCATTTCAGCAGAAGGCTCGTGGGCCAATAAAAATAGGTCCAAGGGTCACATTTGGCCCCTGGGCCATAGTTTAGATGCTTTATAAGCGGAGCTGATACCCATTCAGGTTTTTTCTGTCTAATACTCACTGCTAGTATCCGCGCTTCCCTAGTAATACTTTGATAACATTGTGACCCTAACATCTCATGTTTGTGCATAAATATTGATGGAGGGTCTTGTGGGGTGACAGGTATTCACACATAGCATTGATCCACTAGATTTACCTTTAATGCTACTGTGCTGGCCAGGGAACTCCACAGAAGCCCTGGTGAAATGAGCTACAGATGTGGGCCCACTGCCATGCCAAACAGCACACACACAGGAAGAGTGTGAGAGAATGAAAGACAGAGAGAGGGAGAGAGAGAGTGGGTGGCTGTGGTTGCATAACGTGACTGTTAAGATGATGGAAACCTTACAAATCTGATATAAAGAAAAATTGTAAATCTTTTCAAAATGTGACTTTATGTTTGGTGGAGTGCAGGGGAGTTCTGTAGTTTAGACACTGTGGGTTAGACAAAATTATGTCATCATCTCTCTGTGATTTTGCACTATAGGGTCCTTTTAATGTTATGACAAGAATGTATTGATTTATTAATATTTTAACAGTTAGAATGTGTTTCAGAGTCATATTTTTTACATTCGTTCATTCAGTTTTGTTTAGGTCAAACTCTTCAAATGGTGGTACAGAATACCAGTATTGGGACATTGTGATACATATCGGACTATGGATATAGGAGATGACCAGAGATAAAATAAAAAAACTTGTTTGTTTTCAATCCTTCTCTAGTAAAATCCTTTCCATTCCAATATAATCCTGAACTTAGTTTCAGTTTGATGTTTTGAAGAGCAACTGAATCCATGTTTTCTTAGCTTATTATTAGCTTATGATATTATAGTATGGCTTTGGTCCTGCTTTCTTCTTTATTTTTTGGGTTAATCACTACTTTATTCCTTAGTTTGCACTTGGGGTTGTTCAGATTTACACTGATTTTAGGTCACTAAACATTGCCTGAAAGTCCTTATATTTTTAGAGCTGGTATTTGCTGTGAAAAGGTACACTGAGGTCAATGCATTCAACTACCCTTAATTACAATGACAGGGCAGACTATTGTGCATTCTTGTTTTGGGTGATTCGTATAAATATTGATGTTTTTATTCATCTAATATTTAAGAAATTTTGAGAACAGCATCTGAATCATTGATGTTTATTTACTGAGCTCTAATTCATTCTGTTTAATTGTTTATTGTTCCTTAATAGGTTTGGAGAGTTGAGACACATTGAAAACTCCCTGAAGAGAACAGCAGAGGGTGATGGACTGTAGTTCAGTAATACTTTCTCAACAAAAACAGTGTACCCCTGTTTTCTAAAACATGTTTGAAGTATTCTCTTGCTTTGAAATCTGGAAAGACATGGCAAAGCACTCATGTTATCTGACTGAGCTCCTTCCATCAGTGATACAAGGGTCAGCTGAGATGCAAATTTACTACTGAGGCCATGCATAAGCCCACTCTCCTATATCTCATCTTTGTTTTCTTTACTGACTCCCATTCCTGTCCTCTGCTTTGTGGCTGTGGTCCACGGAGATTTGCCTTGAGTTTAAACTTGAAGAAAACAGCAGGCCTTTTGTTTGAAGCCTAATAGCCCTCTGGAGAGGAGAGGATGGATGCATGCAGTCTGACAAAGTCTTCTGCCTCTGTGTGCTACTTTGAACCATTTTACATTAAAAAGCCCATAATACATACGTAGGTATGTTTCTGATGAGGTAACAACATTCTAACATGACTTAAAGCTCACAAGAGTCAGTTTTGATTTATATAGGACCTTTAGCCATTTCACTTCTTCTTATGAAGTTATATGCATCCGCCACAGCTGTCTAGTGAAAGCCGACTGAATGTATAAGCACCCATTAATTGTGGCAACATTCCTCCCATAAACAAGAAGCAAGTGTTCCTTAAAGGAGCTATAGACACATGGGTACAATGTGCCTCTGCTCTTTAAAACGGAGAATACAGTCATTACAGGTTGTCCACAAACATTTCATTGGCCCATTGACATAGCACAGCTCAGACACACAGCAGTTATTGTTGAGAAGGAATTTTTAACTGTGTTTATGGACATACTGGATTCTACTTAAGTGTCATAGGATGTTGGAATATCTGGATGTGGGGATCCTGAAGTGATGGGTTTTCCTGCTTTATACATTGCTCAGTACAGTGTAGACTCCAAAATAAACATGCCTTATGTGCCAATAGGTATTAAAAAAAAAAATTTTTTTTACAATGTAATGTAAAAAAACAAAACAATATTTTACACATAAGGCATTTTTACAACGTAATGTAACAGTAGCTCAGTTGGTAGAGCGTTTGTAGTGATCCAGGGGTTGGCGGTTTGAATTCCGCTCCCGCTCTTGACGGGTTGACCGCGTGTGATCCCAGCTCCCACAGATGAGCGCTGCCGTTGTGTCCTTGGGCAAGACACTTAACCCCACCTTGCCCCCAGTGTCTGTGGACACTGGTAGCCCCCATGGCAGAAAAACAGATACATCAAGGACCATCCTCATGTGGACCCACCACCCGCAGGAGGATTCATGGGGGCTGGTGCATTGTGTTCTGGGCAGCAGAACACTGCTGGACTGCTGCCTCCGCGACCCAGAAAAATGGAAAAGTGGAAGAAGATGAATGAACAATGTAATGTATTATTTTATTTTATTTTATTATATTTATTATTGTGATTATTTCGCTTAATTTTCTTTTTGTATGCTTCCTATATGCTATTTTATGCTTTTTGTATTATTGTTCTTTGCTGAATGCACAGCACTTTGTAAACCTTGTTCTTAAAAGTGCTCTATAAATAAAGATTTATCATTATAATTAGTAATCAATTTACAACCTTTTATTGCACCATATTATTTAATAAATGTAGCAAGTTTATATATAAAGCTCAAAATTAGGCATCTAACTTTTGCTAAACTGAGACTGAAGAATGAAGGATGATGCTGAACGTATTATCCATACGTTTTCAAAAGTTTGTATTTTTCCGCTACATTAATCTAAAAATGTAATAATTTTGCTTGAGTGCTTAAAGAGTTATTCCTCCCTAGTTCACTTATACAGTATTCATCTTTCCATACATCCTGGTCTCCTCACATGTTATTATCCATACATTTTCCCGCTGTCTTGCACTTCACGTTCCCCTCCATAGCCCATTTCCTCTGTCCATTAATTCCACCATCTGTCTGGTCTATCCCATGCTGGGACGGTAGCAGCAGCATTCCCGATATGCTTGGAAACTCTTGGCCTGACCTCCTCCAAGAGAAATACGGAATTGCTTCTCAAAACAGCGAGTGCTGAATAAAAACCTTGACAGGGAGCTATAAACATGCTTGTTAAGCATCTCTGTGTGCCAGTAGTGGGTACCATTCACCATCGTTAATGATGCATCCAAGTCATCTGTCACCCATATACCAGATTCCATCTTTCTTCAGTCCAACAAGATGCGTATGTTCATTTTTTATCTTTTACATCATCTCTGAATCATAACTTTTTGCCATTGATAAACCTTATGTTAAGTACAGAAGCTCTCATGGCATTAAATTAAATTATTGCGAGTGATCTCAGAGCTTGGACGTCTTGTTAGGGATTTGCTAACCTCAACGATCAGTCATCTGTAAGCAAGTTCATGCATTTCTGGGTTTGGGCTACTTAAAATGGTGTAATTTCACACCATCAGACGGAGTCATTTATAAACACCACTTATCCAACAAACTGGCAGCAAATCTTTCGTCTACATTCTAAAAGAGCAGTTTTCCCTGCTGTTGTGATAACTTTATTGTTATGGGGCCTGAAGGATTGGCAGATTTAGAGGTCATCTGTTTACATGTTAATGTTGATTACTGCTCTGAGTCTGCTGGGTTTTTGGTGTCTGTTTCTCATTTCATGTGGTCCTGCAATCTCCATCTTCCTCACTTTTTGATGCTCTTTGGGGAATAATAGTATGTCGGTGTTTCATGATTGCCATAAAAAGTATAATTCCAAGGTTGCTTAAATCTGAGGCCTTGAAGACAGGAGTGAAATAAATAAAAGGTATTTTATGACTGCATTCAAACACATTGGGTTTGGGCCTGATCTAGTCCTGGTTTAGTTCCCATTTTCATGTGATGATTGTGAATGCACCCTATATTATGCACATATAATAAGATCTGGAAGATGAACCCAAGATGGTGTTGTGCTGTTTTCAATTACCTGTGCTCATTGGTGCGAAATGCCAAAAAAGTTTTTTCTTCCACATCACTTCCTGAACTAGCCTAACCCTACCCAACATGTGATGTCAAAAATGTGCAGTTCAGGACCAATCAGAGCAATAGCTGCTAGAGCGGAGCTAGCGCAGGCTCAAGCTGGGCTAGGCTAAATCTTACAAAGCTTACATTTAGGCACTTTGACGATTTAAAATGTATGCATTACTAATTCATTTTTAGCTTTTAACTATGTTATAGAAAGAAAGAAGAAAGCTATGCCTTTATTAGTCCCACAGTGGGGAAATTCCATTTCTGCATTTAACCCATCCTGTTATTAGGAGCAGTGAGCAGCACATTACTGCGCCCGGGGACCATCTCCATGATCTTCTTGCTTCGGCTTGGTCAGGACCTAAGCTGGAGTACCTATGGTGCATGTTTTGGGTTGGTGGGGGAAACCGGAGTGCCCGGAGGAAACTCACCCAGACACGGGGAGAACATGCAAACTCCACACAGAAAGGCCCAGGCGACCCAGGGATCGAACCCAGACCATGCATGCAAACTCCACACAGAACAGCCTGGGCAACCCGGGGATCGAACCCGGAACCTTCTTGCTGTGAAGCATGAGTGCTACCCACTCAGCCACCGTGCTGATGTTTTTCCTCACCAAATGTATTGATTCTTATATGCTTATATGCTTACCTACTTATCACATGTACTTATATAATTTGGATTATTTGAAATTCACATTCATTTTTGCATCTATGCAACTTAAGTATTAACTTAACTGCTATTTTTACCTGTTACCTTGTCCATATCTAATAGGTTCACTCGGTGTACCAGGTCACAGCAGTGTAGCAATTTGTTGTTTTGTTATTGTTTTCCTAAAGGCAGAACTTGTTGAGCAGTGTTGGGAGTAATTCAGTACAAAAGTAATTCAATTCAAAATAAAAAAGATGCCTGATTTTTACTTTGGTATACATCTTTGTATGAACAGAATCAGTGGATGGAAACTTTTATTCAAGAACTTAAACATTATTAGAATTGCTTGTAATACACTTTGTTCCGAAACAGCAGGTTGTAATGTACATTCACACATGGATGTCTTTACTATTTGCTAATAAATTCCTGTCTGAAGCCATTCTCAGCTGTCTCCTCTTACAGCTTTTGTTACACGTTTTGCTGCGTGTGCATTTATTATACATATGTTTTATCGCTGTAGAGTTTCCAGTTGTCAGGTGTCACAGCAGGCCGTCCACACTCCACTCCTTTAGACGCTTTGCCTTCACGTAGACCACACAGCTGCTCAGTAGAAGTTGGTTCTGCTGGCTTCTATTTAAATTTTTATGGTAGAAGACAGCCTTTAAGAGGAAATGTGCTTAGAAGTTAGAAACAATGTGGTTTGAGTATGTCATTTGGTTTCAAGGAAAGCTGTGGCTAAAGTAAAAGTTCACATGACATCATTATCCGTGGTTGCTGTGCTAATTATAAGGCAAGATGTTAAGAAGATGTATGTATGACTCACTTCTCCCCACATGTTGGTGCTGTTTTGGCTCCACTTTCCTTAGACACCACATACGATTCTGTACCAGTATGTATAGCACTTCAACTTTGACCTGTTTTGAACCCATAAGATGCACTTTTCAGGGCTCCTCATCTCTCCTCTACACTTGGTGATGGTTAGCTTCTACTGACTGTAATCTGTAATGTGGCTCCCAATCAGCACTCATACTCACCAGGTTCAACCAACATTACACATGACAAACTCTCTTTTGAGTTTTTATTCTTATAATATGCTACAGTTCTACTGTTTTGTTTCGTTTTGTTTTGTTTTTTAAGTTGTGCCAGTCAAATTGAAATGAAAATGATTCAGGGATCAGAGATTCCTACAGAGCATTTTCATTAGCCACCAAATGCAGTTAAATAAGAAGAGTAAGTTAGTTTGTAATACATTTAGTACATATGAGTAATGATTAGGGCATCACTTTGAGCAGTTTTATTTGATGGCGCTTAATTAACTTAGTTAATAATAATAATAATAATAATAATAATAATAATAATAATAATAATAATAATAATAATAATAATAATAATAATAATAATAATAATAATAATAATAATACATCTGACTTGTATAGTATTTTTTTGGACACTCAAAGATGCTTTACCAACAGAATAGGAAGTAGTTTTCATTAATAAAGTTGACTTTGTATTATATTGTATTATATTATATCATCTTTCATATAATATACCCTTTGTTTTGCCCTTTAGTCATGACCACCAGTCTCTTGTGGAGGGCCCGGTGTTGGTTGTTCCTGCTCTGCACCCTGTCAGGATGTGGTTTTGGTGATGAGCACCCAGGGGCCCCTGCTCCAGAGCAGGGAGTCACCTTCAGCCATGTCTATAAAATTGACATCCCAGCCGCGGGGTCCTCTTGTAAACTCGAGCCCCTCTCCACAGACGATAAAACAGGTCATTAAAACACATATAAAGACACATTGTGAAAAGTCACATTATACTAATACTCTAATACTCTGTCATTGTGTTGTAGATCTTCAATCAGGGACGACAACAACTGGAGATAATGATATCATCTTCAGACATAACATCAAGCTGCAGACACCCAAATGTGACTGTGATGAGTCTGAGAGCTTTAAATCACTGCTGTACCGGGTCAATGGGCTGGAAGAGGAGGTCAACTATCTGAAGACCCAATGTGACAATGGCTGCTGTGGAAAAGCTACAGGTGCAATGGCTCATACAGTACATGTTTTCAAACAATAACTTTTATAGTTATTAACTGATCTAGCAAAGTTACTCTTGTAAACTGGAGCCTCAGTACTTCAAACAACATAAAAAACAAAATTGAACTAAAGTAAAGAGACAGAAGAGGAAAATGTACAGCACATATCAACAAATTGCGCTGAACCACCCATACTCAACCCCCAAAGGGAGAGGTTGTTGCTGGTGTTTTTGCGGCTGTGATAAACTTTGGAGACATAATTGGATGACTAACAGGACCTAAAAGGATGACTTATGGATATTTTACCAAATAAATGATTAATTTATATAGCACTTTTCCACCTTGAAGGCACTTCACTCTACATCAAGGAATCATTCACCCATTCACACACATTCATACACCAATATACGCAAACACTCTGGGTGAGGTGGGTTAAGTGTCTTGCATTCATCTGTGGGAACTGGAATTGCACTGCCAACCTGTGGGTCAGTGGATATAAGCTCTCTATCAGTGATGTTTATGTCGAGAGCAGGATTTGAACCACCAACCTTTAGATCAGTGGACAAACACCAGCTGAGCTACAGTCACACCGAAATGAATAGCTTGAGATACAATTTAGACAAAAGAACTGAAGAAGCAGCTTGGATGAGCTGTGAAACGTATTCGACCAAATAAACTTTTGTCCAGTTGACAAATTGAATTTCTCCTTTTGCCAAATCTACTAAATCTAAACCTAATTTTATCTGTGATGAAAGTTTAGAATTTAGGAATTCTTTAAGGTACACCCTCTTCCAGTTTATATGCGCCTTTAAACCTTGACCTTAGACCTCTTCTCTTCTTTACTGCACTGATTCTCAAGGTGTGGACACCAGCTGCAGTGGCCATGGCACGTACCAGCACAACTCCTGCAGTTGCCAGTGTGACCCGGGCTGGGAGGGGCCTGACTGCTCCATGTCCACCTGCCCTGATGATTGCAACGACAACGGCCGCTGCGTGAACGGAAAGTGCGTGTGTCTGCAGGGTTACACCGGCCATGACTGTAGCCAAGCAGCCTGTCCCGACAACTGCAATGATAAGGGCCACTGTGTAGACGGCAAGTGTGTGTGCTTTCCCCACTTCACCGGAGAAGACTGCAGTGTCCAGAGGTGCCCCAATGACTGCATCGGCAACGGCAAGTGTGTGGACGGGAAGTGCGTCTGTGATGAAGGCTTCTTCGGAGATGACTGCTCCCTAGGTAAGCAAGTTGTTCATGTCATAAAATCATAACAACATGTCTCCCTTTTTGGATTGAAATGTTTGCATCTTTTTGTAATATTCAGAAAATGTATGAATCAATGTTGCGACCTCATTTAGAAGGTTACTTTAAACTTCCAAACACAAGGCAAGTTACCGAGAGTGTACTCTTGGTAAATGTGTGATTCAGTATGATTCAAATTATATCGGCTTTTAATAACAAGTGGCAGAAAAATACTTGGCCCAGCATGCTGTATTGTGTATATTTTGTATGGCACTCCCTTTTATAAGAAAAAGGATATAATTTTACCTGAACAAATCTTGCTCCAATTTGCACTGTGCTTTGTTCTTCTCATGGGACAATGCTATGACTTGAAGCTTTTTTAAAGCCTCTGTAAATATTAGCTGAGCTCTACTTAAAACAGTCTTTTTAAAACAAGCTTTATGTCCTAAATGCAATACTTTCCCCAATGGTTCATTAGGGCTCGCACGAGGGCTATAATAGCTCAGTATTTTCATGACAGCCACTATCTGAAATTACCACTTACATTGTCATCTTTGCATATCCATGGTGACATTTTAGAGGCTATCGGAGTGATTATAAAAACTGCTTTTAGTTAAGTTGTTGTTTTGATTTTCTATCAGAAGTTGTCTCTGCAAATGAACTGCCTTATGTACCAAAAATATAAACTTTGTCTATATGGCTACGTCTAACCTTTTTTTAATGCTTAATCTGTGCATAATTTGTCTGTATGTTTTAATTAAAGATGCACTGCTTAACATTTCTAGTGAAGGACTTACCTCCTGCTTATCTCCATGAAAATGTTATTCCTTGGTCTAGAATGTTTCACAATGTGGGTTAAACCCAGTCAATGGTTAAACCTTTGCATGTTCTCCCCGTGTCTGGGTGGGTTTCCTCCGGGCACTCCAGTTTCCCTCATCAACCCAAAACATGCACTATAGGTAAAAAATCTTCCAGCTGAGGTCCTAACCAAAGCGAAGATCATGGAGATGGTCCCCGGGTGCAGTAATGTTCTGCCCACTGCTCCTAATAACAGGATGGGTTAAATGCAGAGAAGAATTTCTCCTGTGTGAGATCAATAAAGTCACTTCTTCTATCTATCATGATGGAGACAAGCAAGCTACAGCACTTCGTAACAATTCAGATCTGTGGAGAGTTGCCCCTATTCAAAGAAGGAACAATTCTATTTTTGAGCAATAGAAACAGCTGTAATGAATAATAATTAACAGATATGTTTAAAGTCATGCCATGGAACATTCCAGGGAAAGCAATAACATCTCCATAGAGACAAGTAGATAGCCCCTCCACCAGAAAAGTTGTGCAGTGCACCTTTAAATTATGCCTCTCATATATTCTATAAATCCATGAAAACACTAATTTGAAAAAGCGCACAAAACTTGAAAATTGTCAATGTTGAAAAGTCTGTTCTGAAGTCAAAACTCTTCTGTGAGTGTATAAACACAGGTCCAAGCCTTCAAAATAATGGCTTGAGTGCTTCATCTCTTCTTATTGTAACTGGGTTTAGAGTAAAGTAAGCTTTGATGTAACTGCCATTTGAGCAGGTAACCTTGTGACCCTGTATACCTTAGTAAGACATAACAGCCTTTTGGACAAATCATCTCTGAGACCTCTGTATGTCACATCCAAGACGCCTCCATTGCTTTTAAACACTGCTTTCTCTGTGTACCCATAACTGTACCTGGACCGGGAACACTGCAAAAATCACATTTTCCAGCAATTTGGGGTCAGACAAGCAGAAAGGTGAGGAGCAGCTGCCAGACATGGTACTTTATTTGGCTGAGCTTACTGAGAGATTGCAACAGTTGTGTTTAGATGGAACGCTCCACATTTTCCTATGGTCAAAGTTCAAATTCAGCCAAGGACATCCAGAAGACTTTGAATTAAAAGTTATCTGTAGGGATGGAGATTTGTGGGTTGCCTATAAAACCGCTTGTGACTGGTCTGTCTTTAACCATATTGCTCAGTGTGTAGGTGCTACTGAACTCTTGCCCATGTCAATACAGGCAACGTGTCAAGGGGAGGAGAAGAGAGGGTAGGAGAATATAAAAAGCATACACTGTGTTGATTTTAGCTTGTAATAATAATAGCTGTAATAAGCACCTGGTAGAGATAGCAGCAAAGAAAAGCATTCAAAGTTGTATTTATTTTTCGTGACCAGTTTCCATTTCAGCGCTTATATGATAGATGTCAATCATCTCCGCAGGTGACGATGTGAGGGGAAAAAAGTATGCGTTTTGATATTTGGTACATCCAGCACACTTCTAATAGTCCCGACATTAAAGACAGATGGCGTGAGGGCAAGAATTTCTACTGAAAATACCAAAGTCATATAAAGCAAACAGCGCCCCGTATTGGAAAAGCTGGTCTGATCAAATGCAGGTTGGTCATTAAAAGTGGTCACAGTAGCTTTGGACATGGACTATTAACATGAGACAGATGTAGTGGATTTGTGGGTATTATTGCAGCCTCACACATTACCTTTTATGTAAAACACTCATATAGTACTATATATACTGAGTTAAACCTCAGGCTAGGCAAAAGCTGTGCTCAGTTCAAAGTTATATATATGAACCAAAAATATATAAATTACCTGAGTAAGTTTCATATTTAAAGCAGGACTGCCTATTCTGAAAAATCGACTTTTTAACCATGTTATAGTTGTTTCCCCTCACAATCTACTCACCTGAAGTTGTATTTTGAGTGATTTGTGCATGTTTGAGCTATCTTTAATCGTTTATTTTCAAGATGCAATATTGCAGATTAATCTTCGTTTTTTTCCCCACTAGCATATGCTCACTACACTGTAGCCTACTTTCTCCAATTTTATTATCGTAATCAGTGATACGCAGACTTGTTTCTTTTATTACGTTATTTTAGATTTAAAATGTGCTACATAATAATCTACAGGTGTCATAGATTATAGCTATATAACAGACACAAGCACAATAGGTCTTCTTTAAGTATTAGTCAGAACTTAAATATTCTATTATCGTTACTACGTTACTTACTTGTAAATGTATTTATGAATGTATCTTTTACCCTGTCCAGGATTACCTCATTGGACAATTATTCTACATGATTTACGTATATTTGTACATGTACACTCAACAAAAATATAAACGCAACACTTTTGTTTTTGCTCCCATTTTTCCTGAGATGGACCCAAAGATCCAAAATTCACTCCAGATACACAACACTACCATTTCTCTCAAACATTGTTCACAAATCTGTCTAAATGTGTGACAGTGAGCACCTCTGCCCCGCCGAGACAATCCACCCCACCTCACAGGTGCGCCACATCAAGATGCCGATCCGACATCATGACCAGTGCACAGGTGCGCCCCAGACTGCCCACAATAAAAGGCCACCCCGAAATGTGCATTTTTTTTTTTGCTTTATTGGGGGTCTGGGGACTCAGAACCAGTCAGTATCTGGTGTGATCACCATTTGCCTCATGCAGTGCAACACATCTTCTTCGCATAGAGTTTATCAGATTGTCAATTGTGGCCTGTGGAATGTTGGTCCACTCCTCTTCAAAGGCTGTGCGAAGTTGCTGGATATTAGTGGGAGCTGGTACACGCTGTCGTATACGCCGGTCAAGCACATCCCAAACATGCTCAATGGGTGACATGTCCGGTGAGTATGCTGGCCATGCAAGAACTGGGACATTTTCAGCTTCCAAGAATTGTGTACAGATCCTTGCAACATGGGGCCGTGCATTATCTTGCTGAAATATGAGGTGATGTTCATGGATGTATGGCACAACAATGGGCCTCAGGATCTCATCACGGTATCTCTGTGCATTCAAAATGCCATCAATAAAATGCACCTGTGTTCTTCGTCCATAACAGCCTTTGAAGAGGAGTGGACCAACATTCCACAGGCCACAACTGGCAATCTGATAAACTCTATGCACTGCATGAGGCAAATGGTGGTCCCCAGACTCCCAATAAAGCAAAAAAAAGCACATTTCGGGGTGGCTTTTTATTGTGGGCAGTCTGGGGCGCACCTGTGCACTGGTCATGATGTCGGATCGGCATCTTGATGTGGCGCACCTGTGAGGTGCGGTGGATTGTCTCGGCGGAGCAGAGGTGCTCGCTGTCACACATTTGGACAGATTTGTGAACAATGTTTGAGAGAAATGGTAGTGTTGTGTATCTGGAGTGAATTTTGGATCTTTGGGTCCATCTCATGAAAAATGGGAGCAAAAACAAGTGTTGTGTTTATATTTTTGTTGAGTGTATATTCAAGTGGATAATTTACTTTACCAGAATTATTATAATCTTCATTTCCTTCTAACATCTAGTAATTTTGTTTTTCTTACGCAAACAGTTATTTCCATCTACAGACGCAATCCTTGTTATGTATTCATTTATTCCCCACCACTCCTTGCATAGACGCCTGACAAGAGAAGCTTGTTGATGCTCGTGTCTGGAGTAGCATCAGGGGGATATTCGCGTTTGGTGGGTGGAAAACTGCCCGTGCTGCTCTGAGAGAGAAGAAACAGTGGACTTCCTGGTTGGACCTTGTGGATATGGCATTTAAAGCTGATGTGAATACCTTCCCAGGTCCTCCACTATAATGCATGTTTCTCCTGTTCCCTGGAAACGTGTACTTAACTTTAAATCTACCAGCAGCATATCGTCATGGCCACAAAATGCTCTAGTTGTTTGCGTGCTGGTGTGTATTTTGGCTGATGTTGCGTTACTCTACACCCGATAGACCTTATACCCTAGCTATGTTTTTCCATCTTCTCAGTTAGAGGTTGTTACTGTTGATGTCAAAAAGGTGACCACAGAACAGCTTTTTTCTGTTTAGATTGCTACTGGAGTGAATATTACGGTGTTTAACACATTGTTTTTCTTACACCAGTCTGTTTTTACTACCATATAAGCAGCATTTCTGTCACTTATTGGATCAAGCTTAAGCTCTAAGGTCAAACTCTCTTCTGTAACTGTAAATTTCTCGCTTTTACAGTAAGTGCTGCTTATGGCAAAAACAGATTGCAGAAATTTTCAAATAAGAAAAAGAAAACATGGTATAAAAGTGTATGATAGTTTCAAGCATCTGTAGTTGTAAAGAAACAGTACAGAGTTTAGCTAAAGGACTATCGTATAATGTTGTGCTTAACAACTTGTCTTGTCTCAAACTGAAAACACTGGATTGACAGATGCTGAAATTACACAAGGTCAATTCACAAATGTCTTAAATATGAATTAGAGAATACATTTTCAGATGTCTATTGCAATTGCATAATCTGTTCACGGTGTGTCGTAACAGTGATGGCGCCACAAGGTTTACGTCTGGTCACGGTGACTGATGTGTCTCTGCTGGTGGAGTGGGAGCACGTGAGAGGAGCAGAACACTACATCCTGACACACCATCCTAAAAGCGATGAAGGGGCTCTCAAAAAGGTATGTTCATATTTGGTTTTATTTTAGGTTTCTTAGGTTAGTTTTGTTATTTTTATGTTAGTTTATCTGCCATTTGTAGTTAAAAACCACATGAAAAAACATGTGTAAAGGGTCAAAGTTCACCACAAGACATTAAAAACAACCACGTAATGAAACAGATAATAGATAATAGACAATAGATATCATTACAAACAACATATGCCACTGAAATAAATAAATAAGATACAAACATTAAGGAGCTAAAATGTTTTTATTTTACTCACCCATTGTGCCTTTTTGTGTGTCTTTTTGCAGGTTCAAATTCCCAACACTGAAAACTCACACCTCATCACAGGTCTAACTCCTGGGGTCACGTACATAGTCGACGTCTATGCTGTCATCAAAGAAGTTCAGAGTGAATCAGACAAGATAGAAGCCACAACTGGTTTGTATAGAGTTGTAATATGCATGTCTAAAGGAATATATGGCTAAATATTGCGTAATGGAGCATGTCAAGTTTGCACTAAATCTTAACAGTACTTTATGACTAAGAACTGAATAGCAGCACTTGTTTGGTTTGGTTACCATGGACTCTGTGGGTGGGATGTATATAGCAAGTTTTTACACCTTCAAAAAGAGGTTTCTTAGATGACAATAAGGTTATACTGTGATGTCTAGGTAAGATTTATGAATGAAAAGTTAACAGACAGTGGGATATGCACAGTGGCTAAAATACAAAATCTATCTTTCCCTTTTGTTTATGCCATCTTTTGACATCTTATTCAAATTTTACAGTTAGTTCTTCATCTTAAATGAAAAAACTAAAAAATAGTTAAAGTAGAATATTGCTTAGTTACAACAGGTATCAGTGATGTAGGTAAGGGGGGAGTAGATGTAAATAGCAAACTAGAGTATAGTATATTATTATGTTTTATAGCATTCTGATTAAATTACAAGGAAATGGCCCTAAAAATGTGTTTAATTAAATGCAGTCTTGACCATAGATGTGGTGAGAGGCAGATGTTAGGTAACTAGATTAAAAGATCCTAAAATGAGGAGCACGATATACTAACCCAAAAAAACTAAAATACTTAAAGACAGGCAGTGGTGGTTCAGTGGAACATTCCTTTACAGCCAGAAGAAACCATCATCTGGCGTACACAGCATGAGGCCACCATCTTGCAGAGTTTTAACCTTCAAAGATCTGCTTCAACTCAGCTCAATGCTTTTACTCGTTAGAGAAGAAAAAGTGAATGCACGTGCCCATGTTTTAACGTTAAAGAAGGGGTATTATGCAAAATCAACTTTTTGGACCTTTCTATCATGGTACCACATTGTCTCCTCATCAAAAAACATGTCTGAAGAAGTTTTAGAAGTCATTCATGAATGTTTGTGTAATCTAGCAATCTCCTCCAGGCTCAATGCAAACCCTGTGCAATACACCTGTGCTGTCGTTTCATTAGCCAAATGACTGTGTTGTGATTTCGCTCTGAAAAGCGACTGACTTGGAAAGGGGGACTCAGAGCATCAAAAAAGTGAAGCTTATTAAACATGTTAATACATTGTTTTGGGCATTTTCAAAACAATAAAAGGTAACACGGTGATCTAAATATGTTATACCCCCTCTTTATCACTTGGTAATTTGTTCTTTTTTTCTCTTTTGTGTAGAAGTTTCAGCCATCGATGATCTGCGAGTTGTTGGCCAGACTGATGTCTCCATAGAAGTGGACTGGCAGAACCCCATGGCCCCAGTGGATTCCTTCAGGCTCTCACACACAAACCCATCAGGACAGAAGGAGCAGCAGGACGTGCAGCGCAGTCAGGAGGCCCGCACCAAACACACCATTGTGGGTGAGTGAACTCCTACAAGGCATACAAGGCATAAACTGGGAACACTGGTGAAGGTAAGAAGAAAGGAGGGAGAGGCTGAGGTGAAGAGGAAGGGTGCAGAATGATTAACGGGAGATTTGTAATGTTTTGACCGCCGATAGGTATGGGAAGGTACAGGTTAGGAAATACTGTTTGAATTATGCTGCAGCTTCATCAACGGAACTTCAGACAGAACAGTGCCGTCAGTTAGCAGCACACCCCCAGAGAATGTTGATGACATCAGCTGCAAAGTATCAACAGTATTGAGTGTATGTTCTTCAAGTTCAGTAATAATGACATCACCCAGTGTATTCAGATTGGTTGTTATGGGATTTTGTGTATGGATTGTCTATAATTTATTCATTTATTTTACTCTCCAGGTCTTTATCCAGGAACTGAGTATTTGATTTCGGTGAGTGCTGTGAAAGAAGCCAATGAAGGAAAAGCCTCTACAACCACTGGGGTGACAGGTCAGTATACCCATAATAAATTGTATACACATACAGTGCATGCATGGCGCATCCAAGAAATTACATAAGAAATCTGTGCTGCTTTTAGCCTCTGTTAAAGGCCATTGGTTTATATGGAAAATACAAACTGTACACCTGGTTTTACCTTCTCCCCAGTCGATAACATCATAGTTTTTCAATGGACACTATACAATTATGGTTGAATGATTGAAGATAGGAATTTAGGGCCTGATATTGCTGAGTGGATGGTTGTGGTAAGTGGGAACATAATATGTGTAGTGTAATGGCGATCTGATGCTCCCTGATGACTTGACTGAGGTTTGAGGTGGATTCTTGTCTGGTGGCGTTGGTTTTTGGTCTTACCCTGCTTTGGGAGGCCAGAAGGTATTTGCTGATAACTTCCACAGCTGCTCTTAACATTAGTTTGACAAATAGTCTACAATTGTGTTCCTTTTTGATTGTTCTCAGATCGGCTCCATTCTTTCTTTTAATGACCTATTCACATCACCACAAGATGTCATTCGCTTGGCCAAACTTTCTGGAAACCATTTACAGCACTCTTTTCTGCATTTAACACGAGATTCTGAACCACTGAAAGTAAGATTTCCTTATGTGAAAGAAACTGGTATATTCTTACATCTAATAAATCCAACTAGAGTTCTGTACTTCAATCCACTGGGCAAATGGTCCCATGAGAAATACCTGGATACACAATAAGCTTATTAAAAATCTGAAAATAGCATCAGTAATAATTTGTTCTTTACCCTCAGATTTCATGGCAGTTAGCAAGGTATTTTCAAGCCCCACCTGCCACTCATCTCTTAATATCAGTCAGGTCCTCTGATGCTCCTGTCAGTGCTAATCTCTCCTGTGTGGTAGCTAATCTAGCCCAGACAGACAGTGACTTGTCCCCACTTCACTGGACACAATCCTCCATTTTGTGTTGTGCGAAGTGGCTTAGAGGTGATTGAAGAGGATACTTGTGAGCTTGGTTTGACACCGAGGGCAGTGCTGGTTGTACAATGACTGGCACCACTGCGATAGAAAGGAGCACTCACCTATTATCTCCAAAGAACAAGCTGCTTGCCTCAGGACTGCTCTGTAATACTCAGGCAGGGAGAAGACCCACCCAATGGAGCTATAGGATGTTTTTGTTGCTGCATTTTTGCTTCATACTTACTTCTCATTTTCCCTAATAATTAACGGTCCTATATTACACAAAAATTGACTCTTGTGAACTTTTATGTTGTTACTTCATCAAAAACATACCTAGATTTGCACATCCACATGTTTGAGTAATCCTTTATTATTAGTCTGTCTACATCTCCAAAGTAGAGATGCAAATTATCGATTAATTCATTAATCTAAAGTCGACTGACCTTATCGATCAACTTACGATTAATTGATAAGCGGCGTTTTTCACCTGAATTTTAGTGTTTCAATAGGGTCTTTAAGAATATAAGCTATAGTAACATAACACTGAGTCATAAATATATCATAGTATTATTATATTGTATATTCCTCAATTAATTATTCCTTAGTAAAAAGCAGACAAATGTATTGATGCAGAATAATAAAATACAGTAATCCCTCGCTCTATCGCGGTTCGCGGATTTATTTATTTTTTTCAAATTTTTTTTTTATAGTGTAACTTTTTTTTATAGTGTAACATTGTGTTCTGCATCCTGATTGGCTAAGAGACTAGACCAGGACTAAAGGTGGACTAAACCAGGTCTAGACCAGAACTAAACCAGGTCTAAAGCAGGTCTAAACTTGGACTGGGCCTGGACTAAACCTGGACTAAACCGGGATTAAACCACCACGTGCTGCTGCTGGTTTCGTGCGGCTGGTTTGTGGCTCGGGCTGAGCGGTTCGATCTCGTGCTCAGCAGCCCTGGTGTACCCGCGAGGCCCGCGCGAGGCCCGCTGCTGAGCCCCGGTGTAAGCGCGGGCTGCTGAGCAGTGCCGTTGGCACCTGCGGCTGGCTGTGAGTCGAGCTTGGCGCAGCGCGGTGCACAGTTGCCTTGTTTCATGACCACGCGGGTGCGCGTGTCTGCGATTAGCGATTAATTGCAATGAATGCATTTTGATCGACCAACGTCTTAATTAACAATTAATCGTAAGTCGATTAATTGTTGACATCCCTACTCCAAAGCTCAAAATGCTCTGTTCCTCCTTGTGATGTCATGAAGCAGTACTTTTCAAGTTAACAGCTACCTTTTATGGTTAGTTCAGCAGAGATGGGCAAATCCAGAGCTGGAATTATCTAAATGATCCTAGTGAAGGTGTATAAAGTTGAAAAACAGAGGAACACTTCCTGTATTACCACATGACATAAAGTGGAACACGGTGTTTTCTGTTTGATAGAGGAACTGTCCCTCAATTATAAGATGAGGCCATGACAGAGTTGACTAGGGAATAGTCCACCAGCATACCCCTGTTTTGACACCTACTGTAGTTTTCATTGGCTTCCTCCTTCCTGAAGTACCTAGCCCAGCTACCCAGTGGCTCTGAGAGTATGAATGATGAAAGAGGCCTGTCACACTATGAGCCCTGTGGTCAAACCCAGGGCTGAACATGCCACCTGTAATGGATAAGCTGTTTTCCAGCTTCATTGGTCCTTGAGCCTGCCACTACAACACTGGTGGGGAATATCTGGGAGAACTCAATCTTACTGTACATGTCAATTTAAGAGGAAAATGTGGAGAAAGAAGGACAGTGACATGTCAGATTTATAACAATCAAAATAATTGTGTTGTCACAATATATTTTACTTTTCTGTAATAATTTTGTGCTATGATTGATATCAGTATTAATAGCCTAAACAGTACTGAAAGTTTTTCCACATGATCAAAATATCATATATCAAAGTTGATGGAAGCTATTTTAATATTTCTCACATCTGGTATTATAAAAATGTGACCGTTATTGCATCTTGATACAATATGCAGTGTTGAAGTCTTTTGGAATTTGTTTATATGCTGAAATGAACCAGTATAAATTCAGTGTTATTTGGAACTCCTTATGAACTGGAGATGGGGGCTCAAACAGGAAGGAGACAGCGAAGGACAGAGACATAAAGTTTTAGGAGTTACGTGGCTGCTCCCCTCAGTGCGCATGATGCCGTGTGCACAGAGACATGAGACTGACCTGCCTCCTGGGATCCTCACCAATGATGATTACTTTTGCAGCGGCCTCCACTTCCTCTTTGCTTCTGATTTGGGTTTTTTCTACCTTTCAGTGTGTTTTTGTGCAAGTCACATTCAGACACATATAATCATCTATAACTGTAGCAGCATTTTACAAAGAAAGTCAAGACATTAAAGGTGCACTATGTTACTTTTCGGGTGCAGTGTCTGCCACTGCTTCTCTTTATGGAGATATTATTGTTTTGCTTTGAATGTTCCATAATATGACATTAAGGGAGGGATTCTACACATGACATGACATTAACCTTACTTATATTGCAGTTATGAGTGTTTTTATTACATGAAAAGGCGAAGCAATAACACCTCCATGAAGGCAAGCAGGTGTCGGACCATCCACCAGAAAAAGTATTGCACCTGTAATATACCGGCTATAGTTTATATGCTGTTTCTTCTGTAGATTTCTGTAACTTTTACATGCTTTGGATGTTCTTGACATGATATTTCCTTTTTACATCTTTATGTATTATTCTTTTTTGGCCCCGTCAATCGATGCAGTTTATTTTAAAATAAGGGAAATTCTTTTTTGCCACATTTCTTTATACCTGGCCCTCCCTCAGACCTGGATGCCCCTGTTGGCCTGACGACCACAGAGGTGACGGAGGACTCGGCCACAGTCACATGGGAGCGGGTGAAGGCAGAAGTGGATGGTTACATGCTGAGCTATGAGACCAGTGAGGGCACTAGTCCAGAGTACGGCCTGGGCCGTGACGACACCTCGTACAGGCTAATTGCTCTGAAGCCTGGGGTCCTGCACACCGTCTCCATTTGGGCCTTCAGAGGGGACAAGGTCAGCCAGAAGACGTCCACACAGGCGGAGACAGGTAAATCTAAACAGGGCCGGACAACAACAGCTCATAATTGGGCTATTTTACTGAGCACTGGGACTAATCTGACAACTGCACAGCTCAGCTTCACATTTTCAAGCATTATGTCTCATTTTTCAGGCCTAATTTGTACTTTTGTGCTATACTCTTTTTGTGATTTTCCTTTTGATTGAAAATGCCCACACATTTTGACATTTAGAGTGAAGCATGTCAAATGTCCTGGAGCAAAGTTACACCCTTTCTCAAGTACATGTTTTAGGATAATTAGTCTGCTCATTCAATGACACTTTAGTGTGGCTGTAGGCTAAATGTCTTTAAAAAGACTGAAAACATACATTTTGTCTAGTCAACAAAATGTCTTTCATGGTCTTTTCTTCTGTGTGGTAATGTGTTGTGAAGGCTAGAAGCTGCTGCTGTCCACTGCTATAGGGCTGAGTAGTGAGACGAGACTGGGCTGTGTTCACTTGAGTTTAACTAAGGAGCTTTTAAATCACTTAGTTCCATAGAAAGAAACACCAGTATTTACTTTTAGCATGTGCTTTTCTTGAGAGCTTTTGATGAGTCTAACAGGCATGTTATATTTACTGAGCCTCTTCATTCATCAAACAGCAGGAGCACAGTGATGCAGTTATCAGATAAGGCTTGGAATGCAGATTATTACATTCTTATCCTTGATGTTATGATATGCTTTTTCAGATTTAATGAAAAAACACTTCACCTCTGTTTTAATCTATAGGCCTTCATACATCACATGCATGTTATTGTAAATGTAAGCTGAGTATGGAATCATGCTTAATATGTATTATTGTATTAACAAATACCCTATGCAGACCTAGATGCTCCCAACCTCTCCATTCAAGACACCACTGAGTCCAGCTTTGTCATTAGTTGGGTCCCACCTCAGGCTCAAATCGATGGCTACATTTTAACCTACAGCTCCTCTGAGGGCACTAGTGAGGAAATCCCTCTCAAATCTGACCAAAGCTCTCACAAGCTGAGTGCTCTGAGGCCTGGAGTCCTGTACACTGTGCACGTGTGGTCCGTCAGGGGGAGTAAAGTCAGCAGGAAGACCTCCACACAGGCTGAGACAGGTGCACAACTTATTCATATTATACACCTACAAAACACAAGGACTATAAACTTTTAAGTGTCCGAAATACAAACCCTGCATATTTCAATGTGATACCAAGATGTATTCTGGAAGCAGCATCCAAAAATCCCTTTAATAACTGAAGTTCTCCCAGCAGCAAAGAGGACCCATGATGTAGTACAGTCTGTGGTATAGATTATCAACATCTAACTTTATATGGCAAACTTTATTTGTGCATGCTAAGAGTAATGTAACAGAGCAGCCACACCAGAGACACAGGCCCCTCTTTGACTACAGATTTCATAAGTGTTGGTAAGAGAGGAGTTGAGTTCACACTTGCTGTGCTTAATGCCCTTTAATGACAACTAAAATGGTGAACCTAGGTCAGACCGAATTAGGATTTCAGTTCATACTGTATTCAAATAGTTGTCCAAAGGGGACCTAACTACTTGTTGTCATATAAGAACCATCTTGATTTTCATTTTGTTTTTAGAGAAACCATATAAGACTCTCTCTCGGTCTTTCAAACCTGCAGATGTGAACTCACTTGAGACTTTAGTTCCTTTGTGTACTGAGTGCAGCTCTTTAAAAGCATGCCACACTGTTTCATTTTTCTCTTCTTTTCCAGATTGAAACACCTGTAGTTTGTAGTGATTAACCTCTACTAACCTCTTCATTTAGACCTGGATGCTCCAGCTAACCTTGTAGCTCGAGACACCACTGAGTCCAGCTTCACCGTTTCTTGGGATCAGGTCCAAGCAGAGATAGATGGCTACATGCTAACCTACAGCTCCTCTGAGGGCACTAGTGAGGAAATCCCTATCAAGGCTGACCAAAGCTCTCACAAGCTGAGTGCTCTGAAGCCTGGAGTCCTGTACACTGTGCACGTGTGGGCCATCAGGGGGAGTAAAGCCAGCAGGAAGACCTCCACACAGGCCGAGACAGGTCAATGTTTTTTATACTGCAAGCTTCAAACACAAACATTTATGGCTAACAGTTTACATAAGCATTCATGGATATTTAAAATAGTCTGAACAAAAGGTATGGAAAGAGATACCAGGGATTTAAAAAAGTATGCTGATTTTCTGTAGCACTCTTTGTGGCTTATTCTAAAACTGTCTTGTTTTTTGTGATGGAATTGATTTTGAGTGCCTTTTATTGCAACGTGTATACAGACCTAGGACAAACAGGAGGTGTTTATATGACACAGGAAATGTCCAGGTTACAGGGGTGGTTGTAACTCATCGAGGGGTAAAAATAGCAGAGCAGAACATGACAGCTGAGACACAACTATGGAGTCTTTGTGTGAGCTTGGTCATCTGGAACATGGTGCATGTCCATCAAGCAGCTAATGGCCACAGTGCTGCAGGATAAACTTGACCAGTTGTAACTCATGGACCTTCAGTGGAATGGTGTGACTGGGCACTGTGTTAAAGTCCTTCATATGGGATCCATAAAAGTGTGCAGTGCTCCTACAACTTCACTGGTGCCATTAACAAAGCTGGGTGCAAAAGGGTGTAAAGATTGAAGGTGAAGTTACAATCGTTTGAATAGAAGTATTCCTACAAAAACATATCAATATAGTTGTACATCAAAAACCATGTGTGTGGATTCAAATCCATGTTGTTCAACAATGCACAGAAACAGGGATTACCATTTGTTTGTTTTAGGACCTCAAAAAGTAGATTGTCTGTTGCATTGTGAATGTGCATATGAGATGGTGCAGCCTATAGTGGAAGTGCCTACTGTACTGCTGTGTTGGATTTGTATTTATTTATTTTTTTCTCCATACATATATCCTTTGATTTCAGCAAAACAAGACACCATTAAAATAACTGAACTCAAATTGTAAGAAAATAATAGACCTTGTGAGGTCCCTATAGTCCTAATAATAAATCTATAAAACAACACGGTATTTATATAACTCAGCTAAAAGCATTGCTATATTTTGAAGTCCAGAAAACAATTAGAAAATGAGTGGCATTATTTTGATTACATTGTTGTGGTAACTTTTTTATTTGACAGATATTGATGCTCCCAAGGACTTGAAGGCAGTAGATGTGACTATGGACACCGCCACAGTGACCTGGATCCCTCCTCTGGCTGACATACAGGGCTATATCCTCACGTACAGGGACGAGGAGGGCAAGATGGAGGTACTAATAATGATTTTATAAATACAATATTCATAAATACATAGATTAAGCTCTCATGGTCACAGGAACTAAAGGATGCTGCTTGCACTTTTTTTTTTTTACGTTCTGGGGCCTCTTCAGTTTATGCACTGTGAAACGCTGACCTCTTGTGGCTGGTAATAAAGCTAGGAAGTAAATCTGCAAAAGTACAAGTTCACGGTTCTGAGAAAAAAAATTTCACACCCTGTTTCACCTACATAAATCGTTCCCCTTGGCAGTCTGTTTTGTTGTATTATGGGGGTGATTTTATGTTTTCTGTGTTTTGTTCAGGCTGTTGAGAGGAAGCTTGGAGCCAGACACAAAAAACTTGCATTGTCTGGTTTGGAAATGGGCAAGAAATACATTGTGACCATCATTGCTTACAAAGGCACGAAGAGAAGCAAAGTGGTGGAAACTGTCTTCAAAACAGGTCAGTGAAAAATGTAAATATAAAGTGGTTTCTCAATATTAATATTGTTTTTTGTCCTCCTAGTCGGCCTCACGTACCCGTTCCCCATGGACTGCACCCAGATCATGAAGAATGGCATCCTGAAAAGTGGCATCTACAATATTTACATCAACAATGATCAGTCCAAACCCATAGAGGTGTACTGTGACATGGACACTGACGGAGGGGGCTGGCTGGTACGTCCATTACAGTATAACGTATACGTTATACGTTACAGTATAACGTATACATACATACAACATATACACGCTATTGAATAAAAGCATTGTTCAGAAATCAAGCACTAGTTTCCCTGATGCTATAAGAGATGTTCTCAAAAGTGTTTTTTTACCCAAGATGTTTAAAAAGCTGATTATTATTAATAATAATAACATAGTACATAATAGTATAGGGTGCATTTTTGTAACAACTAGCTATATTTTAGCATTTATTGTACCAGATATAATTATAAGTAGCTAAAATGTATTTATAGTCTATATACATGTCTTCAGCACCTCCAAATTAACATATTATGTAACCATTGTTTGTGTAGCTAGTTATTTTGGTATCTTTTTTGTTAAATACTGTCAATTGACCTCTGTCATAGAGCCCTGAGTGATCTTGTGTCAGTTAATGTTCCTCTGGCTCCTTTCAGGTGCTACAGAGGCGTACTATTGGCAAGCTAGACTTTATGAAGCGCTGGAAACAATACATAAGTGGCTTTGGCAACATGACAGAGGAGTTCTGGCTCGGTGAGCACGCTTTTGTTGTTGGGTTATTTCTTTCTGCAAACACTGAATTCATGCAAATGCAGTAAGTCATATAACATCTTTTTTCATCCCTCTAGGTTTGGAAAAGATATACGATCTCACCAACACTCCCACTCAATACGAGATAAGGTTCGACTTAGGCTACGGCTCAGAGAGGGTCTATGCTGTTTACGACAACTTTAAGATTGCACCAGTCAAGCAGAAGTTCAAACTTACCATTGGCAAATATAGAGGGACAGCAGGTGGGTTTTTTTCTCAGAGAATCTTTCAAGGTACAAGCAGAACACCACTGCGCAGCTGGCATACACGCGCTACTCTGCTCTGTGTTCTGTCTGCTACTGGAATAAAACAGAGAAAAGGGGACAAGGGCAGCTATATAACAGACAAGCCAAGAATATAGGCGGGTTCAATTATAGGGTGCTGCTGAGATAGCAAATATACTGTGTCACTGGGTAGAGTTTTTAAATTAGAAACCCATGTTCTCTGAGTTACATGCAGCGCATATAGGGACGCTATCTGTAGAAGCCAACCTAAACATGCGCCATAGGTAAAATCCTCCAGCTTAGGGCCTGACCAAGCCTAAATAACAAAACAAAATTATGGGGATGGTCCCCGGGTCAAATATAGAAACAACTTCTCCTGTGCGAGATCAATAAAGGTCAATCTTCTAATCCTTGTCCACTGTAAGGCGCTTTGTGCTACAATTTTGCTTTATAAATATTGTTTGATTTGATTTGATTTGTTTGAAGTCAGACCCATACCATGCCACAGTGTGCTGAACTGAACATGTATGCTGCTACTTTTAGACATTTATTAAATTCCATCCATCAGGGAGGAGCAAATGGAGGCATAAATACATAGGTGAACAGTAGTCAGGTTGGTATGCTGCTGGGGTAATGATTATGGCATTTTGGTGTGGATGTTGCCCAGGTGATGCAATGACCTATCACCAAGGCCGGCCCTGGACCACCGTGGACAATGACAACGACATTGCCCTGGGCAACTGTGCACTAACTCACCGTGGTGCATGGTGGTACAAGAACTGTCACCTGGCCAATCTTAACGGCAAGTGGGGAGACACCAGACACAGCCTGGTGAGTGTATCCCAAACGCACGGTTATGTATTTGCAGTATGAAGAGCAAGAAGCCACACATGCATCTCTAATATGGAATAGTTTGAAATAGGGGCAGTGTTGTTTGGAGGCTCAAATCCCACTGAAGCTCTAACTACAGAAATAGCTTGTAACCACATGGGACTAAGGAGTAAATTAATAATGCAATGAAATGAGCTTTGGGTCTTGGAAGGCTTAATACAAAATCAATGCATTGTTATTATTAATAGTATGTATTTTTATGAACAAGTAAATAAATACTTACACTACCAGTCAAATGTTTGAACACACCTTCCCATTTAATGTTTTTCTTTGTTTATGTTTTTCTTTTAGACATATGGAAGACATCAAATATATGAAACAAGATATATGGATCTATGCAGCAACAAAACAAGTTAAATAAAACTATTAAACACACAGCAAAGGGAGGCTATTTTGAGGATTTGAATATAACATATACAAAATATATTTACCTTTTTCCCTTTGCTAGATAATTCCATATATCATACCTAGATTTGATGTCTTCTATATGTATATAAAATGCAGAAAGTAGTAAACATGAGTGGGAAGGGGTGTCCAAACTTTTGGTAGTTTTGGTAGTGACACACTAGACACACGCCTTATGATAAATATGATTTATCACCTCCTAATGCTTTTTATAAACATTAATCCATACTACATTCTTTTTGATACAATACTTCCCAGTTACTTCCCAGGTCTCCATTCCCAAGGACATCTCCTCTCTTCTCCTCTGAACCTGACCTTGTTTTGTTGTTGGGTAAAGGAGAGATGGTCAGAATCCATCAGCAAAACAGAATTATCCAGATTAGAATAAAAGGGAAGACTAAGGAATGAAATTGGAGTGAGATATGATTAAAAAATAAATAAATACATATTATGTATTTGTTTTTCCTCATATCAATCACACTTTTCTTTTTTAAACTCATATTTTAAAGTTTCATATTATAGCAGAATATAACAAAACAAACAATTACACAGAACAAATGTGACCAGGCAAAACCAGACACAAGTCATCCCGGAGACATTTTGTTATTCACAGATTCTGAAAGTGTAGATTCTAAGCTTTCCAACGATGCCTTACACTTGTAAATCTGACAACATTTGAAGAAGTTGTGGCCATTTAAATGCATCCACATGGGATTTTGCTAATAAAGTTTACTTACTCTAGGCCTTCTTGCCTCATTTGCATGACATTAAGCTAAGCCCTGCCCCTGCAGACCATCATTGACATTGGTTTCCGCATGGTGGGGCACAAATGGTCAGTTGTCGTTCAAATAAACAGTCCACTTTTCCCAACAATCCAAACTCCATAATGTGAATTTCTTCAACAATGTCCCTTCAATGGGAATTGTTGGTAGATTTTCCTTATACCAATTATATGTGATGTTTTTTTTTAAGCTGCCAAGAAATGTTTTATCAAATAGTGAACTTTTTTGGCATGGCTTTCCATGTTATATGACCCCATTATAGAACTAAATAGAGAATAGAAAATAGAAATTGATAGAAATATTAATTTTAGTCTAAAATCTAAAATATTTTTCTCTAAAATCTGAACTCTGCTGCACACAACATGCTTTTACTGAAAGAGAATTGGCTGTAGACCTCTTAAGTATCATCGACCATTAGAGATGACTGAATCTTAATCTTGATTAAAAATCAATAGATTATACAGCCCAAGGACAAACTCGACATGCATACATTACTGATTACTGTATTTCTGCTTCTTCTGACAGGGAGTGAACTGGGAGCCGTGGAAAGGCCACCTGCAGTCCCTGGACTTCACTGAGATGAAAATCCGACCTGTGGGAGCCCTGGCCAGCTGAAGAGGTCCCTGATGGAGAACAGGAGCACAACTGCGGAGGTGGTTTAGATAGAACATACACCTCTGCACATGACCCAGCCTTCTGCATCCACAAGCATTAGCCAGAGTTGTTTTTATTCAGATGTCAGACTGAAAGAGTTCAGGATAGATCCTTTAAAAAACTGTAAAACATTCTAAATTCCAGAATGGAGGCAACTGGCAGCAAAAGTGAAGCGGAGCATAATGCGATTCCAATGGGAAAACTGGGATTAATTTCAGAATATCACAAAATATGAAAAATCAAGGGAATTTTGGCAAATGAAAACTGCTCAGATACATGTGAGTGGTATTACATTCCTGTTCACAACATTTGCAATCGTGTTTTAGGATTTGTTAGAGATAATGAAAAATCATGATTTTTTTGTGTTTACTGGACAAATCCTTACAGAAAAGTTGAGTCCACTACAGTTTGTCACTTCATCTACAAATATATTACACATTTCATCATAACTTATATTTTGTGAAGCTCAAATACAATTTTGAGGTTAGAAATCCTCCATCCTTGTTAACAGACAACCAAATTAACTAAAATGTGTACCTTGGAAATTCAAAATTGTTGTTTTTTTTATAATGTTGTAAAACCATTCACATTTAGATCTGTTCCTCAGTTAATCAGTGAAAATATATAATCTCTTCTTCACTTTGGCTCCAGTTTCCTCCATTTCAGAATTTTGAACATTCTGATGACATAGGATTTTAAAGGGTCTATAACCAGTTACATGGCCACACACTCACACACAATATGAAATGGATACCGAAATACAAGCAATTATAACTTATTAACTGTATAAAAAATAAGAGCCACTATTTTGTTACTGAAAAATATGTTGCATGGTTTTGAATGATACAAGATTATTTTTTACCAAAAACAAAACTTTTGGTGTAGTTATTTTCTGCTCTCCTCATGTTTTTTTTTTTTTTTTTTCATTATTTAGTGCTAGATTTTAGTAGAAAATTATACCACTTGTTTGCTGTCTGTTTGTCTTTTTACATGAAAGAAATGAACAAAATCTGCCTTTATGTCAACCCTGGTTAACATGTTTACAAAAAAGCTTCGTACTTCTGCAGGTGGCCTTTGTAGCGTTTGTTACTTAATTACATCACATTACGACTAGTCAATCCAAAGTAAAAAATGTAAAAAGTAAATCTCAAAGCTCTGCCAAGACCCTGCAAAGTTTTCTGGATCCAAGCCAAAAAACATTCACCCTCACCACTTTTTATAATTTCCTAAAACTGGCAAAACAACACTTCCCTCTTGGCACAGCTAATTGGGTTTCTCGTAGATTTACCATAATTATCATCAGCTCCTGTTTCAATGCATTTTAAACCAGTGGATGTAGCTAAACTTTGAGAACAAAACAATAATTTCATATAATTATGTTTTTTTTCTGGCCATGCTAATGTATATTATTTGTGCATTGTAAGTTTTTTGAAGTAGTCATTTTTCTTCTTTGTATAGTATTGTCATTATTACAGAAATGTGAAAAGTGTAAATCTGTGTCTGTGCTTATTTATGTAATCATATTTATCAGTGGTGTGTATAACAAGCAGGCCACTGTATCATTTCAAACAATGTCAGTAGTTCTATAATGTATACGCTATTTCAGATCTCCTCATCACAAACAAACCTGGGGTTGTTCAAAAGTTCAGAAATCAATGCACAGCTTCCAGGTGCTGGTAACAGCAGGAATATTCAATAATTCCAAAAAAAAGAAGGTTTACCGTACACTTTTTTTTTTTCAAACCTGGAGTTGTGTTTGTTTCATTCACACATGTTCATTTATTTTCTTCCACTTAATCCGTGGTCTGGGTCACGGGGGCAACAGTCCAAACAGATCTGCCGCCCAGATCACAATCTGGGTCCAAACAGATCTGCTGCCCAGATCACAATCTGGGTCCAAACAGATCTGCTGCCCAGAGCAAAATGCACCAGCCCCCATGGATCCTCCTGCAGGTGGTGGGTCCATGGGAGGACAGCCCCATGTCGTTCCTTTGGGCAACATCTTAATTTGGATTATTTCAGTCCTTGAATTTCCAATCTCCGCTAAACAAAAGGTAAAAGGTGGCTGTTAACTTCATAAACACCACTTCATGACATCACAAAGTGGAACAGAGCATTTTGAGCTCTGGAGATATACAGACTAATAAAGGTTGCCTGGAAGAATCCATGACTCATCGCTGTACCAGCGAGTGAGTCTGGTAACGCTTGGTCCAAAATGCGCTGCGGTTGCGCGTAGACAGACAGCTAAGTGAACCAATCAGAGATTGTGCCATCTTGATTCAAAACTGAGGCGGAACTTCCGCTGCCTAAGAGTGACTTTGCGGGCAAAGGCGGGGGCACTGACGTCACCATCTTTGAACGAATCAGAATCGCGGAGTCGGTTTGTAACCGGAGGAGCGAGGGTGGATGGAGGGTGTCCAAATGGTATCACGCTGTATAGGAAATACAGAGAGATATCATTTGGCTGGCCAGGTAATAATAAAGGGTTACTCAAACATGTGTGAATGAAATAAAAAGCTCACAGGAGTCAGTTTTGTATTGTAGGACCTTTAACATCAAACGTCAGAGTTTCTTTTAACTGCAGGTTATCATGTTTTTCTAATTATTACTTGGGTTGGTGCAAAAGTACCTGTGGTAAAAATGTATATACTTGTAATTTTTACATCAGTCAAGATGGAAGTAACGGTGAGTTAAAACAGAATGCATCTACCCATGTCATCAACAGTGAAACTTCCATCCAAAATGCAGGGACAATTTACAAGTTTAAGCCTTCATTTATGAAAATAAATGTTAAAAAAATCTTTATTTATTACCCTATTATCTTTATCTCCTAAATATCTGACATAGCAATTTAAACAAAGTTTTGAGCCTTATTAACAGGCTTATGGTGTCATGGAATCACTTCTGCGTATGTCACAGCTCTGTCCAATCAGAAGGTAAAATGAAATTATAAACTTCAACAAAAATAAGTGAAAAATGCATAGTCTCACCTGTCATATTCACTTTAATCAATTCCCAAATTTCCATTTGTAAAACTGACAAAGATAACTAATTTGGGTCAGACTTTACAACCTAATTACTTTCCATTGTAAACTGTTGGGGACTGTGACATGGACAGGCCTCATCCATCAGCCTCCTGCTAATGTGTCACAAGTCATTTTGGCTTCACGTCTCTCATCATTAATTTTGCATTTTCATTCAAAACTGTCTGCGCCCACAAGCCTTTAACAGGGCTAGTCCCAATCCGTCTTCTAAAGGTCATCCGAGACTGAGTAACAAACTGTTTACGAACCTCCTAACTCAGGCAAATTGGAAGTTTGGGTGCACATTTAGCCTTGTAATATATGTCTTAGGCCTAAATCTATTTCTTTGCATATTTTTTCTTCTTTTTGGGGAAACAAAGCTGATCATCATATACTTAAAGGTGCACTATGTAACCTTTTCTGGTGAGGGTTCGATCACCTGCTTCTGTCTTTGGAGATGTTACTGCTTTGCCTGAAATGTCCCATAGTTTGTCATTAGTATGTATCTATTTTACAAGTATTAAATTACAGATGTTTTGATGCCTCTCCTGACCTGTAACTTGTCCGGACAGCATGGGTAAGTTTAATGTCACTGTGGAACATTCCAAACAAAGCAATCGTATCCCCATGGAAACGAGCCAGTGGCAGAATCTCTACCAGAAAAGTTACATAGAGCACGTTTAACTGTACTGTCAACTGGATTTCAACTTTGTGGTGTTCAAGCTGGGATAGTGATTGGGGATGAATTGGGAATGGCTTCTATTTTGTGATTCTAATTTTGAGCAGACCCAGATAAACCATATTGTAATTATTGTTTGTTTACTTGTGGATAAAGTTCGTATTGCTGTAGGTCAGGGTATGCACTATCTAACACAGTGGTCTAGAACAGTCATTCCCAAAGTCTGCTGTACCATGGCACCCTTATCGATGCGAAGATCACACAGGGCGCCTACTACTTTACACTACATGCAAAAAAATATGTGTAATTTTGTCTGCTTAGTTTCATATATTAAAACAATATATTCCTGTAGGCTTAATACTAATATAAAGTAATATAAACACATATCTTATGTCAAGTTGATTTAAAACTCAATTTTCTTTCTTGCTTATTGTGTGGCCACCCCCCTCTGGTCCCTAGACTTCAACCAACTGTGTCTAGACATATCATGTTCTTGCACTACTGAGGCCATTTGAATTGCTTTTTGGGCAGCTCATATTATAGAAAAAGCAACTCAACCTTGATTTCTTAGTGCACAAAACTGAGCAGTGGCCAGCACATGTTTAAAGCATCCACTTAAATTTTCCATTTGCTGGTGCATTGAGGAACACTATTTCTTGCTGCAACACTGTATTCTTCATCTTGTAAGTGGCCTGCAATGTAATCATTTCATAAGATGCATGTGGAACTTTTCAATAGACTAAATGGAAACTGAATAACATTTTCCATCCAGACTGAAACACACCACGCAAGATTCTAAATTGAACTTTGTAATTAATTCATATATATAACTGAAACACATTTTCCGAAACAGTTGTTTATAGGAAAGCATCTGAAGTGAAAATATGTGACAAAAGCTTGCAGATGTGAAGGTCTTTCCGCCCCACAGTAGATGTATGTTTCTGAGGGGAGGGTTCCAGGCTTTAGCTGTTCCTGTACAGTATGCAGTGTGAGTATGCAGGCCTTGGTCTTGATGATGTGTTCTTTCCATGATGCAGAGGGCTGTGGTGCTAACAAGGGCGGGTTGTTTGGAGAGGTGGTGTGAGCTGCTCACTGAGTCTGGGAATGGCACATGGAAGCTCAAACTGTTATAATAATTACAAATGTACATACAAAGTAAACTGTACATGTCACATTTTCTGAAGTTATTGATACTTTGCAGTAACATCAGACTGGGGGTGTTCTACTTGTATTTCTATGGTGGAATGTTTAGCAGTTCCCATGGAGACACAATGCACACACAACCAAAAAAGTTTTAACAGCCTGAAATAGATAGACTGAAAACTCATGCAAAAACACAAATGGATTGAAGCAACACATTGATTTTCAACAAAAAAGGTTAGAGTAGGTAACTGAAAAAAGTGTGCCAAATTACATTTTCTTGGTTTTAGTCAATTTGCACCATGATCTGGTGGCGTCACCCACTTGTCTTCATGAAGAAAGATAGGCTATGTTTAAATCAATCAATCAAATAATATTTATAAAGCGCTTTTCATACAAAATTGTAGCATAAAGCGCCTTACAGTAGGTAAGGATTAGAAGATTGACCTTTATTGATCTTGCACAGGAGAAGATGTTTCTATATTTGACCCGGGGACCATCCCCATAATTTTGTTTTGTTATTTGGGCTTGGTCAGGCCCTAAGCTGGAAGATTTTACCTATGGCGCATCTTTGGGTGCCCGGAGGAAACCCACCCAGACACGGGGAGAACCTGCAATCTCCACACAGAAAGGCCCAGGCGACCCGAACCTTCTTGCTGTGAAGCAGGAGTGCTAGCCACTCAGCCACCGTGCTGCCAGACGGGAAAAAAAAAAAAAGACGAACAAACAAACAAACAGACAGATGGACAAACAAGCAAACAGACGAACAAGCAGACGAACAAACAAACAAACAGATGGACAAACAAACAAACAAAAGACAAGCAAACAGACAACCGAAGTCAATCAAAGGCCAAACTAAACAGGTGAGTCTTGAGCCCACTCTTAAAAACATGAACGTTCTCTGCAGCCCTGAGGTCAAACCCATACTATGGAATATACTTGGGAAAGTAATAACATCATATGGAGCCAACTAGAAAAGTTACATAATGCATCTTTAAGCCTTCATTGATTACACAAACACGTAAATGTTTAGTCATCAGCCATAACTCCAGATACAATTTATAGCATCCAACTGTAAATGTCTGCAAACACAATTACATAAGGTAAATAAAAAGTTTGGCCATGGGGGCGTCTTTCACATAAACACATGAGCAGGTGTATAATGCACAAAATGGGCATAAAGAGATGCGCTCAAGTAAACTGTCAGCTCATTAATTGCCTGTTTAAAATTTCAGCCCTTCCCTGACCCCACCAGAGAGTGAAATCTGCATAGGCTTTCTCCATATTAGCAGAGGAGGGTTTTCAAAGGCAGGTCCACGGGCAATGCACTTTTACAAAAATAAATATGTTTACATAGAGGTTTGCTAAGGCAACAACAATAAAGCTGTCAGCCGGGTTAGGACTCCTGATCCGTGAAATGGAACAAATTCACACATCAACGCGCTAATGGAGACAAACACCTCACCTCCAGTCACAGTGATTAGAGTTTACACAGTTAGCAATAAGCGTATACACATGTGGCATAATCTATATTTACAATGCATAATATTAGTATAACATGTCATGGGAGATGTGGTATTAGCAGCAGGAGTTGTATTTCATGTGGATTCATTAACAGTTGTTTAGAAATGTGAGACTACCTTGATGCACTTATTACACTTAAAGGTGCAGTACGTAACTTTTCTGGTGGATGGATGGTACATCACCTGCCTCCATGCGAAATGATATTGCTTTGCCTGAAATTGTATTTTATAATATGACATTAAACTGTTAAACTGACTTAAATGTTTTTCATCTCCACAGATCTGACCCTTAACTTGGCTTGTTGATGCATATGTTGATGTTGTCTAGGCATGGCGGTCTTATCTTCATGGGGACAAGGAGGTGATGTACTTTCTACAAAAAAGGTTACGCAGGACACCTTAAAGATTTGTTTTAGATTTGGATTTATAGCACGAGGTCTGTCACGATAAACACTGTATCAACTTAACATTCAATATATGAAAACTGGAACAACAATTTTTGGGGTCAATAGTTATCATGTGAAATTTTTCATTGCACTACTTTGAAATCTTTGGTTATTTTTTAACTATACAATACGATTTAAGCTGTAAAAGGTTGATTTAATAACTTCTATGACAAACTAAGTACTAAAGTGTTTCATTCTGCTATTTCTATCTATTGCTGATCATAATTTTTTTTTAACAATGTTGCACATTTAGAATATATTTGTGGTTTAAATCTGCTCTTTGATTATTATGTCAGTTGCATAAATAGCACATTAATAGAATGAAACTGTGGCAGACTGTCAGTAAAGTAGTACAGTTGTTGTTCTGATTTGTTTGTATTGTCTAAACAGGGTGCTCGTGCAAAAGAGACTTTCATTAGACTCTCCCTGTATGAATAAATTAAAAATATATTGCGTTGTACACTGGACGATAAAAAAAAACTTTTTGCAGGGATAAATCTCACAAATTAAGTGCACTTTCATTTCAGTAAGTATGAATTCAGTGTACTCCCTCTGTCAGAGCAGTAATGAACTAAGAGCGGCCCCATTTTCCCATCAGCCCCAGAGAGGAGGAGCAGCAGCATACCACCCAAGTAAGCTAATGCATAAAGATGATGCACTTGTGAGCAGGACTGGGGCTTAATTGGGCTTTGGAGAACTTGGAAATCAAGAACACTCTCAAAGTTACAATATTATTCAAGATCATTTACACTTTTTACAGCTCATTAAAATTGATATGGATAAGTGAAGTCTTATCTCAGTCATTTGGTATATTTAAAAGTGATCTGTGTATCTTTTCTGGTAGAAAATCAGCTTGTCTCCATGGTGATGTTGCTTGACATTGCTATGACATTAAATAAATATATATTGCATTTAGTACATTGCAGGTGTTTTCATTTGTCAAAACTACTGCAAAAACATGTATGGTGCGTATTGGTGTAAGCGGGCCCACTTCTCCTCAGATCTGACCTGTAACTTGGCCTGGTGATGCATTTGTTTCCATGGAGATAGACAAATGAAATACCATACTGTAGAACATTTCAGGGGAAAAACTGTAACATCATGGAGTCAAGCAGCTGGTTGACCTTCTACCAGAAAAGTAACATACTGCCCTTTGAAGTAAAAGGAATAAAATATCAGAATGCAGTTAATTTGAAATCTATTTTGAACAGAAAAATTGTGATGTGTAAATGATGATGATGAGCTTTTGTTTTTGAATATTATTTAAATTTTCAGTGAAATGATAAAACCAATTTTAGTTCAGCAATGACAAATAAAATTATGTAATCTGTTGTGTAGATGGTAATTACATGCTGTTTGTGAATAATTAGAAAAAAGGAATAAGACACTGAGACAAATTGTGAAATCACTGTAATACTGAGAAACTGCATCATAGATACAATTTTGAAAGAATTTATTGCACAAGAGAAGGTTTGGAAAACAACAAAACAATAGATAGATCATTTGCAATGTTCCCCATAGGTATATGTTGAGACAAGGCCTCCCGTGGACCCACCACCCGCGGGAGGATTCATGGAGGCTGGTGCATTGTGTTCTGGGCGGCAGATCTGTTTGGACTGCCCCCTGCGACCCAGAAATGGAGAAGCGGAAGAAGATGGATGGATGGATGGTGGCACAGACAATCCTGATTTGAATAATTTAATGCAATCCATTTTGTGGCATGATTAATGTCACTACTTGCTTCTAATCAAAAACAACAAATGAAACCAAAAGTTACACCCATATAGTGCTGATGATTTGATGATATATTACACAAAATTCTTACTCTTATGAGCTTTTCCCATGTTATAATGTTGTTATCTCAAAAATCATACCTGCTGGAGTTGTGTTTTGTTTCATTCACACATGTTTGAGTAATCCTTTATTATGGTTTTAGGTTTCGAGTTAACAGCTACCTTTTACCTATTGCTTAGTAAAAATGGGCAATTCCAGGGCTGAACTTATCTAAATGATTCTAGTGAAAGTGTATGGAGTTTAAAACACAGTGAAGCGTTTCTTGTGTTACCACATGACATCACAAGGTGGAACAGAGCGTTTTCAGTTTAAGAGAAAAACTTGTATGTGTAAAATGTGTGAATAAAACAAAACAGAACTCCAGGTATGTTTTGGACAAGGAAACAACATTATAACATAAGATAAGAAAATAGCGTAATATTAAAGTCTTAGTTATCTTGTTTTGGACTGTGGGAGCCACCATACTCAACCATATTAATTAATAGGAAACACTCTATTTGCATATTGTCATAGCAGCACCAGCGTAACCTAAATACAGCTCAAGTGAACAAACCAGCGCGTGCTTTTGCCCATGTAAGTCGAAAAGAAATGCAGTGGTACCTCACCTTACGAAAGACCCTACATACGAAAAATCCAAGTTACGAAACGGCTTCACGTCAAGTTTTGGTCTCTAGATACGAAAGAAAATTCAAGTTACGAAACGCAAAATCTCAAAAATTAAATTAATGCGCGCTCAGATGCACGCCCCAAAACATAAATACACTTTATCAACACACACGGGGTTAGGTTCCAGAGGTGGCCCGCGGTGGGAGAGGTCCACGAGGTAGGACAACTTTGTATTTTGCAATTGTTCTACATGTTTTAGGGCTGTAAATGCCTCACCACACACATTCTACGCTTTTCTCAGACTGGAGTTGGGCTTTTCTCGCATTTCTCTCTTGTTTGAGCACTCGAACTTTCATAGATTTTCAATGGAATATGTTGATAGTGAAGCGTGGGGGGGGGCACGGCTCAATATAGCGCCAAACGCGCGAGGGGAGCGGAGACACAGGATTACTATCACAACACATCATCAGTATGGTAAAACTCACCTGTCTCACGACGGTCTAAACCCAGCTCACGTTCCCTTAGTGAGTGAACAATCCAACGCTTGGTGAATTCTGCTTCACAAGAGGAAGAGCCGACATCGAAGGATCAAAAAGCGACGTCAACACGGCGCAAGGGCGCGAGTACACCGGGACTGCAGGCGCGGGATGGAGCCGCGGCACCCGGGCCGTGCCTCCCCCTCGGGGCGAGCGCGGGCCGAGCACAGGGTGATTTAATCCTGGTCTGGTCCCGGTTTGGTCCGGGTCTGGACCTGACCCGGTCCTGGTTTAGACCTGGTCTAGACCTGGTTTAGTTCTGGTCTAGACCTGGAGGTCACATAGAACCAGAGCCCGCCCCGCCCCGCTCTTATTCCCGCTGAAAGAGCGTCTTTCTCGGCCTCTTAGCTCTAGAGCGGAACGCGCAAGGAGCGCGGAGACACGAGCAACGCGCTCCTCCAACGGCACTGCCATGTCCTGGGATAATCCTGGTTTAGTCCAGGTCTAGTCCAGGTTTAGACCTGGTTTATTTCTGGTCTAGACCTGGTTTATTCCAATCAGGACGCAGAACACAAATGTTACACTATAAAAAAAAATTGCACTATAAAAAAAAAACCTTGGAATGGATCAGGCCTTTTCCATTGAAATAGCTACTCAACTTAGGAAAAATTCACGTTACAAAACCACTTCTGGAACGAATTAATTTCGTAAGGTGAGGTACCACTCTATCCAAAAGTTGGTTATATCTTGCCTTTGGTTCTTGGTGTGAGGCTGTGACTTGAATCCGTTAGTCGATCAGCAGTGATGTGGAGTGAAGCAGTCTTACAGCCTTCTCACATCTGGATTGTCCTTAAATAACTCTCCTCTAACACATTTTCACACAAGATCCCCCAGGAACAAAAGGCTCTTCTTTCACTCAGCGCTCACATTCACACCAGGGCTGCAGTCATCAGCTACATTCAAGCTATTCAATTCAAATAGTCTCAAATATAATCATTATGACTAACTTGTCCATAAAATGACCATTTTATATATATATATATATATATATATATATATATATATATATATATATATATATATATATATATATATATATATATATATATATATATAACGCAGCCACCATGATGAAACTGTCCAATTTCCCCCCCCCCCAGATTTTAGACTTAGAATTACTGAAATGTTTATTCATGGATTTCATGTTTCTGTCTGTAGACAAGATTATGGGGACTTCTCAGCATTCAAAAGGAATAATGGTTTGTTTGAAATTGTTAATTGGTATGGCAGAAATCCAAAATGTTCATAATTTTGAAACCAATAGGTTTGGTTAATGTCTCATTAAATTCTCTATATGTCAATCAATTGTGTGAAAATTCTGCAATGACATTCAATTCCTCATACCTTGATCTGAAGATTATACTTTATATTCTTTGTAGCTATGTGTGAAAATAAAAATTTCCTGTAAATTGAATCTAATTTATAATTTTGAATGACTGTACTGATCTAGCCTGTCCAAACCAGTACATTTGGGCCCACCATACCACAGAGTAAATCCCTTTTTCTTCAGCGTATCTTTTTCTCCCCATGACAGCAGCCCTGTCACACACTTACACATTCTCACTGACATGTTTCTGCTTGTGTCAGCGAATTCCTCATGTACCATACCCTGAATACATAAAATATTGTAAACACTGACACAAAACATACCGCACTATGAATACAAATGAATTATTACACTGTCAGACAATCTTCCACGTTCTCACACCATTCCCAGTGCGACTCTATCTGCTGTCATTGCCCCAGGTTTTACTGAAATCCACAGGTCATCAGGGTTTGTCGAGTTTTTCTTCTTTTTCGTCTCTGACCGCACTGTTGCCATGGAGTCCTGACAACAGCAGAGACAGCATCCGTCGGCATGGCGACAGCAGCAGCAGTGGCAGCACACGATGAAGGTGGAGATGATGATGAGGAGGGGCAAGGTGAGCAGAACCACCAGGCACACGGTGTTAAAGGTGCCTTGGTTGTGCTTGTCCATCACAAAGCTCCACAACTGCTTGAAAAACTCCTCCACTTTGTCCATTTTTGAGTTTGAAAAGTCTGAAAAAGTTTAGGCAAATCCTTCAAGGTTCAGGTTCAGAGAAGTGAAAGTATTCTGACACCAAAGTAATTAAGAAAGGGCTAATTAACGCAGCCAGACATTTTGGTGGCATTAGTTAGCTTTCATGTTCCCCTTTCAGATGCCACAGTTTGTTTACTCAAGACAAGAACTGCTGCGAGCTTTCCCTAAAATGTCTGTCAGACTCCAAGCCCAATAGCGCTGCTTATAATTTCAGAACTTTGAAATCCGTTATGACAATTCTTATCTCAAGGCAGTCACAGAAAAGTTTGTGGTGCCTTTTTTTGCATTCCTCTCACATTTGTACGCGTCGTCCTTCTAAGATTTCTGTTTTTCTTGGCCTTTTGTTTTGGTTTAATCCTCTTCACTCATCGGGAATGTCACTGAAAAACAACAAAGCAAGAGAAAGTGAGGATTTCAGTTTTTCAACCTAATTTTACCCGATACATCTTATCATTTCAACCATTAAAAATATGAGTACATTTTGCGTAATATAGAGTCTGTCACCTGGTTATCTTGTGAAAATGATCTTTCTTTACCAGGAGAATTCTACAGTATGCTTAAAACATATATGTCTATCATTCATTCAATTACAGAAGTTTCAATTGCTGAAAAATACTTGGTTTGGTGAAGTCAACTGCTCGGGTTGACTCTCCACTTTGCATACTGCCCTTTAAAACTCCTAGGTTCAATTATTTAGCCATGTCTCCATAAAACAAAACAAAATAAAAAATAAAAATAAGACAAGAATTTATGTATTCCCTTGACAAGTTGTCATTCTATTTTGTCCCTCCCTGCCTCCCGTCCATCCATCCATCCATCCATCCATCTGTCAGACTGTGTAACATAGCCTTCTTGTCGATGTCAGCTCCAGATTTTCAGCGTTCTCTCTCATTAATAGTGCACAGGGCTCATTGAGGATTCAGGGCAGATAGAGTCCCACTGAGGAGGAGGAGGACAGGGCAAAGACAGAAGAAACACAAAAAGGAGGGAGGATGTCTGAAAGAGAGGATGAGAAAGTGAGAAATTGGTGGAGGTAAAATCTTTGTAAAAGGTCTAGAGAGCGTCCAGGGGAGGAGGAGAGGAGATTCATCTGAAAAAAGGGGATAATTGCTCCCATCAGGCACTGCCCATCACAGGCTACCACTTTTTAAGAATAGTGGACTACAGACATTTTTCTGTATTAAAGATATGCATTACTTTACAGGATCTTATGAATTATTTTTTGATAAACAATCCACCTTAAAGGGATATGCCACCCCCAGGTCAAATTTGGGCATCTCCCCACAGTCCATAGACTAAAATAAGTGGTGGAAAGCGTTTTCCTGCTCACCCAGCCATTGTCCGAGTCTGTCGCCACTGACCGCCGCGGTATCTGCAGCTACTCCGCCTTAGACTGGAGTCTAACGTAGCCAGAGAAAGATTTCGGCCAAAAGGAATTAATTTGCTCGATGCGTTTCCCAATTACTTTGTGTGTAGTGCGCATTCATATCGAGTGCAAATAAATGTGCAAATCAACACGGAGAGCTTGCCTTGGTCATTTTGGGTGGGAACTATTTTCCAGTGCGTAAGAATACAGCCGTATCACGCAGCACGCTGCCAGGGGAATCCCTGTTACGCACCGGGAAGGGAGTTCCCCTGTTGCAAAACGCTTTCCACCACTTATTTTAGTCTCTGGACTGTGGGGAGATGCCCAAATTTGACCTGGGGGTGGCATATCCCTTTAACTCATCTATTTCCAAGGACATAAGCAAGTTACACCACCACATGTTTCATTCACACATGTTTGAGTAACCCTTTATTATTAGTCTGTCTACATCTCCAAAGCTCAAAATGCTCTGATCCATGTTGTGATGTCATGAAGCAGTAGTTTTTAATTTAGCGGCAATCTTTTTCCTTCTGTTCAGTAGAGATTTGCAATTTCAAGGCCAAATTTATCCAAATGAAATGACCTTCTAGTGAAGGTGATTGGAGTTTAAAAACACAGAGGAGCACTTGCTGTATTATCACATGACATCAGAAGGTGGAAAAGAGTGTTTTCTGTTCGAGAGAAGGGCACAGCCTAAATATGCAGAATTGGAAACAAAACACACCTCCAGGTTTTGATGGGAAAACATTATAACACAGATCGGAAAAGAGCATAATATAGGCCCTTTTATATAATAACTTATTTTTAGAGAGTGACAGGTCCAATCCCAGTGAAGTATGACCTTTCAGATCGAGTAGACAGCTTAAAAACAAACTAAAGATAAAAGAATTGAAAAATTATCTATGAGCTGTATGGGAGCGTTATATTTCTTATTTCTTTTACTCCACCTCTACACCTTTATCTGTATCCATATATTCTAAATAATAGTTCAAATAAAAGCTTTCCTCTTGCTATGTGAATATTGCCTTGTAAACTGTTTGTGTCACATACTCATCAGTTACAGTAGAGTGCAGATCTTTATAACCATGGGAGGTTTCACTCTTTGTGGTTTCTTCTGCATATGCTAGTATAGACAGATGCACCTGCACCTTTTATGTGAAATGGCTGTAACATCAAACACATGCTAAATTTCTACGTCACTTCTACTTTGCTCAACAGGAAACTCTGAGTCTCCAGACTTAGGCAGCACCAGAGGTAATCAAGGCCACACAATTTACATTTCTGTTTTAATGAGTAAAATAAAAGAAAAATCTCATCTAATCTAAAGAGTGAGAGGTCCCATAAATGCTATTTTCTGATCCATGTTATAATGTTTCCTCATCACAAACATACTTGGAGTTATTTCGTTTTTTCTTTCATTCACACATTTAACACACAAACCTTGCAAACTTGTCGTCTTTCATATGGAAAACACTCCACCTTGTGATGTCATGTGTTAATGCAAGAAGTGCTCCACCTCTACTGAATTAAAGGTATAAAATAGCTGTTAACTTGAAAACTACCACTTCATGACATCACAAGGTCGAACAGAACATTGTGATCTTTGGGGACGTAGAATAATTAATAATAAAGGATTACTCAAACAAGTGTGAATGAAACAAAACACAACTCCGGGTATGTTTCTGATGAGGTGACAACATTATAACACGATTTAAAGCTCACAATCAATATGATGTAATATAGGACTTTTAAAAAATAATTGTTAATTTGGGAAATTTGCCCTGCGCGTTTGACCCATCCTTCAACAAGCGCCTCAGGGTAACTTTCAGGAGCAGTGGGTGACCAAAGTGCAGTGTCTAGGGACCTACCAACAGATCCTGCTAGAGGCCAGATCCAAATTAGCCAACTGTGCATGTTTTGGGCTGTATGCTGAGCTGTATTTTCACACATTGTCAACACTAAGATAATGCACAATACTGTAGTACATTTGTAGTGATGCAGTGTGTAGTAGTTTAGTAGACATGATCCAGCAGTGTTTAGAAAGATGTGAGGCGTATGTGATTATGCTTCAGCACTTCTATTGCAAAAGTGCTTTTACAAGACAAAAATAAGAGGCTAAGTGTTATCTTTATTATAGTGTTGGTTAAAAAAAACAATGAGCTGACCGTGAGTGTGGCCCAAAATATCCTCACACAGACTCTACATTTAAACTGAATAGTGTCTAATGGATTATTTAATACCTGAAAAATGCACTTTTAACCACACTGGTTACCACATTTATAATCGTCTTCACAAAAGCTCACTGTTGTGTATTATTATTTTGGTGACTAGAATGTTCCACAATACTGCAATAAATGTATGTATGTATGTACAAGGTAGGAATCTATCTATTTTTTTTTTAATTATTATTATTTTTAATTTGTAAATACCTTCATAAACATGTGTTCTAACTGTGAAGGAAAGAGTTCTCTCCTATACAGATCTGACCTGTAACTTGTCCTGGTTGTGTCACCTGATGTTTAATGCCATACTATGGAACATTTTAGGCCAATCAATAAAATCAACACAGGTATGCATCCTCCTAAATCAAAGTTACACAAAGCACCTTTAAGATAATGCATATAAGACAACAAAATATCTACACATGTGGAAAACTAGCTATGATCAATAATGCTACACAAATAAAAAGCCAATACTTAAAATGGCAAAAAGATCAAATCACCAAAATCTAAACAGTGTACAGGTATTCAGGAACAAAAATATAAGAAATAAGAATTACTCAATTTTGACAAAAACATCAGATAAAACCTAAGAGCACTAAGGGGAGAAAATGTATAATCATAACTCATTCTGTCCTATTGTACAGACCTACATTTGAACTAACTGGCCCATTTATCTATCGACTCTATTACAATGTTGACTTAGAATTAATAGTGTCCTTGCATTCCACACTTTCTCTCAAGACATTGTATTTTCCTGTAGCCATTCACTCACAGGAAGAGGTCAATGCTGCAGACATACAAAGCCAGGAAAGGCCTGCATGAGAAATATGTGATGGTTACACCGACATAGCCCCATGATGCTTTTTAAGGAGCGTATGTGACCTAAAACTCAGAGTTGTGACAGAAGGCATGGCAGGAATTTTTAATGGCATGCCCCCAAGTGTACAGTACAGAACACAGCCCCAGACAGAGTACGTGATCATGTCCAAAAGGCATGCATCTCACAATATGGTGAGACGAATGGATGTTTTACGATTTGTGGAAAGAAAGAAATGTGTACTGTATAAAAACTACAGTCCATATAAAGTATTAACAACATGGACTGATAGTGACATGTAGCGTGAATGTATATTGTCCAATTCTACATGCTTTTCTTCGCTCTTCAGTTTTTAATTTTTTCTTTAGTTATGTCATGTGATGTCTGTATGTTATATTAATGCTACTGACCCCTGCTCTGAGCTAAATTTTCCCCATGCAGAGACGGAATAAATGAAAACCTAATCTAACTTAAACCTATGTAGTTTTTAATAGGAAAGTGAGGGTAGTGCACTGTCAAAATTAAACTATAGACCACCTCAAGCTATGGTACATGTATCTGGTTTAGTCCTAGTCTAACCCTTATCCTGCTGTAGATCTTATTTGTTTGTTTCTTGTACAATGAAGACTACATATTTTATTATAAGTGGTATTTGGTTTCAAAAGTTTGAGAACCACAGCCATAGACCCTTTAAAAGATATGTATAGACAATACTCCCTACAACTGTATATAGCTGGTATTGTACATCTTATTTGATAATGTATTTTATATTTTATTACAACTTTTCTATTTAAATTTGATTTGTACATATACATTTATTATCATTATTTTTATGTATATAATTATGTCTCATCTGACACGGGCCTATTGCTCTTTGGTTGCTTTTCCATCTATTTTTTATTTTTATTTTTTACCCTCTGTTAAATATTATATATTATATTTGATGAGTGAGCTACCGTACCCAAAAAAATTCCCCTTGTGGATTAATAAAGTTTGTCTAAGTCTAAGTCTAAGTCTAACCACAAACTGTACTGTTTGTGAAGTTCAAAGACAATTTTGAGGATAGAAAATGAATAATAGAAAAAAATTTGAAAAAAAATTCTAAAAATTCTACCCACCCATGGAATTCTACCCATGGAAATTCAAAATGGTCTGTAAATTTTTGCTTCAAACCAACTAAAATAAGCATAATCATAAGCATTAAATTTATGATAATGCTTATTTACAGCGTTGTGCAGAATACAATTGTTAACTTTAAGTCCACTAAATGGTCTATTTAGAGGACTTAAAGGGATATGTCACCCCCAGGTCAAACTTGGGCATCTCCCCACAGTCCAGAGACTAAAATAAGTGGTGGAAAGCGTTTTCCTGGTGACCCAGCCATTGTCCGGGTCTGCCCAGTCTGTCAGCACTGACTGCAGCGGTAGCTGCAGCTACTCCGCGTTAGACTGGAGTCTAACGTCGCCAACGAAAGATTTCGGCCAAAAGGAATTAATATGCTTGATGCTTTTCCCAATTACTTTCTGTGTAGTGCGCATTCATATCGAGTGCAAATCAACACGGAAAGCTTGACTTGGTCATTTTAGGGTGGGAACTATTTTTAAGTGCGGAAAAAGACAAAGCACACACCATGTAACAGGGGAACTGCCAACCTGGTGCGTAACAGGGATTCCCCTGTCAGGGATTCCCCTGTCAGTGGTGTGTGCTTCGGCTGTCTTTTTCCGCACTGAAAAAATAGTTCCCACCCAAAAATGACCAAGTCAAGCTTTCTGTGTTGATTTGCACATTTATTTGCACTCGATATGAATGCGCACTACACAGAAAGTAATTGGGAAAAGCATTGAGCAAATTAATTCCTTTCGTTGGCGACGTTAGACTCCAGTCTAACGCGGAGTAGCTGCAGCTACCGCGGCGGTCAGTGCTGACAGACCTGGACAATGGCTGGGTCACCAGGAAAACGCTTTCCACCACTTATTTTAGTCTCTGGACTGTGGGGAAATGCCCAAGTTTGACCTGGGGGTGGCATATCCCTTTAAAAGTAACAATTCATCTATTTTCACTCAGAATTAAATAATGACTGCACGTTAACAGTTTATACAGTTCTGTGGTGACGACTTGATCTTAATGGTTTCCAGCATGAAAGCAATCAGAATAAGTGCGAGAGAAATCATCCCCTTCACCAAAACTCCCTGACAAGTTCAACTGAGAATGTTGTCCTGATCTGAATTTTGAAAAGATATTATTTGAGTGGTTTATTTTTTTTAAAAGGACCGCAGATGGCGGAGATGATTGGAGTATGGGTCTCCAGCTCTCTAAGGCAGGAAGAAACTTATCTGCTTATCTTCAGAGCCTGTCAAACATCCTGTCAAACGGGCCACGGGAGCACAGAGTCAAAACAACACCAGCCATGTTCTCAATGCTATTCTCACAACTTCAACAACTTAAAAATAAAACTTTCTAGCATAAGAGATTTCTATTTAAAGTGGCACCTTACCCTTTCAGTAGGTCAGCTGTCTCCAGTAGTTCATAACTGTTGCACTTTTGGCAGCCTGTTCTGTAAAGCTCTGTTCACAAAAGGCAGATCTTGACACAAATATTCACTTTCTGTTCCTGTTTCCTCGTGTTGTTCTGTTGCCCGCACCTCCCTCTCCTCTCTCTTTCCCTTCTCTCTCTACCTCTCTTCTCTCTCTCTCTCCGTTCTCTTTCTCTCTCTCTCTCCCTCCTCTATTCACAACGTCACCTCTCTTGGTCCACTTAGTCTAAGAATGGGCCCTCTGTGCTCCCAGTATGGCGCGCCAGATTCTTGTGGTAACACACTCACACATGATGTCAGCCCAAAGGTACACTGAAAAAGAAAGAAAAAATGTGTCATGGAGTATTTACAGGGTTGTGCAGAATACAAATTATCATGTTATCAATAGGTAATGAGGTAAATGATATACATACAAAATACTTAAAAAGGCAGAAGTTATATGTAAGAAGTGAACTTTTTAACAGACAATGGCACAAACACTGGTAAAGTTGTAGTGCTCAGTGTTTTCAGGTTGCAAACCAATATACCAGATTTAAAAAATGTACAAGAACAAATAGTATGTTTCATGTAAGTAATTGTATTGTTATTGTATGTGATAGCAGTAATAGCAATAGTAGTAGTAGTAGCAGCAGTAGTAGTAGCAGTAGCAGTAGTAGTATTTATAGTGTTAGTAGTAGTAGTAGTAGTAGTAGTAGGAGCAACAGTAGTAGTAGCAGTATCAGTAGTATTTTTTTTTAAATCTTTTATTATTACAAGGTACATATTTTAACACCACAATAACATTCGCAAAGCACTCAGAAGACAAATCCAGGTGAAGAAAGGGGGTCTGGGGGAGAGCAAGGGTGATGCAGTGTCCAGGGAAGGTCCAGGCGACAGGGTCCAGGGGGGACAGCGGAGGGGGGGCAGGGGTCAGAAGTCCAACTGAGAGGAACCGGTTCGGGAGATGGAGAAAAGCGTATTGTCTGGGGTGTCTGCAAAACTCAGTTTCTCTTCCAGAGTGGAAGTGGTGAACGTGGGCGCGAAGGAGCGCTGTGAAGAGGGGCCAGTGCCCACTGTGCGGCCGTCGTGGAGGTGGTGGTTTCGTGCCACGAAGATAGAATATCTGGCCATGGACAGGACGAGGCGGGCGGCGTCCCAGTTGACCATGGCAGCGTCCGGCCCCTGAGGTTGCTGCTGGACAGGTCCGAAGAGACAGAACCAGAGCTTGGGGTCATCGATTCCATGGGACGCCACCGGCGGGAGCCTCAACGCCAGCCGCCAAGCGAGAAGGTCCAGCAGCCGGGTCCAGAACCGCCGCACGACAGGACACCGGGCGGTCAGATGGAGGAGGTCCTCAGGCGCCTCACCGCATACCGGACAGTCACAGCCGTACCTGTCAGGGTGTATTGCGTGCAACCTGGTGCTGCAGGTGTAAATGATCCTGTGTCTCAATTTAAAGTCAAAATTACTGACTTGGGGTGGGGTGTGCCAATTATATACGCAAGCCCAGATGGAGGTAGTGTCATGTGTGGGAAATGTCTGTGACCATCTGTGTTCTGCAGAATGGCGTCGAGCAACCCCGGCCACCAACAGCCGGTAGAAGGTGTGCGTCTTCGTCTCTGTCAGCCTCGACATACTCTCCCCCCATACAATATAAAAATCCAAAGAACACTCGTCTTCTTCTACCCCATTTACCTCCCCCGGGTCAGGGGGACTTGTCTCAAACAGGTCACCCCACTTCGTCAGGACAGAGGACTGGATCACACTTGCCTTCCTGAGAACTTCGGCTCTCCTAAACCCAACCCTTGCCCTTATAAACCTGCCCCTGATTTCCTCTATGTCAAACCTGCCTGAGACATCTATAAGCTGTCCTACCTGTTTAATCCCCATGCTCTCCAGAACCCCACTGAACATGCTCTCCCTCCTCCCTGGAGGGTCGGAGAGCATGTCAGGGTTGAAACGCAGAGGCATCTGCCCCAGCTGCCACAGGGAACGCGGTGCCGCCTCAGTGCACGGCCTCAGCGCACGGCCTCAGCGCACGGCCTCAGCGCACGGCCTCAGCGCACGGCCTCAGCGCACGGCCTCAGCGCACGGCCTCAGCGCACGGCCTCAGCGCACGGCCTCAGCGCACGGCCTCAGCGCAGCCAAGGCCTCAAACACCTCCCTCTCGAAAGGGGGGAAGTGCTCAAGGGTGGCTCGCCGGGGGAGCATGCACAGGTTAAATAAACCGTGCTCACCCAGATGATCTACCTGAACTGCAAAGAAGTCCTTCCACGCGGCCGTGAAGCCGGTGTCAAGGAACTTCTTGATTACTTTGAGACGTAACGCGCGCTTCTTAACAACTAAATCAATGAATTTAAGTCCCCCTTGGTTGTGCTTGCCTATCAGTAGTAGTATTGTGGAAGGATGCGCTTCCTAACTCAATTTACTTACTGGATCGTTAAAGGTGGAACCCACAGCAGGTGATTGTTCAGAATCACTGCGATGCTTCACTTGGTTGAAGAATCTTTATTAAATGCTCTCTGATTGAGTATGTGCATGTGTGTGTGGTTGGACATAATCTACGGTGGCCGAGGGGTGCCAACGCGTAGCAAAACCGAAAAAAACGGGCACAAGACATTGGAAGTGCTCCAAACCTGGAGAGGGTGCTCTCAGTGTAACATTGATCAAAGATCAAAGATCAAATGATCATTTGTACAAATGATATACAGCAATGAAACTCTCAAACATGGCAAAACTGACACAAATAACTAAAGGGTTTATACTTGGCCAGCTCTTACCAGAAGGGCAGAAAACAGATGACATTAGCAATAAAGAGCTCCATCTGGTGGTCACAAAATGCAATGCAATGACTCACTCTCAATTACACAATCAAACAAACACTTACTTGCACAAGACGCACACAAAGCACACAATCAGAGTACAGCAATGCGAAAGGCAGGTATTAATAGTCCGCGCTACTAAACACTGCTACTTGTAACGATCTCTCCAACAGACTAACAACTTGCGGATAGAGTCCAAGGCGTCTTCTGATTGGACGAGAGTCCAGGTGGAGTGAAGTACATGGCAAGTGAGGAGTTAGTCAGTGTGATAGTCTGTGGCTCCCAGCGGCCGCAAGGGGGCCTTTTCTACAGCTACCCCCAGATTTCTGTAGGAAATCTGGCAACTACAGAAAAGATAAGATAAGATAAGATAAGATAAGATAAGACTTTATTGATCTCACACAGGAGAAATTTACTTGCCACAGTAGCTCCAGGACAGTATAGAAAAGAAAGAAAAGTGCATGCAGGCAATGATGAAATAAAGTAAGTAATAATAAAAATAGTAATAAGTAATAAGTAATAAGTAATAATAATAATAATAATACAAGCATCAAAAGGCACCTATAGATGGTCCATTGGTTTGTCTGGCAGCTTCGGAAGTTGAATAAGGCAAGCCACAGGCCAGGTGTAGGTCCTGTCACCCACCTTCACCTCTGCTGACCGTACTTTATCATCAAGTCCAGAAGTGACGCCAGTCACTTTGCCCTCTGGTCACAGCGAGCGGGGCAGTTGAGGGTCAATGATGAGGACTGTCTTGCCTCTGGCAGAGGACTTGGTGTGGAGGTAAGACCACAAAAGCGAGGTTTCTTGAGCTCCTCAGACTGAGATGTAGCAGGGTGCAATTGGGGAGTTTGTGGCCATGTGTCTTGACAGCACCACAGGAACGTCAGCCCTTGGCCCCAGGGGCTGTCTGAGGTCAAGGTAGCAAGAGGTTTGCCACGTGTTATATCATCAGCTGGGTTCAGTGCAGATTCTACATAGCGCCATGTGTCACCTGCCGTGAGGTCCTGAATCTCCGCCACACGAGTGCCAACAAACATTTTGAATCTACATGACTCAGACTGAAGCCATGTAAGCACAGTGGTTGAGTCAGTCAAGAGCACTCAACCACTGTGTTTACATGGACAAGTGTGAGCTCAGTCTTGAGGAGATTTGCCATTTGTGCGGCGGTAAGCGCTGCACACAGCTCCAAACGTGGGATCGACTGTTGTTTTCGAGGAGCAACTCTTGCAGTGATGAAGGCTACTTGCACCTTTCCTACAGGGTTCTCTGTTCTGAAATAAGCTGCAGAGCCATAGGCTTGCTCCGAGGCATCACAGAACACGTGGATCTCACAAAGACAAGTGGAGGAGTCCAAATCAGGGGTGGTGTAACATCTTGGATGTGTAATACTTTGCAGCAGCGGCAGCTCATTCTCCCATTCTCTCCATGCAGCAAGTAAGTGATCTGGTAGGGCCGGATCGTCCCAGTCACACTTTTTTCCCCACAGGTGTTGAATGATAACCTTGGCCCTGGTGGTGTGGGGTAAATCCAAGGGGATCGTACGCTCGCCAAAACTTGTAAATGGAGCGAATGGTGACGACATCCCCGGCAGCAACAGCAGTTCAACATTTAAAGAACAGAGTGTCCTCCTGACAGTCCCACTTAAGGCCCAGGGCTGATTCCTGGATCTCATATTTAATTTACATGTGTACTACATATGAAAACTGTGATCTGCATACTTATCTCTGTATACTTATAACCTCCACCTGGTTCTTCTGTGTTTTAACCCTGTGTTCTGTGAACAGCTAAGTGTAATTCGATACTTACATAGACTATCCTGGGCTGTGTTGACATCACCTGCTCCCTAGCCATCAATATTTTGGCTGACTATTGGGAAAACTGGTCTTCTTAGCTAAAGCTGGGGAGTTCTCTACATGGTCTGCATAGCTAAACTATTCTCCTATAGGTTAGCTGTTGTTGAGGTCATAAATATTCAACAGTGTACTGTATTTACAGACAGCCCTTGTGGTCATTTGTGTGTGTGTGGGGGTGTGTGTGTGATCTGCCCCCCACTGGGGAGGTCCCTCTTCACGTCTCTCTGCTAAGCTGCAACATGGATGCTGAAGATGCCCGATGTCACCATTTTGTTTGTATTCTGCTATTTTGACATTAAAATGCTGAATAACCTCAATTTCGACTAATGCCTTCCTTCAGACCGCCTTCTGACCCATTTTTATGAAACTGACAGTTTGGCGCCCAACGTGGGGCTTGAAAAAAAGCAATGTGGGGCATCGAGAAAAAGCTCAATGTGGGGCCAGAAGGAAAGGTTAATGTGGGGCTTGAAGGAAAGGTTGAAAGGCATCGAAGATGAGGCTAATGGTCGACAGAGAAGAAGGGGAGGACATGCTCCATGCACCCAGAGGTTTCAGGTACCGATCTCTAAGAATTTTTAAATTAATTGTGATGATGAAACAAACTGGGACTTCTGAAATAAATTATTCGGTGATGTTGTCTAGCCATACAAGATTAACTAAAATTGAATGCTTAAATTTTGTATTTATGGTTGCTGTAATCTGAATCTGTAATGAATCTGTAAGAATCAGTCAGAATCTGGGAATCTGTTGTTTTGATGCTTTTTTATGTTAAGAAATTTGGATTTTTTTTTTGGTTGGTTTTGTGTGGATGGACATCAGATCTAAATGTGTAACTAAAATATATGAGATCTTAAGATTGCCTGTTCAGAATGAACATGAGACAAGTTGCTGTAAAATACTCGAAGAGTTAATCTGCAGATAATTAATATGTTAAACCCTGCAAGAAGCAGAGAAATTAATAGTTAAGGTAAATCGAAGTGGTTCAACAAAAGAAGATGTTTTTGTTTTGAAAATTGAGCTCTGAAAATGTGTGAGTTAGTTTCATCTTAGTTCTGCAAAGGGTGCAGATAGATGTTTTTTGGTTATTTGGGGTTTTTGATTATTTGTGATTCATTATATGTATCACTTCTGGTATTCTAAATCGATCAAGATGAGATTAATATTCTAGTGAAAGGTGAATAAGAGTTCTATTAAAATATTTTTAAAAATGAGGTTGTTTTAGCTGATGTTAAAATGTTACTGTTGCAGATAAATATAGTTCATTAGATAGATCAGACTATGTCCAATTTTTAAATAAACATTTTTTTTAGGGGTAATTTATATCACTATGTCCCAGATTGTTTCATGGTTTCAATTGATTTGAATTCTGAGTTCAGGTACTGGAGAAGTTGACTGAGCAAATCAGTTTTTGCTCAAACTCCTGGCATGCCCCTCAGAAGTTGTGAAATCTTACACCACAAAGTCCTTGTGACATCTGAAGACCAGTCTATTCTGGCTGTTTTTGTGAGGAGAATGAAGGAGCTTCACCATTTTTGGACTCAGAGGTGTCTGTTTTTGATGTCTGTTCATTTTTTGCTGATGTAGGCAACTGTGCTCTCAAATCAGCCTCAACCCAGTATCAAACAGGAGTTTGATGAGAGTGTTCAACAAATCAGAGAGATTTTTGCATTATAATTCTCAGATGACAAAAAGCTCATATCAAGGAAACAGACTCTTCAAACTGTAAAGGAAGCTGTAAAAGCTGCAACCACACAGCTGGAGCGCGTCGTAAAAGAGTGCTCAGAAGGACGACACCTTCGTGGTGCAGGAGAAGGCTGTGTTAAAATCCAGTCTGCTTCTTTTTTATCTTGATGGACATTTTTTGATAAGTGTGGATAAACTAAGTCATGTAGTTTGTTCACTGAAGATTCAGCGTCACTTATAGGTTCAATGGTGATGCAATTGGACATTGCTGGCTTTGAAATCTTTGAGTACAACAGCATGGAGCAGCTGTGCACAAGGCGACAACTGTGCTCTTTCCTGTCTGCTGAGTTATGAGGTATGTGGCCATACCTGCCTGTCAAAGCCTGTTCCCGTCAGATCTCAGAAGCTAAGCAAGGCAGGGCCTGGTTAGTACTTGGATGGGAGACCACTGGGAATTCCAGGTGCCACAGTGGGGCACCAGTTGCAAAAACTGTCGCTGTGTCCTTAGGCAAGACACTTTACCCACATTTGCCTAGTATGAAAGTTGAGTGTGCGTGAGTGTTGGAGGTGGTCGGAGGGGCCGATGTCGCAGATTGGCAGCCTCGCTTCCGTCAGTCTGCCCCAGGGCAGCTGTGGCTACAGAATGTAGCTTACCACCACCAAGTGTGGAGTGAATGAACAATGAACTGTAAAGCGCTTTGGGTGTCATGAAAGGCGCTATATAAATGCAATGAATTATTATTATTATTATTATGTCAACAACGTCGGTGACATCTGAGTGTGACATCATCTAACACTCTGTTGAATCCAGGAAGTGAACGATTGGTGATCTGAGAAATATCCTTCCATCTTCTGATTTATAACTCCAAAGGGAGGAGAACACTTTTCCAGGAGAGTCATGTATTAATTTCTGTGTTGATGGTTACATTTTGAAAGCTAAAGTCTAAAATTGGAGTTTACTGAGTTACATTCATATGTAAATTAAATATTCTGTTGTTATTGGTGAGCACATGTGATTATGTGCTCAAAGGGAGGCATTGTGGGATCTCATATTTAATTTACATGTGTACTACATATGAAAACTGTGATCTGCATACTTATCTCTGTATACTTATAACCTCCACCTGGTTCTTCTGTGTTTTAACCCTGTGTTCTGTGAACAGCTAAGTGTAATTTGATACTTACATAGACTATCCTGGGCTGTGTTGACATCACCTGCTCCCTATCCATCAATATTTTGGCTGACTATTTGGAAAACTGGTCTTCTTAGCTAAAGCTGGGGAGTTCTCTACATGGTCTGCATAGCTAAACTATTCTCCTATAGGTTAGCTGTTGTTGAGGTCATAAATATTCAACAGTGTACTGTATTTACAGACAGCCCTTGTGGTCATTTGTGTGTGTCTGGGGGTGTGTGTGTGATCTGCCCCCACTGGGGAGGTCCCTCTTCACGTCTCTCTGCTAAGCTGCAACATGGATGCTGAAGATGCCCGATGTCACCATTTTGTTTGTATTCTGCTATTTTGACATTAAAATGCTGAATAACCTCAATTTCGACTAATGCCTTCCTTCAGACCGCCTTCTGACCCATTTTTATGAAACTGACACTCCTGACCTGGGTGACCTTGGGTAATCCACTTTTCAGTGCTGGCCGATCTCACCTCAGTAGTAAGGTGGCAGATTGTCTCTGGGTGTGTGCTAGCCCATTGGCGTAACTCAAAGCCGCCTTCAGCAAGGAGTGTCTGCAGCTGCGTGATGATGGATTTGGCTTCTTTGACTAAGGCCACACTCTGAAGGCAGTTGTCCGCGTAAAATTGTTTCATCACTGAGGTCCTCACTGCAGCATTTGGCAGGGTGTAGTCTGTAACATGTTTCTGAAGGGCATATGTTGCACAGCAGTGGCTACAGGTAGTGCCGAATGGAAGCACTTTCCACTGGTACACTGTGGGCTCTGCTTCATGCCTAAGTTCCCTCCAGAGAAAGCAAAGGAGGGGCTGATCTTCTGGAAGGAGCCTCACCTGGTGAAACATACCCTTTATGTCAGTGCTGAAGGCCACACCATGTTCTTGGAATCACAGGAGGACAGCAAGCAGGGGAAGAGTGTTGGGCCAGGGAGCAGGAGTCTGTTCAGATCAATGTCTCAGAACTGGAAAGAACAGTTAAAAACCCCTCTGTGCTTCCCGTTGTGCTCAACAAGATGATGGGGTATGTACCAGCGGCTTGACGTGTTCTCTGAGCTTGGTGGTAGCCTAGCTACATAGCCCGCTTGTTCAAGTCTCTGGATCTCGGCATTGTAGACTTGAGCTAAATCACTGTGTTTCTGAGCTGGGGAAGCACAGTATTCTTTGGGTCAGACAGACTGGGAAAGTTTTTAACCCTAAGCGGAGGAGTGGTATAGTGCAGGACACCATTAACCTCTACACGTACAGTCTTTGAACTCAAACATTCAAGCGCCTCCAGATCCTGACGTGACCTCATGCTGGCCTTTTCACTGCGCCATGGGAGGATATCTAGCTGCCACAGTCTCTCAACTTGCTGGTAGATGTCGGCTGGCGGGACACGAAAGGAGGTGAAGAGGCAGTGCTGTTCAGTGAGGTACTGTTTGAGGTTATGTGTCGGACCCCGGAGTGTCCATCCAAGACGGGTTCGGACAGTAACTGGAGCTCCAAGTGACCCAAAGATGACAGGTTCAACTGGGGTCACCAGGTGGGGATGGTCTGAGCCAATGAGTAGCAGGGGGACAATGCCTTTGAACGCTGGGATAGGCAGTGTCTTTAAATGGCGGTACTTGGCCTGTAGGGCTTTGGTGGGATAGGTGTGCTGGCCTAACCCAATCTTGGGTGCAGTGAAGGCTCCCTGCATGTTGTATACCAGTGCTGGGGAGCTGACTGGTGATATGGTGAATGAGACAGCCGCCCCGTGAAGTACCTGCAGCTCCTGTCTGATTGTGCGCAGGGGCAGGTCCTCGGAGGAGCAGAGTGCGTTCTGAACCGTCATCCAGCACAATGTAGGTTTCCAGGGCTTGGTCACCATTACGCAGGATCACTTTGCTAATTTTGAGAAGGACCCGACTGTCCTGGGGTGGCTTGCCGATATAAAGGACTTCGGCTGTTTGCATGGACACAGGTTCACTGCCACTGGCTTTGACTGGGTCCTGCCTTCTCTCTGCTTTGTCAGATTTGACTGGGCCTCTATCATTAACCTTGTGCAAGGCTAGAAGGTGCCTGCTGTTGCATGTTTTGCAGCCCATTTTAAGATCACACTCCGATGATTGTTGTTCTCTGCCACACCGCCAGCATCGGTTGTCCTGGATCCAGGTGCGTTTCTGGGCAGTCATGAGGAACTTGAAATTTGCGCAACTATTCAGAGAGTGCTTGTTGTTGTCACGAAATGGACAAAATTTCTTGACCTGGCTGGCAGGAGGAGCTTTGAATGATGCCCCCGGTGGTTTGGTGTCAGTCCCCAGCATGAGGACTGACACTTTAGGGGAGGGCTTAACAGTCCCTCTAGAGTCCCTGGGTTTATCACTAGTGTCCTTTCTGGTACGATACTGAGCAATGTCCTCCTGGACTTGGAGCTCGTACTCTATCCAGTCTGCTAAGTCCAGGAGAGTGGGGATAGGTATACGCAATGGGTGGATGTAGCACCTGAAACTGGATCTCAGGTCATGTGGCAGCTTGCCCAGCAGACGAGAGACGTGAGAACCACAGTCCAACTCAACTTGTCCCTTGTCCCTAGTTGCTCCAACATGCTCACCAGGGATCGAACATTCAGAGCAAACAGTTTGAAGGACTTGATGTCCCCACTTTGGATGTTGGGTCCATTCATGAGTTCAGCAATACACTGGAGTGCTAGTTGGTGTGGTTGAACATACTGCTGGTTTAGAGCTGCCATAGTGTCTGTGAAGGGGTAGTCCGAATTGCAGTAGGAATCAGCAACCAGCAACGCCTCTTCCAGTTTTAGATGGTCCGCCAAAATCTGGAACTTGAAACGCTCAGTGGCATCTCTAGGGAGGAGATTGTCCAGGGCAATGTGGAGTCTGGCAAACTCCCGAGGGTTTGGATGACAGAAGTCCGGCATAGTAGGAGTGGGCCCCCTATAGGTCCACTCCTGTCCCCCTGGTGGGCTCACAACTTGACGTCGAGACTCATGTCGTGTTGGAGGTGAGCTGCGTCGGCTTTCAGGGGAATAGTCAGCATGGCGTGACTGTTCTCTGTATTCTCTGGTGGAATAGCGAGAGTCTCTGTAGTTAGCATAGCACTCAGGTGAGCGAGCATCATACTGGTATGATCTTCTGTGGTCCATTGGCTCTCTGTCCTGGAAGTGGACAGAAGATCTGTGCTTTGATGGAGCACCTCTGTAATCCGGCCCATCTCTGTAGAGTGACTCTCGGGCAATCACAGATCTTGGCTCATGGCGGGCATGGGTGTGCTCTACTCTCATCATGAGCTCCTCATTCTGCAACTTAAGTTTCTCCATGGATTCTAGGAGACTCTCTCTTTCATGCTCCAACTTCTGGCATTTTCTCTGCCAATCAGCAACAGAAGGGTCGCATGAGTCAGTGACTGCCCGTTGCACGGGGCTATGGGACAGCTGACTCACTGGGGATGCAGGGCGTGAATCCTGGCTGCTAGGGTGCAAGTATTTATAGTAGTAGTAGTAGTAGTAGTAGTAGTAGTAGTAGTAGTAGTAGTAGTAGTAGTAGTAGCAGTAGCAGTAGTAGTAGCAGTAACAGCAGTGGCAGTAGTAGTAGTTGTTGTAGTAGAAGTAGCAGTAGCACTAGTAGTAGCAGTAACAGCAGTAGTAGTAGTAGTAGTGTAGTAGTAGCAGTAGTAGTACAAGCAGCTGCACATAGCAAAAAGTAATGTCTAAAGTGGTAGTAGTAAAAGTAGTAGATGTAATATTATTATTATTATTGTATGTAATAGTAGCATTAGCAGCAGTAGTTGTAGCAGTAGTAACTGTTGTTGTAGCAGCAGTAGTAGTAGTAGTACGAGCAGCTGCACATAGCAAATAGGAAAGGCTGTAGTGGTAGTAGTTGTAATAGTCAAAGAAGTAAGCAAAGTGCTGTGAGCTGTTGTGGCGTAGTTGTCAACACTTACTGTAGCAACATACAATCAGACATAATGATTCTTTCTTTTTTTTTGTCTCAACAGAAGTCTTTAAGTCTCTCATGTACTTCACAATCACCTTTGTCTTAAATTGAAAAACAGTAGTGAAAGTCAAAGTGAGAGCAGGTGAATCTCCAGAGAGGCCCATGGCGCTTTGGTCTCTGCTGTTTTAGTTCACTCAGGCAGGAAAGCATTTGATTAGAGTCAGAAAGAGGACATGGAGTGTTTCTGTGCACCAGAGGAGGGAGGGTATACTGGGGAAGTGTTCAGACTTGTAGACTTGTAGGTGTGCACGTGTGAAACTGTGTACTTAAAACACACTGTATTAAATGCGTGGCCCCGAAACATCTGTACTGTACTGAAAGTGAGCTGACATGAGTGCTGGGAGTTACCTCAGTGGTGAAAGAGGATCTGAAAATACTCACAACAACAAAATATTAGACAAGTATGAGCCAAAAACAACAACAACAACAACAACAACAAAAAACAACAACATACCAAATCTAACATGATCTTGCAAGGATAAAGATCTACTGTACCATCAGGGTAGAGGTGAACTGGAAATATTCAACGTACAGCCATTCAAGGAACATGGACAGAAAAACAATAAATTGCTTTTACTGACTTGTTTTTGTGGGAAGATTCAAGATCCAAAACACTAGCATTTGTTAGGGCATTCAAAGTTAACCCGTGTGTACTTAACAAGCATTTAGAAGTACACATATTTTTGACTGAATTTATATTAAAACATCTTTTTCATTTCCAATTCATTTTTATCCTGAAGTGAAAGTAATTCTCTAGTAGAACTTTGGCCCATTAAAAAAAAATGATCCTGTGTGGGCTGGTGGACTTCTGACCCGTGTTCTGCTGTGTGTTTCTCTCGGCTGCGGGGCATGGTTACTTCAAAATTGATGAGACAAGCCTCACCGTGTCTGCAGGTGTGTTCAAGGAGCGTAGGACAAATCACTAGCATCCGCCCACTATGACACACAGTCCCATAGGAGGCTGCTGTAAACTGTCAGGGAGAATACACATAGAATATATCTGTCTCTCATTATAGTAGCCAAGTCAACTCCTCCAGGGATGAATGGCCTCTGAGTGAAGCAGCATCCCTCGTCAATGAAAACTGTACCTATGGGTTATAATATGACTGGAACCACTGAAGGGACTGTTATGAAATTGGACTAAAAATGAAAGAAAGTTATATTATTGGCACTCGTACTGAATGCTAAGAGAAGTTTTACATTGTTTCATTTCAAACAAAAAGAAAAGATATTTTAGGTATGATTATTATTATTATTTTTTATACAGATGGATATCAGTCTGGTCACCAAACAAAATCCAACTAAATTCATCACCAGCAAAATTCAGCGCTTTGCTCAAGGATTCCCCAAAAATCTGAAATGTTTTTCCAGTCCCTTATGATATCATACTATTCTTTTCTTTCTTTTTTTCTCCATATTTAGCCATATTTTGTTTTAATACCATGAATGAGATACCATGAATGTCCCCAATTGGTTAATCCGACTGTTAATCATGCTCTAAAAACTTGATCTAAATTTGTAAAAGATTTTTCATTGTAATAGAATACATATTTACATACAATATAAAAAAGGGTGTGTATAGAATCCCTCATTCATCCAGGTAAAATCCATGGCAAAAGTATAAAAAGGGCTTCAACACAAAGAAAAATGTCATAAGAATGATCTAAAAGATAAGTTCACAAATGTAGAACCTGATCATTTTTGTAAGTGACACCACAATTTTCTATATGTGGCATCATCTGAAACCCAACATTTCATTATCACAAATAGAAGCTACTGCTATTGTTTTAATGTATTTTACAATAACTGATCTATTAGTCCATGTTTCCCCTTTCTCATATGAAGCCCAACTTTCCTACCCCAAGTGTACGTCTCACTTCCTCCTGTGTCTGTGTAACCCAACTCTGCACAAGTCCTCCTGTGGGCCATAATGAGAGTATTTCCATAGAGAGCTTATTGAGATCGCCTCAGACTGAGACAATGCAGCCCTTTATTCTGCCCAGGCCTGCATTTGGACAAATTGCAGGAAAGACCCACAGGCTCATTCTGGATCACTGATCACACAGTCATTGTGGAAACAGGGAGGGAGACATTGCAAAGTTGCATTGGATTACTGAGGAGTACAACAAATGACTACAACTTCTGAACCCTAACAGTTGGTTGAAAAACATATAGAATATAAAAAATAGGAGTCAATAGCAGATAAAAGCAGATAACTTTTTTTTTGTATCTACTCTCCATGGTGATATGATTTGCCTAGTATTTCCTGTATACTTATGGCATTAGACTTATCTGTTATTCATTTATTCAACTACATAACCTCATTCATTCTTACTCTGAACAGGCTCACCTCTCCACCAGTGGCGTCACTTGCCTGTCTCCATCAAAATAAATAATCTTAATGCATTTTGAAACATTCCAGGCAAAGCAATAACATCTCCGTGGAGACAAGCAGAGTCTCCGCCAAAAAGTGACATTGTTCATCTTTAATTTACTGGTACATTTAATATGGTATTTATGAGTAGGTCAATGGTACCATTCATTTGCTTTAATACCTGTCATTGGTTTCAGAATGATGGAAAACTAGGACTGTCTCCATAGTGATTAACAACTTAAAACAAAATATATCTTTCAAATGGGAAAAAGTCCTAAACATGTCACAGTCTAAAGACAGTTAAAACCCACAAATAGTTAAAAATCCTAACAATTCCACAATTACTCCAAAGGTTTTTTAATATTTCCCACTTGATCAAAACAAATCATTTCAACAGTATTGTATAATTGTTTAAATATTTTTTTGCTACCTTTAAATGTAGTCTTGAAGTAATCCAAATGACCATAGCCCCATAGCCCTGGCAGCTGGTTGAGACACACATATTAATAATTGCAGCCAGCAGGCCTTTGTAAGAGTATGGCGTAGCTTTTTGAATGGGGGCGATAATGAAAAGTGACTAAAGCGTTGCAGCAGTGGAATCTGACAAGTGTCCAGAAATAGCGCCCTAATAAAACTCCAGTCCCCCTGAGACAGATGTATGCTATGATTCAGCCCTGTTAAATGTTTGGCCCACTTAAGTACAGTTAAAACAAAACAGTCTGGTCGTCCATATAAGGTAATACTGCTCAGTTTGGCTTCCATAGACAAGCCATCAATCTCTGGAGCTAATAGTTGGCATGTAAACTGTAGGCTTTTAACTGGGCCTGGTACTGCAATGTAACTGTTTTAACTTCCAGTGATGTCAGATGTTTCATTAAGCTCAGAACTTCACCTTTTAAAGTTATAGACGTACATTTTGTTTTAGTTTTGTGGTAGAAGCAAAAAAATACAGTAATGGAACTTAAAGCGTCTTATTTTATCATTTGGGGATTTCTTAGTTCCTTTTTACACAAAAAGGAGCATTACCACATAAGGGGAAGTCTGCTGCAAGGCTGTCGGGGTCAGAAAAAGGCACTGAACCTTGTTAACATAGAACATACACCGAATAGCATATGACTTCTGCTGTTTTAAGGTCTGTATATCTACACTGATCTATGACAGAGAAAAAAATATTTTGGTTGCAAACTCCTTCTAGACTGACATGGCATGAAGTGATATTGCCCTATGAGATACCCTCCTGCCCTATGGGATGAATATGAATAAGCAGCTAAATGGATACCCAGATTCTAATCAATACTAATGCTAAAACTAAGATAATTAACAATACACTGTACAATGCCCTAATAAAAAAACAACAACAAATAAATAAATAAATAAATAAACACATTCAACACAATGAAAGTTTGTAATGGTCTTAAACCATAGATCTAGTATAAGATCACATTAAAACATGAAGGAAACTACTATTATCAAAGACCTAATTTTATTTTTGAGAATGTAGGTAAATAGATGAACACTGTAGATGGTCACTCCCAAAGGTGTAGCATTTGGCAGTGGAGCCGGTGTGCTGCACCAGGGCCCATGGTACTTGCACCGGAACCTTGCGCAACTACGCTACGCCACGTGTCACTCCCTTCTATTCCATTTCTATTTTGTGTTCTATGTTTTTTATAGAAAAAAAAGAAAAAAAAGAGACCATTGCATTTTTTTCCTCAAATCAGCATCTCTACATGTATTACAGCCATTCCGTTCCAGTGTCTGTTGAATTCCAACACAAACACAAAGCTGAGCTACTTCAGTTCTTGCACCAGAAGTGGAATAAAGTCACCCAAGAACAATGTGAAAGACTTGTGGAGAGCATGCTAAGACATATGAAAGCTGTGATTAAATATAAGGGTTATTGCACCAAATATTGATTTGTGAACTCTTCTTAAAGGAAAAGTAAAGTTATTTTACAATCTGAGCCTTCTTTCGGTAATAAAACAAGTCGTTTGACTCACCCATATCACGTTCGTGTCATTTGGAGCTGTTTGAAGAAAGTTATGTTGTAGCGTAACCATTAGCATTTGTTTTCGGGGCATTACTTTGCGGTCTCCAAATAACACAAACTTTAGCACTTTTCAAATCATAGAAGCCCGATGTCTTAATGTAAGAAATCGTTTGAAGCAAAAGTGGCCTGTAATCCGAGATTTATCCATTGTTTTCAGCTTTGCGTTTCATGTTTGGGGCCTAGCAGCACTCCGCGCATGCGCACTGGCGTCCTCATCTACTCGAAACTATGGCTAAATCTCGGATTACAGGCCACTTTTGCTTCAAACGATTTCTTACATTAAGACATCGGGCTTCTATGATTTGAAAAGTGCTAAAGTTTGTGTTATTTGGACACCGCAAAGTAATGCCCCGAGCAAATGATACAGCACCATGTTAAAAGATACGGGATCATTAGTAGAACAGAACGGCTCAACATAAGTTCTGCGATACTGCTCCAATTGACAGAAAAATGCTATGGGTGAGTAAAACTACTTGTTTTATTGCCGAAAGAAGGCTCAGATTGTAAAAAAACGTTAATTTGCCTTTAAGTGTAAACATTAGTATTATGTTGTTTTAAAATGAATTTGATCTTGTTTCTTTGCATTGTTTGAGGTCTGAAAACATGTATCTTTTTTGTTATTTTGACCATTTGTCATTTTCTGCAAATACATTTTATTTGGAATTTGGGGGAAATGCTGTCAGTAGTTATAATGTTCCTTTTCCCAAACACATACCTGTAAGTAATAAAATCAGAAAACCTGATCATTTTTGCAGTGGTCTCTTATTTTTTTCCAGAGCTGTATGTGCTACAAAGAAGGGGAGAGAAGTGTGCTGGGAAGTGTGTACAAATATCTGTACATGTTAAAACTCACAAATAAAGAATAAAAAAATTATAATAAATACATAAATAAATTATTACTTTTTTCACATTGTGGTATCAAAATCAGTATGGAGTATCGAGTTGAAATCAAGTTTTTAGTACGCTCTTAGCAACTCAATAGCAACTCAAAACTACAAATGATCTTATTCATGTCTGTTTATCATATGAGAAAATTAATTCAAGTCATTTTAACCTCCATTTCCAAACATCATAGGAAAAACTAAAATACGCTAAATACTCAGAATTTCAACTCAGCCTTCCTTTTCCATTTTGCTTACATATCTTTCCAGGCATGCTTTGTGTAGTCTAAATAAACTTCATCTGTATCACTGGACCACAGACAGTTGTGTGTTTATAAGATATGTACCACAGTACTTCCTTATTCCTCTTCCCTTTGTTACCAAAATGAGTCATCTGTATGCAACACCCCTGCTATTTAAGATTCACAGTGAAGGAGAATATTAATTTCTCATTTGTAGCAACCGAGTCATTTTGACACAGCAAACACGTTCAATTAAAAATACCCCATGTGCCGCGCAAAACAACTGGCTTGTTTTATCAAAGAATCTGCAACAGTTTAAATCACCAGGACAGTAATTGAATGGTGTGTCATGTCACTGTGAAACGTGTGTGAAGCTGCTCTCCAAGTAAAAACTGTTTATCACTGTTAGTCACTGTTACCTGCAAAACAACACACACTTCTTAGGCTGACGCAGTAATAGGCTAGCACTAGGAGAAAGACAGCTCCGGGCAAATGAAGCTCACGACGGTAGCAGTTATATGGACGAATTTGGAGCCAGGTTCACATTAGGATTAGGAATTTATTTATATACAAAATGGTGAGATAAAAACATCAGGATCATATAGAGCGAGTTAATACAAATATTTTAAAACAAAAATGACGAGGCTTACTGCAGCAGTTAAAGAGAGAGGTGGATTTTCCAATGTAAAGTCAACTGAAAGCAGAGTCCAGCCAGAAACGTCCCCCATGAACACTTCCTATTAGCAGGTTAGCCGTCCGTTTACTATATATACAGTCTATGTTTGGCACTCAGCGTCTTGAGCTTGTATGGATAAATGCATTCGTCGTCTTATCTAAAAAAAAAAAATTATACACTGCCTTACAAAAGTATTAGGACGATTGTTTATTTCTGAACTTTCGTAATGATAACAAGACGTATTGGTAATGACAACAAATCAATTTATTGATATATTAAAGGGATAGTGCGTTTTTTTAATGTTAATCTGTATGGGTTTCCTTCTAAAAGTTACGTGTGTTGACACCGGCTTACCTCTGACAGTCTCAGCTGATCCCGGTTCGGCTCACTTTCTGAAGCCCACGTAAGTAGGTCCGGTAACTTCCCTGGAACATGAAATAAAGCTTGTTTTTCTTCTCAAAACAAAACATTTGTTAGAAAGGTGATATATTTGCGTCCGAAACAGTTGTCCACGAAACATCCAGCAGCGTATTTCGCATTCCCATATTGTCTCTCTCCACTCGTATCACTACGCCCATGTTAACTCTATCAGCCTGTTCACCTTCAGCGGATGTCTACACCGAAGTTTACAAGTGAACAGGCTGATAGAGTTAACATGGGCGTAGTGATACGAGTAGAGAGAGGCAATACGCAAATGTGAAATACGCTGCTGGGTGTTTCGTGGACAACTGTTTCGGACACAAATATATCACCTTTCTAACAAATATTTTGTTTTGAGAAGAAAAACAAACTTTATTTCATGTTCCAGGGAAGTTACCGGACCTAAGTACGTGGGCTCCAGAAAGCGAGCCGAACCGGGATCAGCTGAGACTGTCAGAGGTAAGCCGGTGTCAACACACGTAACTTTTAGAAGGAAACCCATACAGATTAACATAAAAAAAAACAAAAAAACCCTGCACTATCCCTTTAAAGCAAATTTCATCATGTGTAAAGGCATATTATTGCAAAAAATTTCCACAGGTGTTTAACGTTACAGTAGTTGGATTCCTGGAGCGCACTTTAATATCCAAATAATCCCACACTTTTTCGGTGGGGGACAGGTCATGTCATAACCTGCAGTTGATGACGCTGTTCACACGTCTCCAAAAGTCCCTTACACAGTTTGGATGAGTGCTTTGGGTCATTATCTTCTTGGAACCAGAAGTTTTGTCCAGAGTTCAGAAATACACAATCGTCCTAATACGTTTGTCAGGCAGTGTACATCATATAGTTTTTACTACTAGGAGTCATGAGAAACTACAAGACTGAAACTACATTCTCATTTGAGGAGAAAGTGAATAGATGATCTGAAAACACACCTTTCCTGAATAGCTTTAGAATGATCTCAATTCATGAACTATTATTTGGTACTGAAAATTACATTATATTGAATACAAATAATAATAATGAATGAATAATGAATAATGAATGATTTTTTAAAAATATAATTGGGGTAAAGTAACTGGTCTTGAGTATTCAAGTCTGTTCCTTAGTATTGAAATTGAGTTAGAAATTTAAGTATAACACTACACATCAGTAAGTCTATTTTTTATTTTATTTTGTAAAATATTTCACAGCCAGATCCATACCACAATGAACTGAAATTGGAACTTTTTTGAATAAACTTAATGTAGTTATGTAGTTGAATAAGATGCAGTCGACAGTATTAAATCATAATATGAACTGACCCTGCGACATTACTAGACAGACCGATCACTGTGAGTAAGACCGAGCGTGTTTCTATTAAATACACAATGCTCAAGCACAGACACATACTATTTACCAACCCACTCATATTTGTCATCTCTTTCTCAAATGAATTCTCAACAAGCATTATTCAAAACTGTAAACTGTTACCAAGAAAAAATTGTTTCATGAATTTCTCTGCCTTTCCACCCACTCATACCTGCTTTTATTTAGGCAATGCATTCCAGTTTAGGGACCATATTTTAATAGCTAACTAAGTGATTACTGGTTATGTTAATTAGTGTTTTTAATGTATTAGGTAGTCTTTATAAACACTTACTAAAGCATATTAAAATAATAACTTTAGATTAAGTGTATGGTTACACTTTATAATTACTCCTCTTTTTCAATGATTCACTTTGCACCTGAAAATTTTGTACCTGAACATTTTTACATGTATACACTTTTATTTGATTTGTCCCCACAGGACTTTTACTATAGCTTTTATATGGGTGATTGGTACTGTGTTTTTGTTGCATTAAGGATATTTATTGAAGCGGCAGCAACTGAATAATGTCCCTCGAAGAACAATAAAGCATTATGATTCTGGTAACTACAATTAAATAGTCTCAATTTGTATTGCTTTATTAAAGCACCCATAGATCATGTTAAACCTGCCCTTCTCTCCTCACCTGGCCTTTATTCAGACTCACCTGTGCTCTCTGGTCTTCTTCTGTCAAGCCAAAGCTGATACACTAATAATAAGATAAGATAAGATAAGACTTTATTGATCTCACACAGGAGAATTTTACTTGCCACAGTAGCTCCAGGACAGTTTGAACAAGAAAGAAAGTGCATGCAGGCAAGAATGGGATAAGTAAGTAATAAAAATAGTAATATTAATAATAATAATAATAATAATAATAATAATAATAATGAATAATAACAATACTAAACAGACGACAGACGAAATGATAGCATCTAATGGTGTTATGTGAGACAGTCTAATTACAGATGGTTAAGGATACAGATGTTAAAGGGCCCATATTACATTATTTTCAGATCTGGTAAAATGCTGTTTCCTCATCAAAAACATACCTGCAGTTGTGTTTTGTTACCACATGTTTAACAGACCCTGTTAAACATGTATATTACTTTCTTCCCTGGAATTGCTGATCTTTACTAAACAAAAACTACTGCTTTATAACACCACAAAATGGAACAGAGCATGTGCTTTGGAGATGTAGACAGACTAAAAATAAATAAATAAATAAATAAATAAATAAATAATAAAGGGTTACTCACACATGTGTGAATGAAATAAAACACACTTCCAGGTATGTTTTTGGTGAAGTAAGTGGATTATAACATGGTTTAATGCTCACAAGAATCAATCAATTTTGTGTAGAAGAAGAAGAAGAAGAAGAAGAAGAAGAAGAAGAAGAAGAAGAAGAAGAAGAAGAAGAAGAAGAAGAAAATATAGGACCTGAAGTGCAGTTATTATAATGTCTTACCAGAGTAATGGAAGAAATAGTGTTAATGGTTTAATAATTTAAATATAGTCATACAGAATAAAACATAAAACAATTAGAACTTCATAAAACTAACACTGATTTAATGAATCACTTTGTACACCTATTACTACATGTACTACTGAACATGACATCAACAAATTCCATCTCAAGAGCCTATTTTCTCTGTGGTGTTTGACTTTTCACTCTCTCCTCTTTCATGAAACCAGTAGAGCAAAGGTGTAATTACAGCAACACCCTCTGCGCTGTAGTTATGTGCCTGTGCGTATACAAAAGAGCATCTGAATTTGCTGAACATTTTCAGAGCTAGCGGTTAAGCATTCAGTTTATATTTATTGTGAGTGACTCCTACAGTGCTCTTTACAGTTTGAAAAAAGCAACAGGGCATTCAGAAACCATACCGCTAGAATAAAAACAATTTCAAGCAGTGCAAAAGCTTAAGTGAAAAGTAATGCTATTGAAAAGGGCACACACCAATACTATTATACAGAGAATGTGGCTGATGAAACAGCGATACAGAAGAGCAGACTGCAGTTCACTTCTGCCTTAGTTTGAGTAGACATTTCCTCTAGAGAACTACTGTCAAATGGACTGGAGTTTCTGGAATAAAATGCACCATCTGGACCATGTCAGCTCTCATCTGCATTTACAAGCCTGCCCTGTGGTCAGGTGCAAGCACGGGGGCAGCAGACTTGTAAGTTTAAGGCAGTGGTGGAAGAAGTACTCCATTTTGTTACTGAAGTAAAAGTACAAATACCAGAACAAAATAATAATAATAATAATAATTTAAAAAAAAATAATCTAAAAGTAAAAGTATCACATGACAAAATCTACTAAGTAAGTAATAAAGCACCTACATAAAGAGTAAAAAGTACACGTATTTCACACAGATTTTGAGATCTAATAAAGCGTAGTGATTTTGATAAAGATTTGTGGTAAATTTTGAAACAACTGTGCTTTTCCTAGCTGTGTTCATTTGTATATTTTTGCTTCTCACACTATAAACCTCAGGCTTTTTTGCAGGTCTAACGCCAATAAAAATACTTTTCAGCCCTGTCCAAAAGTAGAAAGTACAGATACCTCTCTCAAATGTAGTGATTTAAAAGTAAAAATATTCACTGTAAGATGTTCTTAAGTAAAGTATAGATAGATATAGATTTAGTTTTACTTCAATACAGTATTTTCTTACTTTTACTTTGTTATGTTCCACCACTGGTTTAAGGGTACTTTTTTTTTTTTTTTTTTTTTCATCCAAAACGGTTCAAATACTGAATACAATGCAGTGTTAGGGCAATTGTAAAACTACATTTGATAATAGAATTTTAACAAAAAATCTTAGATGGGGTAATACTTGAAACTACATGGACCGCAGACTTTAATATCAAATCATTTCATTTTAACTTTTACAAGCAGTCTCAGTATCTCAGTTTCAGCACTCAAAATATTACAAGGTGCTTGTCTCTATGGAGATGTTATCGCTGAGACTGGATTTTTTTAATCTATGGACAGCACTAGGCCAAGTTACAAGTCATACAGTATCTGCGGAGGGACGAGCCAATGTACACAGTAAGAATGCATGTATTAGCAATAAAACATGGAGAAGTGAATAAATGCAAGATAGATAGACCTTTAAAGGAAAATTAACGTTTTTTTTTTTTAATCTGAGCCTTCTTTCAGCAATAAAACAAGTAGTTTTACTCACCCATAGCAGTTTGGTGTCAATTGGAGCAGTATCGCAGAACTTATGTTGAGCCGTTCTGTTCTAGTAATGATCCTGTATCCGTTAGCGTGAGTGCTCGGGGCACTGATTTGCGGTGTCCAAATAACACAAACTTTAGCACTTTTCAAATCACAGAAGATCGCTGTGTCAGGGTAGACTTTTAGTAGATTCCAAAACAGCCTGAAACCCGATATCGCAACTGAAAAGTAAAGTTCAGAGCGGTGTTAGCTTCTTTCGGACTAGCGGTGTTTACAAAACAGCTGAGTTCACGCATGCGCACTGTCCTCTCTGATGACGTCATCAAATGAAACTATAGCTGGATATCGGGTTTCAGGCCGTTTTGGAATCCACTAAAAGTCTACCCTGACACAGCGATCTTCTGTGATTTGAAAAGTGCTAAAGTTTGTGTTATTTGGAGAGCGCAAAGTAATGCCCCGAGCATATGATACGAGCACCATGTTAACGGATACGGGATCATTAGTAGAACAGAACGGCTCAAACATAACTTCTGCGATACTGCTCCAATTGACACCAAACTGCTATGGGTGAGTAAAACTACTTGTTTTATTGCCGAAAGAAGGCTCAGATTGTAAAAAACCGTTACTTTTCCTGTAATGTTTTATCTAATGTGAGTGTGCATTTTCAGAATGTGCCGACCACAGAATTTTAAATTACACATTGTCCCAAATATCCAAGCCTGGTTGATTCTTTGTTCACTAATTCTGTGAACAAAGAATCATCCAAGCCTGGTTGATTCTTTGTTCACAGAATTAGTGAACTTGTTTAACTGGCCAATCATTATTATGCACAAACTCTCCCTCTCATTAGACAGTAATTACACATGCAATTATTACCAAACAACACCCAAAAACTACAGAATATCATTAGACAGTAATTACACATGCAATTATTACCAAACAACACCCAAAAACTACAGAAAATATTAGTGAATTATATGTCTTACCTTTCTCTCTGCAGCCCAGAACAATCTTCACGGAGATTTTTGAGTTGTTTCTGTTTTTGTCCAATTATAACTCAGTGTTGATGAGGCAGTCCTGAGCGGCTCTAGTGGAGGAGGAGGTGTTGGTCTGGTCTCTATTCAGATGCCTGCCAGGCCCTGTTAGCGGTGAGGGAGCAGTCAGGTGTGAAGAGCCATGGCACACTGAAGGATCATGGTCCACGGATACACTGAAAGATCACACTGCACCGAAATGAATCACAAACAATGCATTTTATTAACATTTTAGGTGCATGGACACATCTCACCTTAGTTAACAACACTATAAATATAAAATGGGCAGAGACAAAAACAGGTCCCCCATGATGTAATTCTATATTACTAGATTTAAAGTTATGGATTAAAATAGGTTAAGGTTAGGGTTTAGGCTAAAGTTAGGAAAGTGATTACATGGTTTAGTTAGGTTAGTCAGGAAATGTGTGGTGTGGTTTGGTATTTGCACTGAATCTGTGGAAAAGTCACACGAAAACAAGCCAACGCGTTAAAATAAGGTTCCTTAGCAAATAATTATAAGGCTATAATAAGAACTAGTGATTTGATTATAAGCACTTCTAAAACATGAACTATCATCTGTAGATACTTTATAATATACAATTTAATAAGCGATTAAGAACCAAACATGAGTGTGAGCATCAACAAGCTGCTTATTATACTATTATCAACAAATCAAGAGATTCATGGGTTGTATTCAAGTCTTAATAAATACATTAACAAAGGCTTTATTATTGGGTCATTCCAGAATTCCAGAGGACATTTTGGCTTTAAAATTCTTGAAAAATAAACCTTAACTTTTCTGATTTTCTGCTACATATTCATCAATAATAGGTAATAAACTATGAAATGCTTGATTAGCTCAGCTGATGGTCAATGGTAAAATTTGTATTATATGATTTATATGGTTTATTTATTTATTTACTCTAATCACAGTAACAGGGTTGCAGGTAACAGGGTTGCAAAATCGCACTAATGTTAGCTTTATCTCAGGAATAGAAGCTAGCTGTTTAGCTAGCTGTTATTACTAATCAAGAGGAAAAACTTATTTATGCAAATACGTAAAGGAAAAAAAAATAATTGTCTTATTCTGATAATTTGCATAACAGGGTTGCATGAGGCAGAGTGAGACATTCAATCAAGGCTAACGATGTTATAAAAATATGAAAAATAGAAGAGAAGATAAATCTTTGCTCTACCCACTCTTTTGGAAAACTGTTTGATGATGTCAAGTCCAGGGGATCATGTGGTTTACTGCTTTCTTCTACCAGGCTAAAAATGTTCTGGTAACAGGGTTGCGAGCATGTTGTGGGACACATGTTCCATGAATAATAATAATTATTTGAAATATTATATCTATTAAAACAAATGTTCCCACAGTTACCAGAGATGGCAATGAAACAAATTATAGAAAAAACAAGAAATTTCAATTAAATTTTAACCGTTTTATTTAAGATTCAATTTGGCCATTCGAGGGGTGGTACAAGAGGAAAATGGCATTTTGGGGGGTACCCCAGACTTATTTGGTATTTTAAAAATTATTTTCAAGCATTCTTTTCAGATTTGGTCTCAGGACAAGTAAATTCACTCAGAAACTGTATGTTTTAGTATTTTGTTTGTGGATTATTTAATGTTTGATGCGTGGGACGTAAAATGTCCTCCAATTCTGGAATGACCCTACTATAAAGTTGATAAAGTGGTGTTTCCTAATCTCAAGTATGGACTACTTGATCATACTATATAATCATACTATGAAAATGTAACATTTTATTTTAAGCAAAGCCTTAAAAACAAGCCTGTTAATAAATTGCACAGTGTACTTTTGTAACAGCATACTGTGATAAGCCAGGGATGAATTAAAACAGCATCCAGGGTATTGTAAATGTCAAAGTCAAGTAGGAAACAAAAATGGGCATGGCAAAAATTTTAACTTGAGAAGAAAAAATATTTAAAGATGTCTATGTAGCACCACCTCAAAGATCAGTTTAAATGGGAACCTTATTCTAAAATGTTACTACCATTACCTAAACTTCTGTAGAGAAACTGGACACAATAAATGTTATAAAATGTTCTAATGATCTCTTCATTTACAGTGCAGTGTGATGCTGGTTAATAATAATTAAGAATAATTCATAGCATTTATATAGCGCCTTTCATGACATCCAAAGCGCTTTACAGTTCATTGTTCATTCACTCCACACTTGGTGGTGGTAAGTTCATATCCAAACTTAAAAATGACCTGTAAAAATGTGCATCAATCTACTTTTTTCTTTTAAAGTGAAGTTTTAAAATGGTGTTTAACTGTCCAACTGTTCAGTGTGGATATTATGCATCTCCCATAGGCCTAATAGCGTCATATAAAAAGTCACCTATATTTCAATTTTCACTCTCATGTGTTCAAGCATAGCAACATTTCTTCCAGACTTACAGAATTCTTCCAAACTTCCAGATCCCCCACCATAAAAATTACATAGTGCACCTTTAATACTGGAAAATGTGAATGATTCTAGATGCAAACTATAGAAACTAGGCCATAGGTCACGTGACTTTTATAATCAAGAGCACTGTCAGACTAAAACAGACCAGAAAAGTTACATAGTGTACCTTTAAAATTTTAGTGAATTAAAGTGAATGATTCTAGATGCAAAAATATAAAAACTAGGGCATAGGTCTCATTGCCTATTATGATCAGGAGCACGTCAGACAATGTTCTCAAACCTGCTTTGCGGAAAGCTGTTGGGGTTGTTGAGATCCATCCTTAGCATCTTAAGTCTCTGGATGTTGTGGGAATGTCTTAGTTGACATGCCTGTGCAACAGTGCATGCCGTTTCCTCAGACTGTTGCCTTCGTGACACGGCCTCAAATAAAATGCCCTAAAATGGATTGAAAATGGATGACTATAATACACTACACATAAAACTCAGTTAGCCATAATAAAGCATGTACACATAATCTGTGGTTTATTGTAGTTTATTAGAATGATTTGGGCAGTAACTACTTAATTAATACCTTAGATATCAATTAAGTAGTTATTCAATCTGAATCCTCATTTACAGTGCTACATCCCCTGTCCTTAGACCCTCCTTCAGGGTGAGGAAAAACTCATGTGACAAACCTCAGGGAGAGCCACAGAAGGAGGGATCCACTCCCTGGATGGAGAGGCGTCATTTTCATAATAAACATCTGTCACAACAGTAGACACACCTTCCCACGTGTTTTTCGAGATATCTCTGTGTACAGTAACTGTATAACTGGTGTTAATATCCAGGGTGCAGTTTGCTTGCCTTTCAATCACCAGGGGGTTAACACATTATTTATGCCTACTGTATGTCTCCTATGACTTATTTTATTATTATCATTACTTATCTTTATGCCATTCTTGCCTGCATGCACTTTTCTTTCTTGTTCAAACTGTTCCTACCTAGAGCTACTGTGACAAGTAAATTTCTCCTGCGTGAGATCAATATCAGTCAATAAATTGATCAATAAAGTCTTATCTTATCTTATCTTATCTTATCTTATCTAACACAGGCCTAAATAAATTGCGCCCTCACCAGGAGATTCACTTACTTACTTGGCCACCTTGTTCTCCAAATCCCGCTCTCAAATATATGTTTCTACCATTATTTATGCCTAACATAGACTGAAATAAATTGCTGTTTTTCCCCATCCCTCCCACTATTTTATTCTTTTATTAATCATCAGCGGGATTCAACAAGGTGACCATGTACAGCCTGAAATGTTTTATCAGTTGTTAAAGAAAATTGTATGATAGTGTCTTTAATGAATTATCAAAGTGTTATATTCTTCTTGAGTTGGTTCATCTCCTGTTGTAAAACCACAGGATGAGATAAGGACAAGGACTGGTCAACTGTTTAAACAAACAATCAATGTAATTACTGATTACTGATTACTGAGGAATGTGTTGTAGGCTTGGCTTGGTGTTTCTGGCAATTTCCGTTCCATGTGATCCTAAATAAAAAGGAAGGACGAGGAGATGTTCTTTGAGATTTGAGTGTGTGGCCTGGAAGGAGGCAGAGGTGGCTCTGCTTAACAAATGCTACACCTCATTCTCCCTCGTTAACGAGTATAATACTTCTGTGTCTGTTTTCTCATTTGTTCCCTTTTGTTGATGTTTATTAGGAAAAATCCCTAACATCAGTGCAAACTTTGGTCACCTTGTTCTCCAAATCCCCCCCTCCCTTGGTTTCTATCATTATTTACGCCACATCATTATGTCTCCTAACACAGGCCTAATAAATTGCACCCGTTATCTTATTTTTGTATTAACCACCAGGGGGATTCGACAAAGTGACGAATCCCCTCAACCTCACTTGTGGCTTGTATAAAGTAGACTTAGCCCACAGTGTCACAGCTAAAACAGCTGGGACATCTGAACCAAGAGAGAATCCATTAGAAGCAGTTCTTTCTCTTTGGTGAGCCAGAGGTACCTAAAAAAAAAAACACACATTATGAGCAAACCCATCTTGATGTCGATGGCTGCTTACATGCACACCAAAAATATGACTGTGATCTGAATTCTGGAGTTAACGGATTATGTAAAGGTCATGTTAACAGTATTATAAATAGTATTATGAGTATTATGATTATTAAAATGAAATATAAACAGCAAAAATGATCATGGTCTGATCATGGTCACTCTGATTACTAGTTCAGATTGTGCAGTTTGCATGACCTTGAGGTAATTTAACATTTCTAGAAATTGAATATTAATCAGATAACTACAGCCAGTAAGTACAGTAAAAATCAGATAACTAGTATAATCAGATAACCCAATAATCATATTTGATTTTTGGTCAAAAAGACCTGAATGATTTAAAGGGACAGTGTGTAAGATTTTTACCCGTTAATTACTGAAATTGAAGATACCCATTCAAAAATACATTGTTTTCCAAGCCTTTTCACTTCCATCATGAAATCAAAGTATTCTTTTGGACTTAGATATAGTCACATAAAAGGGGGATCTTCCCCATGCAGAGGCAGCCATTTTGAATACGAGAGCCACAGAAGGACATTTGGGCTCCGCCTTCGCCTTCGGCAAGGCTCGTGGTTTTGGGTAAACAACACAAGCATGCTGCCGGATCAGACTCGTAATGGATCTAACACGTGTTTTGGACTAAATTGTTTTACTGGATTTTATTCGCTGGATCCTTACGGACAAATTGAGAGCAAGTTCATGGTGAAATACAGAGTTTGACCTGTGCAAAGCATTCTAAGGTAAGCTAACCTCGTTTTGTGCTTTTCCGTATAAAAGCCCCATGTGCTCGGGGAGTGATTATTGTGCAGGGAAATGAATTGCATAGTCAAAAAGAGGAGACTGTAAGGTTTCATTTGATGTGTAGAGTGTCATGGTACATGATCGGGAATGTGTGTTTTCATGAGAAAAGAAAAAAAAAAAACGGGACCGCGTTTTATTTATACAGTAGCGGCGCGCGGCTCGTGTCCGCGTTACGTCACGCCCGGGTGACCCTCGAGGTCTGCCGTAGCTAAAACAGAAAGTGCAATGGCACCATCCACCTATGCGCCACGAATCCTACACACTGGGGCTTTAATGATTTTTAGACTAGACTAGAGTTGTATTTGGAAGAGTGCAATGAATTTTAAAATAACTCTTTCAGTCTTATAATTTTGTCTTTGCCACATTCGTTTTCTCTTTCTGCTTAATTGTTCATACCTGTGCAGGTTTTGACAAGGAACAATCACAAAGAAATCAGATAACTCAAATCAGATGTAACTGTTTACATTTCTGATAACTCCAGAAATCAGATGTTTGGTGTGCAGGTAAACCAGTGCTAAAGCAAAGTGAGTCTTACCTGCTGTGGGCTGTTCTGTGGGCATCGGAGCAACTCTTCTCCTCCATCGAGGTTTCTTCTGTTTTTAGCTTTAAGAAAAGAAATGTTTAGGTGTTAAACTCATGCAAATCATCAATTGTAACTATAATTATTTAAGTATACGATGTCTCACCTTTCACATTGCTGGTTGCCCTTTTCCAGAGAAACTGTATTTTTTGAGTTGGGGAAACCAAACAGCCACTTCACAAGAGGATGTACCAACACAGGCGGGCGTGCCAGAGTGGACCGTCATCTGCCGTACATCTTCACCTACAGTAGAAGCCACGGGCCATTCTTTTGAGGACAGTGAGGTTCAGATCTTAGCCAGGGAAAAGAACTGGTTTGAGAGGGGAGTTAAAAAGGCTATTTTTGTCAAAAAAGAGAATCCGTTGTTAAACAGAAATGGGGGAGTTAGACATAACTTGTCTCCCATTTATAATTCGATTCTTAAACCAAGTCAAAACAGACAAAGAAACATTAGGGCAGACGATCCGGGGCAGAGGGGTGGAGAGGGTCGTTAGACGTTGAATAGGGGGGCGAAACTAGTCGCCAGAGTAATTTGAAAAACAAAGAGACAGATTAGTGGGGATCGTTTTCAGAGCTTTTTCAGTGTAGGGAGCGCCTCCTGGCAGCTAGATATAAGCAGTGTCTAACCATCACAAGAACCAGAGCTGACGAAGCCTCTCGGATGAGCGGCGAAACGTTTTCAACCAAACAAACTTTGTCCAGTTGACAAATTGAACTTCTCCTTTTATCATATATTTTTTGATGTGATGATCAACACCCTCGGTTTAGACATTTTAGTCTTCTCCTCAATGTCTGGTGTTGCTTCCATCTTACTTTGCATACTGTGGACAAAATATATTGTGTTAGACTTAATTTAATTAGCAGGTTTTAACATGATTATAACTGGTATCATAACATTGTCTTCAGCTATTTTCACCCATCTTTCAGAATCGCTGGGCATCTTGTTGGGATTGTGGGTTGTGCATTGGACATTGTGCATTGTACTTTTAAACCCGAGGAGGAAGTAGAGCATGGGTAAAGATCACTAGATTGGCGGCTTCACAGCAAGAAGGTTCCAGGTTCGATCCCCGGGTCGCCCAGGCCTTTTTGTGCATGTTCTGTGTGGAGTTTGCATGCATGGTCTGGGTTCGATCCCCGGGTTACCTGAGCCTTTCTGTGTGGAGTTTGCATGTTCTTCCCGTGTCTGGGTGGGTTTCCTCCGGGCACTCCGGTTTCCCCCACCAACTCAAAACATGCACCATAGGTAAAATCCTCCAGCTGAGGTCCTGACCAAGCTGAAGCAAGAAGATCATGGAGATGGTCCCCAGGCGCAGTAATGTGCTGCCCACTGCTCCTAATAACAGGATTACTTTCTGTGTAGTGCGCATTCATATCGAGTGCAAATAAATGTGCAAATCAACACGGAGAGCTTGCCTTGGTCTTTTTGGGTGGGAACTATTTTTCAGTGCGGAAGAACATGGCCGTATCACGCAGCACGCTGCCAGGGGAATCCCAGTTACGCACCGGGAAGGGAGTTCCCCTGTTGCACAACGTGGTGCGTGATTCGGCCATGTTCTTCCGCACTGAAAAATAGTTCCCACCCAAAATGACCAAGGCAAGCTCTCCGTGTTGATTTGCACATTTATTTGCACTCGATATGAATGGGCACAACACAGAAAGTAATTGGGAAAAGCATCGAGCAAATTAATTCCTTTTGGCCGAAATCTTTCTCTGGCGACGTTAGACTCCAGTCTAAGGCGGAGGAGCAGCAGCTCGCGCGGCGGTCAGTGCTAACAGACTCGGACAATGGCTGGGTGAGCAGGAAAACGCTTTTCATCACTTGTTTTAGTCTCTGGGCTGTGGGGAGATGCCCAAATTTGACCTGGGGGTGGCATATCCCTTTAAGTTAGCCCATATAACAGGGGTGGGAAAACTTTTCGTAACTTTTCATAAATAATTGCGTTAATTTTTATAACGCGTTAATTTGCAGTGTAATTAATTAATCTAATTAACATGTTAAACTGAATGCCCTACTTTATTTTGTTAAACAAAGGCTAAAACTGCCAGAAAAATCCTCTCATTGTGTGTAAATTGTCTCTAGATTTTGGATGGAGTTTTGATTATATAGGAAGACATATTCCTTTTAGAACTCACTGCTACTCCCTATTTTTTTGCACTTTTCTTTTTTTTTTTTCATTAACTGACCATTCATTCATTAAATGACTTTACTGGTGTAAAACTATGATACATATTTGCCTCAGGTACTATCCCACCAAACCAAGTCATAATTGGAAAACATGAAAACCTGTCATGCACTATAACAGTCTCCCATAAAACGATCGAAGCGCACTCACCTCTTGCTCACTTGGTTTTCATCTACAAAGGGTGTAGTGTTTTCAGGTGCGGCTAGTTTGACCATGATGATCACAGGTGACTTCATGGGCGTCTGGACGGAGTCACCCTGCTCCTTGGGCTCTTCCACCTCTCTGCTCATACTGCAAACAACAACACAAACATAATTATTATAATATTTGACTTTTACTTTATTCTGGTACTCTGGTATTCTGGTACAGTTTTGTTGTTTTGTTGGGATTTCCTACTTACCAGATAAAGTTGTGTTCTATGATCTGAGCAGGAGTGATCCTCTGAGTCCCGTCCATATTGAGCATGGCCTTCATCAGGTTAATGCAGACAGCTAGCTCAATGTTTTCATAATTGTTACTAGTAGGAATATGGAACTAAAAAAGAGTAGATCATTAGAAAATAAGAACTATGAACACTACAGAACAAATTTTGCATAATAAATGTTGACCTATTAAATCATACCTCAAAGTCGTCTGTTGAGTGGGTCTCGATCGTAACCTCAGGCTTAATAGAAGAAAATGTGTGTGAATTACCATGGCAACCTTAAATTAATTGATTAAATAACAAGCTATTCACCATGAAAGTACAACTGTCCCCAACTGGTTTGAAAAACTCATGAGTATTGATTGCTTCATTGAGGACATTGTCAGGAGGTTGACTGAACATTTTGATTATAGTCCTCAGCTAAAGAAACAAAAGATACAAGATGTGATTAAATATTTGTATTATTTTAAGAATGCGTAAAAGTTTTCTTAAGAACAAAAATGTACTTATAGTCTCAAATTATGTTCGGTTGGAAAAGAGTTCGATTCCAATGAGCATACTGACCAACATGCAGCCCAGAGACCAGACATCTATGGCCTGGTCGAATGGGAGTCCAAGAATGATTTCTGGAGCCCTGTGTGGAACAAATGCAAAACATAAGCATGTGGCATGTTCACACTTAATAAAAACATAATTCATCTCCAGTTGTGCAGAGGTGGGTAGCACTCATTTACTTACTTTAACTCGAGTAACAGTAGTACACTAAGTTTGAAGTTACTTGAGTAAAGGTTATGGTTACTCTTACACTGTGAACAACTGAAACACAACTGAAAAGCTTTGTTGACAATTTAAATCATTTTAACATCTGCGCTACTTACAATTAACCTTCAAATATGTTTTTTTTTTTCCATGTATTTTCTTTGGAAATGCCATATCCTGTGTATCTGTCCGATTACATTCAGTCATAATTCATACATTTGATTGTATATTTTACATCCAAACTTTTATTCAAGTAGTAGTTTTCAACCAATTACTTTTAGTTACTCCTTATTAGTCCTTATTACTAGTCATTACTTTAAGTAATAAGTAACAATGCTCTTAACTACCATTTATGGATACTCTACCCACCCCTGCTGTACACATGTAACAGTAAACCTTACCTGTAGTGGACCTGTTGGTCCTGCCCGGTAGTGCCCTTTTCCGCTCAGTAAAAGCCCCAAAATCAGCCAGTTTGATTTTGATTGGCTCATTGCTACGGTGGCACAGCCAGATATTTTCCACCATAACACCCATATGGATTATCCCCTTGGACTTTGTAGAGCTGTGGCCGTCTGCAAAAGTTGTAACATTAAAATAAAAATAAAAAACTAATTCTCAGAATCTGCATTTATTTAACCAGTTCTTACCTGCTGGACAATAGCATTGGCAGTGGGCGGAGTTGTTTAATGTATGAAGCTAAGACCATGTTTAGCTTCTTGAACACTAGAGCTTCCCCATATTTCATTTGCAAAGTTTCAATAAATTTAACAATATTTTTTGATACATTTCATTTTCTGCAGTTCTCTCCAGCAGCTGAACCTGATTTTGAGGGGAAAAAACAGGTTAGTGGGGCGTTAACATATCTATTGATACATTGCAGCGGATGTCATCAACATCGCCCGGGGGATGAGGATAACTAGAAGCACTGCTCTGTCTGAAACCCTGTAACTCAAGTTAGACTTTAAAGTGAGCTTTGTTTTAACACCCAATCTGGTCATAAAGAACTGACTTTGCTGGTACTACAACAGGTGAGCTGATTTTGTGCAGTTAAACAAGTCCCTGTCCATTATTAGTCACAAGCTAGCTACAACAGTTTTTCTTTTTATTTTATTTTATTTTTTTTAATTGATGAAAGTCAAACACATAAACATGACCATGAATACTCAAATTAATGACAAGTTGCTGAAAATGAGTTCCATTTTGAAATCTAAAAACGTATCAATGCAATCTATAAAATGCACTTTTAAGCATTCTAAAAGAAAAAAAAAACATCACTCCCAACTATTTCAATGTAAAGTTTAACGAGCATGGACTGACTGAGTCCTCAACCCAAAACATGCTCCAGGTAAAATCCTCCAGCTTAGGTCCTGACCAAGCTGAGCAATAAGATCATGGAGATGGGTTCCCGGGCACCTGAAAGACGAGCTGCCCACTGCTCCTGATGGATGGGTCAAATGCAGAGAAATAATTTCCCTACGGGGATGAATAAAGTCTGTCTTCTTCTTCTTCTTCTTCTTCCTGTTGTTTGAATATGGCAACTGTCACAATCTCCCTGGTGTCCAGTCGTCTGCATATGAACAACTGACCAAACCTGCCATTCCCCAGCATTTTTGATCACATTGAATCCTTCTGGGAGAATTGACCTGATCTCCTCACTGATCAAAGGACTGTTGAATTTTTCACTGTCTTCACTTTTTTTTTTACCTGTCTACCTGGTCCATCTGGGCTGGTGGCACTGAAGAACTCTCACTAAAATTACCCAAAAACAGTTTAGCTCATGTTGTTGTTGTTATAGCTCATGTTCACCAAATGTACTGACTACTATTGTGTAGTCAAGTTGAGAACTCAAAATATAGTTAAAATATAATAAAATAGAGTTTAAAATGTGGCCGTTTCTGACTGTGTAAACCTTCATCTTACTAAATAAAAGTGTTGCTATCTAATTTAGTTAGTCTAATTGTAATTACTGTAATTACATTATAGTTACTAGGGAACAGGTGTGGAATTACTTCAGCTTCCTGTGTCTGTCCAGGAACTAAAATTACAAAATATATAAATAGAAAAAAGTTGGCAAGAATTTGAGTAAAATCTTCTAAAAGGTCATACTGGTCTAAACCTGTCATATGCACTTTGTTCATTCTATATTAAGACTAATTAAAGTTTAGTTATTATAAAGTGGTACAGCTGACTTTATGGACTCACAGTTCATCACAGATAAACGGATGCTGGAAGATTTCAGACAATGTAATTATTTTCTCTGGGTCAATGTGGCTGCTTCTATGACCCTGTCTTCTTCCAGTCTAGAGTGAGAGAAGAGTAGACCGAGAAACAAGTCATCAGTAGATTAGTATTTGCATTTTCAGGTTTAACATCCGTGATTCATTTTTGGTCTATTGTAGATCACGGAGTGAATGGAAGCCTTGGGTATAGTAAAAATTCAGGAAGTGTCCGTGGATATCCTCCCATGTCCCGGAGTCTAAACAATATACATCCTATTGTTTAGAATCACCAGGATTCTACAATACCAATTTCCACAGGCCAAAGCTTATATGAAATTATATATATCTCTCCCATTTCCGCCTTGTTCCAGTAGCCCATTTTTCATCAAGGTGCTCTGGTTCCCCTGCATTTTGCACAGACCTTCTTTGGCCGGGCAACGTCTGAGCCGGCATCTCGTAAGTTCCATTATCTCTCATCATTGTATGAGGTGTGCAAAGGGTCTTGCCCAAGGACCCACACTGGCTTGCTCAGTGAAAGTCAAGTGACATACCAGTTGAGGTAACCAGCCGCTGATTGCCTGAACCAGTTACTTCGTCACTGGCTTGGGCCAATCATAATACAAACAAATCAAAACATAAATAATCATCATAAAAGAGAGAGAGAGAGAGACATTAAATGAAAGAGTGCAGAATGGAAATGTTTCAGTTATATGCACAGCTAAACAGAACTCTTTTGAGACTGGATTTAAACAGAGTCAAAGTAGAGGCCTGTCTCACATGTTCAGGCTTTAGCTGCATTACAACAAAAACAATATTCATTTTAATTTTAACTTTAAATTTGCAGGTTTAAGTACTGGCTACATTTCCTTTAATATAAATATAGAAAATCTGCAACATAAAACAAATGATGGGCTAATGAAATTTGAACTTTCAACTCTTTTACAGAACACAACATGCATTCCCATCTGAATATGCACTCTACACATCTGAACCATCTGCACTCTACACATCTGAACCATCTGCACTCTACACATCTGAACCATCTGCACTCTACACATCTGAACCATCTGCCCTTTTCTACAGCTGAATGCTTTTGCTGTTTGGTATAAATGACCCCAGTGAACTTCTGAGACACTAATTGAAGGTAAAATGTTATGTTTTGGAGCTTATAATCATAGTATAATGTAAAACACTGCAAAAACAAAAGTTAGCTCTTATTTTGTTTCATTCACACAACTTATGGCAAAAGGAGAAATTCAGTTTGTCAACTGGACAAAAGTTTACTTGGATGAATACGTTTCGCAGCTCATAAAAGCTACTTCTTCAGTTCTGGTCAGAGTGCTGGTAGACACTGCCTTGTATTTGCCTGAATGGAATTACTTTGAAACTACTATACCTATTTGTTTGCAGTTTCTGTTAGTTAGGTGGGCCTATCAGATATGCAGGGAGAGTGGAGTGTGGGGTCTTGTTAGCAAAGACATTCAGGACCATAATGGGTGTTTTCACACCTCTGGAACTCATCTGGCTAGCCATATTGTTTCGTTTGTTTTGATTTAGGTTTGAGGATAGAGTTATAAATGGGAGACAAATGATGTCTGAGACCTCCATTTCTGTTCAAGGAAGGATTCTCTTTCTTGACAAAAATAACCTCTTTACCTCCCCTCTCAAACCAGTTCTTTTCTCTGGCCAAGATCTGTACCTCACTGTCCTCAAAGAAGTGGCCTGTGGCTTTTAGGTGGAGATGTACGGCAGATTGAGGTCCACCCTGGCTCTTACGTCTGTGTTTGTAATCATGCATAGAATATATTCCCCAAATTTGGTCCATATTCGATAATGTTGATGATAATGTTATACTATGGGACACTATAGTGTTCACTTTTATTATATTTTATTGCATTCGGGCTGGGGTTATGCAATTGTGATTTCAATTTGAACTCTCTAGGCCAGGGGTCGGCAACCCGCGGCTCCAGAGCCGCATGCGGCTCTTTGATCCCTCTGATGCGGCTCAGTACAGTGGTTCCTCATTTATCGTGGGGGTTACATTGTTAAAATAACCCGCGATAGGCTAAATCCGTGAAGTAGTCAGCTTTATATTGCGTGTATAAATATGCGTGTATTTCACAGTTCCTCTGACCGAGGTGCCTGGCGCCGCTGCGCTGTTGCAGGTTTTGTTGTAGTGAGAACGCATCCGTGCGCTCTCAGGACTGGTTCCGCCGCCTGGACTCCAGGTTGCCAGACATGGGGACTTGAGACTTAGTGACTTGGACTCAAGTCGACTCGAGTCGCTGTTTTTATGACTTGTGACTTGACTCGACAAAAAATGAAATACTTGAGACTTGACTCGGACTTGGAAGTCTAGGACTCGGGACTTGACTTGACTTGAGACACGATGACTTGAATGACTTGCGTGTTCACATAATGTTTTCGTGCTCATTCAACGGCACTGCTATGTCCTGGGACGCAACGCGTGCACCACGTGCACCACCACCGGCACGAGCCGGTGAGCCAAGAGCCGGCAAGAGCCAATCATAGGCCGAACTGCACTCCAGCTTCCAATCATGTTGCAGCATAATTACACACCGATCGCGCTCCTGCCAATCATGACGATTACCGCTGTTGTGTTTGCGCCTGTTCACCGATCAGCTGTGAGCGAGCCGCGTGATATTTACGCGGCATTTCCAAGAGAAGAAGAATCCTTAACTTGCTACATTAATGCTACGTAAGAAGGAACTCTCGCCTCGGGACACGGGATAAGTTCGAGATATGTCCTTTTCTCCGGAGCTCCGGATGATTAAAGACCGTGAAACGTGCATACATGGATACCGTTCTTATGGGTGAGTCATATTATCAGATTATTTCTGCATCTATTTCAGCACTAAACCAGGACTAAACCAAGACTAAACCAGGTCTAAACCAGGTCTAAACCAGGACTAAGCCAAGACTAAACCAGGACTAAACCGGGTCTAAACCAGGATTAAACTGGGACTAAACCAGGACTAAACCAAGACTAAACCAGGTCTAAACCAGGTCTAAACCAGGACTAAGCCAAGACTAAATCAGATCTAAACCGGGTCTAAACCAGGACTAAACCGGGATTAAACCAGGACTAAACCAGGACTAAACCAAGACTAAACCAGGTCTAAACCAGGTCTAAACCAGGACTAAGCCAAGACTAAATCAGATCTAAACCGGGTCTAAACCAGGACTAAACCGGGATTAAACCAGGACTAAACCAGGACTAAACCAAAACTAAACCAGGTCTAAACCAAGACTAAGCCAGGACTAAAACAGGTCTAAACCAGGACTAAACCAGGACTAAACCAAGACTGTGTGTGATAACATAGTCCAGGTCTAGACCTGGTCCAGTCCAGGTTTAGACCTGGTTTAGACCTGGTTTAGTTCTGGTCTAGACCTGGTTTAGTCCATGTTTAGTCCTGGTCTAGTCTCTTAGCCAATCAGGACGCAGAAAACAATGTTACACTATAAAAAAAAGTTACACTACAAAAATAAAATAAAAAAATAAAAATAAATTTGCGAACTGCAATAGAGCGAGGGATTACTATTTTGTTATTCAGCATCAATACATTTGTCTGCTTTTTACTAAGGAATAATTAATTGAGGAATATACAATATAATAATACTATGATATATTTTTGACTCAGTGTTATGTATACTATAGCTTATATTCTTAAAGACCCTATTGAAACACTAAAATTCAGGTGAAAAACGCCGCTTATCAATTAATCGTAAGTCGATCAATAAGGTCAATCAAATATAGATTAATGAATTGTGTGTGTGTGTGTGTGTGAGAGAGAGAGAGAGAGAGAGAGAGGAGAAATGTAACAAAGTTTAATATTAATAAGCTATTTGTTTGAGCTATTCTTTGTTTCCTCACAAAAAGGGAATGACTTATGGATATACTGTGTGAGTGTGAGTGACAGAAAGTGTGTGAGAGAGAAATGTGCAAAGAAAAGAACAAAGAAATGTGACAGTTTAATTTACTGTAAGTTAGTATTTGTTTTAGCTGTTATTGTTACTTTGTAAGAGGATAGCTACTTGTGGATATTCTGTGTGTGTGTGTGTGTGTGTGTGTGTGTGTGTGTGTGTGTGTTTGTGTGTGTGTGTGTGTGTGTGTGTGTGTGTGTGTGTGTGTGCGCGTGTGTTAGAAAGTGTGTGTGGGACAGAGTGAGTTAGGGAGTGTAACAACGTTTAATACAAGTTTGTTTTAGCTGTTACTGGTTTCAACTCAATGCTGAAACAATGTTGAAAACATGTGAAACAGTTTGGTTTTCGATGTACAGATCACTTTTGCCAATAAATAACCAATAATTACATTATCACTGTTTTGTTATGATGTTTATGATGTATTTTACTAGTCTGGTTAACACCTGACCATATCACAAGTGAGATATGGGTCTGGAAACTCGCTTCGAAAAATCCCGTAGCGGAGGTGTGGTTAGCGATTGCCAACGGCCGTTTATTGGGCGTTATGAATGTCTATCATTGAGCGTATACGTAAGTCCATAGCCAATCATGTCAGTTGTCAGTTCAAACTACAAGCTTCCGTTTGTCATGTAGTACGCGTCACCGTCTTGCCACACCTCCCCCGCTCTCTGATTGGGGCCCTAAATCTGGGACTCTCGCTTGGACGAGTTTCCAGGCCGCCTTCCAGTTCGAAACGAACGGAAGCGGCCTGGGAATTCCCAGGCTAGTATTTTACTGAACATGAGTATTTACCAGTGTTGTATAAAGTACTGGAGAATCAAACTCAAGTAAAAGTATTGGTACCCCTCCCAAAAATGACTTTGGTAAAAGTCGAAGTCACTGACTGAAATGTTACTTGACTAAAAGTCTTAAAGTATCTGGAATTTCATGTACTTAAGTATGACAAGTACTGTAAAAATAAATGTACTCAAGTAATGTAATTAAAAGTACAAGTAAAAGTATCAAGCAAAGGCAGTCTGAATTTGTAATATTTTTTTATGTTTGTTTTATTTTATTTTTTTAAATAAAGGTTTTGGGGGAACAAGAGTGCTGAAAATTAGGCATTTGGCCCTTAACTCAACTGTAAAACACCATGTTCTACTCACCCATGGTAGTTTTGTGTCATTTGGAGCACTGTGTGTCATTTGTAATTTATTAATTATGAGTCTAGACCCGGTCTAGACCTGGTCTAAACCGGGACTAAACCGGGTCTAAACCTGGACTAAACCGGGTCTAAACCTGGTCTAGAGTCTAGACCCGGTCTAGACCTGGTCTAAACCTGGTCTAAACCTGGACTAAACCTGGTCTAAACCGGGTCTAAACCTGGTCTAGAGTCTAGACCAGGTTTAGACCCGGTTTAGACCCGGTCTAGACCTGGTCTAAACCGGGTCTAAACCTGGACTAGACCAGGTTTTAACCTGGACTAAACCAGGCCTAGACCAATTCTAAACCAGGATTAAACCACCGCAACCTTGTGCGTGTTCACGTGTCCGCGGTTGCACGTGTCGGTGCGTGCCTAAACAGGTTGAATAATTGTAAAATATAAATCTGTCCTACTTCGCGGATTTCCACTTTTACGGGCTATTTCTGGAACCTAACCCCCACGACAAACGAGGGATTACTGTACAACATTAAACTTACCTCTATGTGTTTCTTAAGGTTGGACGGGGAGTTTTTGTAAGATAAGATTTCTACTTTTTTTGGAAGGCATAAAAGGCACTTCATTCTGTAAGATGAATCCTTTACATCAGTGTAAGAAAACATCGTGTTTAAGTAGGGCCAGGGGTGCTCATCTTGAGGGTCCCCTTCATTTCTAGCCAGCGTGGTTTCTGTCTCCTCTTCCATCAGATGCTGATTGCAATTAAGCTAGCTGCGTAAACCAACAGGTGCTAGCTGATTGTCATGCGCAAGAGGCGAACAAGCCCAGGCTTGTCCCAACTTCGTTGCTGTCAGACTTTTTTTTTTTTTTTTTTTTGTAACGAGTAACTAAACGGCACATTGAAAATGTATCGGAGTAAAAGTATGCAATTAAATTCGGAAATGTAGTGAAGTAAAAGTGAAAGTTATCATTTAAAAAAAAACTCAAGTAAAGTACAAAGTCTCCGAAAATGTACTTAAGTACAGTAGTGAAGTATTAATACTTCGTTACTATACAACACTGGTATTTACAATACAAATATTTTATAACAGGTTGGGCACATTACCCAGTGATGATTACTTACACTTTCTTATATATTGCCTTTCACTTTATTAAGATCAGATTCTGCAGCTAAAATACAACAATACGCCAAAGGTGACTTGACTTGGACTTGACTTGACCTATTACAGGACTTGACTTGACATAGCCTGTGACTTGACTTGACTTGCCCAAGAAAAAAATACTTGGGACTTACTTGTGACTTGAAGGTGAAGACTTGAGACTTACTTGAGACTTGCACATGTGTGACTTGGTCCCATGTCTGCCAGGTTCCACCAGTTCGTTCTGTGGAAACATTGCCGCTACTTCCCGATGCGCATTGACCACCCAGAGAAGTGTGCGCGCGGACATGAGATGTATGCCCGCGGCCCTTCTCGCATGTGCTCAAATGCCAGACCGCTCAGTCCTCACTGCTTCAGAGTCACACTGCTCATGATCGAACATTTAAATAAATTTGGCAAACTGAACGCATTCTGTACAGGAGACACGGAGGAGAATGACTGACAAAGACAAAGGTCTACAGTCCCTTAGCCAATCAGGATGCAGAACACAAAGTGTGTTGATACACTATTTTTAAAAAATCAGCGAAACGAGGGACCACTGTATTTAATTAAAATATATTTTATTTTAGTTTGTTCATTTTCAAAATGTAATTTTATGGCACAAAGGTAAAAAACAAAAACAAAAAAACAAACAAACAAAAAAAACGTTATATGCAGTGTTATTTCATTTAAAATTCCAAAAGGTTTTTGTGGCTCCCAGTGTTTTCTTTACTGTGTGAAACAGGTCCAAATGGCTCTTTGAGTGGTAAAGGTTGCCGACCCCTGCTCTAGGCCAATCCCTGTGGCCATGACAGGTCATCAAAGAAACAGGAAATGAAGGCGTTATTCACCTGCTGTCTTCTGTGGTCACTGTTGACCACATGACCAGGGCAATGCAGGAGCACGCAAAGAGCGCCATCATGCACAGAGCCTGATCTAGCCCAGGGACGTGGTACTGGCGGTTGTCCCAAAGGTCTTCCACAGCCACATGCCGTCGTCTGAGGTCAGCACAGCCTGTTGGAGACCATCACTGACCTCAATAAAGAGAGATCTGCGCTCTCTTCCCTCCTGAACCCGAACAGCCTGTTCTTCCTCCTTCTGAGGACATCATCCAAGAAGCCACAGAGGAACCAACTGAGGAGTACACTCCTGCCAATCTCTTCAGGAGACCCCTAGATTTGAGACCTTTCCAGGACTCAAGCAGACCCCTGGACTCGAGACCCTGCCAGGACTCGAGCAGATCCCTGGACTTGAGACCATCCCACGACTTGAGCAGATCCCTGGACTCGAGTAGATTCCTGGCCTCGAGATCATCCCAGGACTCACGCAGATCCTTGAACTTGAGATCATACCAGGACTCAAGCAGATCCCAGGACTCGAGACCCCTCCAGGACTTGAGCAGATCCCACCTCTAGAGGAGATTATGTTTCAGTAGAGCTTCCTATACATTAAATAGCCTGTGCAACATTTTGGTTTGATTACAGTTTACCATTCCAGTGCACCATTAGCTACACATCTGTGGAGAATGAATGTAATTTTGGTCAAAGTTAATCAAAACTTGTTATTAAATGTAGTTTGAATAATCTCACAAAGTATTGTGTGATACTGATTCACAGCAGTTCATGCAGAAAGCTCAAGTCCTCCAACTCTGTGGAACAGGAGGTTCTCCATGAACAAGACAGAATGAGTTTGCCCCCTGGAGGGCAATGATCAAATCAGGAGGGGCAAACAAAAGTAATGTTTTTAGGATAAACAAATTGACCAAACAGTCAGGCCAATTATTGATTATTATTATTATTAATAATAATAATAATAATAATAATAATAATAATAATAATAATAATAATAATAATAATAATAATAACAAATAATATACTATATAAAATCCATCCATCCATTTTCTTCCGCTTATCCGGGGCCGGGTCGCGGGGGCAACAGTCTAAGCAGGGACGCCCAGACTTCCTTCACCCCAGACACTTCCTCCAGCTCCTCCGGGGGACCCCAAGGTGTTCCCAGGCCAACCGGCAGACATAGTCCCTCCAGCGTGTCCTGGGTCTTCCCCGGGGCCTCCTTCCGGTGGGACATGCCCGGAACACCTCCTGAGGGAGGCGTCCAGGAGGCATCCGGAACAGACGCCTGAGCCACCTCAGCTGGCTCCTCTCAACATGGAGAAGCAGCGGCTCTACTCCGAGCTCCTCCCGTGTGACTGAGCTTCTCACCCTATCTCTAATGGTGCGCCCAGCCACTCTGTGGAGGAAACTCATTTCGGCCACTTGTATCCACAATCTTGTCCTTTCGGTCATTACCCAGAACTCATGACCATAAGTGAGGGTAGGAACATAGATTGACCGGTAAATTGAGAGCTTCGCCTTTTGGCTCAGCTCCCTCTTCACCACAACGGTCCGGTACAATGACCACATCACTGCCGATGCTACACCGATCCGCCTGGCAATCTCACGCTCCATCCTCCCCTCACTTGTGAACAAGACCCTGAGATACTTGAACTCCTCCACCTGAGGCAAGGACTCTCCACCCACCCGGAGAGGGCGAGCCACCTTTTTCCGGTCGAGAACCATGGCCTTGGATTTGAAAGAGCTGATCCTCATCCCAGCCGGTTCACACTCGGCTGCAAACCGCCCCAGTGCACATTGGAGGTCCAGCTTTTTTTTTTTTTTTTTTTAGATAGATGCTAGACAGATGCTTGATTTTTATAGCAATGTGTCCAGCTCACAAATCTGCATGCATTGGGTTAATTCTGATGAAAAATGTATAGATCATTTAAACCAGTGACTAGTGTTTATTAACCCCTTTACAAAGGAACCTAAATTTAAAGCATTGCCCAAAACAGTTCTTTTTTTTTACAGTCACTTAACAAAATTGATAAATGTGTCTCTCAACTGTTCCAATTTATTTATACATTTATTAATTATTTTATTGTGAGTTTCTACATTTCTACAGGCCCCCATGACAGAAACATCAATGCCAGTTGTGACATGGGCCGTCCTCCCGTGGGCCCACCACCCGCGGGAGGATCCATGGGGGCTGGTCCATTGTGTTCTAGGTGGCAGATCTGCTTGGACTGCTGCCCCTGTGACCCAGAAATGGCGTAAGCGGAAGAAGATGGATTTTTTCTACATTACTATATCATGAGATTTAACATGTTTCTACTATGTACAATAGGCTCACAGACTGAAAGCACAGACTTGTGCTCAACCTTTCTTGAATAAACTACACACACTATTTGAGAAAAAGAAATATAGTTGTAACATTTTACTAAGTGCAGTGTTGGCAGCTTTTGTGTGTAATTTAGTGGAGTTGGGACTTGTCAGCGTTTTGCAAAAAGACCACAAATGCTTATTTCAACTAAGTAAACCATAATGATTGATACAGCATCATTGAGGTTCAAAATACTATAAATACATTTTGTTAAAAGTACCATAGCATTATATCTATTTAAAACCTGTGTTATTTTTCTCATTGTTTACATGGGCTTTCTGCTGACGGGACAGAGGACTGAATAATTAGCACATAATTAGCATAATTAAAATCTGCAGTAATTAAAGACTAAGTGTAGAAACTGCTGATGCCAGCATCCAAAACAGCATGTGCATGTGGTGAAATCAACACAAACAACACTGAGCTGGACTATTAAATATTTTATTAATATGTAGAAAATGTATTAAAAAAGGAACTGTATAGTACATGTTTCAGTCAAACTAGAGCTAAGGTTATCCAACAAGAAATCAGTAGTTTTAACATAGCTTTTCAACAGTCGACTTCACCTTTATGACATTTACAGCATAATGGCAAAAATGTAAATAAAGTAATTAAACAACATTTAACAAAATAAAAGATAAATTAAAATAGTCTTTAACACAATTGTTTGGTTATTATAAATAGGAGTTGTTCCATCTGATAGAAGGGGAAAAAAACACAGCATACAAGTCATTGGCAAGTTACCTTTTTTCCAGTGCTTCAGAAAAATCAAAATATTACTACCTAAAACAAATAGAAACAAAGGAACTGAGAAATAAATAATACAACATATAACTTATAACTTATAATTGATGTCTTAACTTAGGGGCTTATAGGAAACCTTGTAACTTTTGTGGCTTTTTTTTACTGCTAATTCCAAAAAAAACAAGAATTCTCATGAATCTGTCAACAGCTGATGTTCCCTGAAGGTCATGAAATTTTACTAGACCCAAACATGTTATAGTGTGCCATAAGACACGTCCTGCAAATCACATTCTGTTCCCCCATCTCTCCTCCAATAAAAATGCACAAACACAGTACTTAATAATAGAACGTACATGGAAAATTCCCCACTCTACAATGAATCATGTTGGGAGATGGATCGCAGGAGAAGCTAAGAGACAGTCACTTTGACACCCAAACATTAATCAGCTCTGGAAAAGGTCGCCCAGCCTGTACACATTTGCACATTGTTTACGTTTTTTTACTCGCATCTGTTTTGTTTTGCCTTTCTTTGCAATTTTAGCCTTTCTTCACTGGCCCAGAGAAGTCATTTATCAAAGTTAAGCCACTTCACCTTGTTCAACCTTTCAAGCCAATTTCATTAGCGTCCCTGATTGCCATTATGCTTAGTAAATTAATTATGCAACTTGTTAAAGCGATATTAGGGTTCAGTTATGTATTTTTATTTTAGCTGGCTATATTATATGAATACAGAGTTGGTTTATTAATGCAGATGTTACTGGAAAGAATATGTAAATGTGAATTAAAGAACTTATTCTGTAGAAACACACTTATGCAGCTTTAGTCACTCAAGGTTGACATTCTGAGTAATGAAAACACAAACTTTTAAATCCAGTAGAGAAGGGTCTTTGTTTAGTTGCCGATGCTGCCTGGCACTGCATTTACACAGGAGCTCACAGAATAAATCTAAAATTATACGTCATTACCAAATGTAGGGGGAGAAAATAATTAAGGGGGAGAAAAAATTAAGACAAGAACAGTGAAGAAAAACTTGACTTCTATAAAATGAGGAAAAAAAGATTTTAAATCGACAGCTCATACACAAAAAGTGTATAATCGCTCCTTTGCCCAGGTAGGTGCCATAATTGTCCTTCTGGTCTTATACTTGTTCTAATATAGCTCAAAATCATTCAGGAAAGGTTCATTTCAATCATGTGAATGTGACTTTTTAGTATTGATACCTGCTCAAATGAGTATCTAGTTACGATACTAGTTTTAGTATCAATTAGTATCTGATTTTCGAGACTTTTGACAACCCTAAGTTGACCAAATATGGGCTCACAGGTTTGCGCCAGGTTCTTCACATACAATTTGTCAAAAACAGGGAAATTAAACACAACCAACAACACAGCCATATAATACAATCCACAGTGGCTGCTCGCATGAGTATACAACAACTTTCACAGTTTCAAAATAAAAGTGCTTTATAATAATCCAAATATTGCCTGCAGTCCTGGTGACACAAAGAGCTAAGAACAATCAATAAAACGCTTTTCAACACCAGAAAGAGAATTTAGTCTGATGTGCTCATTGTTAGACAAAAGAAAATAAATGTTTGCAAACCAGACTGAAATAGTTACTAAATACATAATGCTTGAAGGCCATGCAGTAGATTAGACCAGCACAGTGACAGAACACAGGCTCCGCCGTGTTGGTTCTGCTCAGAGCTTAAACAGAGAAGAAGAACTGATTCACGCTATGCAATGTTCTGCTTTCTTTGTTTAATTTAGGCTAACACAAAATTAACATGACTTTATTTGGAGGTTATGAGCAACAATGAATACACCCACCCAGGGACATGATTAACTGCAAGTTCTAAAAGGCAAGACTTCATTAAGAGAGGAGAATGACCATATTTCAAACAGCAGGCTGAGTCTATAAAGCAGATTTAGCTTAAATGTCACCATAACTGCAGGCAGTCACATCATCAGTAGTCCCACACAGAGAGAGCCGTAACATGCCTTAGTTCATCAGAGGGAGTTAATAATTATTGTTCATGAACAGCCATAAAAGTCACACAAATGAGACACAAATGGCCTTGTTCTTACTTTGAGTGCAAATGAAGCTTCATCCTCACATTATAATAACTTTAACAAATACGTTATTATTATTATTATCTTTTTTGGCAGCCAACATTTCTCAGATTTGTCCAGAAAGCTCATGGTGCATTCATGTGAGAGTGAACACACCAAAAATGTCTAGAAAATATGAATAGATGTATCTGGGCTCACACACCCAAATAAAAAGCAAACGAAAACATGATACCATCTTATCTGTCCACTATTCTATGCCAAATAATATATATCTATAACACCAACAGAGAAAATAAGCATTATTTATTAACGCACAGAAAAAAAGTTGACTAACACACACACTGACAGATTGAGAGACATTTGGAGAAATGAGAAATATCACATAATTGTTGCTGGTGCGCTGCTTTCTGAGAGATTTGGTTGTTGATTAAATTATATCCATTTAAACTTGTTTCAGTGAAACGTTTGTAATAATAACATGAACTAAAATAGATAAAAACAGGAGTATATATTAAATAGAATTAAATTAAATGAAATAGGCGTCACAATATCAGTTATAAAAATATAGATATCTTACAGTTAGGAGTTTTAAGGGCGTTTACAGTTTATTTTTGTTAAAAGCGTTTGAATTTAAAATAATGCTCCCTCAGTTTGGAGGGTGTTTCGGAGCTCTTGTTCTTCTTACACAGGGAAAGGCCTTTCACAGACTTAAAAAGGAGAGAAAGCTCTGGGTTTGCCTTCCTGTTTACAGCAAAATGAACCATTGTCATTGAAACTATTCATCAAATACATACATTGTCTTCTGGGCAGAAGTACAGCAGTAGCAGACAGCGAAAACTGGAGAGAGGATGTACACAGGTTGGACCATGTCTCGTGCTGCTAAGAGTGGGTGTTAAGAGAGGCTTTTCACGCTTCGTAGCTGTTATGTAACAAATGTTAAGCTATTAGTAACTATCTTCTTGTTGCAGAAGTATTCAGATCCTGTGTTAAACATGGTCCGACCAGGGCTCCTTCGCTCCGTGCAGTGGGTGTGTGGTTACTCAGCTGACCGCCTCCTCTTGCTGCTGATGCTACGGAAGTTAAACGGTCTCATCTTCATCTCCACAAAGGGAATGGAGAACTCATGGCCTTTCCAGTGGTACCAATTAATCCCCTGCACACAACACACACATGTCACATAAACAAACAGAGCAGGAGTGTCTAATGAGTGGAAATGTCAAATATTTACTAAACAGCATTTAGAAGTTGTGTCACGAGTAATGCCTAGTTTATTTTAATGGTTATATACTTGAGAGCTGCTGGCAAATGTCTCAATTACAGAGAGGTTCTTGGAATGGTAGTGCAGTCTGAAACAGATTCTTTAGAGCAACTTCTGTCAGATGTGAGTTTCTCAGTACAAGTCTATCCAGCTCCTCTCTCAATTTCTGTCATCAAAAGGCAACTCGAGCTACAGTGGTGGAGACGCACTGATGCCTGACAGCCTTTAAAGTTGAGCCAATCACAGCCTCACAACACCTCAGTCTATCAGACCTCTTCAGAACACTACTGAGAACTGCAGCCTATCATTTTCAATAAATACCAGGGAGCCCATGTTTATTGATCTATTATAGAAGAACTGTAGCTTTTCAATACAGTTTATGTTTGTACAGAGTGCGTGAGTAGCACACAGCAGCAGAGAAGAAGGCAATCAAGTACTAAGTTATGTACAAAGTATTAGTACGACTGGCAGGTAAACATATTGGGTAAAATATTAATCAAGTAATTGTAAAGCATACTTCAGTTATAAGCCCTTTTGAATGCAATCGTACAGTTGCAATTCAACCCATATTACTACTCCCACCACTAAGCATTAGAGTTACATATACAACAAATACTTGCTAAAACCTTCTTCTACTATATTTATGAGTATGACACATGCTATTAGTACTTCTTGACTATCTTAGCAAGTCAACGGTTCTTCTGATCCTAAGCATTTCATTGCATTGTTGACCTTGTGTTGATCCTGCATATGACAATTAAACAATCTTGAATCCTGAATGCATGATAAATGCATTTGAATAACACCAAAATATAATAAATATGAACAATTAAAACACATATTTCAGAAACTCTGGCTGCAACATTATTAGCAAAGCCATTGGTAAAATAAGAGCATAGTAACACAAAATAATAACTTCTTTTAGGAAACATTAAACAAACATTTCACAGTATAAAAGAGAATTTTGCAAGTTTACTTGGCTGTGTCTGGACTCCCCGTATTTGCCGTTGAGGTTGGCCCGATGGCAGTTCTTGTACCACCAGGCCCCTTTGTAGGACAAGGCACAGTTTGTGACAGCGATATCATTGTCTCTGTCTTTAGTGGAGAAGGGCCGGCCCTGGTGGTAGCTCAGAGAGTCCCCTGTGATCAAAGGCACAAAGTTAAACTCTGAAGGGAGTGGTGAATAAACATTTGTGTGGAGCTGGAGTGAATCATAGTGTGATGAGGGGATTTAAATGGACAGGCAGGAGGGAGATTGAGAGGCAGAGAGGGTCCTGCCGCAGCCCCTCTGAATGTATTTAGGCTGAGAGAATGATAAACATGAGCGGATGACAGGTAATTCTGGCATATGGTCATGTTGACAGCCGAAATCTGGAGGAGCTGGAGAGAGAGGGGAAGACAGAGAGAGGAGAAGATGAGGTGAGGAGAAGACGGAGAGAGGAGCAGACAGAGTGAGGAAAAAATGGAGAGAGAAGGAAAACAGAGAAGACAGAATGAGGGGAAGATGGAGAGAGCAGAAGATGGAGAGAGGAGAGGAGCGTTGGCAGATGGGATGATGGAACACTATTTGTGGTGAGCTTAAAGATTCTGCCACATGAATACACTGTCCTTCCGGATATGAAGTAACAGCACAAACTTTTTATATAGAGTCCTATAGTGGTCTCACACTGAGGTGGGTGCATATAATGATGGGTACCTGCAGTGCCGTTGTACTCTCCTATTCTGAGCTTGTAGAGGTTTCTGGCATCTCCAATTGAGAATTTATCGTAGTTTGCGTAAACTGACTCCTGCCCATCCTTCATGTCGATTCTCAGCTCATAACGGCCTTGAGCTGCAATCCTCTGGATGTTGTCCAAACCTGCACAGAAACAGATATGCACATCGCTTATATAACATTTCCATCAACATGTGAAAAACAATATTTGTACTGTATATACTGCAGTATTTCTTTGTGTTATGTCTCTAGGCTTTCTACTGAAATGAAGAGCAACTTAACTTAATTTTCCACAGAATTTTGTCTAAAAAGTTGTGGATTACTGGTAGTTTTGAATGAAATGCAGACCAATTATGGCCAAGAGAGTATTCCAATATGGTTATTTGATATCCGATATTTGCCAATCCCTAGCAATTACCACAAATTTATATTAAAGTTCACAAATTAGGAAAAAGTGTAGCTTGGTTTTGTTGTATGCAAACAGTTTCAATACACCTCTGAATCTTTAAGGATTGGTCTGCTGTTTCTTGGCTGAAAAATGGCAGTTATTTGCATAGCAGCTTTAAATGAATGAAAATGTAATCAATTCCACTGCTTCCCTTGCAAATGTCACAAACTGCACTTTTCTAAGAGCCGTGTACTTTTACAGTTTATCTTTGAAGCAGCAGAAACATACACAGCTGATAAGGTGCAGCTCCCTGACCTGTGTGAGTGGACAGCATTCACGATTACAACAAGCTGCTATCAGGAAGTGTGCCCTCTCCTGCTTAACCCTCTGTAAATACTGTACAGCGTAGTTGTTTTTAAACCCCCAGAAAATGTAAGAAAAAATCTGATACTGGGGAGGGAGAGGAAACATTTTGCCGTGAGCTGTGGATATTGATAACATCTACAGTGACCAAAAAGCACCTAAAATAACTTTTTCATCCAAATTGTCTTAATGTTTTTGTTGGGCATTTTAGTAGCTCTTCTTTGAAAAGTGAGGAATAAATTGATGTATTGATATGCTTTGCATTTTTGTACTGTATTTCTATATTTCTAATTTGTGCTTGAATATAGTCCATACTAGAGGGGACTGCTCAGAGCCCAAAAGCTATGGAATTCCTTACCTGAGGAGCTAAGAACAGCTGATTCTGTGGGCACTTTCAAATGTAAGTTAAAAATGCACTCATATAGAATAGCATTTGTACAGTAGCACAATTATTTTTATTCTGTATTTTACCGTTTTAATCCGTGCCTTATGTCTGCTTATGTATCTGCATATAAAGTATTTTGTATGTCTGTTACAAGAAAAGTGCTATATATATTATTATTATTTACATACATTTGTATATTGTGCCTTATTTGACACCAGTCTCGATATTTTTGCTATTTTGAATGTATTATTACATTGTTGCTCTTTGTTACTATACTATATATTGTGATGTGTGAACTACTGTGTCCAAATCATTTCACTTCTGGATCAATAAAGTTCGTCTAACTCTAAAACACATTTTGAGAAAGTTCTGCAAACATGGACACAATTGTACATTTGTTCCTCTGCATCACTGCACCAAGCTGACATTGGTATTAGATGTGAAACAAGCCGGGGTCACTCAACAGGAAAAATACATCACTCCAGAGCCGCTATAAAACTGCCCATTCCCTAAACTGTGTCAGATAATTGTGCTAGCTTCATTTCCATATCCTTTACTGCAGCTGCCCGGCGGTTAAGTGGTTCTTCTTGCTGGGCCCTATGAGAGGAGATGATATTGATGTTTATGGTTTCCTGGATCGCTGTAGCGTGTGCGATTAGCTAAATGTGTAATAGCGCCTGGGGGTTGTACAGTGACCCTATGTGGAGGGAGGGGTGACGGTTGCAGGCAGTAGCTTTTCACTGGTCATCCGCGTGACATTAGCTTGTGCTCTCTGTGTAAAGACTGCACAGATCCTTCAAACAGCCACACCGCGGGCAATAAGGACAGGCTAAAGTGGCAACCGTGGACCATATAGCAGCTCAGTGCTTTTTGTGTCACTGGGGTCTATATGTGATGTAATACAGGGGGTATAGAAGTGTGATGCCATATACAGGCTATAACTTATTGAGAAAGAAACATGTCCACGAAATGTTTATTTTTCAGCTTTTTCACATAACCAGAGAAAGGCAGTATTTTAGTGTATTCCTTACATCAGAAGCTCTTCTATTTCACATATTTTGGGAAGGGAACTCTTGGTTATATAGGAATAAATACATACATTTTGTGAGAGTATATACACCAGTGAGACTATTATATGCCAATCAGTTTACCACGCCATACTAAAGTAAAGCTGCATTATGTAATTTTTCTGGAAGGGTCTAACGTTTGTTTTTCTCCACCTACTTTTGCTTTGCCTGGAATGTTCCATAGCATGGCAATGATCCTTTGTTCAATTACAGGTGTGTTTAATGCTACTTGAAAATGACCCTGAAATTGCCTCTGCACAGTAATGACCTGTTACTTGGCCTGGTGACATCAACTGGTCATTTAAATAGAAATAATGAATGATTCTGTGGAGCATTCTAGACAAAGCAATAACAACAAGCAGGTGGTGGACCCTCCATCAGAAAAGTACTTTTTTGTTTATTTAATAAATAATTTTCTATTGTGGAAAGCACAAGTTTCCCAGAATGAGAAAAAGTCTCGTATTGAGCTCTTCTAGTATAAATATAAATAGTAAATAAATTCCAAAGCTAACAGTTGAACTAAATGGCCCTCAAATTCCAACATTTTCAGTCAAGTGTTGAAATTCTTTTCAGTCAGAAACAGTCTGCTTTTGACCTAGATAAGTGGCCGTTTGCCCTTTGCTTGATCTTACCAGTAAAAATAGCAGAGCAAAAACTTGTAATGTTGCAAAGGAAGTTTTGGCATTGATTCTATTTGCAGTGCTTCTCTTATTTTTTCATGATGACGTCCTGCTGTGAACTGTTTCTGCATCAGACTTTGCCAGAAAAAACATCATAAGAATCAAAAAGGGCATGAGAGCTGCCAACAGGCAACTGTATCTCATCCAGTTTGGATGATTTAAATATGACACTGTAATTGAAGGTACACTTAATAACATCTAACTAGCTGCTATTTTGCATATGCACAAGTGCTTAATTTGATGCTAACTGGATATTCGACCTTTATTAATAATGTCTTAATACTGCATACCTTATCCTGCTGCTCATTAAACATTTAACAACACTTTGAATTCCTTTATTTAGTTTATTTTACAGGGACCATGTACAGGAGCATTAATCAAAGAGATTATGAAGAGATGCTCTTTATCTGACTGTAGCTCTTGGAGCACATTTTCATCTGCAGTCCCTGAGATTTTTTGCTTATAAGTAAAATGGGCATTTTTGTACATGAATAAGCATTAATTAACTAAATTTCTGGTGGTACTAATCCTTAACAACAACTTACTTACCAAAAGCTTATTAGGATCATAATTTATACAAAACTGACCCAGCATCATGCTGTTAGCAGCAGGATAAGGTTAGGCATACCTGTACAACACAAATTTTACTCAAATACATGGAAAGAAATTGCAAAAATTAAAGACAGCATAGAATTTAGCACTTACAAATATGGAAATTAGCAGCTAATCAGGTGGGAATAACCAAAAAATGTCTTATGGCTAAGTATGTGCAGTCTTACAGGTCAAACTCCTTTGCCCTGACATTCCTGCCTCTCCCTGTTCTCCTGCGCTGCCCGCTGACATGTTATCTGTAATCTAGTATCACAGAGGGGCTTTCACTGGAGTGCACATCTCTCCTTAATGCCTGAGGTTACATTAGCTGCTTTCAAGCTCTGAAAGCACAGAGTACAGTGGAGGCATGGGGAGGAGAGAGTGGCCCAGGAGGCAGCCCACCAGTGCAGATTGAGGCATGATCAGACAGAATTTAGTGAGCTCAATATTCCACTCAGTTATACTTTTCACAGCTCAATGAAAGAGGACACATGCGCATCTTCATCAGGTAATGTATGTTTGAAATGATGATAGCCCAGAAGAAAAAAAAATAAGAAGGAAATAAAAAAGAAAGAAAATAACAAAACACAATGTAAGAGCAAAATCCATTCCAAGGTTCTTTCAAAATGGAGGCTTTAGGTGTAATTTTGTTTGTTTAGAAGTTTTTAGGTGAAACCGGTTCAGGTTCAAGGTCAGTATTGTGTCAAAAGTGGAAATACTTTCATTATTAAACACAGAACTAAACTTTATGCTAGGATATGATCATACATGGATTGTGTTTAATAACTTATTTTGTGCACTTACAAGTGCAGCATTCAACTAATCTACGTAATCTCTCATTAACAGGGATGAACGTGCCCAGTCATGAAACAAGCTGAAAGTCATGGCCACCCCCCTGGAAAATTTTAGAATTTTAGAATTTTTGAATTCTAGATGCTATATGTTTGCAATAAAGTAAAACTGTAAATCAAAGCACAAAAAACACCCACATTTTATTAACAGCCTACAAGTAGTGGTGACATACACATACCTGGTACAAATCTTGAATTCTGCTCCACTTTACATTGACACCCCTCTTTCACATTCATGTACACTGTAGTTGAACATTGTAGCTGAACACTGTAGTTGAACACTGTAGTTGAACACTGTAGTTGAACACTGTAGTTGAACACTGTCACTGACAGCCCTAATGAACTTAAAACTGTATAAATTAATATAAAACAATACAAGGCAGAACATGCCTGGACAGTACAAATGATGCATGTTTTATCTAATTCTCTCTCTCTCTCTCTCTCTCTCTCTCTCCCTCTCTCTCTCTCTCTCTCTCTCTATATATATATATATATATATATATATATATATATATATATATTTTTTTTTTTTTTTTTTTTTTTTTGTTTAACATAAATTTAGGTTACTTTTGATTTGCACTTAGTCTTGCTCTTCTAATCAGAGACATTGAGGAGGAAGCTTATGCGCACCATGAGCAGGAGGAGCGGTGCGCAAAGTGAGGCACGGGCAGGTAGGATGAGGTAGGATGTTTTATAAAGTTTAACCTGCCCTGTGATACACGTTGGTACGCAAAGGTACACACAGTTACAAAGAGCTGCACGCACTCACTCGCTCGGTGACGTGCGGTGTCTGCGGCTCCAGACGAGCACGGGGGCTTGCGCAGCCCGCACACCGGTAGAAGGTTAATATGAGACACGTACTTTTGTTTCTGAATACGGGACGATTCCATTTTTCAAGAGACGATTGGCAACCCTAAACACAACTATATATATATAAAATATATGTAAAAATGGAATCCTACTATATATATATATATATATATATATATACTGTATATATATATATATATATATATATATATATATATATATATATATATATATATATATATATATATATATACCCAAAATTTTTCTCAACGGATTTGCACAGATATAAAAAAATGACCCCGTGGCTGAAAAAAAAGTGGAGGCGGAACTCCCTGCATTAAGGAGGAGAAATTTCTACGTACTCCTTTTGAGCACCTCAGTAATGTACAGAAAATGATGCTCAAATAAATAAAAATATTACCTACTATTTGCTTTGGTTCCATTTTCTTTCTCTCAATTTATACAGTACTGGCTGAGTCACTTTTGTACAAATAGCAACCTAAAATTGTTTTGGAGAGAAAAAAAAGAAAATCATAAGAATACAAGGTATAAAGGTTCCTTTTGATTCTAACAGTTTACAGCCTCGCACCAGCGTCAGCTTTACACCACACTTGTTAAAAAAAATAATAAATCATTTGACTCTGTCCAAACCACGCCAAGACTTTCTTTTACTTCATTCATTCTCATTTGCCCAAATAACCCCATCCCATCAGAAATTCTGTTATTTAATTCCTCCAAATCAAGTTCAAACGCCGTTTTTGCACCCTCATTTATTTAATGAAATATTCATGTAACATTTCCCTTTAATCATCTGCACCAAACAATAATAAACTGGCATATGAAAAAACGTGAGTCATTTGCACATTTTCTAATGAATATAATTATTGTTTCATAATGACATTTGGGGAAGAAAAGCTTTGCAGCAGTCCATCAAACGTAGAGCTATGTGTTTTGTTTTTGAATCGGGACGGTGCTAAAAACAATTACGGGCAAGACGGGCTTTCACACAATCCAGTAATGAATGAATCAGAGAAGCTTTGTGAAGTCAAGTAGAGGAGAGCCAACTGAGCAGGGAGAGAAAGTTTGAAAAGCATGGTCCTCAATCTTAATCAAGAACTAGTGACGTGAAATAATACATTGAGAAATACTGGCATGTTTCTTCCATCTCCATCAGTTTAATGTAAATGCCCTGACCTTCTGCTGCCCAGTAAATCCACATGAGTCATAGCAATGAGTCAGTCTTCCGAAAACTGTGACACAGATTGAACTAAATGGGACACAGGTTACACACTAGAGACTGCTAGACAATTGCTGCATGAAGAGACTAAAATGTACTAATGAAATAATACATATAACGCAAATCCCATGTCTGTAATTCATGTAATTTTCTATCAATTACTGCAGCAAAATGTACAGTTATCCACTCAGTAAAACTATAAGCTTGCACTTCATAGTAGTGATAAATAGAATACATTACCAAGCCAAAACTCATCCTCGAGATTCCCAAACCCTGCGCGGTAATCGTTCCACTTTCTGGAAAAGTCGGTCAGCCCGTTCTGCCGGCGCTGAAACACCTTAAAACAAAATAACAGAGATAAACAGCCATTATTATTTGTGCATCATTTGTGCATACCTTGAGAGATCTAGTTCTGAATTCAGGTGAAATTCTTCAGGGCCAATATTGTGTTTGTGAATGTGTCTCGATGTGGCTGTTGTGCCAGTCCTGGAGAGACTACTCTTAGCAAAATGGTATGAAAAAAAAAATCAACACTATCAGTTTTAGCTTGTTTGTAGAGTTTATTTATTTTAAATGTGTAATAACATTTTTTTATATGAATGCTAATCCACTTTTCAAATAGTGATTCTTATACATTTCTTGCGGCTCACGGTCTTCCTTGGAATGTATTTTTGAGTAGTGTAAAATCAAAACAAATATCTCTTTTAAAATGTTACAAAACTTTTAGTCTTCAGTGTAATGTAACTGCTTAATGGAAAGTTTGTTATATTATGAAATGTCTTACAATCCAGCCTCCGTCATCCGTGGTCATGTCACAGTACACCTGCACGCCTTGGCTGGGGTCTCTGTTGATGTAGATGGTGTACACTCCGCTCAGGACCTCTCCGTTGAGCAGGTGCTGGGCACAATTCTGAGGTGTAGCAAACAAGCGGCTCCCTAGAGACAAGACCAGACCAGAACTGTTGACAGAACGTGCTTTGTGAAAATTTTTCCTTCAACTCACCAGGGCCAATTGTAGAACTGTGGAGACTACAAAGAAACAAAGAAACAGACTCTGGATCCTGTCTGTTGCTGCGTATTCTCAGTGTATTATTGATGTTTAAAGTGTGTCTTAATGTTGTCATGAGTTATTTTTATCTCTGCTTGGAGATGTGCAAGGATGCAATTGTGCAAGGATGCAATTCGCTATTACAGCAAATTTTGTTTATGATTTCATTATATTGCATAGGTGTTTTCATTTCTAAAAATACCTTGAAAAACATATTCTTACTGTGAGTGAGGTCTTCTCTCTACATATCTGACCTTGGACTGCATCTGTTTTTCTCCATGGAGATTAGACATTTCATTCAAAACAATAACATCTCAGTGGAGACCAGCAGCTGGCGAATACTCTCCGCTATAAAAAATGCGTAGTGCATCTTTAAATACGTTGTCCTAAATCACTGATACACTTAAAGGGCTTATGCTTATATTTTCTGATCTAGGTTATAATGTTGTTTCCTCATTAAAACATACCTGGAGTTGTGTTTTGTTTCATTCACACATGCTGAACACACAAATCCTGCATATTTATGCGAATTCTTCTCTCAAACAAAAAAACGCTCCACCTTGTGCAATCATGTGTAATACAGAAAGTGCTCCACTATGTTTTTGAACTTCTTCACTAAAATTTGTATAATTTCATCTCTGGAATTGCCATTCTCTATTGAACAAAAGGTAAAAAGTAGATGTTAACTTACCACTTCATGACATCACAAGGTGGAACGGAGCATTTTGAGGATTGGAGATATAGACAGACTAATAATAAAGGGTTATTTAAACATGTGTGAATGTAACACAATTCCAGGTTTGTTTTTGAGGACGTAATAACATTATAACGTCTGTTAAGCTCATACGAATGTGTAATATGGAACATTTAAGCAAAACAATACACAAGCAGAGATTTAAGTGAGGTTGAAAAGGGCCAAAATGCAAAAGCTAAACGACTCACCATCTCTATAACCTCACGTCTAATGGAGTGTTCTCAACCAGCATCAAAACGGAATAAAACAGGAATAATCATTATTAATATCATTATTTAAAGATCACAATAACTTTCCAGTGGGCATAATGTCCCTTGACGTATGAGTTACACTGTTTTACAATAAATTATAAATGTTTTATTAAAGTGTTATAAATGTTAATATTATTCACCTTGGCAACAATGGCAACATGGGAGAGACCAGGAGAACATTTTAACAGAATTCCACCTGCTGCAACTGCTATTAAGGTAAATGAATGGATACCGGTGTCATGTGGCATGTTTATGTTACATCCTGGTGATTAGCGGCTTTGTAATGGCGCCTCTAACTCTTGTTTGACAAAATACAAACAGAACACATTAAAGATTCAAGCACATTGTTTAGCAAGTGCCACCCTGCAGCTGTAGCTTAATGGAAGTCTCTCTAGGTTGTCCGCACGGAGGGGATGTACAAATCGTGCCTGGCTTTGGAGATATGTCATTATGCACCTCACAGGAAAAATGCTAAGTAAAGTTGCCATTTTGGGGTTCATTTATCATCATGAGTGTATATATGTATATGTTTATTGTACCGGTAGTGAAAGTCGTGGACACAATAGTGCTTGTGTCCAGTCCCTGGGCAGCCTGCAGTTTCACAGTGTACTCTGTGGTCTCAGCCAGTCCCTCCAGGCGGATCCACGTGTCCTCTGAGTCCAGGATCAGCTCCTGTGAGGACCAAACAAACTCAGCTCATTATTTCAGACTTCAGCAGATCCTCAAGCTATAGAAAGTGTATGAAATACACTGTATCTCTGCTGAAATGGTCAACTGTGGTAAAACAGAGGTCTGGCAGTATGTAATTTTGTGTTTATTACATTGGAAATATGACAGTGATTTGACAGATTAGCTGGGAAAGCTGATTATCTACACAAGTTAGAACACAGTGAATGCTGATCTGACTGTTTATATATATATATATATATATATATATATATATATATACAGTATATATATATATATATATATATGTGAATCTTTCACTCACAAAACGGTTCGATTCGAATCTCGATTCACAGGCTACGATTCGATTCAGGGACGATTCACAAAATTAGTAAACGATCTGGTACGATTGGATTCAATTTGATCCGATATGGTTCAGTTAATTTTGGTTCAATACAAATTGACAACGTTACTCCCAAGTGCTTTAAAGTTATTGAGAAGAAAAGGAGAGAAACAGAAATGAAATTTCAAAATAGTATCCTTTTGTTTATTTAGTGTCCAACAGACAATACACCAGGCCTACTGAAAAACTGGCAATCCGGTTTGCAAAACTCTGCTCATACTTAAAATACAACACATTCCTTCCCTCAAGCAACACAAAACAATAAGGTTAGATATCAAAAATAAAAAAGTTGTTATAAAACAAGCACGTTGCCTATTAAAGGCAAAAGTCAGAATGAATCAGAATGATTAGTGCTTCAGTCACTCATATGAGTTTCAGTAACTGTAAAAGTGCAACATATCACTGACAAGAAGATAGATATTACTAGGCAGTTATAGAAAACACTGGCATGTTAAATCCAACATGTCTTTATGTCTGTAATTAACTTTTCTTAACAAAAAAGAAAATCAGAGAAAGCTCTTAACACTGAATAACTAATACTTTCTCTCCATCTCATAACATTTCCTCAGTCTCGTGTGTGCGTTCGTGTGTGTGTGTTCGCGCGTGTGTGTGTTCGCGCGCGTTCGCGTGTGTGATTTCCGAACCTTGGATGTTAGGTGATCCGCGTCCGCATCCGCGTTGTCTGACATGGTTAGTTGGTTCCATAGCTAAGTGAAAGTATCCCGTGCTGCGCTCCAACTACTACAACTACATCAGCCGATGTCACAGGTAAAAGGTCAACACTGTAGTCTCGTGAGAGTTCAAACACACGCACAGGGCCGCTTCTACTGTCTATAGCCGTTTCTCAATTCAGCGAGTGCACGGTTCTGAGCGTCCTTGGAGGGGGATGTGTGTCATATCCGGCGCGACAACCGCCGTTCCATTCGTTTTTTGTCCCCTGCACAGTTAAGACATGGTCTGAACAGCGCAGTCGTTTCCATGGAAATCGGGGCGTGGACCAAGCATGCAAACATGCACGCTTCGCACACTCAAAAGCCCCAGCATGCACAGCGCAGGAGGATATATGACTACAAAGACCGACTCGCCAGCAACATCGCCATGTGACAGTTGCGACTTCACTATAAAATGTTTGTACTGGTTCACCTCACCTACAACTATGCTACATGAAACTCTTCATAAACTACGCTAAACATGTGTGACGGTGGCCGTAACGGCATAGTTCACGGCACCTGTTTTACCGTTCACATGCTTTTCCCCTTACACTTCTATAGGGCTTCTATAGGGCTGCACTCAGGGCTCAGTGAGTATGACTGCAGACTGAGACCACACTCCGAACCGTGCACTCGCTGAATTGGGAAACGGCTATATGAGAGCGAGCGCTCATGGTCTCAGGAGCTAGGAAACCGATTCGCGGCCGTAAATCCGGGCCATCGGACCGTTCTTAGCGCATTTTTACCGATCCGGGCTCCGGGATCGCAGAGGTCACAGACCAATAACCGATCCAAATTTAAACCCCTAATAAATATATCCTCCTGGGACCCGAAGAAAAAAGTGTATCTGAATTATTATTATTATTATTTTAATTTTCTATTTGGATGTAAATGAACACCTCAGCATTTACATTGTGTTAATTTTATTTTTATTCATAATGTTGTAACATGTCCTCTGTAATGGACGTCGGGGACTTTTTGGTGTTAAATCCATGTGTAACAACCTAACAAAAACAGTTTTTTGTTTTTTTTTTGATGACCAACATCGCTGACAAGCTTCTACAGTTGCCTCAAAAAGTTCTTAGACTCCCTTTAAATGTTTTATTTATTTATTTATTTGTTTCTTTGTTTGTTTGTTTATTTATTTATTATTTATTGAATATTTATTTACATATATTTATATGTATAATGTATTTATTATTATTTATTTTATTTTTTTTTAAATCATAGTGCAGCCACACACTAGAGTCTCAAAACAATTAAAGGATAGACTGGTTAACTCAATGTCCACTATAAAGGACACAAATGAATGGGTCAGGTCTCAGGAGGATATATATATATATATATATATATATATATATATATATATATATATATATATGTATATGTGTGTGTGTGTGTGTGTGTGTGTGTGTGTGTGTGTGTGTGTGTGTGTGTGTGTGTGTGTGTGTGTGTGTGTGTGATCCCAGGAAAACAATCAGACATCTCAGTCCAGCAAAGATACTGCACAGAACTCTCAAGCCCCGAGCTGGAAGGTGAATAGTCTTGATATGGCATCTTTTGAGCCCATTTTATAAAAACTTAATTTCAGATCTGAGGACTGACAGACTCTTTGGAAACTCCTAAACAAAAAAGGTGGTGATTGGGAGGCTGAGGAGTAGACACTTTGACAGCTATCAAAAGATTAAAGACTCCAGTGCAGCAGCTGGGCTAAAGAGCCGCTAAATACCCACCAAAACAACTTTCTATTTTAGATGAAGTCATGGTCATGGTCCCTTTGTTTCTTAAAAAACTGCTCAACTTCAGCAGACACTGTTTTCCTCCAATTTGATTAAAAGGAAACATGACCTTGTCTGGGCTTGTGTTTGTGAATGAGAGCACATATATTTCGCCTCAATACATATCAAATATGAACAAGTGCAATGAAATATTCACCGTTTGGAAAATAACCCCTGATTCCATGCAATGTGCCCATGTGAATTATGCACAGAAGCATCTCAAAGGATCTAAGCATTTCCCCATTGTGTTATTTAGATTTTTAATATTAGATAAACAACTATAGAAAAATAATGCTTGCTGTAGACCCATACAATTACTATTCAAAGAGCATGAGTGACCATGTTTTAGTCTTTACGATTTGAATAGAAGGGACTATCATTCGGAGCATGCACGCAGCTTTCCTTTACAAACTATTAGCTCTGTGTTAATCAGCTAAAGTGTTTTGTATGAATGATAGAAGATTCAAGATTCAAAGCTTTTATTGTCATATGCACAGTAAAGAAACACGTTTCCCTGTACAATGAAATTCTTACTTTGCTGCCCACCCTGGATGCCAAGAGCATGCAAAAAAATTAAAATAGACAAATAAGATAAAGAGAAGCATGTAAAAAAGTATAATCAAATAGTCAAATTATTACTTACTTTATCCCATTCCTGCCTGCATGCACTTTCTTTCTTTTCCAAATATCCTGGAGCTACTGTGGCAAGTAAATTTCTCCTGTGTGAGATCAATAAAGTCTTATCTTATCTTATCTTATCTTAAACAATCTTTACCGAATATACACCGTTAGGTGCGATGTACATATTTACAGATAATGTGCAACATTGGTTTTATGTGCAACTGTCAGTAGTAAAACCAGGGTGTAAACATGGTTGATATAGTGCAAACAGGAAGTGTAAACATGGTTGATATAGTGCAACAGGAAGTGTAAACATTCAAGCAGTTACATGTGCAGCTGTAATCTGACAGATTATTTTAACAGTTGGTCAATAATAGTGCAAATTACTCATGTGCAAAGTATAGGTCAATCAATGTCCAGGAGGGGAGCTATAGCTCAGCAGTTCAACAGTCTGATAGCAGTTGGGAAGAAAGAGTTCTTAAGTCTAGTAGTCCTGCTTTTCACACTTCTATACCTCTGGCCTGAAGGTAGAAGTGTGAATAGTCCATGTTGGGGATGGGTGGGGTCTTTGATGATGGAGGCAGCTCTCTTGCGGACTCTGCGATAGTAGATGCTCTGCAGACAGTTGAGGAGTCCTGGTGATCTTTGTGGCCGTCTTAACCACTCTCTGCAGGAGTTTGCGGCCCCTCACAGTAGTGCTGCCGTACCACACAGTGATGCAGCTGGTCAGGATGGACTCAATGATGCAGCTGTAGAAGTTGCTGAGGATTTTGGGCGGCATGCCAAATTTCCTCAGCCTCCTCAGGAAGTACAGCCGCTATTGAGCCTTCTTCACCACCTGTGTTGTGTTGAGTGTCCAGGTGAGGGTATCACTGATGTGGACCCCCAGGTATTTAAAGGTGCTCACCCTCTCCACCTCAAGGTCCCAGATAAACAGTGGCTGATGAGGTCTCCTCTCTTTCCTCATGTCCACTATCATCTCCTTGGTTTTGTCTGTGTTGAGGGTGAGGTTGTTGTCCCCGCACCATGTTACCAGACTGTCCACCTCCCTCCTGTAGGCCGCCTCGTCTCCGCCTGTGATACGACCTATCACAGCGGCGTCTTGAGCAAACTTCAGGATGATGTTCTCGTGGTGGGATGCGACGCAATCGTGGGTGAACAGGGTGTAGAGGATGGGGCTGAGGATGCAGCCCTGCAGGGTTCTGATGTTAGTGGTGATGCTGGCTGAAGTTCTGTTTCCAATCCTGACAGACTGGGGCCTGCCAGTCAGGAAGTCCAGGAGCCAGTCACAGAGGGCAGGGTGTAGTCCTAGTGATGCCAGTTTGTGGGTGAGTCTATGGGGGATGACTGTGTTGAAGGCAGAGCTGTAGTCAATAAAGAGTATCCTGACATAGGAGTCTTTATTTTCTAGGTGGGAGAGAGAGATGGGCGGCGGCGATAGCGTCAGAGGTGGACCTGTTGGGCCTGTAGGCATATTGTAGGGGGTCAATAGAGTCCAGTATGCTGCTCTGAATATGGGGCAGTGCCACTCTCTCAAAGCACTTCATAATGATTGAAGTAAGTGCTACTAGCCTGTAGTCATTCAGGTAGGATGGGGGGTTCTTCTTGGGGACGGGGACGATGGTGGTGGTTTTGTAGCAGGTGGGGACAGTGCGTTGGCTGAGGGAGAGGTTGAAAATGGAGGTGAAGACGTCAGCCAGCTCATTAGCACATGCTCTGAGGGCCCTCCCAGGAATACTGTCTGGACCTGGGGCTTTGCGGGGGTTGGTCCTCCTCAGGGCTTTGTGTACCTGGGCTGATGTGACGACAGGCTGAAGGGGGGGCTGAATGGTTGAGGTGTGTCTGTGCTCTGTGGGGGTGGTGGTGGCCTCAAAGCGGGTGTAGAAGGCGTTGAGGTCGTCTGGAAGGTTGTCTGAGGCTCTGATGGTGGTGGAGCTGGAGCTGGTCCTGAAGTCTGTGATGTGGTCCAGACATTGCTACATCCTCCTGGGGTCGGCAGAAGAGTAGGAGCCCTCTGTCTTCTCTCTATGTTGCCTCTTGGCCGCTCTTATGGTCTTCTGCATTCGGTACTGCGCTGCTTTGTACTCTGCCTCATTGCCAGATCTAAAAGCAGCAGAGCGAGCACACAGCAGGTGCAGTACCTCACTGTTTACCCAGGGCTCCTGGTTGGGGAACTTCCTGACCTGTATAGTGGGTACGGTGTTCTCAACACAAGTGCTGATATACCCATTCACATAGACAGCACTGACAGAAGAGTCCTCCCTAGTAGCTGCAGCTCTAAACACATCCCAGTCTGTGGTGGCAAAACAGTCCTGCAGGGTGCTCTCAGCCTCTGGTGTCCAAAGTTGAACCTGTCTGGTGACAGGGTCTGACTGTTTGAGTCTCTGTCTGTAGGCCGGGTACATGAACAGAGAGATGTGGTCTGAGTCTCCAAAGGGGGGGTGGGGTGCTGCCCTGAGTGCACCCCTTACATTGCTGTAAACATGGTCCAGAGTGTTCTTGCCACGGGTGGCAAGGTTAACATGTTGTTGGTATTTAGTGAGTATTTAGTGAGAAGGCCATTATCTCATTGAGAACAGGAGCTGGAGATACAGTAGACCAATTGGTGGTAAGGACACAGCACATTCAGAGCAGGACCAGACCTCGGCTATTAAAGAAGTGAGAGAAATTCTTCCAAGGAGCACTTCAGTTTGTGCCAATAATGAACAATTTGCTCCAAGTGCACGTGGGATGATTCATTTTTGTTGAACTATTTTAATTGAAGGGGGGGCTGAAGTGACTGTGGTTTAGTAATTTTACAGAATAAAAGGATATGTTGAATACGAGTTTTCAATTACTCTTTTCTGCCTGAAGTGGCAGAAAATTGTATCGAGGTGTTAGAGAAAAATCCCTCAATGGTTTTACCCGCCTCTTGCGATTCCATTACTGAAGATTTCAACAGTAGACTGCGGTCAGCCTTGGATCTGGTTGCTCCACTCAAAACCAAAAGTATTAAAACCAAATCAAAGCCTCCATGGATGAATGAAGACTTGACAAAATCCAAGAGAGAGTGCAGGAAAGCAGAACGTCGATGGAGAAAAAACAAAACGACTATAAACCACCAATTATTCATCAATCAGCAACGGTCACATAACAATGCTACAAGGAACGCAAGAAATAGTTACTTTTCCACAATAATCACGAACCACAAAAATAATCCAAAAGTTCTTTTCTCAACCATTGAAAACATTCTAAACCCCGATTCTAACGCGTTTTACCTGACACCCACTGACTCTCTCTGCGAGCAGTTTGCTGACCACTTCACGGGAAAGATAAACACCATCCGATACAACATTTTATCTTGTCAAAGCTCTGTTTTTAACTCACCTGAGTGTTTGTCTCGCCCAGAGAAAACTCTGGACAGTTTTGCCCTGGTTAATGCTGGGATGCTGGACAAGGTCTTCTCCTCAGTGAGGCCCACCACATGTCTCGTAGACCCAATCCCCACTCCATTTTTTAAGTCTTTTTATGGATCTTTTAGGGATGAACTTTTGGTCATGATGAATTGCTCTCTTCAGACAGGGGTCTTTCCCGCTGCCTTCAAAGCGGCGGTGGTGAGGCCCCTGCTGAAGAAGAGCAATTTAGATTTTAATGATTTTAACAACTACCGACCAGTGTCTAACTTGCCATTTTTAAGCAAGATTCTAGAGAAACTTGTTTCTATCCAATTAAATAAGTTTCTAGATGATCACAACATTTTGGATAAAATTTCAGTCTGGTTTTAGGGTGAACCACAGCACCGAGACTGCCTTGGCAAAGATTTTAAATGACTTTAGAATAAACTGTGACTCTCAAAAGGTGACTGTGTTGATTCTGCTGGATCTGAGCGCTGCCTTTGACACAGTAGACCACATGATTCTTTTAACTCGCCTAAAACACCTCGGCCTCTCAGATGCTGTTCACAAATGGTTCACGTCCTATCTCACAGACAGAACATTTATGGTAAGTATGGACACATGCTCCTCCAAGATCCATAAAATCACATGCAGTGTCCCCCAGGGTTCCATTTTAGGCCCTGTGCTTTTCAACCTGTACATGCTTCCCCTTGGCGGCGTCATCAGGAGACATGGAATCAATTTCCACAGCTATGCAGATGATACGCAGCATTACATTTCCGTGTCTCCTGATGACACCAGACCAATGGATGCTCTTTTTAACTGTATTCTAGATATCAAATCCTGGATGGCAAGAAACTTTCTCCAGCTTAACCAGGACAAAACGGAGGTTTTAGTCATCGGTCCTGAGGCCCAGAGAGATAAACTTTTATCAAAACTACAAGCACAGTCCTTTTACCCATCTCCTCAAGTGAAAAACCTGGGCGTCATTTTTGACTCTGAGCTGACTTTTATCCCACACATCAAGAACATCACAAAAATGGGCTTCTATCACCTAAAAAAACATAGCCAGAGTTCGCCCTATTCTCTCTCAGGCCAATACGGAGACACTGATGCATGCTTTTGTCACCAGCCGTATAGACTACTGTAATGCCCTGCTCTCTGGTCTTCCCAAAAAGAGTATTTCAGGTTTGCAATTATTGCAAAATTCAGCAGCACGTGTCCTGACTAGGTCCAGAGGGCGGGATCACATTACACCGGTCTTAAAATCTCTGCATTGGCTCCCTGTGAGTTACAGGATAGATTTTAAAGTTCTTTTACTGGTTTTTAAATGTCTTAATGGTCTTGGGCCTTCCTATCTTTCAGAACTGCTTTCCCCTTACGAACCTTCACGGGCCCTGCACTCCTCCGGCAGCAGGCTCCTGGTCATTCCCAAAGTCAGGACACACACTCACGGAGAGGCGTCTTTTCAGTACTACGGCCCTCGTCTATGGAACTGCCTGCCGGAGGACCTCAGGGCTGCAGAGAACGTTCATGTTTTTAAGAGTGGGCTCAAGACTCACCTGTTTAGCTTGGCCTTTGACTGACTTCGGTCATCTGTTTGCTTGTCTTTTATTTGTTCTTTTGTTTGTTGTTGCTGTTCCTGTTGTTGCTGCTGCTGTTGTTGCTGTTCCTGTTGTTGCTGTTCCTGTTGTTGCTGTTCCTGTTGTTCCTGTTGTTGTTTTGTTGTTTTGTTGTTGCTGTTGTTGTTGCTTTTGGTGTTGCTGTTGCTTTCGTTTGCTTTTGTTGTTGCTGTTGTTGTTGTTCTTGTTGTTCCTGTTATTGCTGTTGTTGTTTTGTTGTCGCTGTGGTTCTATTGTTGTTGTTGCTGTTCCTGTTGTTGATTGCTGTTGTTGCTTTTGTTGTTGTTGTTGTTGCTGCTGGTGCTGTTGTTGTTGCTGTTGTTGCCGTTGTTGTTGTTGCTGCTGTAGTTGCTGTCGTTGTTGCTGTTGTTGCCGTTGGTGCCGTTGGTGCTGTTGTTGCTGTTGCTGTTGCTGTTGCTGTTGATGTTGCTGTTGATGTTGCTGTTGTTGCTGCTGTTGTTGTTGCTGCTGCTGTTGTTGCTGCTGCTGCTGTTGCTGTTGTTTCTGTCGTTGTTGTTGCTGCTGTTGTTGCTGCTGCTGCTGTTGTTGCTGTTGTTTCTGTCGTTGTTGTTGCTGCTGTTGTTGCTGCTGCTGCTGTTGTTGCTGCTGCTGCTGTTGTTGCTGTTGATGCAGCTGTTGTTGCTGCTGTTCCTGTTCCTGTTGTTGCTGTTGTTCTTGTTGTTGCTGTTGTTGTTGCTGCTGCTGTTGTTGTTGTTGCTGCTGCTGTTGTTGATGATGTTGTTGCTGTTGATTCTGGCGTTGTTGCTGCTGTTGTTGCTGCTGCTGTTGATGTTGCTGATGTTCCTGTTGTCGTTGTTGTTGCTGCTGTTCCTGTTGCTGCTGCTGCTGTTGTTGTTGTTGCTGCTGTTGCTGCTGTTGTTGTTGCTGTTGTTGTTGTTGTTGCTGTTGTCCTTGCTGTTGTTGCCGTTGTTCTGTCGTTGTTGCCGTTGTTGTTGCTGCTGCTGCTGCTGTTGCTGCTGTTGTTGTTGATGCTGTTGCTGCTGTTGTTGCTGTTGTTGTTGCTGTTGTTGCTGCTGTTCCTGTTCTTTTTTTTTTTTTTTTTTTTTCTCCCCTGGCAGCATAGTGGCTGAGTGGCTAGCACTCATGCTTCACAGCAAGAAGGTTCGGGTTGCCCGGGCCTTTCTGTGTGGAGACTGCATGTTCTCCCCGTGTTTGGGTGGGTTTCCTCCGGGTACTCCGGTTTCCCCCACCAACCTAAACATGCGCCATAGGTAAAATCCTCCAGCTTAGGGCCTGACCAAAGCATAAATAACAAAACAAAATCATGGGGATGGTCCCCGGGTCAAATATAGAAACAACTTCTCCTGTGCGAGATCAATAAAGGTCAATCTTCTAATCCTTGACCACTGTAAGGCGCTTTGTGCTACAATTTTGTATGAAAAGCGCCTATTTGATTGATTGATTGATTGATTGATAGAACTTTTAAAGGACCAATATTATGCTATTTTGATCTATGTTATAATGATGTTTCCTCATCATAAAACATACTTTGAATTGTGTTATGTTTCATTCACACATGTTTATTATCACACAAATCCTACAGGTTTAGACTTAGAGTTCTTCTCTCAAATTGAAAACAATCTGTTCCACCTTATGATGCGATGAGGTAATACAGGAAATGCTCCACTATGTTTTTTAAACTCCATATACCTTCACAAGAATAATTTGAATAATTTCAGCCCTAGAATTGCCAATCTCTTTTGAAAAAGGTAAAAGATAGCTGTTTTATTGAACACTACCTCTTTATGACGTCACAAGGTGGAACAGAGCCTTTGGAGATGTAGCCAGATTAATAATAATGAAGGGTTACTCACACGTGTGAATGAAACAAAACATAACTCCAGGTATGTTTTTAATTAGGTTTAACATGGCTAAAGCTCACAAGCGTCAGTTGTGCGTCATCACACACATACAATTTTTTTTCATTCCATTTTTTCCCATAAGAATTGTAATTCATTCACTTATTGTGCCATTTTTGTCAACACCAGCAAACCAACACTGACAAATAAGGACAAACTGACCTGTCTCTCTGGAGGTAAAATAGAAAACAATGTGACAGGTGAAAACCATTTAGTCGAGTATAATGCAAATAAATGCCCCTCTGGTGTATTGATTTGCCTGTAAAGGTCAGAGCATGAGTTGTGGCTTTCCGAACATCATGCAAGTAATAGCCTGTTATTATGCTAGGTTGTACGCTCCAACGGAAAAGGATTTTTTTTTTACCTTGGCATATTATGTACTACATACTAACACACAATTGGTATTATTAGTCAGAGATGGCAAGATACAATTCCCACAAGATGAGATACAACAAGAGATTGGGTCCACAAGAATGAGACAAGATTTTTCCATAAATTGGGTTACAAAATTTTGACCTGACAATTTTTATACATTTATTTCATGGTTTTGCTGGCATTTTAGAAGTTTCTCAAGAGGAGTAACTCTGAGTGCGTAACCGTTTTTTCCCCTAATCTAAACACATGGATTTTATCTTAACCTCCATTAAACACCTGTAATTGAATAAATGCAAAATAGGAAAACTTAAATACTATACTTTGGAACATTTCAGGAAAAGCAATAACATCTCCATGTAGACATGCAGGTAATGAACCCCCACCAGAAAAGTTACATAATGCACCTTTAAATTACGAGGTGTTTCATTTGTGTTCTTTTTTTTTTTTTAATATACCTTTTTGCCATTTATCTTTGGTATAAAAACATGTAGTATACTTCTATGTTCCTGTGGAGTGGGCTCTTGTGCAGTGGCCCTCTCTCCTGATCTCACACTGAGTCACAATCCGCTCACAACAAAAAAACATGTACTTTATGTGTGTGTGTGAGCCTAAATCCCATTTAGTCTCTTGCAAAGCCTCATGGGAAACACCTGCAGTCATTTCATTAAAGTAAGCAATATACTCTCTATACACCTCTTACCATTGTGCGTTATTATTGCTACTAAGGAACATTACAAAGTTTGATTCAAATAACAGCATCTCAGTGCCAAATAAATGTAATATGGTTAT